>OY754335.1:107843970-108443970 GCA_963573305.1 Pyrrhosoma nymphula
CACTATTCTGGAAGCATCTCTATATAGAGTGCACCTATATATACTATATATAGTGGAATAATGGATTCATTAAGATGAAATTTGAAGGATCCAAGAAATGAATACATGACATCACTCACAATTTAAAAAACTCGAAGTCAATCAATACAGAACGGCCACACGGCCACGACTTAACCCAAGTCTCTAGTATAGTCTACATACCCAAGTCTAAAAAAAACCATACGAGCTTCGGCTTGGAAACTATAGGCTTGGGAACCTAGGATAAGCTGCCTAACCTTTGGCTTTGGAACCAGACAGATACCCACACAAGGATTTGGAACCTTGTTGAAGAAACCAAATTGCAGGCTTTGGATCCTCAACCAAGAAACCCACCCGTGGCTGGGATTGCACGGCAATTGGGCGCGACCCCTATGACGATGGGGTTACGGGTTCAAATACCTAAACTGGTAGTGACAATGTCACCATAGACCAACGCAATATACTAAAAATGTCTACATAAAACAAACAGGACGACAAACAACAGAATGCATTTGGCGCCACCATAGCAACGTTCTCAAAGTTGTTCATATTTTTAGGGCCGTATGTGCTCGCGATGAAAAACCAAGTCGACTTTTTTAAGAGGTTTCAAACATGCTCTTTCAAATGAAAATGATTGAAAAGAGTATCCAGAAGGTCTTTCTTTTGTAAGAGCGGGCAGAAAATAACCTAGTTTGGTCGTTTTTACAAATGTCATCCTTAATGTTGTCCCTACTTTTAGGGTCTTATATGCCTGCGATGAAAAACCAGATATACTTTTTAGAGGTTTGAAATCATTCTTTTTTAATGAAAATGATCCCAAAGAAATTCCAGAGGGTCTTTTCTTGTAAAATCGGGGAGAAAATACCCTATTTTTGGCGTTTTACAAAAAGTGTCACATTTTGACTCGATTTTTAAAATAATGGAAATCACTAGGAAGATGAAATATTATATTAATAAACTATGTATTGATATGTTATCATGCTCAAAGTTTCACGTTGATTATACCTTTACTTCCTGAAATATATAAAGCCAAAAATTTAATTTATTTTTTCGATCCGCAATTTGTCGGGCCAGTTTCACCCTGAATTATCTACAAGGAGGTCGCTTTTACAGTTATTCTTATTATGCTGCTTAATAGAACTTAAAACTTTGTACAAGATAGCCAATTTTTGTTTCTCTTATCAAAATATCTCCTGAGATACCTAACCTCAAAGTTACCGAAATCTCAATCATACTGAAGAAGGCTGTGGCACGGGGTCAAGCAAATTACTATGTATCAGCAAGTATACCATCGGCGAACTTAATACTTAACAAATGTTTATTGGGGATATGTGTGAATGTCCATACAAAATTTCATTGAAATCCCTGATAGTCGAGCGGGGACCACTTCGCATGGAATGACCCAATAGTGTACCTTAAAGTGGGTGAAAAAGATGTTCGAAATGATTTATCGGAGGCGCACATTATTTCTGTCACATACCTCACGTATTTCAATAATTTTATCTGCAGAGTATAATGCAGTATTTAGCCATGTTCCCCATAGTATCAATACTGGCTGTGAAGGCAGATCAACTTCAGGCATATTGCCTGAAGTTGATCTGCCTTTAAACTCAGTAATAATGAGTGGTACCTTCAAAAACAAGTTTTTGGCAATTGAAACCATCGCATCACGTAAAATTACCATGGTTGTTTAATTACTCTTTATATAATAATACTTTGGATGATTTTTCTTTATGCATGTTTAATGACATTATTTCAACCTTGATAGATTAAAAAAGGAACTGAAATAGCAGACAAGCTCTGGACTAACGAGATGTTTGGCGAAGTTGAAGAGAATATTACTTATTTATGCCCTTAAATAGGCAATATCAGCAGAAAAAGGCATAAACAGGTAAAATAGGCATTTTTAGGCAGTAAAAAATCGCTTTAATTTCCCCATAAATGATCTTAAATGAACTTATAACTTCATTAAATTGGTTTCCTGAGTAAAAGAAAAAATAGGCATTTTTGGCAATGTCCTCAGCTTAAAAATAAGGAATAAGAAATATTAATAAATCCAGTTTCCGCTGCCATCATTTATAATTTTCACCATGGACGTTATGACATGTTGTTGTTGCTGGATGTTTTAAACCACGGAGTGTTTCTTTTAGATGATAACTTTTTTTATTATTAACATTTTAATATTTTTAATTTTCTTTGTAACCACGGCCATGTAACTGATCCATGACCACCAAAACCTCCAATTTCGTTGCTTAATTGAAATTTGAAAAATTTTAGATCATCGATATCGACTAATATGCTTTAAAAAACTATGGTGATTTCAATCAAAGAAGTGAAAAAAGTGTATTATTTGATCAGTGATCGAGATCCATCCAGTTACTTGTAGGGAACTGTGTTGTTTGAAGGCTCTATCAGCTATTTTTGCTCATTTTAAAGAGCTCTTCCTTGGAAATCCGCGCTTAAATTCACCAATCAGGAGCCTGAATACTTCCTTTGAAGGGAGGATACTACCTTGAACGGTGTTCGAAATTATCAGGGGCCGTTAATATTAAGTTCCTCAACTTTGATAATTAATTAATTTTCAAACTTGAAAGCTCTAGATTTTCGCAAAATTGTACCCATGGTAAGGGCCAGTGATTTACAAGACTTTTTATGCATTATCTTTCTTTTAATCAACATGACGTGGGTTATTTGCCGTAATAGTGGCACTCCAGAACTTTTCCGAAAGATGCGCAATTTTTGAGAATAATATAATCGGTAAATGCGTGAATATATTATATAATGCTTGCAAGGGATCGCTTGATATGTAATTTGTGGCCCAATATTATTAAGTTGAAAAAGATGTAGTTATTCTCATTATTAGTGAAAATATCGCAGAAGTAAAAAGATTTGATGTTTCTTCAATTGACATTTTATTCGCAAATTTCGGAAAATAAGGAGTCTGTAAATTGACTGAAAACCATTGAGGACTAGTCATTGGGCATTTAACTCTATATTCTCGGCTAATTGATCCTGATAACTATATAAATATGTAGTTCTGCTATAAAATGTGTCCGGGTACCTAAAATGTCCTTTTTGGTTATTGTATTCACATTTAAATCCGATTTAACCAACTTGCCACTTTACTAGTAATGAAATTCGGCGTAAACACAATTTATGTTGTGATGTTTGTAAACTTTTTTGGTTCTTCGATTGTGAAGAACAACAGGATAATCGAGAGCTTGACAGTAATCGAAGATTAATGATTCATTTTACAATTCATACTGGCTGAGCAACCAATTTCAATACAATGATCTTCATATACGTAACACTTAGTAGCCTGTAAATGGTGCATGTTACTTTCCTCACCAACCGAGATGAATCCTAAAATGCGATGTATTCTAATTAAATCCACTTATCATCAAGTAAATTTATGCCGCCGTTGTCTTCTAACAGCTTTCAAAAGCACCAAAAGTAGAATACGATGCAAATTATTAGACGTATTTGAGATACCCACGAATTTATGAAATTTTTCTATCTCGTTAACTCACCCAGTTTGTAAATATTTTATTGGAGTAAGAACGAAGCTTTTTTTACTCCATTAGTACGAAAATATAATATGCATTTTTAATAACGCAGTCCATCATTGAAAGTTAAGCAATTTTTTTCAAATTTACGATTCGAAAAGTCTCTTGACTTTAATACAGTTTTCTGTGGGATGAAACAAGATATACCGAGAAGACAGCTTTCTCTCTTTATACCGCATTTACACATTCGCACGAGTGGCGAGGCGAATCGCGAGGCGAGTGGCGAGGCAAATGTGTAGTCGGTTCACTCGTCACTCGCCTCGTCGCTCGCCTCGCCGCTCGTAATTAACACTCATAATTTTTAAATATTTTGTTCGGAACATTCTCCAGAGTGTTACATTAAATAGTAGTAGCTGACCAAATTTAGTGTGCAATCCCCTTATAAGTTCGAGATGACGGTTGCCCTCATAATTATATTTTTTTGTTAACATAAGAGGGGATAACGATACCTTTCAAAGGAATTAACCTATCGCGAATGGTTCCTTTATGTTACCAGGGTAATTAATTACTAATTGAATAAATATGAGTATGATAACTGAGTTTGTTCCATTCGAACTTGATAGACAGCATGTAATGACAACTTTTCCGAAGACGAATAATGTTTAAATATTATTAAATAAGTAACAATGATTCATCTTTTACCTTACCTTAGTATTATATTCCACAAGACAATAACGTAGTTTCCAGGTGATTGTAGTGACTTCACATTACTTTATCATAACATAAAACCCACAACGGTTATAAGTCTCTTTTTGTTAAAATTGAACATGCTCATTTGGCGCCAGATGCGTGCTCACATGTTGGAAGTAGGGTAGTCCAGGGATTTTCGCTACGTTGATTCAGGGCTTCCTTGACGAGGTTTCCGAATCATTCGCGCCTTTAATATGAGTAGGCCTCATCTCCCTCTGGTGGTCTCCTCACAGTCAATTTATTTTTGGCCACCGATCATAGTTCACGACACTACGTTGTTTATCGCAAAAATTCATATTTTACACAATCAAAGCGGGGAAACACATTCCTTGAGCGGATAATTTCATTATACTTAACATGGAAACAAAATGGGCTAAACCCTTTCCAAAATCTCCTATCTATTGTTTCTTAAACCACTCTGCTGAACGGATACAGTTTATTTGCCAAGATAGAGCTGCCTTGGCCTACAAATCTTAATTTCTTTATCGTTTATCATTTCATACCACTAGTATGTCTCTTTCTCCGGAATGTCTCTTCCATGTATTTGCCAGTGGGTGTCCACCATCTCGATTGAATTATCCCAACTCCATTCATATCTCTATGGATGCAGAGACTGGGCGCTTGTCCCTGCGTCGCCAGCTTCCAACTCAACTGCCTCCGTCCCGTGCACCCGCGCATATATACCCCTCGGCCGGCCAAGATGGCCGACCTAGGCATATAATTACGGGAGCACGGTCCTGGAAGGATGGTCGGCGAGGTTGGCGGCCGTAGGGACAAACCTCCAGGACACCACATGCGTCGGGTTCTTTATCATATTAATCAGCAAATTACAATATAGTAGTAGTAGTATTTTGTTTTAGGGTGCTTCGACGGCAAGGGTTATTCGCACCACGAACAACCAACAATGGGTCTTTTATTAGTTTCTTAAATCAAGTGACAGTAAATAAATATATAATTTAATAAACAATTACATTTTTAAAATAAATATATAAATTAATTTAAGATGGATAAAAACGACATTCAGCTATCTGTAGACCAGTATACAGTGAGTCATACCATGTTAAAAATCCTAGTTTCTTTCAAAAATTTTAAAACACATGTGATGCAACCAGGGTCGTTCCCTAGGACCTGTCTTAGGTCCCCCCTGATGTCGAGCCTGTCACGTGCTGCACGGTACATATTACACTCAGTCAGGAGGTGTTTACTTAAGCTTACAGCGAGAATAATTGAATCTGCGGAATCCGCTGTACCTCGAACTAAGAGCTACATTCGTAGGCCAGCCGTTCCCTGGTGGAACGAAGAATGTGCAAACGCCATTACAGCGCGGAAAAGAGCCTTGCGTATTTTTAACAAGTTTCCTACTGCGACAAACCTTGCCTCCTTTCGACGCTTACGAGCTTAAGCCCGGAAAGTGGTCAAGGAGGCAAAGAAGGCTTCCTGGGTAGAGTATCTCTCTACAATAAACAACAGAACTCCTACATCAGACGTTTGGAGAAAGGTTAAAAGCATTTCCGGTTCTCATGTAACACTCACTGCCTCCTGCTATTGTCTAATGCATAAAATTGTATGTCTCTCAAAATAATATTTGGCTATGTAGATTAAGTGGTCTCCTCCGAAAAAAGACATAATGAACTTTGTTGTTTGCAGCTGCTCCTTGGTTTTCTTCTAATCCGTATTTGATAAGTATTTTTATTTTCCCGAAGAATTTATTCTAAATATTTTATAAATTACGGAATGTGGAATATCGTACTTATGTGCACTTGCGGGTGACTCCGTAAAAGGTTATACCGTGGCTTGTTCTGGCATCCTCAAAATTTGTCAAGAATTTACTGTCGCGTGCTTCTCCATTTCCGGGTTTCCACCGCGTAGGTTACTTTTTTGAGACAGTTTCACGCGTTTTTCACCGGGCGAAACTGTTTTTTTTCTCAAAAAAAGCAACGTGCGTGGTGGAAACCCTGAAATGGAGAATCATTCATCTGAACGCTACGGAAACTTACGATGGAATTTATTGTCGCACCTACCATCTTTTTCGCATTCCTACAACTTCATAAAGCGGACGTGGAATCCTTCATTTTATTCATGAGTGATGCCCGTGTCATGATCTGCACTCTAAATACAAGGTGGAGTAACCCAATAACATTAACCCCTTGTAACCCTCATATTTAATTCAATTGGTCGCACCGAACGATTGACCATCTTCTTGACGGTCACCAAAATTTAACTTAGTAATGGATCTATTAGCCTTGGTTGGGCGCCAGAAATTTAACTCGTTGATTTCACAAATGTACACTTCCATTTCTTTTAAACACTTCCACTCCTACATTCATTGACATAGGATTCATCCTTGCCTGACATACAATCATTAAATAAAACTTATACCTTGAAACTGGACACATAAAACCCTTATACACACAACAAAAATGCCCTTTGGTAAATTCACAAGTGGACAATGGGTCAAATAAATACATACACTCTTATGCCCGATACTTACGTTACTAGTTCAAATCTCGGGTCCATGGAACGTTCCTTCGTCTAGTGCAAAATGTGACGTCCGGACTCTTGGAGTGACGAACTGCTCTCAACGGAAGTGCCGCGTTGCCCTTAGGTGTGCCCCAACTATCCTCCTCGATATCACCGGTCTCTACTGATAGTGCGTCAGGTGTACTGCCACTAAGTACACTCGCCCTATTGCATGGCGTACTTAGATAATTGACAACGATTTCACTGCAGAATAATTACTTATTCGCCCTTTGGTTCTTGTTACCAATTTTTCGTAGTACTAATTAAATCAGACTGCGATCTACGAAGCTACTAGCTTTACTTTGTTTAAATTAGTAAGGTGACCATCCGTCTTCCTTTAGGGAGAACAGTCCTTCTTTTGTAAGTTCTGTCCTCCCTCGAAAAGTGTCCTCCTACATGTCCTCCTTTTCGATATTTGAAGACTAATCTGTATTTGATCGATGCCAATCCAAGATGTATAAAAACGTGATGTGACGTATATGTACTTGATATGACGATTCGTCAAGGCTCGGTAGGTATAGTGCGGCGAGACGCAATAAAGATGTTGAAATGAACAGATTGAATGGGAAAATCAACATGTTGAAATTGATAAAAGATGGGTGGAAATATTCAGCCATTCTAAACATAATCATATTTCATGTTAACATTTATTTGTTCTTATTCAATTTACGTTGCGCGGACCTGGAACTAATGCAGCAGTTGAAAGAGTTTTTTTTGTCAATTGCTAATGATTTTTGGGCAAGTGAAAAATCGAAATTGAATGTTGATACTCTAGCTGTAGCTTTTGCCGTAAAATTCAATAGGTATGAAAGATAATTTTTGTTCAGGTATTTTCAATATATTGTTATAAGATAATACATTGATTTAAAATATTCATTCAATGGAAACGTACTGGAAACATGGAACATGGAAAACAACATGGAAAATAACTCATTTAAATAATAATTAATAGATATTTATGTAAGCATCATCACAATATAAATTGTTCACAAATGTTTTTATTATGTATTTATCATATTATATGTAGTGTTTTATTGTTGCAATGAATGAAATGTTTCTAAAATTTACAATATTGGTATTTTTTATTTGCGTCCTCCTTTTCATTGTAAAAAAATAATTTCTATCCTTTTCATTGTAAAAAGTTGGTCACCTTAAAATTAGGCCGCTTTTACTTTGAGCGGGGCCTTCGGCTGCAGGTATGAGACTCGAATGTCGCTATGGTGGCGCGTACCCGCTTATGGGGACTGTGGCATTGTTAACTGTCGGGAAATTTTTGGAACGTTCCGGACGATGCGTACTTCCGGCTGCTAGAACAATCTAAAATGCCATGTGCTCGGCTTCGCGAATATTCGATCATATTGTTGGTAGTTCCTCGCGGCTGCCATGTGGCCTTAAACATGGCGGATTGCGCATATTACACTCTCAAACAGCTGCAAAGAGAGTTGGGCAGAGGGGTGCATTTAGGAGGAGCTGGGGGCACAAGCGATCCCGTGATTGAAACGAGGGAGGTTCTCCACCGCGAACGAGCTGGATTAAAATAGGACCCCCACTCGTCCGTTCTCCGCGTCGTCTGCAGCGCCAGTCCTCGAAAGAGTGCGACGATCACCGGTGAAAGGCCCAAGGGGGAAGGCGGCGAAAGGGTTTGAAGAGCTGTCTAGGAAACGATTTCGGCTCCACTCTATCGAGAGACGATGAAGAAAATAGCCGTCTCTTTTTCGTTCGGGCATCTTGTCCCAAACAGAATATGATCTGAATGCTTTAACCCTATGAGCGCGATGTTAATTGCTTTCATGTTATTTTAGCATTCTTGGATGTGATAGAGAACTGAACATTTCACGTCTAGAGCGTTATTTGAGAACTTCAAAGAAGAAACTAGATTTTGGTACACTGTTTCATGCTTAAAATGAAGTGAAATGGAGTCGGCAGTTCTGTAATTCGGAAATTCTGGTAGATAGGCGTTGAAGATTGAACCATAAATAAGCTCCAATTATGCGAAACATCCTTCATTGAGAATGAAATGGTCAATGTGTCACAAAACACGTGCCATTATTATTATTGTCAAATTATGGCGCTGATAAAGAACATTTAATTCAACGAAATAACATTTGTATGCCTCCAAAAACACTATATTAATATATTTACTCGTAGTTCTTGTGATGTAACGTACACGACAGAATCGTATGAGCTTACGACTAGGAGGGATTTCCGTCGGATCTTTTAGGTGGCGAGTTCCAGTGTAAACTGATAGTAGTAGCAACTTTACCATAACGTACTTCGACGGTTAAGGTCATTTCGCTCATACTGTCGGCTACTTGCTGACAAGGGGCAACAGCTCTTGGATAAACTGGGAGGATCACCCCACCAGATTCGATCCTTGCCCTACGATGCTCAACTGCGGTGACTGGACTGTAAGCGGCGTTTCCATCGCGGCAGGCCGTTGCTGCCCGCGTGCACAAATAAATTTCATCTATTATTGCATATGCATTTTTTAAATGGCTCTCGAAATAGTCCGGTCTCATTTAATTTATTTCACTCAGATGAGTTTGCACAAACACTTTTGCATGCTGTTACGTCATATTTTATTGTTAATACTCCGCACGAGATATCTTTTTCTTGTTATCACGCATTATCATTTTGGATTATTCACTAAATATTTCTATTTTGCAATATGGGATTAAACTTTTTTTAATCTAAAGGTGTGAAAATCCGTGTAGTAAAGCAATATGTACTTTTTATGAGGATTACCTCAGCACAGCTACTTTTTCTGGGGTCAGCCTAAATTTTTCTCATGCAAGTCAAAAACCTGTAAAGTCCATCGTTTTAAGGGAAAAACTTACTGATCAACTTTAGAACAAACTATCTTTATTCGAATAATTGCGAACAAAATTAAATAATTATGCCTGAATTTCTTATGAGGAGGAAAAGGAGACATTCTCGCACAGTCTACAGATAGCACGATGAAATCGTTTCACTGGAAGGAGTTGAATGGAGATGGAATGTCTTTGACACATCGGTTGGGTGTCGGATATTGGAAATCAAGAGAAAAGAAAACGCACGATTGCTAGTTGGGCATGACAGGGGAGAAAATCAGGTTCGCTGACGGAATTATAAAGCGGAATGTTTTGAATGGAGGAGATCATTAAAAGCTCTCGTGCTTAGAAGGCCATGTATAGGAGAGATTTAGCTTTTAAGGGAAACAAATAATATAGGTATGGGAGGTTGGAAGCATTTGCATATGGAGACTGGAAATCTTGAAATCATTAGTTAAATAAATCATGTCATAAAATTACCACTTTAGTCACCCGTCAAAAATGTCTCAAATGAATTGGAGAACAAAAATGACAATATGTAAAAGAACATATTGGAGTAGTTATCGACTAAAAATATTTATTTCTATACATTTGATATTACTGTTGAAACTACTGTCGCATGTCTTTTTAACTAATAGAAATCATTCACGCTATAGTGCTTATCCTGCAATGCCTCCGAAAATTTATGTTTACACGTAAACCCCTCCATAATGGGCATACATTTGAATGACTGCGTTATTTTTTTATGCTCCCTTTCTAATGATATGAATTATTTTCCTAGGAGTACAAGGGAAATTAGCACTTTTAACTTACGATGGGTCCCTCTTCTTTTAATCACGCTTTCTAAATTAGTCATATTCTGCCAAGCTGCTTTAAAACTTTAACACATCTGATGAGTTTGATGGATGACCAGGCCGATCTTCAAGTTGTCTCACTTATCGATTAGCACATTTGTTTACACTGAAAAGATACCATTGTTACTGGGAGTTCAGGGTTATTAAAGCAAATTATGTTACGCAGTTTCGGTTGCCTATATAATTTCAATGGAGAACGCTGATTTTTTATACCCGTGAAAATGTATGCCGTGGATCAGTTTTAAAGGTTAAAAGTGCATCAACGCTGAAACTTTAAAACGAATATTTCTAATCTACATTCTGGTTATGCTAATAATAATTTATGTGCACATTTTGCTCAGAGATTTAACTTAAACACTTAAACAAGCTATCAATTGCATAAGTATTTAAAAAATATATTACCAAATCTCACAAACTATTGTAAAGGGAATAATTTTATTTGTGATTGCACCACAACATTGTAAGCCTATAAATTGCTGATGTGCATCAGCTTAGCAGGACCATCCTGAATAAAATCATTCATAATGACCAGAAAAAAGAAAGTATAGTTGCAACTTTGTAATTTTTATTCTTTTTTTTGTAACCCAATTAACATGCTGTAATTTCCCCTGTTGGCAGCGTGGTGGCCAGGTGGGTAGAGCGCGTGGCTACTGATCGAAGGGTCCCGGGTTCAAATCTGGGTGAGGCCTTTGGACGCCCCCAAACAAAAAATTGTAGGATCTAAGTCTTTCCCGGCGAATGCTTTGGATGAATAGTTCTCGAGTTTCCAGCCGGGTAATGGTATGAAACTGCACCAACGTATCAATGGTGTAGTCTGCCATCGTCTTCAGGGTGAATGATTTTTGCCAGAATTATCATATCGTAGGTCATAGGGTCACATTTTTGGACAGGCTTTCCTGATTCGTCAGTTTTTTCCCGCCATTCTTTTAGCATTGTCAGATTAGGTTTCCAAGCACTGCTGTGTTGTAAACCTTTGTCTCGGTTCCAGTTTTTACTTTCCAGCCTGATCTCCACTACTTCTTTCACAATAATTCTCTAAGTGTGAGGTGGCACAGGGAAAGGAACTGGCCCCCCTACCCTGAATGTGTGAAACTCACACGCCAGTGGCTTAGTCCGGGGTGAGATCTACCCTCAACTATTCAAACCAACCTCTGGGTTGAATCACTGAGTGAGTGAGTGAATTTCCCATATGGGAAAATACAGCATGTAAACTATTTTGTAAAATAAAATTATTATTATTGAAAAAATAAAGCTGCAATGCTTGGTGCTTTTTATCTAAAACTTGTCAGAACACTGTGATTAAACGAAATATTCTTCCTCCTTTTCTTCCGCGCGGGCACATCAATTTCAACGGGTCGGAGGACTGGTATCCATGGCTCGAGATAATCGCCAACGCGTAGACGACGATCCTCTGCCGCCTCTCGAGAAGAAGGGCTCCATCTGATGATGATGATGATGCATTATACAGGCGGGAGTGGACCAGAGGGCCTTATCTTTCTCCTGCTCTCTCTCTATCTCTGTCTCATTCACACTCTGAAGTGAGAGACAGAGCCACCCCTGCCTCCCCACCCGGCAGGGGTGGATCTGAGGTGGGGGCCGAGGAGGATCATCGGTGGCCGATGGAGGGGAGGGAGTATTCACGGGAGAGTGGAGGGGGTGCGACGAAGCGAGAGAGGGGGCCGGGCGTGAGAGAGAAATTGCGTTCATTTTTATCGTACACAAGCAATGCACTGTTTAAGTAGGTTCGGTGGTTTCACTGAAATTAAGATAATTCAACGAAACTTCCTGAAAGTACTAAAAATATTGTTTTAAATTCAATTGTAATTTTTCAGAATTATTTTCCGCACGTTTCTTAAGGAATTTGATAGAAGATTGAAAATTGATAAGAAAATTCAAAAAATAAATAGACATGAAATTACACGGGTTCTTATGCCTTTTCTTCCACATCCTGCAAGTTATGCATCTACGTTCAAAACGTAACTCGTGGTGCCAATTTCACATCGTCCGCAACGCGCGCGAGAGATTTCTTCAAGCGCTCGGAGTAAAAATCTGTTTTACAATTTTCTATCGATGATGTAAATTATTATGCGTTGAATAAATGGAAGAGGTTCTTTCTTAAAATAAAGCCTTGCGTTCCCATAAGAACCCATGTAATTCAATGCCCACTTCTCGTTCAAATATCTTAACAACCTGCGTCAAATAATTTCGAAAAAAAAATTAGGTAGATTTAAGACAAAAAAAGTAATGCTTTCAACAAGTTTCATCGAATTCTCTTAAGTTGAGCGAAATCACCGAAACTCCTGATATATCTCTCTCTTTTTTGGAATTCGGGGCCTACGAGATTCATATTTCTATTTGCAAGGCTTTGATGGATTTGCTGATAAAACAAGTTCATTACAATATCTAGATGATTCCTCTTCATGACCTATTTTTTATTATGTAATTTTTTTTTCTTTTAGGAGATACTTGTATAAAGTAATTATTACTTTTTGTTTATTTGTAAATTATTTATTCTCTTGGCCGACGTTTCACATTTTTATACATGCTTCCAACTACCATACAGCAGAAGACACGGATATCAAAAATGAAAACTATCATACCTAACTACTCCAGCATGGAAGATTTCAACAGGAGATCCACAATTTACATTAGAGCCCTGAAGAAGCATGTCTAAAAATGCGAAAAGTTGGAAAAAATAATAAACAATGTACTAATTAATAAACCTATTTCTCCTGAAAGAAAGAAAAAGTTCCTTTCAATCTGATAGTAGCACAACCCACCACAGCAGTGCGCCAGGGACCACAGGTAAGCTGGTTTAATGATATTTTTCAGGTAAAACAGCAGTAGGTACCTCTTCAGGTGCCTCAGAGCACTGTCGCTGGACGCCAAAAGTGTGTTATTGTGTAGTCACTGGTTCGCGATGAGCTATTACCTTAAAAAAATTATAAATTACTTGTAGTATTTGAGCTAGAATTAATGGCTGCGTCGGCAACTCAGGCCATTTCCTCGTCGGCAACTCTCTGCATCCATTTCCTTCAAAAACTTCGGAAGTGAAATCGAAACTAAATGTATCGCGTCACTATTGAATATATATTATAGCATTAAAATCATTCAAAAAGCTGTTTGCACCTTTGACTCCTGGTGCATGGCTATGGTGTATCCCACTGATATAACACTGATACAAGTGAATTTAGTGTTTCAATGAAATAATAATAATTTTTAGAATATATATTCCAGTTTATCACAAACTTCGTAATATAAGACCCAAATGGTTCGCTTTAGCAGTTACACAACGTAGTTGTTTCCTCGGTGTGGTGTTTATTGAGAGCTCTGGTTTTGTAAACTATACCAGGCCGTGAGGAAGTAGAAGCGAGGGCGAGGTTATGTTTCATGGTTGAATAACTTTACAAGTTCAGCAGAACTCTAGTAAATCTTATCTTTTCTCCTGGATCTAGCGCGTTCATGAGAAAGATAGTGTTGCACTATCATTGAAAAATAAAAAGTTTTTTAACAGATCGCTAGTCATTTTTATCGTAGCCTCAGGACCCTCGAGCAACATACAAATTCATCATTAACTATGATATATTTCTTATATATGTATATATAAAACCTCACCTCGAGCTTTTGTTATTTTTCTCACTTCTGAAAAAAAAACAAATTTCAAAGCCGTAGGACTTAATCTTTAACTATTATAGACTTGGAATTCTCTTTCCATTGATCCTCCATGGACATGGATGACTTGACACAATTTCTTGGGAAAATCTGGGGTATCAGAGAACACTGCAAGTCGGGTGACTCTTTAACGATTCCGTGAAGTATTTCTGCGTGGAAATATGGTTGTTTTCTCAGATAACACGAACATTACTATCGCCTTTCATCGTGCTGGGAATTCAAGGAAACAGGAAGAATTTAACTTTTTTCTAAATAGGAAAATGTTCTAAAAAGTACTATCAATTAATAAAGTTATATTTATCAACAATTGCATGTTCTCAATTGATAATGTATACATATATATGTATAATGTAACACAAACCAATATCTGCATGCGAGATCGCACCACCATCCTGCACAGATTAATGGAGTGATGAAAACTATGATTCATCGTTCCATCACACTCAGCGATGGAGACCATAGAGATGAGGAGCTGAAGAAACTCACAGATATCTTGGCCAAGAATGGATATAGAAAAAATGAGATAAGGAAGACAATCTCACAAAAATTAGGACCTCAGCCCCAACCACCGGAGGAGAAAAACTCAAAAGATCAGAAAAAAGCATACCTTCCATTTATCCAGGGAACTACTGACAGGATATCCCGGATATTACGGAAATACGAAATAAAGACAATATTCAAACCGAAGAAACAAATACGAGACATTGTGAGGAATGTAAAAGGGAAAGAAAAATTAGAAACAGACAGCGTATATTTGCTAAATTGTAACACGTGTGATAGGGTCTACGTGGGGGAGACTGGACGGACAATTAGAACGAGAGTCAGAGAGCATGCGGCTGCAATACGCCTCGGACATCAAGATAAATCAGCGGTCGCCGAACACGCAGCAAAAGGCCATGAAATCGAAACCGAGAAGCCGATCATCCTTGCCAAAGACCGGCACTTTAAAACAAGGCTAGTTAGAGAAGCCCTAGAAATAAAGAAACACCCCTGCAATTTTAACCGTGACCAAGGAAAAGCTATCAGCAGTTCCTGGCTTCCAGTTTTAGCGAGAAATAAAAGAACCCAGAATGTTCCACAACTCCCTCCCCCTCCTCCTCCTTCCCCCCCCTCTCCCCAAATTCGTATAAATAGATGCATAACCGGAGTGGTCACTCAGTAGCCCTGAGGAAGTCTCCGGCAAAGGAGAGGAAACGTCGGCCACCTTCGAACCAGCTAGCAAGACGCGGACAACCCAAAAAACATATATAAGTCACAATGTATACATAATCAACACATCAAATGTTTAATCATTGATGAAAATTACGATATTATAATATGATCCCGTTACGAATGGCCGAATTCTAACCTCCCCGTTTAATAAGTTTCGCTAATTTCTGGCTTTCTTGCTGGACTGGAACTTCTCATACCGGCTTTATGAAGGCGTCTTCTCTTCTTTTAAGTTTAATGTCCTCTTTATCACGGCCACCCCGTCAACAGTAAGAGAGTTGTAAGCAGGATGATAACGAATGCTTTCATCAACAACTCGAGACGTGCATCTTGGTCTTCGCTTCTTTTTCATGTTGTCATTATCTCATCCCCTCCCTCTAGTCAGCAATATACTGTCTTTCTATTAAAATCATTTCTCTCGATATTTGAGCGAAGTTGAGACTACCTCAACTGTCTCATCGATTTATCCCCTCTCTCCTGGACTTAATGGAATGTTTTGAATATCCCTGGAAGTTAACACAGAGTAATAGTGTCTTCAAAAGCAAATGCATTCAAATCCACATTCCACATAACCTACCGATCAGCTGCCATTAGTCTTTTAGCGATAAGCTGCCTGTGGTCTTACCTGCGGAGTTTTGCTTAAGGAATACTGTTCATCACTACTTAGTTTTAGTTGAGCCTCATGAGAGAATTCAAAGGAACGTTTCAAATGCATTCAAGGTTATCTAATGAGCCTCCGTTCTCGAGGCCAGCGCGAAACACACTCGGGTCATGCGATCAGCCGGGAAGTTATCACCGATTCGGACGATTAGTCCATCACCTTACTCTGTTTGAATTTCTCTCATCGTGGCCGAGACCTAAGAATAATATGCCTTTAGAAAGGAAAGAGATTTTCCCCCGAGAGCGATAGTGGCGACGCTCCGTTTGTTGGGAAACTTTTTTCCCCTATAGTACCATTGCCTCACCCTGATCCTGTAGCTGACCCCTTTTTACATACAATGCAATAACAGGAATCAAGAACGCTTACATTATTAGCTCTAGATATATTTGACAGATCATGAGAAATTTTCTTTGTTGAAAGCACAGTTGATATGGCAACATAGTTGAAAGCTCATTTACAGCTCTTGATTTTCAGTGGTAACTACAACTTTCATCAACTTTCTTTCCATTTGTAAATAAATTCTATAAGAGGCAAGCCCGTTTTTCTTAGTGTTTTTAGAGTTTACTTTTGCTTTAACTGTGACACTATTGTTTCATAGGGCATAAGGGAAATTTTTTACTGGATTTGATCACTTAGTAACCTAGAACATGTATAGTACTTTGTATTTTGGGGTGTCATCCTAACATACAAAAAATAACTGCAGGTACTTGTAGCTGACCTCTGTGTCAGGCATAGGTGCAATTCATATTTTTGTGTTTTAGTGCACAACGAATCTTCACAAAAATCTTACCGAGATCCGAAGTAAAGTTACTGCTGTGAAGCTGAAAAATTCAAGAAGAGAAAAGAGGTTCAAGACTACCTTAAGAAATCTGGCCACAAAGATATTCTGAAACAGCCTAATAGAATTTTTAACATGGATGAATCTTCCTTTTTTTACCCTGAAGGGTCTTAAGTTCTGGCTAAAAGGGCTGACAAGACTACATACAACACCATTAATAATGATGAGAAAGAATGCCTGACCGTCTTAATGGCTGGCGATGCAGCTGGGTCTCTCACACCTCCAATGGTGTTATATTGTTACAAATGAATCCCTATAGAAATTTCTGGAAGTATTCCTAAGGACTGGGGAGTTGGGTACTCAAACAATGGATGGATGACATGTGAGTCATTTTATGACTACATAGCGAATGTCTTCTACTCCTGGGCAAAAGACAATGTCGAGCTACCAATAATTGTATTTGTTGAAGGGCACAGCTTCCATTTGTCATACTGTGGCATTTTTATACAACCCTACCCCTTTTTTTTGCCAAATTCCCCTCTTTGGACACTTTCCCCTCTGCGGACTGTTTTCCCTCCGGACTTAGCCAAAGGGCTTAGCCAGGGCCGTCCCTAAGGAATGAGGGGCCCTGTGCAAACGAAAGTGGGGGGCCCCCTTACTTTGCATTCCCTAATTGATGTAAGTAGTAATATCTTTTAAGCATATTTCATGGAAAGAAGAAAGTTAACCGGCAAACTGGGTAATGATTTTAAGAAGTTTACATATGTACTAAGTAGTATGCAAGTTTGGGTAGTAGGCGGGTTTCCCCTCACTGTCTGAAAAAGGCAATCCAGGGCGCCCCCCCCCCCCCACAATAGGCGCGGGGCCCAGTGCAGCGGCACTTGCCGCACTACCCTAGGGATGGCACTAGACTTAGCACACATTATGGGTCGCACCTCGGACAAGTCCTTCGACTAAGTCCGGAGGGTAAACAGTCCGCAGAGGGGAAAATGTCCAAAGAGGGGAATTTGGCAAAAAAAAAGGGGTGGGGTGTATAAGAATGCCACATCACCACTTTGATGAATTTTGCAGCAGTGTAGGTATTATTTTGGTGGCACTTTACTCAAATTCTTACCAAATTAGGTTAACTTGATACGCTGCAGTTGGGTCATGCGTACGCAGTAGACGGCGTGGCCCGTGGATGACGGCCTTCTGAATGCGTGCAACTAGTGATTCCGCCTGTGACACGCAGGACGGAATGCACTTGATGTTATTTAGCAGCGAGCCCTTGACTCCACTGAGCACACCTACGATGAGGACCACTAGTTTTACAGTGTCCGGGGTACATCTGTCGAAGTTCGAAAAGTAGGTCTTGATATTTCGTCCGTTTTTCCACTTCCTTCGCATCCATGTTAGTTTCAGCCGGAGCCGAAACTCAATCACAAACATGGAGCGAGTGAGGTGGTCAAGGAGAACTATATTAGGCTTGGTCGCCACCAACTTGCTTGGTGGTGGAGAATTAGTAATTCCACCAGATCGTGCATTTATCGTTCTCCACGACGGACTCAATATCTCCAGGGGCATAGGGCAGCAAAGGTGTTTCGTCGATGACATAATGATGTCAAAGGTGCAAGTATAGCACCCGTAGGGCCGCGTTGTGTTGGGCTAAATACGCTGACCTGGTGTAATAACTACAGCCGGAGAGGAGGTGACCCAAAGTCTCCGGCAGGGAGCGGCACGCCCTGCATCTCATGTCCGCGACCTCCGCCTTGAATATAATGCGGCGATACACGAGTGTGTTTATGGCACCATCCTGGCATGCGAGGACAAAACCCTCGGTCTCGGACTTCAGACCGGCGGAGCGTAGGAATGCAAACGTCAGCTCCTTCGATAACCCATGCTTTCCGATGTCGCGATAGAAACATCGAAATGCGCCTATGCGCCTTGAGCAACTTTGTTCTTGCCAGACAGCTCAGAATTTCTGATGTTCCTGAGAGTCTGCCTGTATTTTGCGGTGAGCCTTTCCTTCACTGCTGCAACCTCCTGGATTCGGCGTTGGGGGACGCCGAGGTATTCACAGCTAGTACGGTGTCCAGGGCAGTGCGAAGGTCTTTTGCATTAGAAGCATAAAGCTTCAGGTCATCCATGTAGAACAAATGGATGACCTTATGCTTCCTGTCACCTGGAACACCGCACATGTATCCTCTACCTCGTCGCAGCCTCAGGGACAGGAGTAGGAGGGAAATACAGAACAGTAAGGGGCTCAAGCTGTCGCGTTGAAAAACGCCACGGTGGTGTGTTACCAACTCTGTGGAAACTGACCGCTTGCCTGAGGTCAGAAAGAACAAGCGTTAGATGCAAGACACTACCTCTGGGTGGACTTTCATCAACTTCAGTATGGCGATCAAAAGCTAATGCGAAGTGGTGTCAAGAGCCTTCTCGTAGTCCACCCAGGCAATTGATAGGAAATCGCAGTAGCTGATATGCCTGGGAATATAAGGGAGTTGTGGACGTGCAATTAACCTTAGTTGAGAATGGTAAAGATTCCAGTGACATTACAATGTTGGTCACCGTCTGTTCTCTATGAGGATTCACTTCATGGTCGAGGAAGTCCTGACGTTTTACTCCTACCAAAGAGAAATATTCTATGCCTTGTCGATTTTGATACCTAATTGACAATTCAGCTAATATTTCTGTAGTGATATCACATTTTAAAATACCTATCCGTCAGTTATCAACGAGAAGTCACTTTACGACCGGGGAAAATATCGCGACATTCCACTCGTATTGCAGACGACGCGACGTCGCGTCGTCTGCTGCCGTTTGAGGCGTCTGCTGGGCTCGTATTATACTCCCGCATTTTGGAGGATAAACTTGATATTTAAATAATGAGGTATTATGGGCAATTTAATCATTGGAAAGTAATCATGGCTCAAATTCGATTAAATATAGTTAATTATGATTTTATTGGTTTAGGGAGCTCAATTTTGTTCTTCCAAGAAGTCCCGTCTAGCGGATGGCCCAATTATTATGCTTGTTCTTTATCCAGACTTTCAAGTCCATTATATGACATGCTCAATGTTTTGTCATTTCTATGAACGGATATGTAACCGATTAAAAAAATATTCTTTCTCAAGTATGTCTGTAATTTTAATGTGTAATTAGGCGATATAAATTAAATAAACGTAATTTGTAAATGAAAAACGCTATTTCGAGATCTGTAAACAGTGGAAACAGTGATAGCTGCGGCAGTGAAGACGAAATCTACTCCAAAAGTACCGATAGCTTCGTTAGTACCGCAGTATCATTTTCTTTTTTCATTTGTTTTTTCTTTAATTCTTCCGCTCCACATACCTTTGTCGATAAGCATTGAAGTCAAGACGTCGGATGAAGTGTAGCGTAAACGTGTTTGGCAAAATGTCATTGCTGAAAGTGAGTAACAAGGTAACCTCAGGATATTTTAATCAATTTGCTGAGGTAAACGAAAGTGTCGTAAATTATGTTAGTGTATTAAATCATTTATCTTACCTTCGATTTGAGCATTTGGAAAATGCTGGGTGAAATTCCTTCACTGCGAATGAAATGTACGTTTTTGTTTTGTGGATCAGTGAAAGTTTTAACGCGTTATATGCAATACTTTTCACGTTATTATTTTTTTCAAAATTTCAACTGAACACGTCTTTTTTCAAAATTATGACTGAACAGGTCTTTTTTAAAAATTTCCACTGAAAACGTATTTATTCTTTCAAAATACGAAAGTGAAGCAGATATTACCTCCATTTTTCCACAGAAGGCGTAAAGTAATACTTTTGTGAATCCGAGAAAGTTTCAACGCGTTATATGCAATACTTTTTCCGTAAATGCACTTATTACGAAAATGACTATCTGAACATTTTAACCACTACCACTCTTTTGTTAATGTAACTAAAAATATTTCTTCTGTGGCACATTTATCAGTTTCTAAGCATTAAACTCCTTCGTATACACATTTCTTGACGGTTTCTTATCCCATTTGAGTCAAAGTTTTGTATTTTTTTGATTTTTAAGGCCTCTTTCTAAAGTTGTCATGGGAAACACTTTTCTACATAATTTTGAAAGTAATGCAGATATTATCTCCAATTCTTCAGAAAAGGCGTAAAGTAATACCTAGTGATTTTGAAGCTTCTTTCCAATGTTGTCACGGGAAACACTATTCTACTAAAATATAAAATAATAAAAAATAAATAAAAAATAATAAAATAATAAAAATAAAAAATAAAATAAATAATAAAAAATATTTCATAATAATGGTCCGTTCGTACTAAAAACTATAAAAAAATTGTGGATAGAAACCGACCTGGCTTAAACCGGTCTGGACTCAGATCATGTAAGAATTTAAAGGTCGAACAGACCTATTAATTAAGCTACTGCCCCTAATTATTAATTAAAGATTACGCTGTTATCCCTAAGGTAACTTAATCTAATGATCAATAACAATGGATCCAATATTCATAAATTAATATTTATTAAGTTGAAACGTATTTATTCTTCAAAAATGCGAAAGTGAAGCAGATATTACTTCCATTTTTCCACAAAAGTCGTAAACAAATACTTTTTGAATCAGTGAAAGTTTTTGAATCAGTAAAAGTTTCAAAGTTAAAAAATCAGTAAACTTTTCACGTTATTTTTTCAAAATTTCAAATGAACACTTCTTTTTTCAAAATTATAACTAAACACGTCTTTTTCACAATTTCCACTGAAAATGTTTCTTTAAAAATGCAAAAGTGAATCAGATATTTCCTCTTTTTTTCCACGGAAGGCGTAGAATAATACTTTTTGAATCAGTGAAAGTTTCAACGCGTTTAATGCAATCTTTTTTTCCGTAAATGCACTTATTATGAAAATGGCTATCTTAACATTTTACCACTTTAACTCTTTTGTTAATGTAACTAAACATATTTCTTCTGTTGCAAATTTATCTGTTCCTTAGCATAAAACTCAATCGTATACACATTTCTTGACAGTTTTTTATCCCATTTGAGTCGAAGTTTTGCATTTTTTTGATTTTGAAGCCTCTTCTCCAATGTTTTCACTGGAAACACTTTTCTACATAATTTTGAAGGTAAAGTAGTTATTACCTCCATTTCTTCAGGGATGGCGTAAACCAATACTTTTGTAAATCAGTGAAAGTTTCAACGCGTTATATACAATTCTTTTTCCGTAAATGCACTTATTATGAAAATGATTATACGAACATTTTAACCACTTACACTCTTTCGTTAATGTAACTCAAAATATTTCTTCTGTGGCACATTTATCTCTTCTTTAGCATAAAACTCCGTCGTATACACATTTCTAGACGGGATTTTATTCCATTGGAGTCGAGGTTTTTTATTTTTTTTATTTTGAAGCTTCCTTCGAATTTTGTCACGGGAAACACTTTTCTAAATAATTTCAAAAGTAATGCAGACATTTCCTCGATGTTTTTAAAGAAGGCGTAAAGTTATACGTTTTTGAATCAGCGAAAGTTTCAATGCGTTATATGCAATTCTTTTTACGTAAATGCACTTATTACGAAAATGAATATCCGAACATTTTAACCACTTCCACTCTTTCGTTAATGTAACTAAACATATTTCTTCTGTGGCACATTTATCAGTTCTAAGCATAAAACTCCATCGTTTACACATTTCTATACGCAAGCACGTCCAGTGGAAGTTCCTTATATTATTATAGCATAAATTCTCACCATTTATTTATTTCTTATTTTATATTATTCACCCTATTTTAATAATAACCTGAGATTATGTTATAAATTAACTAATAAGCTTTAAGAAGCATATGTTTTGAAAGCATAGGATAAAGATGTTCTTTATTAGTTATAACTGTTATAATAACAATGTCATAATTAATAACTCTAGTCCCCTAAAAAAAATAAATAATTTAATGCAACAGGTAACAAACTTTTTCAAGCTAAATATATTAAATAATCATAACGATATCGGGGTAATGTACCACGAGCCCAAACGAAACAAAAAGAAATAAAAGTTAACTCAATAAAAAAAATTAAGGAGTTCTAATAACAACCTAAAAATATAACAACTAATAACATTCTTATAAATAAGATTCTTGCATATTCTGACATAAAAATGAATGCAAATCCTCCTCTACTATATTCAACATTAAATCCTGAAACTAACTCTGATTCTCCTTCAGCAAAATCAAAAGTAGTTCGATTTGTTTCAGCTAAACAAATAGGAAACCAAATTAATATTAAAGGCAAACATAAAAAAGCAAATCAAATATATTCCTGATAAAATTAAAATTAAATAATGAGTCACCTTCACAAAAAAAATAAAAGATAATAAAATTAAAGCTAAACTTACTTCATAAGAAATAGTTTGAGCAACAGCACGCAACCCTCCTAAAAGA
Source organism: Pyrrhosoma nymphula (assembly GCA_963573305.1). NCBI lineage: Eukaryota > Metazoa > Arthropoda > Insecta > Odonata > Coenagrionidae > Pyrrhosoma > Pyrrhosoma nymphula. Next base: position 107,867,139 of record OY754335.1, read on the forward strand.
GATGAAATAGAGTAAGAAGATCATCCTGCAATCTTAACTGTATATGCCCGTAGGCTTGTACAACATAAACAAAATAATAATCCCAAATTTAAATTAAATAAACAAAAATAATAAGGTATCACAAGCCAAAAAAATAAAGAAATAAATAAACTAAAAACAGGTGAAAAATAATAAGGTAAATCATTAGATCTTATAGGGATAGTCTGTTCCTTATTAAATAACTTAATTACATCAGAAAAGGGTTGAACTACTCCACAATAACCAACTTTGTTAGGCCCTTTACGAATTTGTATATACCCTAAAACCTTACGCTCCAATAAAGTTAAAAAGGCAACACCAACTAAAACAAATACTACTAATAAAATACCTCCCACAAAACTCAATAAAATATCATTAAAATAAAAGTACAATCTGTAAGAAATAACCCTTAAATAAATGAATTATATTTTCATGACACTTTTCTTCCAAAATAGTTAATGGTAATCAAATAATAAAAAATATTTCATAATAATGGTCCTTTCGTACTAAAAACTATAAAAAAAATTGTGGATAGAATCAGACCTGGCTTAAAACGGTCTGAACTCAGATCATGTAAGAATTTAAAGGTAGAACAGACCTATTAATTAAGCTACTGCACCTAATTATTATCTTAATCCAACATCGAAGTCGCAAGCCTTCTTGTAAATTTGAACTCTGGAAGAAGTTTACGCTGACATCCCTAAGGTAACTTAATCTAATGATCAATAATAATGGATACAATATTTATAAATTAATATTTATTAATTTAAAAAAGTTAGTTATATAATTTTTGTCACCCAAACAAAACAATAAATAAATAAATATCAAATTATAAATCAATATAATATAAAAATAATTTAAGTTATATACTTTTATATTCTTATACATTTATATTCTTTTTCCGTAAATGCACTTATTACGAAAATGAATATCTGAACATTTTAACCACTTCCACTCTTTCGTAAATGTAACTAAAATATTTCTTCTGTGGCACATTTCTTGACGGTTTATTTTCCCATTCGAGTAGAAACTTTGCATTTATTTGATTTTTAAGCTTCTTTCTAATATAGTCACCAGAAACTATGTCCTCCATATTTTCGAAAGTAATGCAGTTATTAACTCCATTTCTACAGAAGAGGCGTAAACTAATACTTTTGTGAATCTGTGAAAGTTACAACGAGTTATATGCAATTCTTTTTCTGTAATTGCACTTATTACGAAAATGAATATCTGAACATTTTAACCACTTACACTCTTTCGTTAATGTAACTCAAAATATTTCTTCTGTGGCACATTTATCTGTTTTTTAGCATAAAACTCCATCGTATACATATTTCTTGACGGTTTTTTATCCCATTCGAGTAGAAAATTTGTAACTTTTTTTTTATTTTGAAGCTTCTTTCTAATATTGTCACAGAAAATAATTTCCTCCATATTTTCGAAAGTTATGCGGATATAACCTCAATTTCTTCAGAGAAGGCGTAAAGTAATTTTTTTGTGGATCAATAAATGTTTTAACGCGTTACATGCAATACTTTTCACGCCTTTATTTTTTCAAAATTTCAAATGAACACGTAATTTTACAAAATTATGACTTAACACGTGTTTTTCAAAATTTCAACTGAAAACGTATTTATTCTTCAAAAATGCGAAAGTGAAGCCGATATTACCTCCATTTTTCCACAGAAGGCGTAAAGTAATACTTTTGTAAATCAGTGAAAGTTTCAACGCGTTATATGCAATTCTTTTTCCGTAAATGCACTTATTAGGAAAATGATTATACGAACATTTTAAACACTTCCACTCTTTTATTAATGTAATTAAAAATACTTCCTCTGTGGCACATTAAACAGTTTCTTAGCATTAAACTCCATCGTATACAACTTTCTAGACGGGACTTTATTCCATTCAAGTAGATGTTTTGCATTTTTTTTATATTGAAGCTTCTTTCGAATTTTGTCACGGGAAACACCTTTCTAAATAATTTCAAAAGTAATGCAGATATTTCCTCGATGTTTTCAAAGAAGGCGTATAATTATACGTTTTTGAATCAGTGAAAGTTTCAACGCGTTATATGCAATACTTTTTTCGTAAATGCACTTATTACGTGTCACGAAGTTTTGCATTTTTTTGATTTTGAAGATTCTTTCTAATTTAGTCACAGGAAACAATTTCCACCATTTTTTCGAAAGTAAATCGATAATTACCTCCATTTCTTCAGAGAAGGCGTAAAGTAATACTTCTGAGGAAAGTTTAAAGTTTTAACATGTTTTATGCAATACTTTTCACGTTATTAATTTTTCAACATTTCAAATGAACACTTCTTTTTTCAAAATTATAACTAAACACGTCTTTTTCACAATTTCCACTGAAAATGTTTCTTTAAAAATGCAAAAGTGAATCAGATATTACCTCTTTTTTTCCACAGAAGGCGTAGAATAATACTTTTTTGGATCAGTGAAAGTTTCAACGCGTTATATGCAATACTTTTCTCGTAAATGCACTTATTACGAAAATGACTATCAGAACATTTTAACTACTTCCATTCTTTTTTTAATGTAACTAATAATATTTCTTCTGTGGCAAGTTTATCTGTTCTAAGCATTAATCTCCAATATAGTCACATTTCTTAACGGTTTTTTATCCCATTCCAGTCGAAGTTTTGCATTTTTTTGATTTTGAAGCTTCTTTCCAATGTTGTCAAGGGAAACACTTTTCTACATAATTTCGAAAGTTATGTATATATTACCTCGATTTTTTCACAGAAGGCTTAAACTAATACTTTTGTATATCAGTGAGGGTTTCTACGCGTTTTATGCAAATCCTTTTTCGTAAATGCACTTATTACGAAAATGAATATCTGATCATTTTAACCACTTCCACTCTTTTTTTAATGTAACTAAAAATATTTCTTCTGTGGCAAATTTATCTGTTCTAAGCATAAATCTCCAATATAGTCACATTTCTTGACGGTTTTTTATCCCATTCCAGTCAAAGTTTTGCATTTCTTTGATTTTGATGCTTGTTTCCAATGTTGTCACGGGAAACACTTTTCTACATAATTTCGAAAGTTATGCCGATATTATATCGATTTCTTATGAGAACGCGTAAAGTAATACTTCTGAGGATATTTCAAAGTTTTAACATGTTTTATGCTATACTTTTCACGTTATTATTTTTCAAAATTTCATATTAACACTTCTTTTTTTCAAAATTATAACTAAACACGTCTTTTTCACAATTTCCACTGAAAAAGTTTCTTTAAAAATGCAAGAGTGAATCAGATATTACCTCTTTTTTCCACAGAAGGCGTAGAATAATACTTTTTTGGATCAGTGAAAGTTTCAACGCGTTATATGTAATACTTTTCTCGTAAATTCACTTATTACGAAAATGACTATCAGAACATTTTAACCACTACCACTCTTTTGTTAATGTAACTAAAAATATTTCTTCTGTGGCACATTTATCAGTTTCTAAGCATAAATCTCCAATATAGTCACATTTCTTGACTGTTTTTTATCCCATTCCAGTCGAAGTTTTGCATTTTTTTGATTTTGAAGCTTCTTTCCAATGTTGTCAAGGGAAACACTTTTCTACATAATTTCGAAAGTTATGCAGATATTACCTCGATGTTTTCACAGAAGGCGTAAACTAATACTTTTGTAAATCAGTAAGTGTTTCTACGCGTTTTATGCAATTCTTTTTCCGTAAATGCACTTATTACGAAAATGAATATCTGATCATTTTAACCACTTCCACACTTTTTTTAATGTAACTAATAAAATTTCTTCTGTGGCAAGTTTATCTGTTCTAAACATAAATCTCCAATATATACACATTTCTTGACGGGTTTTATCCCAATCGAGTCTGAGATTTGCATTTTTTTGATTTTGAAGCTTCTTTCTAATTTAGTCACAGGAAGCATTTTCCTCCATATTTTCGAAAATAATGCGAATATTACCTCCATTTCTTCAGAGAAGGCGTAAAGTAATACTTCTGAAGATAGTTTAAAGTTTTAACGTGTTTTATGCAATACTTTTAACTTTATTAATTTTTCAAAATTTCAAATGAACACTTCTTTTTTTAAAATTATAACTAAACACGTCTTTTTCACAATTTCCACTGTAAATGATTCTTTTAAAATGCAAGAGTGAATCAGATATTACCTTCTTTTTTCCACAGAAGGCGTAGAATAATACTTTTTTAATCAGTGAAAGTTTCAACGTGTTATATGCAATACTTTTCTCGTAAATGCACTTATTACGAAAATGACTATCAGAACATTTTAACCACTTCCATTCTTTTTTTAATGTAACTAATAATATTTCTTCTGTGGCAAGTTTATCTGTTCTAAGCAAAAATCTCCAATATAGTCACATTTATTGACGGTTTTTTATCCCATTCCAGTCGAAGTTTTGCATTTTTTTGATTTTAAAGCTTCTTTCCAATGTTGTCAAGGGAAAAATTTTTCTACATAATTTCGAAAGTTATGCAGATATTACCTCGATTTTTTCACAGAAGGCGTAAACTAATACTTTTGTATATCAGTGAGGGTTTCTACGCGTTTTATGCAAATCTTTTTCCGTAAATGCACTTATTACGAAAATGAATATCTGATCACTTCCACTCTTTTTTTAATGTAACTTATAATATTTCTTCTGTGGCAAGTTTATTTGTTCTAAGCATAAATCTCCAATATAGTCACATTTCTTGACGGTTTTTTATCCCATTCCAGTCGAAGTAATTGCACTTATTACGAAAATGACTATCAGAACATTTTAACCACTTCCATTCTTTTTTTAATGTAACTAATAATATTTCTTCTGTGGCAAGTTTATCTGTTCTAAGTATAAATCTCCAATATAGTCACATTTATTGACGGTTTTTTATCCCATTCCAGTCGAAGTTTTGCATTTTTTTGATTTTGAAGCTTCTTTCCAATGTTGTCAAGGGAAACACTTTTCTACATAATTTCGAAAGTAATGCAGATATTACCTCGATGTTTTCACAGATGGCGTAAACTAATACTTTTGTAAATCAGTGAGGGTTTCAACGCGTTTTATACAATTCTTTTTCCGTAAATGCACTTATTACGAAAATAAATATCTGAACATTTTAACCACTTACACTCATTCGTTAATGTAACTCAAAATATTTCTTCTGTACAACATTTATCTGTTCTTTAGCATAAAACTCTATAGTATACACATTTCTTGACGGTTTTTATCCCATTCGAGTAGAAAATTTGTAATTTTTTTTTTATTTTGAAGCTTCTTTCTAATATTATCACAGGAAACATTTTCCTCCATATTTTCGAAAGTAATGCGGATATAACGTCAATTTCTTCAGAGAAGGCGTAAAGTAATTTTTTTGTGTATCGGTGAAAGTTTAAACGCGTTACATGCAATACTTTTCACGCCTTTATTTTTTCAAAATTTCAAATGAAATCGTCATTTTCCAAATTATGACTTAACACGTGTTTTTCAAAATTTCAACTGAAAACGTATTTATTCTTCAAAAATGCGAAAGTGAAGCCGATGTTACCTCCATTTTTCCACAGAAGGCGTAAAGTAATACTTTGTAAATCAGTGAAAGTTTCAACGCGTTATATGAAATTCTTTTTCCGTAAATGCACTTATTAGGAAAATGATTATACGAACATTTTATCCACTTCCACTCTTTAATTAATGTAATTAAAAATACTTCCTCTGTGGCACATTAAACAGTTTCTTAACATTAAACTCCATCGTATACAAATTTCTAGACGGGACTTTATTCCATTCGAGTAGAAGTTTTGCATTTTTTTTATTTTGAAGCTTCTTTCGAATTTAGTCACGGGAAACACCTATCTAAATAATTTCAAAAGTACTGAAGATATTTCCTCGATGTTTTCAAAGAAGGCGTATAATTATACGTTTTTGATTCATTGAACGTTTCAACGCGTTATATGCAATACTTTTCTCGTAAATGCACTTATTACGGAAATGACTATCTGAACATTTTAACCACTTCCACTCTTTATTTAATGTAACTAATAATATTTCTTCTGTGGCAAGTTTATCTGTTCTAAGCATAAATCTCCATAATATACACATTTCTTGACGGTTTTTTATCCCATTCGAGTCGAAGTTTTGCATTTTTTTGATTTTGAAGCTTCTTTGTAATTTAGTCACAGGAAACAATTTCCACCATATTTTCGAAAGAAGAACGAATATTACTTCCATTTCTTCAGAGAAGGCGTAATGTAATACTTCTGAGGACAGTTTAAAGTTTTAAAATGTTTTATGCAAAAATTTTCACATTATTAATTTTTCAAAATTTCAAATGAAAACTTCTTTTTTCAAAATTATAACTTAACACGTCTTTTTCAAAATTTCCACTGAAAATGTATTTATTCATTAAAAATGCAAGAGTGAATCAGATATTACCTCTTTTTTCCACAGAAGGCGAAGAATAATACTTTTTTGGATCAGTGAAAGTTTCAACGCGTTATATGCAATACTTTTCTCGTAAATGCACTTATTACGAAAATGACTATCTGAACATTTTAACTACTTCCACTCTTTTTTTAATGTAACTTATAATATTTTTTCTGTGGCAAGTTTATCTGTTCTAAGCATAAATCTTCAATATAGTCACATTTCTTGACGGTTTTTTATCCCATTCAAGTCGAAGTTTTGCATTTTTTTGATTTTGAAGATTCTTTCCAATGTTGTCAAGGGAAACACTTTTCTACATAATTTCGAAAGTTATGCAGATATTACCTAGATTTTTTCAAAGAAGGCGTAAACTAACACTTTTGTAAATCAGTAAGGGTTTCAACGCGTGTTATGCAATTCTTTTTCCGTAAATGCACTTATTACGAAAATGAATATCTGATCATTTTAACCACTTCCACTCTTTTTTTAATGTAACTAATAATATTTCTTCTGTGGCAAGTATATCTGTTCAAAGCTTAAATCACCAATAAAGTCAAATTTCTTGACGGTTTTTTATCCCATTCCAGTCGAAGTTTTGCATTTATTTGATTTTGATGCTTGTTTCCAATGTTGTCATGGGAAACACTTTTCTACATAAATTCGAAAGTAATGCAGATATTACCTCAATTTTTTCACAGAAGGCGTAAACTAATACTTTTGTATATCAGTGAGGGTTTCAACGCATTTTATGCAAATCTTTTTCCGTAAATGCACTTATTACGAAAATGAATATCTGATCATTTTAACCACTTCCACTCTTTCTTTAATGTAACTTATAATACTTCTTCTGTGGCAAGTTTATCTATTCTAAGCATAAATCTCCAATATAGACACATTTCTTGACGGTTTTTTATCCCACTCCGAGTCGAAGTTTTGCATTTTTTTTATTTTGATGCTTGTTTCCAATATTGTCACGGGAAACACTTTTCTACATAATTTTTGAAAGTTATGCAGATATTACCTCGATTTTTTCACAGTAGGCGTAAACTAATACTTTTGTATATCAGTGAGGGTTTCAACGCGTTTTATGCAAATCATTTTCCGTAAATGCACTTATTACGAAAATGAATATCTGATAGTTTTAACCACTTCCACTCTATTTTTAATGTAAATAAGTGGCAAGTTTATCTGTTCTAAGCATAAATCTCCAATATAAACACATTTCTTGACGGTTTTTTATCCCACTCGAGTCGAAAATCTTCATTTTTTTTATTTTGAAGCTTCTTTCTAATTAAGTCACAGGAAACATTTTCCTCCATATTTTCGAAAGTAATGGGAATATTACATCGATTTCTTCAGAGAAGGCGTAAAGTAATACTTCTGAGGATATGTTAAAGTTTTAACATATGTTATGCAATACTTTTCACGTTATTAATTTTTCAATATTTCAAATGAACACTTCTTTTTTTAAAATTATAACTAAACACGTCTTTTTCAAAATTTCCACTGAAAATGTATTTATACTTTAAAAATGCAAGAGTGAATCAGATGTTACCTCTTTTTTTCCACAGAAGGCGTAGAATAATACTTTTTTGGATCAGTGAAAGTTTCAACGCGTTAAATGGAATACTTTACTCGTAAATACACTTATTACGAAAATGACTATCTGAACATTTTAATCACTTCCACTCTTTTTTTAATGTAACTAATAATATTTCTTCTGTGGCAAGTTTATCTGTTCTAAACATAAATCTCCAATAAAGTCACATGTCTTGAAGGTTTTTTATCCCATTCCAGTCGAAGTTTTGCATTTCTTTGATTTTGAAGCTTCTTTCCAATGTTGTCAAGGGAAACACTTTTTCACATAATTTCGAAAGTTATTCAGATATTACCTCGCTTTTTGAAAAGAAGGCGTAAACTAATACTTTTGTAAATCAGTGAGGGTTTCAACGCGTATTATGCAATTCTTTTTCCGTAAATGCCCTTATTACGAAAATGAATATCTGATCATTTTAACAACTTCCACTCTTTTTTTAATGTAACTAATAATATTTCTTCTGTACAACATTTATCTATTCTTTAGCATAAAACTCTATCGTATACACATTTCTTGACGGTTTTTTTCCCATTCGAGTAGAAAATTTGTAATTTTTATTTTTATTTTGAAGCTTCTTTCTTATATTGTCACAGGAAACAATTTCCTCCATATTTTCGAAAGTAATGCGGATATAACCTCAATTTCTTCAGAGAAGGCGTAAAGTAATTTTTTTGTGGATCAATAAATGTTTTAACGCGTTACATGCAATACTTTTCATGCCTTTATTTTTTCAAAATTTCAAATGAAATCTTCATTTTTCAAAATTATGACTTAACACGTGTTTTTCAAAATTTCAACTGAAAACGTATTTATTCTTCAAAAATGCGAAAGTGAAGCCGATATTACCTCCAGTTTTCCACAGAAGGCGTAAAGTAATACTTTTGTAAAACAGTGAAAGTTTCAACATGTTATATGCAATTCTTTTTCCGTAAATGCACTTATTAGGAAAATGATTATACGAACATTTTAACCACTTCCACTCTTTTATTAATGTAATTAAAAATACTTCCTCTGTGGCACATTAAACAGTTTCTTAGCATTAAACTCCATCGTATACAACTTTCTAGACGGGATTATATTCCATTCGAGTAGAAGTTTTGCATTTTTTTTATTTTGAAGCTTCTTTCGAAATTTGTCACGGGAAACACTTTTCTACATAATTTCGAAAGTTATGCAGATATTACCTCGATATTTTCACAGAAGGCGTAAACTAATACTTTTGTATATCAGTGAGGGTTTCTACGCGTTTTATGCAAATCTTTTTCCGTAAATTCACTTATTACGAAAATGAATATCTGATCATTTTAACCACTTCCACTCTTTTTTTAATGTAACTTATAATATTTCTTCTGTGGCAAGTTTATTTGTTCTAAGCATAAATCTCCAATATAGTCACATTTCTTGAAGGTTTTTTATCCAATTCCAGTCGAAGTTTTGCATTTCTTTGATTTTGATGCTTGTTTCCAATGTTGTCACGGGAAAAACTTTTCTACATAATTTCGAAAGTTATGTATATATTACCTCGATTTTTTCACAGAAGGCGTAAACTAATACTTTTGTATATCAGTGAGGGTTTCTACGCGTTTTATGCAAATCCTTTTTCGTAAATGCACTTATTACGAAAATGAATATCTGATCATTTTAACCACTTCCACTCTTTTTTTAATGTAACTAATAATATTTCTTCTATGGCAAATTTATCTGTTCTAAGCATAAATCTCCAATATAGTCACATTTCTTGACGGTTTTTTATCCCATTCCAGTCGAAGTTTTGCATTTCTTTGATTTTGATGCTTGTTTCCAATGTTGTCACGGGAAACACTTTTCTACATAATTTCGAAAGTTATGCAGATATTACCTCGATTTTTTCACAGAAGGCGTAAACTAATACTTTTGTGTATCAGTGAGGGTTTCTACGCGTTTTATGCAAATCCCTTTCCGTAAATGCACTTATTTCGAAAATGAATATCTGATCATTTTAACCACTTCCACTCTTTTTTTAATGTAACTTATAATATTTCTTCTGTTGCAAGTTTATTTGTTCTAAGCATAAATCTCCAATATAGTCACATTTCTTGACGGTTTTTTATCCCACTCCGAGTTGAAGTTTTGCATTTTTTTGATTTTGAAGCTTCTTTCCAATGTTGTCATGGGAAACACTTTTCTACATAATTTCGAAAGTAATGCAGATATTACCTCGATTTTTTCACAGAAGGCGTAAACTAATACTTTTGTATATCAGTGAGGGTTTCTACGCGTTTTATGCAAATCGTTTTCCGTAAATGCACTTATTACGAAAATGAATATCTGATCATTTTAACCACTTCCACTCTTTTTTTAATGTAATTTATAATACTTCTTCTGTGGCAAGTTTATCTATTCTAAGCATAAATCTCCAATATAGACACATTTCTTGACGGTTTTTTATCCCACTCCGAGTCGAAGTTTTGCATTTTTTTTATTTTGATGCTTGTTTCCAATATTGTCACGGGAAACACTTTTCTACATAATTTCGAAAGTTATGCAGATATTACCTCGATTTTTTCACAGTAGGCGTAAACTAATACTTTTGTATATCAGTGAGGGTTTCAACGCGTTTTATGCAAATCCTTTTCCGTAAATGCACTTATTACGAAAATGAATATCTGATAGTTTTAACCACTTCCACTCTATTTTTAATGTAAATAAGTGGCAAGTTTATCTGTTCTAAGCATAAATCTCCAATATAAACACATTTCTTGACGGTTTTTTATCCCACTCGAGTCGAAAATCTTCATTTTTTTTATTTTGAAGCTTCTTTCTAATTAAGTCACAGGAAACATTTTCCTCCATATTTTCGAAAGTAATGGGAATATTACATCGATTTCTTCAGAGAAGGCGTAAAGTAATACTTCTGAGGATATGTTAAAGTTTTAACATATGTTATGCAATACTTTTCACGTTATTAATTTTTCAATATTTCAAATGAACACTTCTTTTTTCAAAATTATAACTAAACACGACTTTTTCAAAATTTCCACTGAAAATGTATTTATACTTTAAAAATGCAAGAGTGGATCAGATATTACCTCTTTTTTTCCACAGAAGGCGTAGAATAATACTTTTTTGGATCAGTGAAAGTTTCAACGCGTTAAATGGAATACTTTACTCGTAAATACACTTATTACGAAAATGACTATCTGAACATTTTAATCACTTCCACTCTTTTTTTAATGTAACTAATAATATTTCTTCTGTGGCAAGTTTATCTGTTCTAAGCATAAATCTCCAATAAAGTCACATGTCTTGAAGGTTTTTTATCCCATTCCAGTCGAAGTTTTGCATTTCTTTGATTTTGAAGCTTCTTTCCAATGTTGTCAAGGGAAACACTTTTTCACATAATTTCGAAAGTTATTCAGATATTACCTCGCTTTTTGAAAAGAAGGCGTAAACTAATACTTTTGTAAATCAGTGAGGGTTTCAACGCGTATTATGCAATTCTTTTTCCGTAAATGCCCTTATTACGAAAATGAATATCTGATCATTTTAACCACTTCCACTCTTTTTTTAATGTAACTAATAATATTTCTTCTGTACAACATTTATCTATTCTTTAGCATAAAACTCTATCGTATACACATTTCTTGACGGTTTTTTTCCCATTCGAGTAGAAAATTTGTAATTTTTATTTTTATTTTGAAGCTTCTTTCTTATATTGTCACAGGAAACAATTTCCTCCATATTTTCGAAAGTAATGCGGATATAACCTCAATTTCTTCAGGGAAGGCGTAAAGTAATTTTTTTGTGGATCAATAAATGTTTTAACGCGTTACATGCAATACTTTTCATGCCTTTATTTTTTCAAAATTTCAAATGAAATCGTCATTTTTCAAAATTATGACTTAACACGTGTTTTTCAAAATTTCAACTGAAAACGTATTTATTCTTCAAAAATGCGAAAGTGAAGCCGATATTACCTCCAGTTTTCCACAGAAGGCGTAAAGTAATACTTTTGTAAAACAGTGAAAGTTTCAACATGTTATATGCAATTCTTTTTCCGTAAATGCACTTATTAGGAAAATGATTATACGAACATTTTAACCACTTCCACTCTTTTATTAATGTTATTAAAAATACTTCCTCTGTGGCACATTAAACAGTTTCTTAGCATTAAACTCCATCGTATACAACTTTCTAGACGGGATTATATTCCATTCGAGTAGAAGTTTTGCATTTTTTTTATTTTGAAGCTTCTTTCGAAATTTGTCACGGGAAACACTTTTCTACATAATTTCGAAAGTTATGCAGATATTACCTCGATATTTTCACAGAAGGCGTAAACTAATACTTATGTATATCAGTGAGGGTTTCTACGCGTTTTATACAAATCTTTTTCCGTAAATTCACTTATTACGAAAATGAATATCTGATCATTTTAACCACTTCCACTCTTTTTTTAATGTAACTTATAATATTTCTTCTGTGGCAAGTTTATTTGTTCTAAGCATAAATCTCCAATATAGTCACATTTCTTGAAGGTTTTTTATCCCATTCCAGTCGAAGTTATTGCACTCATTACGAAAATGAATATCTGATAATTTTAACCACTTCCACTCTTTTTTTAATGTAACTAATAATATTTCTTCTGTGGCAAGTTTATCTGTTCTAAGCATTAATCTACAATATAGTCACATTTCTTGACGGTTTTTTATCCCATTCCAGTCGAAGTTTTGCATTTCTTTGATTTTGATGCTTGTTTCCAATGTTGTCACGGGAAAAACTTTTCTACATAATTTTGAAAGTTATGTATATATTACCTCGATTTTTTCACAGAAGGCGTAAACTAATACTTTTGTATATCAGTGAGGGTTTCTACGCGTTTTATGCAAATCCTTTTTCGTAAATGCACTTATTACGAAAATGAATATCTGATCATTTTAACCACTTCCACTCTTTTTTTAATGTAACTAATAATATTTCTTCTATGGCAAATTTATCTGTTCTAAGCATAAATCTCCAATATAGTCACATTTCTTGACGGTTTTTTATCCCATTCCAGTCGAAGTTTTGCATTTCTTTGATTTTGATGCTTGTTTCTAATGTTGTCACGGGAAACACTTTTCTACATAATTTCGAAAGTTATGCAGATATTACCTCGATTTTTTCACAGAAGGCGTAAACTAATACTTTTGTGTATCAGTGAGGGTTTCTACGCGTTTTATGCAAATCCTTTTCCGTAAATGCACTTATTACGAAAATGAATATCTGATAGTTTTAACCACTTCCACTCTATTTTTAATGTAAATAAGTGGCAAGTTTATCTGTTCTAAGCATAAATCTCCAATATAAACACATTTCTTGACGGTTTTTTATCCCACTCGAGTCGAAAATCTTCATTTTTTTTATTTTGAAGCTTCTTTCTAATGTTGTCACGGGAAACACTTTTCTACATAATTTCGAAAGTTATTCAGATATTACCTCGCTTTTTGAAAAGAAGGCGTAAACTAATACTTTTGTAAATCAGTGAGGGTTTCAACGCGTATTATGCAATTCTTTTTCCGTAAATGCCCTTATTACGAAAATGAATATCTGATCATTTTAACAACTTCCACTCTTTTTTTAATGTAACTAATAATATTTCTTCTGTACAACATTTATCTATTCTTTAGCATAAAACTCTATCGTATACACATTTCTTGACGGTTTTTTTCCCATTCGAGTAGAAAATTTGTAATTTTTATTTTTATTTTGAAGCTTCTTTCTTATATTGTCACAGGAAACAATTTCCTCCATATTTTCGAAAGTAATGCGGATATAACCTCAATTTCTTCAGAGAAGGCGTAAAGTAATTTTTTTGTGGATCAATAAATGTTTTAACGCGTTACATGCAATACTTTTCATGCCTTTATTTTTTCAAAATTTCAAATGAAATCTTCATTTTTCAAAATTATGACTTAACACGTGTTTTTCAAAATTTCAACTGAAAACGTATTTATTCTTCAAAAATGCGAAAGTGAAGCCGATATTACCTCCAGTTTTCCACAGAAGGCGTAAAGTAATACTTTTGTAAAACAGTGAAAGTTTCAACATGTTATATGCAATTCTTTTTCCGTAAATGCACTTATTAGGAAAATGATTATACGAACATTTTAACCACTTCCACTCTTTTATTAATGTAATTAAAAATACTTCCTCTGTGGCACATTAAACAGTTTCTTAGCATTAAACTCCATCGTATACAACTTTCTAGACGGGATTATATTCCATTCGAGTAGAAGTTTTGCATTTTTTTTATTTTGAAGCTTCTTTCGAAATTTGTCACGGGAAACACTTTTCTACATAATTTCGAAAGTTATGCAGATATTACCTCGATATTTTCACAGAAGGCGTAAACTAATACTGTTGTATACCAGTGAGGGTTTTTACGCGTTTTATGCAAATCTTTTTCCGTAAATGCACTTATTACGAAAATGAATATCTGATCATTTTAACCACTTCCACTCTTTTTTTAATGTAACTTATAATATTTCTTCTGTGGCAAGTTTATTTGTTCTAAGCATAAATCTCCAATATAGTCACATTTCTTGAAGGTTTTTTATCCCATTCCAGTCGAAGTTATTGCACTTATTACGAAAATGAATATCTGATCATTTTAACCACTTCCACTCTTTTTTTAATGTAACTAATAATATTTCTTCTGTGGCAAGTTTATCTGTTCTAAGCATTAATCTCCAATATAGTCACATTTCTTGACGGTTTTTTATCCCATTCCAGTCGAAGTTTTGCATTTCTTTGATTTTGATGCTTGTTTCCAATGTTGTCACGGGAAAAACTTTTCTACATAATTTCGAAAGTTATGTATATATTACCTCGATTTTTTTACAGAAGGCGTAAACTAATACTTTTGTATATCAGTGAGGGTTTCTACGCGTTTTATGCAAATCCTTTTTCGTAAATGCACTTATTACCAAAATGAATATCTGATCATTTTAACCACTTCCACTCTTTTTTTAATGTAACTAATAATATTTCTTCTGTGGCAAATTTATCTGTTCTAAGCATAAATCTCCAATATAGTCACATTTCTTGACGGTTTTTTATCCCATTCCAGTCGAAGTTTTGCATTTCTTTGATTTTGATGCTTGTTTCCAATGTTGTCACGGGAAACACTTTTCTACATAATTTCGAAAGTTATGCAGATATTACCCTGATTTTTTCACAGAAGGCGTAAACTAATACTTTTGTGTATCAGTGGGGGTTTCTACGCGTTTTATGCAAATCCCTTTCCGTAAATGCACTTATTTCGAAAATGAATATATGATCATTTTAACCACTTCCACTCTTTTTTTAATGTAACTTATAATATTTCTTCTGTGGCAAGTTTATTTGTTCTAAGCATAAATCTCCAATATAGTCACATTTCTTGACGGTTTTTTATCCAACTCCGAGTTGAAGTTTTGCATTTTTTTGATTTTGAAGCTTCTTTCCAATGTTGTCAAAGGAAACACTTTTCTACATAATTTCGAAAGTTATGTATATATTACCTCGATTTTTTCACAGAAGGCGTAAACTAATACTTTTGTATATCAGTGAGGGTTTCTACGCGTTTTATGCAAATCCTTTTCCGTAAATGCACTTATTACGAAAATGAATATCTGATCATTTTAACCACTTCCACTCTTTTTTTAATGTAACTTATAATATTTCTTCTGTGGCAAGTTTATTTGTTCTAAGCATAAATCTCCAATATAGTCACATTTCTTGACGGTTTTTTATCCCACTCCTAGTTGAAGTTTTGCATTTTTTTGATTTTGAAGCTTCTATCCAATGTTGTCAAAGGAAACACTTTTCTACATAATTTCGAAAGTTATGTATATATTACCTCGATATTTCACAGAAGGCGTAAACTAATACTTTTGTATATCAGTGAGGGTTTCTACGCGTTTTATGCAAATCCTTTTCCGTAAATGCACTTATTACGAAAATGAATATCTGATCATTTTAACCACTTCCACTCTTTTTTTAATGTAACTTATAATATTTCTTCTGTGGCAAGTTTATTTGTTCTAAGCATAAATCTCCATTAAAGTCATATTTCTTGACGGTTTTTTATCCCACTCCGAGTCGAAGTTTTGCATTTTTTTTATTTTGAAGCTTCTTTCCAATGTTGTCACGGGAAACACTTTTCTACATAATTTCGAAAGTTATGTATATATTACCTCGATTTTTTCACAGAAGGCGTAAACTAATACGTTTGTATATCAGTGAGGGTTTCTACGCGTTTTATGCAAATCCTTTTCCGTAAATGCACTTATTACGAAAATGAATATCTGATCATTTTAACCACTTCCACTCTTTTTTTAATGTAACTTATAATATTTCTTCTGTGGCAAGTTTATCTGTTCTAAGCATAAATCTCCAATATGGTCACATTTCTTGACGGTTTTTTATCCCATTCCATTCGAAGTTTTGCATTTTTTTGATTTTGAAGCTTCTTTCCAATGTTGTCACGGGAAACACTTTTCTACATAATTTCGAAAGTAATGCAGATATTACCTCGATTTTTTCACAGAAGGCGTAAACTAATACTTTTGTATATCAGTGAGGGTTTCTACGCGTTTTATGCAAATCCTTTTCCGTAAATGCACTTATTACGAAAATGAATATCTGATCATTTTAACCACTTCCACTCTTTTTTTAATGTAACTTATAATATTTCTTCTGTGGCAAGTTTATTTGTTCTAAGCATAAATCTCCATTAAAGTCATATTTCTTGACGGTTTTTTATCCCACTCCGAGTCGAAGTTTTGCATTTTTTTTATTTTGAAGCTTCTTTCCAATGTTGTCACGGGAAACACTTTTCTACATAATTTCGAATGTTATGTATATATTACCTCGATTTTTTCACAGAAGGCGTAAACTAATACGTTTGTATATCAGTGAGGGTTTCTACGCGTTTTATGCAAATCCTTTTCCGTAAATGCACTTATTACGAAAATGAATATCTGATCATTTTAACCACTTCCACTCTTTTTTTAATGTAACTTATAATATTTCTTCTGTGGCAAGTTTATCTGTTCTAAGCATAAATCTCCAATATGGTCACATTTCTTGACGGTTTTTTATCCCATTCCATTCGAAGTTTTGCATTTTTTTGATTTTGAAGCTTCTTTCCAATGTTGTCACGGGAAACACTTTTCTACATAATTTCGAAAGTTATGCAGATATTACCTCGATTTTTTCACAGAAGGCGTAAACTAATACTTTTGTGTATCAGTGAGGGTTTCTACGCGTTTTATGCAAATCTTTTTCCGTAAATGCACTTATTACGAAAATGAATATCTGATCATTTTAACCACTTCCACTCTTTTTTTAATGTAACTTATAATATTTCTTCTGTGGCAAGTTTATTTGTTCTAAGCATAAATCTCCAATTTAGTCACATTTCTTGACGGTTTTTTATCCCATTCCAGTCGAAGTTATTGCACTTATTACGGAAATGAATATCTGATCATTTTAACCACTTCCACTCTTTTTTTAATGTAACTAATAATATTTCTTCTGTGGCAAGTTTATCTGTTCTAAGCATAAATCTCCAATATAGTCACATTTCTTGACGGTTTTTTATCCCATTCCAGTCGAAGTTTTGCATTTCTTTGATTTTGAAGGTTCTTTCCGATGTTGTCACAGGAAACACTTTTCTACATAATTTCGAAAGTTATGTATATATTACCTCGATTTTTTCACAGAAGGCATAAACTAATACTTTTGTGTATCAGTGAGGGTTTCTACGCGTTTTATGCAAATCCCTTTCCGTAAATGCACTTATTTCGAAAATGAATATCTGATCATTTTAACCACTTCCACTCTTTTTTTAATGTAACTTATAATATTTCTTCTGTGGCAAGTTTATTTGTTCTAAGCATAAATCTCCAATATAGTCACATTTCTTGACGGCTTTTTATCCCACTCCGAGTTGAAGTTTTTCATTTTTTTGATTTTGAAGCTTCTTTCCAATGTTGTCAAAGGAAACACTTTTCTACATAATTTCGAAAGTTATGTATATATTACCTCGATTTTTTCACAGAAGGCGTAAACTAATACTTTTGTATATCAGTGAGGGTTTCTACGCGTTTTATGCAAATCCTTTTCCGTAAATGCACTTATTACGAAAATGAATATCTGATCATTTTAACCACTTCCACTATTTTTTTAATGTAACTTATAATATTTCTTCTGTGGCAAGTTTATTTGTTCTAAGCATAAATCTCCAATATAGTCATATTTCTTGACGGTTTTTTATCCCACTCCGAGTAAAAGTTTTGCATTTTTTTTATTTTGAAGCTTCTTTCCAATGTTGTCACGGGAAACACTTTTCTACATAATTTCGAAAGTTATGTATATATTACCTCGATTTTTTCACAGAAGGCGTAAACTAATACGTTTGTATATCAGTGAGGGTTTCTACGCGTTTTATGCAAATCCTTTTCCGTAAATGCACTTATTACGAAAATGAATATCTGATCATTTTAACCACTTCCACTCTTTTTTTAATGTAACTAATAATATTTCTTCTGTGGCAAGTATATCTGTTCAAAGCTTAAATCACCAATAAAGTCAAATTTCTTGACGGTTTTTTATCCCATTCCAGTCGAAGTTTTGCATTTATTTGATTTTGATGCTTGTTTCCAATGTTGTCATGGGAAACACTTTTCTACATAATTTCGAAAGTAATGCAGATATTACCTCGATTTTTTCACAGAAGGCGTAAACTAATACTTTTGTATATCAGTGAGGGTTTCAACGCATTTTATGCAAATCTTTTTCCGTAAATGCACTTATTACGAAAATGAATATCTGATCATTTTAACCACTTCCACTCTTTCTTTAATGTAACTTATAATACTTCTTCTGTGGCAAGTTTATCTATTCTAAGCATAAATCTCCAATATAGACACATTTCTTGACGGTTTTTTATCCCATTCCAGTCGAAGTTTTGCATTTCTTTGATTTTGATGCTTGTTTCCAATGTTGTCACGGGAAACACTTTTCTACATAATTTCGAAAGTTATGCAGATATTACCTCGATTTTTTCACAGAAGGCGTAAACTAATACTTTTGTGTATCAGTGATGGTTTCTACGCGTTTTATGCAAATCCTTTTCCGTAAATGCACTTATTTCGAAAATGAATATCTGATCATTTTAACCACTTCCACTCTTTTTTTAATGTAACTTATAATATTTCTTCTGTGGCAAGTTTATTTGTTCTAAGCAAAAATCTCCAATATAGTCACATTTCATAACGGTTTTTTATCGCACTCCGAGTCGAAGTTTTGCATTTTTTTGATTTTGAAGCTTCTTTCCAATGTTGTCAAAGGAAACACTTTTCTACATAATTTCGAAAGTTATGTATATATTACCTCGATTTTTTCACAGAAGGCGTAAACTAATACTTTTGTATATCAGTGAGGGTTTCTACGCGTTTTATGCAAATCCTTATCCGTAAATGCACTTATTACGAAAATGAATATCTGATCATTTTAACCACTTCCACTCTTTTTTTAATGTAACTAATAATATTTCTTTTGTGGCAAGTTTATCTGTTCTAAGCATAAATCTCCAATAAAGTCACATTTCTTGACGGTTTTTTATCCCATTCCAGTCGAAGTTTTGCATTTCTTTGATTTTGAAGCTTCTTTCCAATGTTGTCATGGGAAACACTTTTCTACATAATTTCGAAAGTTATGTATATATTACCTCGATTTTTTCACAGAAGGCGTAAACTAATACTTTTGTGTATCAGTGAGGGTTTCTACGCGTTTTATGCAAATCCCTTTCCGTAAATGCACTTATTTCGAAAATGAATATCTGATCATTTTAACCACTTCCACTCTTTTTTTAATGTAACTTATAATATTTCTTCTGTGGCAAGTTTATTTGTTCTAAGCATAAATCTCCAATATAGTCATATTTCTTGACGGTTTTTTATCCCTCTCCGAGTCGAAGTTTTGCATTTTTTTTATTTTGAAGCTTCTTTCCAATGTTGTCACGGGAAACACTTTTCTACATAATTTCGAAAGTTATGTATATATTACCTCGATTTTTTCACAGAAGGCGTAAACTAATACGTTTGTATATCAGTGAGGGTTTCTACGCGTTTTATGCAAATCCTTTTCCGTAAATGCACTTATTACGAAAATGAATATCTGATCATTTTAACCACTTCCACTCTTTTTTTAATGTAACTAATAATATTTCTTCTGTGGCAAGTTTATCTGTTCTAAGCATAAATCTCCAATAAAGTCACATTTCTTGACGGGTTTTTATCCCATTCCAGTCGAAGTTTTCATTTCTTTGATTTTGATGCTTGTTTCCAATGTTGTCACGGGAAAAACTTTTCTACATAATTTCGAAAGTTATGCAGATATTACCTCGATGTTTTCACAGAAGGCGTAAAGTAATACTTTTGTCTATCAGTGAGGGTTTCAACGCGTTTTATGCAAATCTTTTTCTGTAAATGCACTTTTTACGAAAATGAATATCTGATCATTATGTTATAATGATCAGATATTCATTTTAATGTAACTAATAAAATTTCTTCTGTGGCAAGTTTATTTGTTCTAAGCATAAATCTCCAATATATACACATTTATTACCGGTTTTTTATCCCAATCGAGTCGAAAGTTTGCATTTTTTTGATTTTGAAGCTTCTTTCTAATTTAGTCACAGGAAACAATTTCCTCCATATTTTCGAAAGCAATGCGAATATTACCTCCATTTCTTCAGAGAAGGCGTAAAGTAATACTTCTGAAGATAATTTAAAGTTTTAACGTGTTTTATGCAATACTTTTCACGTTATTAATTTTTCAAAATTTCAAATGAACACTTCTTTTTTCAATAATTAACTAAACACGTCTTTTTCAAAATTTCCACTGAAAACGTATTTATTCTTTAAAAATGCAAGAGTTAATCTGATATTATCTATATTTTCCACAGACGGCGTAAAATAATACTTTTTTAACCAGTGAAAGTTTCATCGCCTTATATGCAATACTTTTCTCGTAAATGCACTTATTACGAAAATGACTATCTGAACATTTTAACCACTTCCACTCTTTTTTTAATGTAACTAATTATATTTCTTCTGTGGCAAGTTTATCTGTTCTAAGCATAAATCTCCAATATATACACAATTTTTGATGGTTTTTTATCCCATTCGAGTCGAAGTTTTGCATTTTTTTGATTTTGAAGCCTCTTCTCCAATGTTGTCACTGGAATCACTTTTCTACATAATTTCGAAGGTAATGCAGTTCTCCATTTCTTCAGGGATGGCGTAAACTAATACTTTTGTAAATCAGTGAGGGTTTCAACGCGTGTTATACAATTCTTTTTCCGTAAATGCACTTATTACGAAAATGAATATCTGAACATTTTAACCACTTACACTCTTTCGTTAATGTAACTCAAAATATTTCTTCTGTACAACATTTATCTGTTCTTTAGCATAAAACTCTATCGTATACACATTTCTTGACGGTTTTTATCCCATTCGAGTAGAAAATTTGTAATTTTTTTTATTTTGAAGCTATTTTCTAATATAGTCACAGGAAACAATTTCCTCCATATTTTCGAAAGTAATGCGGATATTAACTCCATTTCTTCAGAGAAGGCGTAAAGTAATTTTTTTGTGGTTCGGTGAAAGTTTAAACGCGTTACATGTAATACTTTTCACTTATTAGGAAAATGATTATACGAACATTTTAACCACTTCCACTCTTTAATTAATGTAACTAAAAATATTTCATCTGTGGTACATTAAACAGTTTCTTAGCATTAAGCTCCATCGTATACAACTTTCTAGACGGGATTATATTCCATTCGAGTCGAAGTTTTGCATTTTTTTAATTTTGAAGCTTCTTTCGAATTTATTTACGGGAAACACCTTTCTAAATAATTTCAAAAGTAATGCAGATATTTCCTCGATGTTTTCAAAGAAGGCTTATAATTTTACGTTTTTGAATCAGTGATAGTTTCAACGCGTTATATTTAATTTATTTTCCGTAAATGCACTTATTACGAAAATGAATATCTGAACATTTTAACCACTTCCACTCTTTCGGTAATGTTACTAAACATATTTCTTCTGTGGCACATTTATCTGTTCTCAGCATAAAACTCCACCGTTTACACATTTCTGTGCGCAAGTACGTCCATTAGAAGATCTTTATATTATTATAGCATAAACTCTCACCATTTGTTTATTTCTTATTTTATATTACTCACCCTATTTTAATAAAAACCTGAGATTATATTATAAATAACAAATAAGCTTTAAGAAGCATATGTTTTGAAAGCATAAGATAAAGATGTTCTTTATTAGTTTATACTAATTTAAACTGTTATAATAAAAAGGTCATAATTAATAACTTTAGTCCCATAAAAAAAAATAATTTAATGCAACAGGTAAAAAACTTTTTCAAGCTAAGTATATTAATGTTATCGGGGTAATGTACCACGAGCCTAAATGAAACAAAAAGAAATAAAAGTTAACTCAATAAAATAATTAATTAATTCAAATAACGACCTAAAAATATAACAAATTATAACATTCTTATAAATAACATTCTTGCATATTCTGACATAAAAATTAATGCAAATCCTCCTCTTCTATATTTAACATTAAATCCTGAAACTAACTCTGATTCTCCTTCAGCAAAAAAGCAGTTCGATTTGTTTCAGCCAAAGAAGAAGCAAACCAAATGAATATTAAATGCAAACATAAAAAAGCAAATAAAATATATTCCTGATAAAATTAAAATTAAATAATGAGTAACCTTCACAAAAAAATATAATAGAATTAAAGCTAAACTTATTCATAAGAAATAGCAACCCTCCTAAAAGAGAATAAATAGAGTTAGAAGATCATCCTGCAATCATAACTGTATATACTCCTAGGCTTGTACAACATAAAAAAAATAATAATCACAAATTATAATTAAATAAAAAATAATAAAAAGTATCATAAGAAAAAAACTAAAGAAAAAAATAAATTAAAAACAGGTGAAAAATAATAAGGTAAATAATTAGATATTATAGGGAAAGTCTGTTCCTTATTAAATAACTTAATTACATCAGAAAAGGGTTGAACTACTCCACAATAACCAACTTTGTTAGGCTCTTTACGAATTTGTATATACCCTAAAACCTTACGCTCCAATAAAGTTAAAAAGGCAACACCAACTAAAACAAATTCAACTAATAAAATACATCCCACAAAACTCAATAAAATATCATTAAATAACAAGTACAATCTGTAAGAAATAACCCTTACATTAATTAATTCTAAATTCATGACACCTTTCTGCCAAAATAGTTAATGGTAATCAAATAATAAAAAATATTTCATAATAATGGTCCGTTCGTACTAAAAACTATAAAAAAATTGTGGATAGAATCAGACCTGGCTTAAACCGGTCTGGACTCAGATCATGTAAGAATTTAAAGGTAGAACAGACCTATTAATAAAGCTACTGCACCTAATTATTATCTTAATCCAACATCGAGGTCGCAAGCCTTCTTGTAAATTTGAACTCTGAAAGAAGATTAAGCTGATATCCCTAAGGTAACTTAATCTAATGATCAATAAAAATGGATCCAATATTCATAAATTAATATTTATTAAGTTAAAAAAATAAGTTATATATTTTTTGTCACGCCAACAAAACTATAAATAAATAAATATCAAATTATAAATCAAAACAATATAAAAATAATTTAAGTTATATACTTTTATATTCTTATACAATTATATTCTTTTTCCGTAAATGCACTTATTTCGATAATGAATATCTGAACAATTTAACCACTTCCACTCTTTCGTAAATATATGAAAAAATATTTCTTCTGTGGCACATTTATCTGTTCAAAGCATAAAACTCCATCGTATACACATTTCTTCAGAGAAGGCGTAAACTAATACTTTTGTGAACAAGTGAAAGTTTCAACGCGTTATTTGCAATTCTTTTTCCGTATATGCACTTATTAGGAAAATGAATATCTGAACATTTTAACCACTTCCATCTTTTGTTAATGTAACTAAAATTATTTTAACATTTTCAATTGAATTATATTGCCAGTTTCCCTATTTTTTATCAAGTGTACTCTTACTGAAGTAATAACATAGACAAATACATTTCCCTCATCTTTATTGTACAATTTCTTTTCCAGTCTGTGGACGGGAGACCCTTCATCTAAATGAAAAAATACAAAAGTCAGCAAATTCTGAAAAAATAAAATAAATATTGAACATTGTATTGCTTAAATGTTATCGCAAGTTTTTTTAAATCGGAAATAGAAGGAAAAAATACATATTTGTGGCACTCGTATGTATTGTTAGTTCTTCGTGGGTTTAAAGGTTGGCTTTCTTTTGTGACGTAGGTAGTAGAAGAACGGTCTTCACTATCCGACGCCGTACCCATTTAAAAAAATCACAAAAACTTGAAGAAAAATTAATTACTTAGAAAATTAATAAAAGTAATGATCGCTTGTTTAATAAATTAAATATTAAAATATACATAAAATAACATATATATAAATTTTTGAAACATCGACAACAATATCATCTTTTATAAAAGTAGAAAAAAATCGCACATAGTGCAGCTTCAAAGTGTTTTTATTATTTTTTTTGCGCTGCATTCAATGATACTTTTTATCTAAAAATTCGAATAAGTATTCATTTATCACGTTGAAATATAGAACTTCATGCTAAAAATATAAACGCGCTATCAAAGCAGAGCGGTTTACTACAATAAAATATAAACGTTGAATATTAATTGCTTTTCATTACTATGAATTATAAAAAAGGAACTTTTTATACTTAAAAAATAAGGAATAAACAATTCTAAAGATTAGCACGTTTTATTGATGTATTTTTATGACTAATTTAATTTCTACAAATTTATTGATTTCACAGATGCTCATGGAACTCGGTGTACAAGTGCAACGATGGCCGAATTCTGGCAATTTTTGAAATTTCGATAGTCAGTGCTTTCTTTCGACACTGTTCTTTATGGATAAGCTGGAAGTAACGTGTGTAAGCTGAACGATTCCTAGCGAGTGGTGTAGCTACGCAAACGTCGAGACTTCGCTACAAACTCACTGCTTCCATGGAAGGTGTCAAACCACGCCGTGCCACCTCAATTCTTTCCGCCAACATGCCCCCCTCTCCCCAATTGACGCGTCCACCACCACCGCAGACATCCCAAGGGGCAATAAATCTCTCAGCAAGTCAACATGACTCTTTCCCAAGAGCACATTCTTCCGTGGCGCGTTTCAAAACAAATTATAACCATAATCCTCGACTGTCTCCGTGGCTAAAAGTAATATTTTTTTATGAAATCTATCATTATTCACAATAGTGATTTTCGTTTTTGTGCCATTTACACGATTGATTTCACGCATAAAATGACCGAATGTATTGATATATCTAGATATCCAATTTAACCAATGGCCAAATCAAGCATTTTTGACACTACTGCGGATACCTCGTACGATTTGCGTGCTTTAAACATCAGTGATCATAAGTGCGATATTCCACGGAGGAAAACTCATTCGCCTTGACCGGGATTCGAACTCGGATCCCTCGATTCCACGCCGAGTGCTCTAGCCAGTTAAGGAGGTTTCGCCGCGACCGTGTGAGTCAAAACAAATACTAAATTCTACATTTTTGATATTTTGTCAAAAAAATCCTGATTTCACTGATGCAATGCGTGACCTATAGAAACCCAAAATTAAGGTACAAAATATGCAGATTATTCCACGAATGTATTTTAAATGAGCACTTTTTTCCAGCCATAGGAGCCGACTGCAGCGCCATTTCCTACGAACTACCGCATTTTGACCTCAATTACGGCATTAAATATTCAATAACTAGAAAAATTAGGTGGTTAGATGCCTGTATTTTATTTTTATTCAATTTCTCTGGAAAATTTCCTTCTCAGAGACAGTTTTCCACGAAAATGGGATTTGCATTTTATAGAAAAATACTATTTTTCCCCGTGTTTCTCTCATTCCCCCATTGAACACCATGTAATTTCTAGTTCAATTATAGAATAAACTAGCGTGGAAAGGTATTACTTTGTTGTTCATATCAAATAGAGGACAACTTTTTCTACAAGTAGAGAGAATATGATTAAAATGACATTTAAGTCATTTTACGGTGGAACCACCTTAAGTTAACGATAGCTTAACTGGCTAGATCACTCGGCGCGTAATTGAGGGATCCGGGTTCGGAACCCAGTCAAGGCGAATGATTTTTTTCTTCTGTGAAAAAATGTGACTCATGTGCATTTGCGGGTGACTCCGCAAAACGGTTAAACCGTGGCTAGTCCCTGTAGCCTCAAAATTCATCAGTGATCATAACTGTTACTTCGAGTCTCAGCGCCAACTCAACGTCAAAGTTTTGGTTGTCAATCTTTTTCGTTACAAACGGTGGCTTCACAACTTACCTACGTCATCAAATTTCACCATGGCTGCTTTATTTAACCCGCCATTGGTCGCGCAATGAGATTTTCTCTCACACCAAATTTAAACTTGTGCTCACTTTATAATCATGAGTTAGAATAAGTTTCCTGTCCTTCTAGCTGACTTTTTATCTCTTCCTGTAGACCGACCGTCTCAAGAAGTATAAATGAAGCGTCTGCCGCTGTGTAATGATATGTCTGATACCGTCGGCTCCAAAGTGTGCGACTTTTTCTCATCGCGCGACCACTGACGTTATTGTTTCTGTATCACTCAGTTGCGTTACACTTTCGCAGCATGCGGGAAAAGTTTATTAATTTCGTGGAGAGCAGATATTTTAATGCAAATTTATGAGTCACAAGAATGGATGTCCTCATAAATACATATTTTTTCATGAGAATGGCAATTTTCTTCATTTATACCCACTGATATCATCGCCAGTAAAATTATGCAATGATTACGTAATTTTATCAGTAATTGTGTATCTGTTGAAATCATTGTTTCAAATGAACATTCAAAGTAATAAATTTTATCTAAATATAGTGTAATATATTTCCAATAAACGCTCTATGATAGATAATCAATGATGCATCTGAGTGTGAGAAAAAGTCTCACACGCGACCGCTCGCGTGATAGGTAGCTTAGCGACCACTGCCGGGTTAAACCTTTGGTATGAAAGGTATCGCCGACCACTTTCATATACGTGAGCAGTTCGATTAGCATGATAAGATTGCATTCCAGCGAAAGGTGACCAAAAAAGCCTGTAAAATTTTCACTTAATATGAAAGAGTTATCAAAATTTGAGGGATTTTCCAACTATTAAATAATCTCGTGAATCATCAAGAAAAATATAGTTAGTAAAAATAGCATGCATATAAGAAAATTCTGCCTTCTGGAGTCCAAAATAACCCCTCTTTCCCCCAAACGCACCCTATAAATTCTACGTTAAATGTATTTTTATTTGCCTGCTCGTAAATCAATAATACTAATAATAATAATCGATACGCAGTCGAAGAACTGAGGCAAAGGTAGTATAGCTACAATGTTACTCTCCAGAACTACTTCAGACCACTGCAAAGGGGAAACTTTAATGAAAATATGGAGAATTGCACAAATGCTCTGTCTCAAGAATCGTTTGTAGAAATCTTGGTGTCATCAACACTTAATTTTTCACATTTAGTGCCAATCTTTGCACTATTTTTTTAACTGCCGGTGTTTTTATTCACACCGGTGTTTTTTTACACATTTTTATACAAAATTTAGAATAAAGTGGTTTATAAGCATTGTTTAATTTGTTTGTAATGTCATGTATTGCATGTTTGCATGTTTTTAATTAAATTTTTCACCACATGAGATTTGTATCAACCATTGCACGAATAGATTACTTCGGAACTCACTGACAGGAGACAGGCGCTATTTAACTCGATGCGATTCTTGGGCATTATTTGGATGATACCTCAACTGCAGCACATCGTCCGTCAGAAGCAACATTAAAGAGTGTGGTCCCTTTCATCTTAGAACACAAGTTAAAATTTTATTTTCTCCTTATATCCATTATCCTAAGAGATTTTGCACCAAAGGGCCAATATCAGTCCTGCGCACCGCACAGTTATGAGCGATTAAGGGTGTTTTCTTCTCCTATGAGCTAAGAAACTTTCTGAGCTGAAGTTCCATCTTATTTATATTTTACTATTATACTATAATAACCTTAACCAATTAAAAAAGTAAGATATTTTCAGTATATTTGCCTGCCAGTATTCCAAACATCTGTAATTATCTGTAGGCATGAAACAAAATATCAATGCAGCTACATATTTTTTTAATATTTTGAATTAGGTTTGTAAAATTTTATAGTGTAAGAAAATCTTCAGTTTAAATTACTGTATAAATTTTTGGTAAATTTTGTCCACCAAAGCAGACCAACTGAAAGTACGACTCATAATTTCAGGCGGGCTATAAATATAATTTCAATATCATGAGCAAGCAGCACAATTGAAGTAGGTATCGCAAGGACGCCTGTCGATGTCATTAGATAAAAAATGAAAGATTTTTTTTACTGGTCAAACAATTTCCCGTCAACCCTCTTTATCATGAGGGCTAAAAATGACCTTCCGACCGCAAGCAGACAATAGCGACCCTCACTTTCTCCTCGCTCGGATATGAAAGTAAAGAAAACCAAGCCGATGATGGAGCACCAAGTCTCCCCGACTAAAAAAACAATGATAACATCCGAAAGCCGAAAGATGAAGTGGTTGGGGAGTGGACTTCCCTCCACCGTGGCTCAACCAATCGGAACGCTCGCACGGAGAGTGGGCGTTTCTCTGTATGTGTGACGCGAGGCAGAGTGAATACACAAGCCGCGGACATTCAATACCTTTAGAGCAATCAATCAATCCATCGCAGGAAAAAAATCCAGATTGGTTCCCAGGAAACACACACGACAATTCACGTCCACTTCAATTGGGTGTCGATCTCTGGCGCGGGTGGCGCTGGCAGCAGAGGGGGGGAGGTTGTGTTTCCATGGCGATGAGGGTTTGGGAAGAATGAGGGTAAAGGGACAGGGGTGGGGCTGGGAAGGGCCCCTCGAGGGTGAAATCTTAGGCGAGGCGGTCTTCAATCCCTAAGCCAAGGCGCTCCTTTGCAAAGATTGAAAAGAGCCACACCCACACATGCACGGTGACCAATCGTCCCGCATTTTAAGGTATTTTGTAAATGTCCCGCGCGGGACGCCCAGCAATTGTTTCTTTTTCTATCTTAACGTATTTTCGTGTTATTGTCATCGGTACGAATTTTCTTAATACGGAACTGTCCTGTCACCTAACTTCAACTAAACACATCGTAACCGTTGCCAACAGTATGATCTTTGTAAGTGAAAAAAAGCAGATCATAGCATCTTTGGAGAAGCGTTCCGGATGTACCTTCCGACTTCCGAGTTACCGTTAGTCCGCAGCGTAGCGTGTGTGGTCATTCTATAACACGAAGCGCATCAACATAGACATGTTGTATTAACTGGTATTTTTCTTCGAGTTTTTGTGATTTTTTGAATGGATACGGCGTCGGATAGTGAAGACCGTACTTCTACTTCGTCACAAAAAAGAAAGCCATCATTTAAGCCCACGAAGAACTGATAACACAAAGGAGTGTCACAAATGGGTATTTTTTCCTTCTATTTGCAATGTAAAAGAAACTTGCGATAACATTTAGGCAATACAATGTTCAATATTTATTTTATTTTTTCAGAATTTGCTGACTTTTGTATGTTTTCATTTAGATGAAGGGTCTCCAGTCCACAGACTGGAAAAGAAATTGTACAATAAAGATGAGGGAAATGTATTTGTCTAAGTTATTACTGCAGTAAGAGTACTCTTGGTAAAAATAGGGAAACTGGCAATATAATGCAATTGAAAATGTTAACATTTTTGTTGTTTTAAAATTACAGCTAAAAATGTAGTTGTCCCCCAAAATTGTGGACTGTCCCCCTTTTTTGACTGTCTTGTCGCGCATTCTTCAACAGTTGGTCACCTTACCCGCACCAAAAGAATGACCTCCATGGCCCCTCGCTGCCCACCACAAACATCCCCTTTGAACGAGACGGAACGAGTGTACGCACATTCAAGCCCGAACACACTGCGCACCTAGGCGTGCGCACGGGTGGTGCCGGTGGTGCACCGGTACCACCTAATGGCGGGAAATAATTATTCATGATTAAAAATTACTTTGGTTAAATCCACAATTATTCATTCTAACCGACCCAGGTTTCAGCAGCTATGTACCATTAGAATGATTGGACTTATTAATCACAAAGCGAACGGGTCTTCAGCGACTGCTTTTGTATAACGCAGTACAAAAGTTCCATTTATGTGTCGCGTCTACGAACCGATAAACGATTTTTACGAGAAAGGGTTTCATGGATTATTTTACTTACATACTCATTACACCGTTACCTTGGGGGTAGGCACAGTCAAAATTTTAATTCTCGGCGACAGGCAAGAAAAACTGACTCTACTTTAATAATTTCTTCCATACTGCACACCTTTTTTTCCTATAGTTACCCTCCTATATTGCTTCATACGAGTCCTCTTGCTCTCAAGAATCCTAATATTCCCCCTTTCAAGAGTCTAATTTACCACACTAAACTCCGACTTTCTTAGCCTACCCCTTCCTATCACACCATTCACTCCACTTTTAAATATCTGTTCTACTACTCAACAGTTCCATATTTATTCATCCATTTGTTTAACAGATTCAAACCAACGAAGTAGATTCCTTTCATTTATGTCCTTTACTGGAGAATCCAACTCACATTCTTTCATGACCCACTCGTATATTTAAACTCTCATAGAGGTTCCGTGAACTGAAAAAGTTTGAGGACCACTGCTTCAGGGGATCCAACGGGTTGCTTCGTTGGATGGGCCAAGATGTGACGAAGATATCATTTCTTTGAGACATCGATTCCTCCTGGGGTGATGTGCGGAAGGAGGGCACTCCAAAGAGGAGTTCACAGTCCGTCGGAGGGGACGCTCAGCTTTTGACCCCTTAGAACTGCATTCAACCGCTAGGCGTCTTTCTTTAAGAGTAAGCTAATAACTTACTGGCTTTACTTCAAACATCTTGATGATTTATCCGTTGATGTTGTCTGCACCAGGCGCTTTGTTAATCTTTAGATCGTTCACTGCTCTATCGAATTCGCTTCTCAGTATGTCTGGACCTTCCGGTCGTCCCTTGTCCACCTCGCTCTCGACTTCCATTCAGGGGCGGCTCCAGACCGGAGGTTCAGGGGTGGGGGCACCAGCGGCTCTTGGGGTATGAAATACCACCCAGGAATATGGGGGTTCGTGGGTCTCGTCCCGGAAATTCGCACCCAACTATGCACAAAATGGCGCGTTATAAGTGGTTTGAAAGCAAACGTTTGCGA
The DNA here is from genome assembly GCA_963573305.1 of Pyrrhosoma nymphula. Lineage (NCBI taxonomy): Eukaryota > Metazoa > Arthropoda > Insecta > Odonata > Coenagrionidae > Pyrrhosoma > Pyrrhosoma nymphula. The sequence continues at coordinate 107,898,590 of OY754335.1, forward strand.
TTTAAGGAAGAGCAAGGTTTTACCAAATGCATATTTCCCCTTCAGATTACCACCAAGTTTCGACTAATTCTAAAATTATTTTGATTTACATTCGCATTTAACTTGTGGTTTTGAAAACCGTTTTGGTTTATATAAAATTTAACTGGATTTTGAAGTAAAATATCCAAAACTTCAATATTAAAAAAGCAACAAAGTTATTTAGGCTTATAATTTAAGGTCTAAGACAAGGAAATATGGCGGGTTTGGGGGGGGGGCAATTACCCCTACTTCCTTTTGTTCTTCTTCCTTCTATAAGTTTCCTAATCTTCGTCGTAATCCATGGCTTCTTTGTGTCCGCTCTCTTAGTTACCAGTCACTCTTCCGCCTCTTCTGCTATTGTCCTTTTCAACTTATCCCATCTTCTTTGGGCTCCTGTTTCTCCTCCACTAATCCAGTCGACATTTTCCAGTCGATGAATGTGGAGAATCTTTCTCGGAGTATTCAACAGAGAAAGATTATCCACAGCTATCCATAGGAAACTAGAGAGTGGAGGAGAAATGCGAACCGAAGGAAGATGGGATGAGATGAAAAGAACCATTGCAGATGGAGTAAGATAAACTGGTGAGATAAGAGAGCCAACAAAAAAGCCTTTAAATTCGTCCTCGAAAAACCGCATTCAGTTTAAATAAATTCTTTGAAAACGAGATTCAACTCCCGTTTGCGGTGGCATTTTTTCTTTAAAGAACATCCCAATTCACGTTAAAGTGATGTTTTTCACAGATTCAAGTTTGAATGGCCACCATTTCAGAGGCATTTTGTTGCCAAGGCCTCAATAGCTACAAGTAAATTGAGCTTGACTCACACTTTTTAATACTCCTGTATTTTCCCCTTTCAAATTTGCAAATCCCCTCGCTTAAAAGCCCTCCTGTCTCAGAACAATCTCCACCGCTTCATAAATCCCAGAATTTCCCGAAAGCGAAGAGAGACGCATTAGAATATCAAATGCTACGAATAACTCAATGCGTTTTGGGAACTACGGGAAGAAAAAAATCGGTTGAATAAATTTCTTCGATGTCGCGAAAAGGAAAATACAGCGTCATATTCTTCGAATACACATTCCACCAAAAAATAAAATAATGTAATTCTCCAATCCAACTCTTACCTGAAGTCATTTATAGTTATTTTAACGCGGGTAGAAATCCGAATAACGGAGTTATTCCCCAAAAGGTCACTCCTGGAAAACTTACTGATATGGAAATTGTCGAACAAGTACAAGCTCAAGAATATGTTCACAAATGTCTATCAAGAGATTAAATCGTTTCCATGATCAAAATTGAAAATTACGGGGGTTTTCTCAGTCTAACTCTACTAAATAATTACTATGATTACATTCAACAAAAACAGAGCAATTTAATCGTATATATTTAACCATTGATGCGCAAACTCTTAGCCCATGGGGAACCCGGCTCGTCAGAGAATTTGATTCGGTCCCAAAAGCGACAGAAAAAATATTTACATGCTTCCTTCCTTCGTTCCAGTACTTTTTCTTGCCAGCTGAGGAATCTGGAAACAGGTGAAACTAAACTAATGAATTATATCGATAGGATGTGAATATTTACAAATTACCAAAAACATTTCATAATCTATTCACATTTATTACTGAATGACTGTTTACATACTCTAATAAATTCACAATGAATGCGAGCAAAATTCAAATGATTTCAACAACACTGCTTGTTCGTATTTAGCCACGGAAGAAGTATTTTAAGTATTTAACGTCCCATGATAGTAATATTGAGTGAAATGCATTGCCCGAAAGTCTCATATATTGCACCATATATTTAAATATTGAGGACGCTGAGGACCAAAGAATGAAAAGGCTGAAATTTTATAGGAATTAAGACACCATGGTATTGTAAAGAATTTGCAGCTACAGTGTTCCCTTCAAAAAAGTAAGTAACGGTGATAATACACGTAAGAAACAGTGACCTCTATAAGGCCAAAGTATCCAGCAGTTTGATTTGGAACTCATCATTTTAATTCGCACCTGATGATGACGAGCTTCATCGAAACCTAAGACGTTTTTTAAGAAACCTATGTGGAAAAACTAAGTTATTTATCATTTTATAATGCAAATCAAATTCCAAGAAGTCACGCTCGAGACAACGGAAACTCTTGATTGATATTTCTAATCTTGTTTTGAATTCCCAATTAGCACACTCTTACACGCTCAAGCGAACTAATTGGATGATATGTGAATGACTTTTTGGAAGTTCTAGAAGTGATTTTTTTTATCTCCATAACAGGCGTAGCGTACATAACATTATCATATGATGGATAAAACCATTAGTAGCTTCCTAACAAGCCGTAGTTTCCTTCAGTTCAAGGCAGAAAAAATGCAGTACTCCGTATATTTAGATAGATCTGCTTCAGGCCTAATATCGCCATTAGGCGCTGCAGGGGCGCAAACTCTTAAATCTCTTATCTAGCACCAAGAAAAAGTTTCTAGGCCGAAGTCATTCTATTGCATCCTTAAAATTCTAATATCCGAGAAAAAGCACTTTAACCTTGCGGTAAAACCAAAATTTCATAATGTATAATTATAAAAAACCATTGTATGAAAATCGATTGAGATAATAAACTCATTTTGTCTTTCGCATGGCGTACGAATAGCAAGAGGAGGAGCCCTGAACACATACACTCCACGTGTGTGAGTCACTCATCGAAATGTTGGCAAAGACGTAGGACCTGACCCTGAGATGCAACCCGAGCAGAATTTATCTTAAGCATTTTCCGGGAAAGAATTGCTTTTAGGCATAATTTAGTCCAATTCTAATCGTTCTTGGTGTTTTCATTACACTTATTAGTCGCAAAATAAAATTTCCCACCTTGTGCTTCCCATTAACTCCCTTGCTATTTCGGTTCGAGACCGAAACTCTTGCCTGCTATTTTGTATGTTCTCGGAATTTCCGAGCCTCGAAAGTGACGACATTTTGACGTCACAGCCCTAAAATTTCAAATATGGCAATTCAAAAGTTGAGATTTTTCGGGGGAAGTGGCGTCACATTCACGGATTTTCCGAGGTTCGACCATGTCGAGTCCTTACTGGCTAAGATTCTTGGACTCGAACTCGGTCATTTTTCTGTAATGTTCGATGATTTTTCTTGGTGACTGTGGGATAACACCATTCTTACCACACAATTCCAAGCTCGTCGGCTAACTGAAAGTGCCAAAACACTTTTCTGAGTTTTGAGGGTGTGAGTGAGTGTTGGGTCAGATACAGCTACAGCGGTGGAAGAATAATCATTAGGACTTTGAAATTGGACAACACCCCTAGGGAACAAACCCTCGCCTGTCCGTACCACCCCCTGTCCCCCGCTTACCCCTCCCCCCTGTCAATCCCTACCCACCCCCACCCTCGGATTCGCGACCAAATGCCTCAAGGACACCGAACCCTACCAATTAAGGAAGAGCGTTGCGAACTCAATCGGTCGAGGCAAAATAAAAATATTTTTAAATCATTTCTTTACACTCGCTGTTTTTATTCTCAGATACACAACTGTCCGTTGCAAAATTCCGTCACCCGAGTTTGAGGACTAATATCTCACAGATGGCTCAATCGATTTAAAAATAAAGTACATCACATTCAAGCTTGTTTATTTTTGCGTTTATTGGTGGTGCACAAAACTATTTACCGTTTATATTTATTTCAGTGTGTGCTTAAAAACAGAAGTTTAGCGCATTTTTCCGGGTACCGGACGGATGCATCGCATTTACGGCTTCGTAATAACAACACGGATCAAGATATCGAAATTTCCTTTTCAAATATCGTAGCAAAGTAGTCTTAACAATTATACGAAGTTTCATATTATTTAATGCATTATTATTTTAGTTATAGATGCAAATGCACGGATCCGTTATTTTCCGTTCCGCGCATCCCCGAAAACCGCCGTTTGGACCTTATTCAAGCTCTCGAGTTCATAATCATGAATCCACTTATAAAATCTTAAAGGAATTCGTTGGTTAATCAATATCGTTGAACTGCCAGGAGCCTGCACGGAAGAGAAAAGTAGAGGCGCGCGCTGTTGCCCAGTCAGAGGGTTGTTCGTAAGGCGCGCGAGGGAGCCCACTACAAGCATTACCTGCGGGGGAAAACCAGTCGTCCTATCTGTGCATGAGTCATTTGGACTCGGTAAATAGTGGCAGAAAGGGTCATTTTTAAGAATGGTCATCAGTGTCATTTTAGATCTGTGTGGAAACATACCGTCGATATGCCTCCTCGTGCAAATTTTTCGGAGACGGAGTTAAGAATGGTTTTAAGCACTATTTGTTTATGGTATGTTTCCGCGGTAGTATATGCGGTAAGTGCCTATGGAAGTACCAAGCTTCGAAAGCATGAAGAAAAAGCCTTTCTTATAAATTGCGTGAAACATCATTTCGGTAATCCGCAAAGGATTCTCGATATGTTGGTGAAGCAACAACGCCCTGATGTGGAATTGATTTGGCTTCCGGTCGCTCATTGCGAGCTCAATTCTATTGTGCTAATATGGGCGTTTGTAAAAACAGTATCGCTAAAATTAACATGGCTAACGCTAGTGAGAGGGGAAGCAGTGTGAATATTACTTGTGAATTGTGCCGGGAGAAACTGGGATCAGTATCTTCGGAGCTGTGGAAAAAGTGTGTGCTATATGCAAGGCGTATTGAGGATTATTATTGGCAAAAGGATCATTTAATTGAGTCATACACAGATATTGTCCTCTGCCAAACACCCTAGAGGTGGCTCGCAGGGTAACATGTAGATGTAGATAGATATGGAACCAGTGATAATAAACGCCCACGATTCTGATTCTGAATCATCGGATTCCATCTCATTTTTCGAAAGTGATTCCGATTGTGAGTAAAGTGAAAAACGCATGAGTTTTACGATTAATAAATTGTATATAGATGTGTAAATGATAGAAATTTTAGAATAGTTGAGCTGGATTTGTTGTGTTTATAAATGACGCTCGCAGGAGCAGCAGTGAAGAGCAGTCATCATTTTTAAAACTTCCATTGGAGGTCCAAAGCCCTCATGGAAAAAGTTAATGGGAAGTGGTGAAAATATGCCCTTGGTGAGTACAGCAATTTTTATCGTCTGCTACAGTATATTATTTCAAGTGAAGTAGTTCTCCCCCGCCGGTAAATACTTGCAGTAGGTAATTCCTCGCGCGCCGGACGGACAACCCTCTGACTGGGCAACAGCGCGCGCCTCTCCCTTTCTCTTCCGTGCAGGCTCCGGGCAGTTCAACGCTCTCTTTTTCCAAAATAAATGTTATTCGATATTGATTAACCAACGAATTCCTTTAAGATTTTATATGTGGATTCATGATGATAAACTCGAGAGCTCGAATAAGGTCCAAACGGCGGTTTTGTGCACCATCAATAAACGCAGAAATAAACAAGCTTTAATGTGATGTACTTCATTTTAAAATCGATTGAACCGTCTATGAGATATTATTCTTCAAACTCGGGTGACAGAATTTTGCAACGGATAGTAGGTTGGACTCTTCTTCCTTAACTAAACTTCAGCTTCACTCACCAAAGTCAAGTTTTTAATTACATAAAAATTTTCCCGAAACCGTCCAGAGGAGCTCACGTGGTTTAGTAGACCTCCCATGAAGAGAGTTGAAAAATGCTCCTCTTAATTTCTTCCATCAACAAATAGGAAACCTTGCTTAGGAGATTACTTGATTCATTTGAAACCCGACGTTGGTAGCCCGCGTTTGTGAGGGCAGATGTCAATACCAACCTTACCTTTTTATTTGCCCAATACCAACATCTTGCTCTCTCATCAAAAATGTTTGGTATTACCTTCAGCGATGTATTATCGTTTAGCCCTAGGTGTTGCACGAATCTCCAAATTTTTTCCAAGAAGCTCACATCACACTCTCGCCCACTTGCCCACCGAATCAAAGCTCCCATCGATGTGTGCCTACAATTATGCTCTCCAACATTTTTACGTCCAGCCCACTGCCTCGATAACTTGGATCGCAGGGCGGGCCCTACAACTCGGGGTTCTCGGAAGCGCTATTAGGTGCTGCGTAACTTTCGTCGCGAGCAAGCCCCCGAACATATTCCCGCAATTTTTTACACACATCGTCCAATGTCCCTTCCGTCTCCAACCCAAATTTTACACAAATGATCAACACATTCAGTTTTGGGGAGTTGGTTACTCCAACCAGCGGGCAATTCCTGCTGGCAAGCTGTTGACCATATCGTTACTGACTTTTGCAACCACGCTCTGCTACCATTTGCCACTAGTGGCTAGTGGGGTAATTTTATGAAACTATTGTCCGATAGGCCACAATGATTTTATGGGCAAATATACAACAAATTGATATTTCAAAGAATAATTGAACACGCCAAGGCACGGACTGAGAGAATAATCTAATTGGTTAGAGAGGAGGGAGGGGAGGGGGAAGGTGGTGGCAACGATACCTCCGGAGCAGCTGTTGTGGACGGGCAGCAGCGTGGTGGCGTTGAACACCGTGTCGCCCACATGCACACAAGGAAATCTCCGTCGATCTCACCTGGGTCCCGACTTATACAGGTAAACCCCAATTGGTTGATGTACTGACCGATAGGATCCCATTTTATTTCGGGTCACCCGCGGATCAGCCACGACCTTGCCAAGGGGGGAAGGCCTTTGGAGCACTCGTTCGCGAAGTGGACGGCTCACTGTGGAGAGAACCAACTGCCGGGGCAGGCGGACCCGGCTGGACGACGACGGGTTGCCACTCTGATGTTTTCTTCTCAATATAACTCATCGTAGCCAACGCTAGAAAGCAAATGCTAGTTTCGCTTTCCGTTTTATGCTCTTAACCTAATACATGGTTCTGGAGCCGGAAGCTGCCCTTCCCCCACCCTTCTCACCCATCCTTATTTCCTTCCAATTCCTGCAACCCTTCCATACCCTCGGTCATGAGCACGAGCTCGCATACCGGGGGGGAGGGGCGGTGCCCTGCGCGGAGTACCCTCTTTTCCACTGTCGGGGCAGGCCTAGGTTGGAGTTTATGGGACAACCAATGAAGGAGTTGAACTGCTCCACTTATGTGCAGTTGGAAAGAATGGCACAAGACCGAAACGGATGGAAAACTGCTGCCAATCAACCTTCGGGTTGATGACTTAAGAAGAAGAATAGGAACTCCGTAAATCATTATGTAAACTAGTTTTAATTATGAAATATTGCGAAAATGCCCAATTGATAAGTTTCGCAGTCACATGTTTTGGTGAAAAGATGTTCACCGAAGAGATGAAATAAAACGCCACCTATGTTACACGCTAAAATAAAACAACAACATACAATTTTCCGAAATCCCTAAGAAATCAGCATTCAAAGATAACTTGGTAATGTAACTGGCTAACAAACCTTACTAGCTAGTGCGAATTGAGAAAGAATGAAATTTTTCCCCAATGCCGCTAAGAGTTTGTTACAATTATTTTGATTGGGGGAGATTGACTCGGGAAAACTATATCCTTAAAAGTCAAGTTATTTATTCCTATTAAATGTTCTACTTTGGTGTGGAGTCCCAAGCACTATTAACAAATTGCTGTGCATGGAGCGTATAGCTCTACTGCAAATTTAAAAAAGAAGAATGAAATTTTTCCCCAATGCCGCTAAGAGTTTGTTACAATTATTTTGATTGGGGGAGTTTGACTCGGGAAAACTATATCCTTAAAATTGAAACCATACCGAGTTCAGACTCAACCGTTCGAGTAACAGTGTCTTTGATTGAATTTCTTATCCCATTTCTTATCCCTTAACTCACCCAGAATCTACTTTTTTAAATTGTCTAAAGTGGCCCTCTAAACTTTTATACCACTTCTAGCACTTCTTCCTACTATGAGATTTTCTTTCTTCCTAGTATACATAGTCCATCTAAACTATTAATCATCACCTTCATGTCCACCCTTTAAATTTTTTAAGTATAGGATTTACTATACTTCAGTCATTTAGTGTTGACTAAATGTTACATGAACTATTCATTGATAAGAACGACGAGAAGTGGGTCCAGGCGTTCGAGATAATGGTGTGGAGGAGGATGGAGAAGGTGCGATGGACAGAAAGGGAGACAAATGAGAAAATGCTTGGTATGGTGAGTGAGGAAAGGTAACTTCTGTGCTAGGCTATAAAGTGGCAAAGTAGATGGTTTGAGGAGGTAATGAGAGGCGTAGGGGTACTTAATGTATGCTGGGAAAGCGAGAAAGGGAAAGAATCAAAATTGATTTCATGAACGGGGAGATGAAGGATAGGACGTATGCTGAGATGAAGAAAGAAATATCATTGGTCGATTGGGCTCTGCACACGTCAGATCTGTAGGATTTTTAATCCAATTTAATCCTACCTTAGATTTAACCCATAGATTAACTAACAACACACAAAAATAACATAGTGATATTAAGGAACTAATACAGTTTTTTGTAATTTTATTCCAAGCGTTAGGTATGACAGCATGTTGCCTATTCCATATTTATCAACCTATGTGTATGAGGCAGTTCACATTTCTTTTTTCAGAAGAAGGCAAATAAAATGAGTGATGCATCTTGCTCGTAAATATTACCTGAGCAGGATCCCTGCTTTTCTAGTCAAATCCTTCGGGATTCTCACCGTATATTCTCCCAGGTGGCAAAAGAAATGCAGAATGATTCAAATATACGACCGCCATCTAATCATGTGAGTGAGATTCAGGAAATCTGTCGATTACGTTAATGGTTACCCACAAATACCAATGCGAGACGCACAATGATGACAATGGATAATATCAGCCATTCTAACAGCTTTTTTCTCTCAGTAAAACCACATCAATTGGAGTGAATATCAACTGATCAAAATCATCTTTTCTATGCACACCCTTTAAAAACTTGAAGTAACGCCATCCACCATTGCATACATCAAGAGCACCAGCGATGCTATGAAGGCAAGCATTCACTGGAAACTGACTATCAAATACAGACTTGCTAATCAACGTGAATTACAACTTCTAGTGTCTTGGAGTCCTCAATAAATACATGAACTTACGGTGCTCATCGAATTCTTCAGTCACGAAAATTTCCCTTAAGATTGGCCATAGGACCTGGGTGAAGATGGAGCAGCATGAATAGTGTGTGAAAATAGACTCTTATTACTTAATTATCCTACATACTGAGTTAACTGAAGTGCTCCATCCGACCGAAGAACTTTGGTTGGACGATTCCATCTGCCAAAAAAAAGCGGAATCGCAAACAAAAAGAAATACACTGATGAATATGTTGAAGAAGATAGCTAATGTGACGACAGAAAAGATCCAAGTGATTTATATGAGAGAAATGCATCCAACACTTTTGCCAACAGAGTTGTGAATCTCGCGAATCGCACTTTCTTGACGATCTTGATGAAAGGCTGAATAAGGTCTGAATTACGCATCCTATCTTCCAATTTCTATAAAAGGTTTTTTAAAGTTAGCGGAAGAAGGTGATCTTTCTCTTAAAAACGAACATTCAGGTTCAGCACAACGCATTTCACTCGTACTACGTCAGCGTATGAACACAATTTCCGAAAAAAAAACAAATATGGATTGCATTCGTGAACACAGGACAAGCTCCATTCGACATTGTTCTTACAAAAGCTTACGAGGGCAGTATAGTCGTCGTAATGGACCTATCAACATACGCTTAAAAATGTGAGGATTTCATCTGCTCAAAAAAAAACAGTGAAGCAATCTAGGGACCCCACCATGGACCACCACAGGGAATGCTAGGAGGCCATAGCAAGATGCACAACCATTTTTAACACTAAGGACAAGCAGCAGCTCGTCCAAATGAATCCTATGGCGTCCTGATTATTCAGTATTCTCAAAATACATTTGCCTGTTTTCCTGTGGTGTCCCAATCAACTACTGACCCGCAAATTGATCTCCATCTACCGCCATTATTGTATGTTCGTCTCTAAAAACGGAGTGAAGATTTCAGTAGAGGTTCCGCAGACCCTTTCAAGTGTACCTCTACCCCAAAAACGAATTGTGGTTCATTTGATGTATTTAATTTGTTCACCAATGTTTCCAAAACCACGGCCAGACTTCTAGCCGAAATTGCCTTTGTGAAAAGCCAAAACGCCTCCCCCTGTGATCGCGGAATTGTGCCACCTATTAAAAAAATTCAAGTTTGTAAATTCAAGTGTGTACCAAAACTATTTTCAATTGAACAATAGAATATATTTACAGTCAGAAGGTCTTGCAATAGGACCCGTGCTGTCACCCATTCTTGGTGATATATGCATGGGCAACTTTGAATATTGGGGGTTTACCTACAGGGATCCTCTAGTGAAAAAGTCTTCCGGTGGTTTCGATACGTACACGACATTTCCTGTGTATGGACTGGTTCGCTAAAACAACAGAACACCTTTCTGTCATTGATAAATTCTATTGACAAAGACATAAAAGTCACCAATGATGTGGAAGTTGAAGGTGCTATAAAATATTTTAATTGAAACATTCAAAAAATCAACTGGAAATATTCTACTTCTCTACTATTCAATTTCAGGGAAATCTTGTTTCACTGACCAAAGGATACAACGCAATTCACGATACCGCATCTCCCGCAAACTATCCGCAATCAATTGCATGCTACGCAGGTTATGTATGACACCTATGTCAGATTAAAACAATAAAAGGGTCACACCCAATTAAACACATCGCATCCAGCAATGGGTACTACGAAGATCTAATCCAAATATTGGAAAATAGAAAGTGGCACAGAATCGCATACCTTGGTGTAATCTGGTGGTATCTTTTAGAACAGAAAAACTCTTGCCGAACTATTAAGTAAAAGCAGTTTTTTTAATGGAATAAAACTTAGGTAATCTATAAGGCAACATAAATATAATTTTAGTCACGAAAGTAGACAGCGGAGTATTCAAGCCCCAATGCAAAGACTCCAAATATGGCTATATCGGGAAAACGGGACGGAATTTCCAAAAAAAAATCCAAATAACACCGTTCATGCTATTAAAACAAGAATCCTAAATCTCACTTTTCCTAGAACTTCCTAGATTACATTCACATAAACGAATCCAGGCACATTATTCTAAAGAGGAAAGAGAATGACCCGAGACTTGACGCACTAGGTCATCTGGAAATTCTACAATGTCAAACCACACCACAGTAAAAGTGAACCAACGAGCAATTGGGTTATACAAACCTCTTGGGTTATAAAAACCCCGAAAAACTATGAAATTCTGTATAAAAACCGGTCGTAAATAATTATGTATTTCATGGAATAGAATTTCATTTTCGTTCCTGCTCATCATGAATGAGGTCCACAAATAAACACTATTAACCACTGCATGCTTTAAGATCAAACTTCACCACACGAAAAGTTAGTCAACGACCAACTGTCTCACTTGTTGAACTCTTTCCACTCACCCCATCTTCATGTTTTTCCTTCAAAATCCAACCCTAATGCCCAAAACTGACCCTAGTTTACCACTAGCCATGATAACCCATTAGGGTGCCCTCACCTCCCAAAACGAGCCTCCCCTACCCCTCTCCGTCCCAATGATCCCTGCCCTGAAATCTGCCTTCACCTTTAAATTCCTCGGTGTGTTTTTCTTGTGGACTTAGTTAATTGTTGACTGACAATATTAAATTGAAATTGATTCAAACCTATTCAAAGATTTTTTTTTTAAATTCGAAGATTAATTTTCAAGTTGCCATACTTACTGCTTTAGATCTCCTCTGACATACAGAATGCAGTATTTGAAACGCGAGCCCGAACACCAGTAAATTCACCAGAAGAAAATCAAATATTTTTCCGGGATTTTGGCAAGTATAACGCCATTAAGCCAAATAAATTTCGGTGGAATGTTCAGACCCTGGAAACCTTAAATAAATGGCAAGTGCAATGATATTACGGCATTTGTTGAAAATTGCTCTAGGTAAGAATATTTCATACACGTGGAGTCAAAATATTGGCCCTTGGTTTTTTGGCCCAGGTAACATGGAATTCACAAATCGTAACATTACAACATTTTCTGTAATGTCATTTAAAGTATGTATGTACTAATGTTTCAATCTTTCAGCAATTTCTTTTGCGTTTCCCCCCTTTTCTGCAAATTGATAAAAAATATAGTCATATTTTAGTACCATCAATATGAACCTAAAAACAGATTTCCCAATAAACATGTTGAGATATGGTGGTTAATTAATAAATATTATTCAGAATATACGAAATGTAACATCCTTTTTTCTCAGAGAAAAAAATAACTTGAAAGATGAAACTCAATGAAAGACTATATAAAATGGTATTTTAGTAGTATGCACTTCCTTGGACTTGGATTACATTCTTTTGCAATGGATTTAAGAGCTCAAAAAGGAAGTGAAAAAATCCTATGTAAAAATCTATAATGCTGAGCTACAAATTTTACTTTTTGTTAGTGACTCGGATATGTGTGACTGGGTCCTTTCTTTCTGAAATGAAGGAAATGCAATGGCTTAGGTAATGGTCCTGATTTGATTATACGGTCAGAGTATTGATGTTTTATGCGTTTATTCCGAATTTTAACCTAAAAATTGATCCAGACGACCTATAAATGTAACACGATATAAATTTGTCCGTAACACAATGTAACATTGTCCGCCATACCTCCGTTCCGCGGCCGGGGCTGTGGAATAGATGGTCTTACGCGATGACTCGCAGCTGGGCATTTCAATTACTTTAAACGCATTAACATTTTTTCAACATTAACAAAAAATAACAAATATAGTCGTGATTCCGCTGAAACGCTGCTTGAGTAGACACCAAACTTAGGGCAAATCGGTTGTTTTTAATAACGTTGCTAAAATTTTCAGCCGCGTGATATTATGTCATCGAGATTTAAGACATACATACATTTATATATATATATATATTTCATGCAAAAATAAATTGGATAATTTCCGTAATTTATTAAAGAAAGAAAATCGCAAGAAATACGAATGTGATATTTGTTTTTATGTAATATTGTAGAAAATAGTTAATACTAGTTGCAACTACAAGTCCACATCCAAGCCATCGGCCTGAGATCCCCAGGTCGTAACCCCCTGGCGCACGCTCAGGTCCAAAGGGACGACGCCCACTCCATAACCCACTGCGGCGAATAGCTGGGGGCATTCAAATTCGTTGAAGGCATATGACAAATTTCAATGTTGGCAACGAAAATCGTAAACATTAGCCCACCGGTGCCACCCACCCACCCGCGGCAACCGGTTTTTAGAAAATAGACCCTTCCAGTCCCAAACTCGTCTACTGCGCAACGCCATAAGCTTTCGCGACGACTGTAAACACTCATTCCTCGGCGTGAAATAACCAACCCAGGCGGGATGAGCAGGTGAGGACTCCACCGGCCGCAGACGCCGACAAGAAGGTTGCATACGTGTCTGTTACGGTTTCGTAGTTTGGTGCCCGAATATCCTCGCATAGTCCATACAACCACTTTTATTTAACTACGCTATTTCAATTTGACTGGGCAGGCAAAAATGAAGGACATTCACGGATGGCTTATTCTCCCCTTACGGGTCTCCTAAATTACCTGAGACAACCCGATGATCTGATGTTGCCAGGCAATTAAGGAGCTAATCCAAAGAGCCGTCATTCAATCGGTTACTTACGCTTTCTGGGGTTAAACACTTAGCATTATCACCGGTCACTCACATATCTTCGCGCTTCTCTTTCGCGGTAAAACGGAAATGCTCACGGTACAGCTCTCGCGAAAGCTTATGGCGTTCGGATGCGCGGCGTTTGTGTTGTCCGCGTCATGCAAATTCCATTTTTTTTAATTCAATCATACATGGCACAAATGCCATATCTTCGCTTTCCCCGACATCACTTTTTCCTACTCCTTCCACCAAACGTTACCCCTCCACGACGTCTTCTTCCGCGCATCCGAACGCCATAAGCTTTCGCGAGAGCTGTAAGCAGCGTGACATCCGTAAAAATAAGACCTGAGAACAAAACCTTTTCGTACGCTCTGCAATTCTGGTTGTTCTAGTCATTGGCATTCCAAGATGATCAGCAATGACACTATGGCCAGAATTAATCATAGCAATTCAAGCATTGATAAAATCACTCAAATGATAATTGTTTGCGTGAATGTTACGCGTAATTTCCGAGCTGATGTCCACATAACATGTCTAAAGGCTTAAGTCCAAAATAGAGACCACCGTTTCCATGCTAGTGTAGTTCAATACATCTCGAGCAGTAATTCTTTTACACAAACAAATAGAAACCATGATTTCCGATAAGTGGATATTCAGGACACGATTCCACGAAGATTTTAATCGTTTGTCCAATTATCGTAATGGATGAATCTAGGTAATTCTGATATCCGGCACTGTTTCACATCTCTAAAGGAAGGATAACTTAATGGATTAATTTCGTCCTTCACTATTTCTAGCGATAAAACCATTCTTAGCAAATACCGCAAAGACGGATCGGTCTAAACTCTCTCCCATTGAAGTTTCTGGTGAAACTAAAAGAGAATTGACTCCGTACCCTCCGTACTATAAAAACAGTTTTTTTCTTGACGATAGACGGCACTTCTATACCATATTACCATTACCGTACAAGTAAATGCCCCAAAGACGGATCGGTCTAAACCAAGGAGGTTAAAGTGAAATGGAGGGGTCATGACCGTGAACACTCATGGGCGAAAGTGAAGCAAGAATAGGGGTGCTTGGGAAGGATTTTGTGCCGAGTACGTGTTGCGAGTACGTGTTGCCAATGCAGTCACAAAACAAACTACCTTGTCTGTGGTTTTCAACTTCGATTTGACGAAAATCGAATACGATTGCCGGACACATAAGCCAGAAGAAGGTCTAAACTGTGCCGACTGCAATGGCGGAATTGGCCTCAAAAATCAAGTGCTATGTCGCCTGCATTTCTTTTCTAACCTCCTTGGTTTAAACCCTCTCCCATTGAAGTTTCTGGTGAAATTGAAAGAGAATTGACTCCGTACTTTAAAAACCGTTATTCTCTTGACGATAGAAGGCACTTCTATACCATATTACCAATATTTCGACACCCCAAACTGTATTTCACTCGGCTTCCGCAAACGTAACTACTACGTCTAGTACGTAGCCACTACATATGAAAGCAATAATTTCCGGCTTCCAATGCCACTAACAGATAAGCTATCAATATCATTACTTCAATCAGGTTGGCAATAGATTGGCAATTAAAATTGAGAACTGATGTACAAGCAATCGAGTAACTAATACCTACATTTCATCGAAAATCTGCTGTTCCCTCCGAATCACTGGGACCTTCACAGTATATTACATGTTACTCATTCGAATTACAGAAAAGCTAGTAAAATTAACGGGAGATTTTACCAAATAATTAGCATCAGATCAAAAGCTGGCAAAAAAATACGGAATCGTATTATTCCCACAGATGATCACAAGGCTGCCACCACTCATACAATCGTCTTTCGCACCCTACAAAAGGAGATGTTACTCTTACCACAATGTTGCGGCTCGAAAACGGAGTTCTGTCATCAACTCTTCAGTAGCGACAGTCAACTTGTCCAAGTGGCTCTCGTCAGGATTATGAGCTGCAAGTTCTAGGCGTACATCAGAAGGAACAGGACTCGCCATGAGGTATCTCATCCAACGAGTATAACAGTAGTACTCTTCATGCACTCATCCTTCTCAGAATCTTAGTCAGGAGCAATGTCTGTATCCCAATTCTGATGTAATAGTCGGATTGGCCTCAAAGTGTTGATAAAATGAAGGTAGAACTCCACCATTTAGGGTAGCTTTTGTATTTAACTGAAGATAGTGAAAGCGCTTGATAGCACGTTCCCCAGGTCAATGCGGGACAACTTCTGCTGTAGCGATATCGCAAGTAGAGTTGTGTGTATAGGATCAGGATTCAAATAGTCCTTAACAACTTAACGTCTCGGAAGGAGGAACTCGGCATTTGACGATCGAATAGGTTTCCCTCCGCTCTACGTAACACAGGGAACTCCATTCAAATTAAAGAACTCCATCTATTACGTGTGTGTCTTGTGCCTTTCTCGCCAAGTAGTTTGTTTTAGGAATGCAAGTAATCTAGTGTATTAATCGATTAATCACTTATACAAACAAAATTAATCGATTCCATTAATCGCGGGTTTCCATCTTTTAAGAAATAAGAAAACGATGTAGTGATTGAATGAATTCTTGTTCATTTGTAGTTCTTCTTTATAAAAATCTTTATACTGTTTCATTCATATTTTAGAGACTTCTATTTATTGGACAATATGTCTTGCTCGCACCACTAGCTTTTTACGTGTGTAATTTTTTGCATTCATAATATAAACCAGTAGTTGCTAACTACTGTATTAATTTCTTATGCTGACTGAACTGCGCTCGCCTGAAGTGAAATCCCGTGATCAGTTTTTCTCATCATCCCCACCGATGGCTGAAGTATAAAGTTATTTAAAACCGTTCTTTGAAAGAAACCCGATTTCGAACAATATCACGTAAGCCTATGCCTGTAAAGGGATTCCTGCAGCGGGATGCTGAAGGATTGTGAATCCTAGGAGTTTCTATCCCTTTAAATTACCATTCTCAGTACTCCCTCTTCACTGATGCTGAGGAAAGATGGTTCCCTCAGATCCTAGCGTGAGAATCCCTCTTGCAACATCAAATTACTTACAGCATATCTTATATTCTCAAGTGACGCCTAAAAACTGTAAAAACCTGAACATTATAATTTATGCAATATTATTTATCCTCAGAAAATAACAATGTGATATTAAATGCTAATTTTATTTCTTGGTGAGAGAAATACTATTTTTAAAACTCCATACACCCTTAACAACTATACTTTGCTTGCACTTGGAAACAATCTATCCTCGAGTGTTACAGTTACTTAAGACCAACCAAAAATATCTCCGAAAAATTGCACGTTCACTATTTTCACAATAGACAATAATTTCTGGGATTCAGTAATTCCTGAGTTAACAATACTAATTCTTTTTTATACTATCAGATGCAATTTATAATTATTCATGCTGAATGATTGAGCCAAACTAATTCACAAGTCATGGGCTCGAACACTGTTCATTCAATATAACAATTGGAAAAATACCTAATGAGAAAAAGTAACAGACTAACATTTGAGGGCAAAACATCTCCATACTTCTCCTTGAAATCAAGATCACCGTGTGGATCTCCTTGAAATCACGATCACCGTGTGGCATTCCATGATGCTTATGAAAAATACATTTGAAGATGATAGATAAAAATGTCCCACAAATTAAGAAATAAAAGCCAAAAGTTATTTCCTTACTGATAAGTACTAGAAGCCGTTTACATTTCTAAACTATTTACTGAGTAGCCCGGTACAAAAGATATTGCAAAAATAGACATATTTGCAATCTTGATTGAATATTTTGGGAAGAAAGTTTTATTGTTGGAATTGACTTACAGATATGCTGTTCAGTAAGATTTTTCTGCTTATACTTAGTTATTTGAAACATACGCGGGATACACATTCAATAGGCAACATGGGGAGGATAAAGAGTTATTAAAATATTAACCCAGATTACCTTCAAGAGCGTTCAAAGTTATAACGTGAAAAAGTGAATCAGAAAACTTGCAAAAGCACACGACGTAAATCGTAAGTATATCTATCATTTACTCTAAGACTTTGGTCAGAATCGGAGATGTTATTTTAAAGAAGCAATGCGATAGCATTGCGGTATTTTTATGTCAATCGTCGAGTAACCGGTAGATTTCGCCACTACCCCGCTACTCTCTACTACCCCGGTGGCAAGAGAAAAGTGAACGAATCTAAATGGAGCAGAGCCATATTAAGAATCGTTCTCTACTATTTACCATTTAGGATTTTGAGTATTCATCTAGTTGTCTAGACGAGGCGCAGTATCTTCTCTTTGCATCTCATTTTCAGTTAATGAGACTATCCGGTCGTAATCAGTTATTATATTATTATATGTTTATATGTGTATTATATGCATTATATATTTGAAAAACTTGTTGGTATGAAATAGAGTTCATTCGTAAAATATGGTAATCTATAGGCGGATTTTTTCTGTTGCCATGACGCAAGTTAAAATAAACGCAAGATGATCCTATTGCATACCTTCAATCTCTTCCGTTACGAGATGCATACGCTCTAACGGGTAGTAACAGATGGAAAAACAAGTAATTCTGTACCTTTTTTTACAAAATAAAATTATTTCATCACATAATCACGAAAAAATGTTAAAGGAGAAAGTGAAAACAGGAATAATTGTTGTAACACTGTAATCGATTATTTTTTGTGAAAACACTTTCTTGTGTTTTTTGTGTAAATTTATGATTATTTTGTATATTTTTGTGTAAACACTATCTGGTACTAAGTATTATTATATTTTTTAAATTATATCTCGTGTAAATGATAATTAATGTACCAAAATGTCTGAAGGACCGAAAAGTATCTATGACAATATACGTTTAATTCATTTATTGATTTATTTAAATATATAGCGTGGTATTACTTAGTATTCCTATTGGTTTATTATTATATACAGATGATAGGTGTCACAGATAGACAGCGTTAACTTATTCATCTCTTTTGTGTTACAGGTGGCCATTCTAGGAGAGCAAATTATTACATTGGCTCTCCCGCTTAACCAGAAAAGGTGCAATTGAGATTCAAAGGAGATATAAGAAGAAAGGAGAAATGGGTGCACTTAAATGTGAGTACAAAAACGTTAATTAAAATCCTTAAAAGGTTTGATCATGAAAAACTTGCCGGTATGAAATGTTTGCATAGAGTTCATTCGTCAAATATAAGCGGATTTTTTCTGTTGAAATGACGCATGTTAAAATAAAGGCAAGATGCTCCAATTGCATACATTCTATCGCTTCTTTTACAAGATGCATACGCTCTAACGGGTAGTAACAGATGTAAAAACATGTAATTCTGTACCTTGTTTTACAAAATAAAATTATTTCATCACATAATCACGAAAAAATGTTAAAGGAAAAAGTGAAAATAGAAAAAATTGTTGTAACACTATAATCAATTTTATTTTTTTGTGAAAACACTTACTTGTATTTTTTGTGTAAATTTATTAATACTATGTATATTTTTGTGTAAACACTATCTTGTACTAAGTATTATTATATTTTTTAAATTATATCTCGTGTAAATGATAATTAATGTACCAAAATGTCTGAAGGACCGAAAAGTATCTACGACAATATACGTTTAATTCATTTATTTATTTATTTAAATATATAGCGTGGTATTACTTTGTATTCCATTTAGTTTATTATTATATATAGATGATAGGTGTCACAGATAGACAGCGTTAACTTATTCATCTCTTTTATGTTACAGGTGGCCATTCTAGGAGGGCAAATTATTACATTGGCTCTCCCGCTTAACCAGAACAGGTGCAATTGAGTTTCCAAAGAGATATAAGAAGAAAGGAGAAATGGGAAACTTAAATGTGAGTACAAAAACGTTAATTAAAATCCTTTACAGGTTTGATCATGAAAAACTTGCCGGTATGAAATGTTTGCATAGAGTTCATTCGTCAAATATAAGCGGATTTTTTCTGTTGAAATGACGCATGTTAAAATAAAGGCAAGATGCTCCAATTGCATACATTCTATCGCTTCTTTTACAAGATGCATACGCTCTAACGGGTAGTAACAGATGTAAAAACATGTAATTCTGTACCTTTTTTTACAAAATAAAATTATTTCATCACATAATCACGAAAAAATGCTAAAGGAGAAAGTGAAAACAGGAATAATTGTTGTAACACTGTAATCGATTATTTTTTGTGAAAACACTTTCTTGTGTTTTTTGTGTAAATTTATGACTCTTTTGTATATTTCTGTGTAAACACTATCTTGTTATAAGTATTATTATATTTTTTAAATTATATCTCGTAAAAATTATAATTAATGTACAAAAATGTCGGAAATACCGAAAAGAATCTATGACCATATACGTTTAATTAATGTATATATTTATTTAAATATATAGCGTGGTATTACTTTGTATTCAATTTGGTTTATTATTATATATAGATGATGGGTGTCACAGACAGACAGCGTTAACTTATTCATCTCTTTTGTGTTACTGGTGGCCATTCCAGGAGGGCAAATTATTACATTGGCTCTCCCGCTTAACCAGAAAAGGGGCAATTGAGATTCCAAGGAGATATAAGAAGAAAGGAGAAATGGGTGCACTTAAATGTGAGTACAAAAACGTTAATTAAAATCCTTAACAGGTTTGATCATGAAAACTTGCCGGTATGAAATGGTTGCATAGAGTTCATTCGTCAAATATAAGCGGATTTTTTCTGTTGAAATGACGCATGTTAAAATAAAGGCAAGATGCTCCAATTGCATACATTCTATCGCTTCTTTTACAAGATGCATACGCTCTAACGGGTAGTAACAGATGTAAGAACATGTAATTCTGTACCTTTTTTTACAAAATAAAATTATTTCATCACATAATAACGAAAAAATGCTAAAGGAGAAAGTGAAAACAGGAATAATTGTTGTAACACTAATCGATTTTATTTTTTTGTGAAAAAACTTTCTTGTATTTTTTGTGTAAATTTATTAATACTATGTATATTTTTGTGTAAACACTATCTTGTACTAAGTATTATTATATTTTTTAAATTATATCTCGTGTAAATGATAATTAATGTACCAAAATGTCTGAAGGACCGAAAAGTATCTACGACAATATACGTTTAATTCATTTATTTATTTATTTAAATATATAGCGTGGTATTACTTTGTATTCCATTTGGTTTATTATTATATATAGATGATAGGTGTCACAGATAGACAGCGTTAACTTATTCATCTCTTTTGTGTTACAGGTGGTCATTCTAGGAGGGCAAATTATTACATTGGCTCTCCCGCTTAACCAGAAAAGGTGCAATTGAGTTTCCAAAGAGATATAAGAAGAAAGGAGAAATGGGAAACTTAAATGTGAGTACAAAAACGTTAATTAAAATCCTTAAAAAGTTTGATCATGAAAAACTTGTCGGTATGAAATGTTTGCATAGAGTTCATTCGTCAAATATTAGCGAATTTTTCCTGTTGAAATAAGGCATGTTAAAATAAAGGCAAGATGCTCCAAATACATACATTCAATCGCCTCTTTTACAAGATGCATACGCTCTAACGGGTAGTAACAGATATAAAAACATATAATTCTGTACCTTGTTTTACAAAATAAAATTATTTCATCACATAATCACGGAAAAATATTAAAGGAGAAAGTGAAAACAGGAATAATTGTTGTAACACTGTAATCGATTATTTTTTGTGAAAACACTTTCTTGTGTTTTTTGTGTAAATTTATTATTATTTTGTATATTTCTGTGTAAACACTATCTGGTACTAAGTATTATTATATTTTTAAAATTATATCTCGTATAAATGATAATTAATGTACCAAAATGTCTGAAAGACCGAAAAGTATCTATGACAACATACGTTTAATTAATTTATTTATTTATTTAAATATATAGCGTGGTATTACTTTGTATTCCATTTGGTTTTTTATTATATATAGATGATAGGTGTCACAGATAGACAGCGTCAACTTATTCATCTCTTTTGTGTTACAGGTGGCCATTCTAGGAGGGCAAATTATTACATTGGCTCTCCCGCTTAACCAGAAAAGGTGCAATTGAGTTTCCAACGAGATAAAAGAAGCAAGGAAAAATGGGAGCACTTACATGTGAGTACAAAAACGTTAATCAAAATTCTTAACAGGTTTGATCATGAAAAACTTGCCGGTATGAAATGATTGCATAGAGTTCATTCGTCAAATATAAGCGGATTTTTTCTGTTGAAATGACGCATGTTAAAATAAAGGCAAGATGCTCCAATTGCATACATTCTATCGCTTCTTTTACAAGATGCATACGCTCTAACGGGTAGTAACAGATGTAAGAACATGTAATTCTGTACCTTTTTTTACAAAATAAAATTATTTCATCACATAATAACGAAAAAATGCTAAAGGAGAAAGTGAAAACAGGAATAATTGTTGTAACACTAATCGATTTTATTTTTTTGTGAAAAAACTTTCTTGTATTTTTTGTGTAAATTTATTAATACTATGTATATTTTTGTGTAAACACTATCTTGTACTAAGTATTATTATATTTTTTAAATTATATCTCGTGTAAATGATAATTAATGTACCAAAATGTCTGAAGGACCGAAAAGTATCTACGACAATATACGTTTAATTCATTTATTTATTTATTTAAATATATAGCGTGGTATTACTTTGTATTCCATTTGGTTTATTATTATATATAGATGATAGGTGTCACAGATAGACAGCGTTAACTTATTCATCTCTTTTGTGTTACAGGTGGTCATTCTAGGAGGGCAAATTATTACATTGGCTCTCCCGCTTAACCAGAAAAGGTGCAATTGAGTTTCCAAAGAGATATAAGAAGAAAGGAGAAATGGGAAACTTAAATGTGAGTACAAAAACGTTAATTAAAATCCTTAAAAAGTTTGATCATGAAAAACTTGTCGGTATGAAATGTTTGCATAGAGTTCATTCGTCAAATATTAGCGAATTTTTCCTGTTGAAATAAGGCATGTTAAAATAAAGGCAAGATGCTCCAAATACATACATTCAATCGCCTCTTTTACAAGATGCATACGCTCTAACGGGTAGTAACAGATATAAAAACATATAATTCTGTACCTTGTTTTACAAAATAAAATTATTTCATCACATAATCACGGAAAAATATTAAAGGAGAAAGTGAAAACAGGAATAATTGTTGTAACACTGTAATCGATTATTTTTTGTGAAAACACTTTCTTGTGTTTTTTGTGTAAATTTATTATTATTTTGTATATTTCTGTGTAAACACTATCTGGTACTAAGTATTATTATATTTTTAAAATTATATCTCGTATAAATGATAATTAATGTACCAAAATGTCTGAAAGACCGAAAAGTATCTATGACAACATACGTTTAATTAATTTATTTATTTATTTAAATATATAGCGTGGTATTACTTTGTATTCCATTTGGTTTTTTATTATATATAGATGATAGGTGTCACAGATAGACAGCGTCAACTTATTCATCTCTTTTGTGTTACAGGTGGCCATTCTAGGAGGGCAAATTATTACATTGGCTCTCCCGCTTAACCAGAAAAGGTGCAATTGAGTTTCCAACGAGATAAAAGAAGCAAGGAAAAATGGGAGCACTTACATGTGAGTACAAAAACGTTAATCAAAATTCTTAACAGGTTTGATCATGAAAAACTTGCCGGTATGAAATGATTGCATAGAGATCATTCGTCAAATATAAGCGAATTTTTCCTGTTGAAATGACGCATGTTAAAATAAAGGCAAGATGCTCCAATTTCATACATTCAATCACTTCTTTTACAAGATGCATACGCTTTAACAGGTAGTAACAGATATAAAAACATGTAATTCGCTACCCTGTTTTAAAAGAAAATTATTTCATCACATAAACACGAAAAAATGTTAAAGGAGAAAGTGAAAACAGGAATAATTGTTGTAACACTGTAATCGATTATTTTTTGTGAAAACACTTTCTTGTGTTTTTTGTGTAAATTTATGATTATTTTGTATATTTCTGTGTAAACACTATCTTGTTATAAGTATTATTATATTTTTTAAATTTTATCTCGTAAAAATTATAATTA
The DNA here is from genome assembly GCA_963573305.1 of Pyrrhosoma nymphula. NCBI lineage: Eukaryota > Metazoa > Arthropoda > Insecta > Odonata > Coenagrionidae > Pyrrhosoma > Pyrrhosoma nymphula. The sequence continues at coordinate 107,922,312 of OY754335.1, forward strand.
ATGTACGAAAATGTCTGAAATACCGAAAAGAATCTATGACAATATACGTTTAATTAATGTATTTATTTATTTAAATATATAGCGTGGCATTACTTTGTATTCCATTTGGTTTATTATTATATATAGATGATAGGTGTCACAGATAGACAGCGTTAACTTATTCATCTCTTTTGTGTTACTGGTGGCCATTCCAGGAGGGCAAATTATTACATTGGCTCTCCCGCTTAACCAGCAAAGGTGCAATTGAGATTCCAAGGAGATATATGAAGAAAGGAGAAATGGGAAACTTAAATGTGAGTACAAAAACGTTAATTAAAATCCTTTACAGGTTTGATCATGAAAAACTTGCCGGTATGATGTGGTTGCATAGAGTTCATTCGTCAAATATAAGCGGACTTTTCCTGTTGAAATGACGCATGTTAAAATAAAGGCAAGATGCTCCAATTGCATACATTCAATCGCTTCTTTTACAAGATGCATACGCCCTAACGGGTAGTAACAGATATAAAAACATGAAATTCGCTACCCTGTTTTAAAAGAAAATTATTTCATCAAATAAACACGAAAAAATGTTAAAGGAGAAAGTGAAAACAGGAATAATTGTTGTAACACTGTAATCGATTATTTTTTGTGAGAACACTTTCTTGTGTTTTTTGTGTAAATTTATTATTATTTTGTATATTTCTGTGTAAACACTATCTTGTTATAAGTATTATTATATTTTTTAAATTATATCTCGTGTAAATGATAATTAATATACCAAAATGTTTGAAAGACCGAAAAGTATCTATGACAACATAAGTTTAATTAATTTATTTATTTATTTAAATATATAGCGTGGTATTACTTTGTATTCCATTTGGTTTTTTATTATATATAGATGATAGGTGTCACAGATAGACAGCGTCAACTTATTCATCTCTTTTGTGTTACAGGTGGCCATTCTAGGAGGGCAAATTATTACATTGGCTCTCCCGCTTAACCAGAAAAGGTGCAATTGAGTTTCCAACGAGATAAAAGAAGAAAGGAAAAATGGGAGCACTTACATGTGAGTACAAAAACGTTAATTAAAATTCTTAACAGGTTTGATCATGAAAAACTTGCCGGTATGAAATGATTGCATAGAGTTCATTCGTCAAATGTTAGCGAATTTTTCCTGTTGAAATGACGCATGTTAAAATAAAGGCAAGATGCTCCAATTGCATACATTCAATCGCTTCTTTTACAAAATGCATACGCTCTAACGGGTAGTAACAGATGTAAAAAAAAGTAATTCTGTACCTTGTTTTACAAAATAAAATTATTTCATCACATAATCACGAAAAAATTTTAAAGGAGAAAGTGAAAACAGGAATAATTGTTGTAACCCTGTAATCGATTATTTTTTGTGAAAAACTTTCTTGTATTTTTTGTGTAAATTTATTATTATTATGTACATTTCTTTGTAAACACTATCTTGTTATAAGTATTATTATATTTTTTAAATTATATCTCTTAAAAATGATAATTAATGTACAAAAATGTCTGAAATACCGAAAAGTATCTATGACAATATACGTTTAATTAATGTATTTATTTATTTAAATATATAGCGTGGTATTATTTTGTATTCCATATGGTTTATTATTATATATAGATGATAGGTGTCACAGATAGACAGCGTTAACTTATTCATCTCTTTTGTGTTACTGGTGGCCATTCTAGGAGGGCAAATTATTACATTGTCTCTCCCGCTTAACCAGAAAAGGTGCAATTGAGATTCCAAATAGATATAAGAAGAAAGGAGAAATGGGAGACTTAAATGCGAGTACAAAACGTTAATTAAAATCCTTAACAGATTTGATCATGAAAAACCTGCCGGTATGAAATGTTTGCATAGAGTTCATTCGTCAAATATTAGCGGATTTTTTCTGTTGAAATGACGCATGTTAAAATAAAGGCAAGATGATCCAATTGCATACATTCAATCGCTTCTTTTACAAGATTCATACGCTCTAACGGGTAGTAACAGATATAAAAACATGTAATTCTGCACCCTGTTTTACAAAATAAAATTATTTCATCACATAATTACGAAAAAATGTTAAAGGAGAAATTGAAAACAGGAATAATTGGGTATTTTCCACGTATTTCAAACTATCGATATTCTGATTCAGTAACTTGAACTTATTGCATTGATTAAAAATTTTCTTTTCAAAATGTATGAATTTCGGTTTTGAAAGCTAAATAAAGTAGAAGGTTACGAAAGCTCCCGAGCACACTCCGAAAACAACCGAATGGCCTGTGACGTCATTTTCGCTGTTTACATTTAGACCCAGGCGTTTCCTTATGCTTACGGTGGAAACAAGTGCGGCGAAATTAGTTTCTGACGTGTTCGCGTTTCTATATATACCTTTAAATGGCATCTAAGTAAGGGATATAGATGGTATTTTTACCACAATGTACAAATACATCGGTTGAAACACCGAAAAAGAAATTTATTCACGCAATCACGACATTGAATGATTGAAATTTCTTCCTTGGATTTCTCAATGTCCACCCGTAAAAATATATGCTTTACTCTGTACTTTGTGTTCTGGACATATTCTTGCAATGACTGAGCACAGTGGTCCATCTACCTTTACTTGGACGTATCCTATAGCATTATCACCATAACTCTCACGAGAAGAATTATAATATAACAACACTTAAATTAAACTTTGAATAGACATTTAGGATATGAGAATCTATTTTCAGGCATTTCTACAGCAGATAAGTCACTTCTAGAAACCTCCTCTACAGACAATCACTAATTACCAAATAAAAAATTAACGTTTTAGGTGTGTCGAGTATTGCCGAGGTTTTGTCGAGTATTACATTTGGCGAGTACTGTGTTATGTTGATATGTTACTAAGATACTGTTTGTTTACTGTTGCATGGACTGATATGGACTTCGATAAAGAAAGAAGTATCATAATGATTATGAGTGTATTGGAAAAACAGAGTAATAAAGTTCATACACCAAATACATAATTATATTGTTCAAAAATGATATAAATTAGTAATGACGATTTTAAAAGCAAACTTTAGGCTTACATGTTTTGGACTAAAGCTCAACGAATTTCCACAGCATTAAATCGCTCGTCCTTCATTAAAACGCCTACCATAAACATATCCACTTTGGGTAAATGTGGTTTTAATAAAACCATTGCACGCCATAGTCTTTGTTTTCAATGAAAAATCTTTAAGTATACGGTAGATCTTCTACAGTTACTCACTATCTCCCTCACATCCGTCTATCGCTCAGCGAAAATGACGTCAAGCCAATCAGATTTCGTTTCGCAGCGGCGTAAAAAAATTTGAAATTTTGACTATTTTAATCTTAAATATCTCAATTAATATTGAATCAATTTTAAAACTACTTTCACTCCGCAAGCTTGTTCGAGTTTAAGTAGCATATAAAGATCCGTAAACTTAAATTTAAAATTTTGGAAAATACCCAATTTTTGTAACACTGTAATCAATTTTCTTTTGTGAAAACACTTTCTTGTATTTTTTGTGTAAATTTATTATTATTTTGTATATTTCTGTGTAAACACTATCTTGTTATAAGTATTATTATAATTTTTAAATTATTTCTTGTGTAAATGATAATGAATGTACCAAAATGTCTGAAAGACCGATAAGGGTCTACGACGATAAACATTTTATTTATTTATTTATTTAATTATATTGCGTGGAATTATTTTGTATTCCATTTGGTTTACTATTATAATTCGACGATAGGTATCAAAGATAGACTGCGTCAACTAAATCATCTCTATTGTTTTACAGGTTGCCATTCTAGGAGGGAGGAAAATAGCGATGAAACACCTTCTCAGAAAGTAAGGCCTTCAAAATCTTCAGTTCCACCAACTCCCTCCTCCTCTGCTCCTGAGTCATCGCCTACCCCCTCGTCCCGTCCCATCCTAACCCCTTCCCCCGACTATCCTCCCCTAATTATATTAACCCCCCCCCCCTCTCCCAGTCCCTGTGTCACCCCATCCATCAACGCAACCTACCCCATCTCCATTGATACAAGTGCAAACAGTATTCTACAAAGGAGAAGGTCGAACTGCAATATTCCAATGTACCATTTACTTCTTCACTCAAAACGAAAAAGATGATCCATGGATAAGCCCACCGCCCAGAAATTTCATCCACCAGGAATTAGTTGTATGCAAGTAATTAGTTACCTTTTTTTAGTGCTGTGCGAAATAGGGATTTTCATTTCGAATCGAATCGAATCTCCCAAAAAAATTTCGAACCTAATCGATACGAATTTTTTTTAAATTTGGTAGCGAATCAAATCACACTAAAAAAATTTGCTTACGAATGGAATTCGAATCTAAATAAAATGCAGAATCTTATGAAAAGTTAAAACAATAATGGTTTTCACAATGTTTCAGGGAAAAATTTAATAAAAAATGTCTCTTGAATCGCCCATTACCGCAACTTACTTCTTATAAAAAGGTCAATTTCATTATGAGACCGTTTAAATTTTCTTTTCGCTTGAGGAATACATCCTCTAAACGGACAGCGGGCTATTAGGGAATGAGAGTCATGTTTCAATGCGTGTAACGATTCAAATACGATTAAATTACATTCGAAAATTTCGAATAATTCGGTTTCGAAGCATCCCGATTCGCAGGCGAATAGAATCGATTTAAGCTTGATTCGATTCGAATCGATTCGATTTCGAAGCATTCGCAATGCTCTACCTTTTTTAAGAAGAAAACATCACTAATGCTTTTACAATGATATGCGTCCATCTTCCAAAAAAAAAAGTTTTATGATGCATATTCCATCATATAAATCACCTACAGAGGACTCGTTGGAATGTACAATTAATTCTAGCAATACTCAAAATAATACTATGGCATAAATTGGTGTTGAAATTTGGATTAAGAGATATTATAATTTTTGGACACGGAAAAGCAAGGCAGTGTGATGGTAGACCTGATGTGAGCCGCATTCACATAAAATTTAAAAATTATTTTTTTATGAAATCGGTCCTCAATTTTAAGAATGGCACTAAATTATCTTTCCAGTGTTTTCAGTTCATAAAAATACCAATTGCAATTTATGGAAAAAATCGATCATATTTTGTTTCTGTGAAACTTTTGTCTATGACCCTCTGTACTTTATTCCTTTAATTTAATTTTGTTGATTTTTTTTAATTTTTATTAGGTTGAGGACCGAGAAGGCGAACACCATGATACAGCACGAGAATTACACCTTTATGCGTATTGAGTTGAAAAAGGGCAATACAAAGGGAAAATACCATTCCTATTCTATGGGTGCATTCAGTTTCACTGAAGTCCAAACAGCTGCCATTAATCATATCTACATCCACTTGTAGCTATCAAGTGAAAACAAATTATAAGAAGTAATTTAGACAAGAGATGATTTATGTGGATTAATATTAATATTGAACAGTTACAAGTGAGAATGCATGACAATATTTTCTTGTGTTTTAGATTCAGACTAAATGGCATAAAGGTTTGTTTTTTGTATACATGTATCTTCTAACTTGTGAACCCAAGGTCTTTTATGAATATTGGTTGGTTACTAAGATTTATCACACAATAGCGCATAATATAAGATTTCAAATTTATGCACATTTGTTTTATCATATGATTAGAGTTTTTCAGATCACAATTACTCTGGAAATCACTGTATAAACTATATTTCAGTATGAATCATTGCGAGCATGCCGAAATGATAAGTTTCGCAGTCACATGTTTTGGAGCACAGATGTACACGAAAGTGATAGAATCCAAAGTCATCTGAAACACTGACTAGAATAGAAACAAGAAATTCTTATGTTCGATAATTCCAAGAAATCAGTATTGCGAGATGACTTTTTGGTTTAACTGGCTAACAAATCTTGCTGTTATGTGCGAGATCCCAGTTTGAATCTCAGTATATTAATTAATTCATGATTGATATACTACTTTGGTATTGAGTCCCAAGAATGGTAAGCTAAGTGATATGTTCATGGATCATATAGCTCCACTGCAAGTTTAAAAAAGAAGAATCAAATTCCTCCCCTATGCAGCTAAGAGTTCGTTATATTTATTTTGATTAGGGGAGTCGGACTCGGGATAGCTATATCATTAACAATAAAACCATACTCCGTTTAGTACTCCCAAACTGCAGTTTGTCTGATAAAGTAAGTTTAATATTATCCCTTAATACACCCAGCTTCTACTTCTTTGAATGTTCCTCAGTTGCCCTTTATCTTTCATAAAGCGTCTTCAAACTATGAACTTTTCTTTTTTTTTTTCAATATACATCGTCCATCTAAACAATTAATCAACTTCATGTTCACCCTTTAAAATCTTAAAATATAGGTCTCATTATTTTTCTGTCATTGTGTTTTGCTTGAAGTGGAATGCTACATGAATTATCCATTGATAAGGAGACACTTAGTTTCTGAAGAAGGGCAGGTCATTAACTGTTCTCCAGGAATAAGGATTAAGGACCTTGAAATGTAAATAGAAGAGATTAGGGATTGGCAAGAGGGGTAAGACGTTCTCATACATGTAAATGACCTCAAAAGAGCAAAAACTGATGACCATGTCATTTAATGGGTATGGGAGATATGCACAGTGGTCAAAAGAAAATTTGTCAAGGCTAAATTAATCCTTAGTGGAGCGAATTAACGAAGGGATGTAAGGGACAGAGTGATAAAATATATAAACGAGGGTTTGGAATGGGTGTGCGAAAAACTAGGTTTATGTTTCGTTGACCCAAATTGTTGGGTTTGTTCAAGTGATCTTGGAAGAAATAGCTTCTACCTTTACCGGAAAGTAGTAAAAAACTCGGTGATCTAGTGAAGAATTTAGTGCCTTAATATGGTCCAAAAAGTAGTTCAGGTTTCGGTATGAGTAATTGACGGGAATTTCGTGGGAGGAGGAAGGGTACTGCTAGCAGTTGAAGAAGACTCTAATATAGCATCTGGTTGGACGATGAATCGAGCGATTGACATGGATGAAACTAAATACCTTTATTGTGCAGGTAAAGCTCTGAAGCTTCTTCAGGTGAATCGTCGTAGCATTAACAAGGTGTGTGAATTTAGAGCATTGCTTGAAATGACGAAACCATATGTAATTATTGGGGCCGAATACTGGCTACGGGAAGATGTTTGATCAGCAGAAGTTTTTCCTGAAAATCTGACAGTATACAGAGGAGACAGAAGTTCTAGAGGAGGTGGGGTATTTATATGCATCCCAAAATAAATTCATAGCTTTTTAAATATTATTGATAAACACCATGAGTTGTTGAGCGTAACTTTACTGGAGCCGCACAAGAAAAGGAACTTAGAGATAATTGCAATATACAGGCCCCCGGGAGGAAGATTGGAGGTACTGGAAAGACTAATTATTATGACAGTAGATGGGAAAAGAGACGACATGAACATAGTAACTGCGGGAGACGTTAACCTACCGCATGTACCTACGGGTTGGACGACGACGTAATTTCCTGGATTAGAAAATTCTTAAGCAATCGCGTGCAAAGAGTTGTATTAGATGGCGCTATCTCTAATGAAGTAAAAGTCACATCGGGTGTCCCACAGGGAAGTGTCATAGGCCAAATTCTGTTCCTTTTGTACATAAACGACATCGGTGAAACAGTTGACAATAAGCTTAGATTATTTGCAGACGACGCGGTAGTGTATATAGAAATCCGTAGCCTTAATTATAAGCAAGCGCTAAGGACCTCGAGGAAATACAGGAGTGGTGCGATGCGTGGCAGCTAGAATTAAACCTGAAAAAATGCGTTCTTATGAATTTTTGGAAACGGAAAAACGCTCCTTATAACAGCTATTGCATAAACAACAGCAAATTAGAGACTTTAGAATCGGTGAAATACCCCGGAGTAAAACTGACTAATGACCTCTCGTGGAGTAAACATATTCGATAAATTACTGGTCAAGCTAATCGTAAATATTGTTAAATCGTAATTTTGCTATTTGGGATTTGTTAAAAGAGTACTTGGCAAGTGCGACGATAAAGTTACGGAAATCAGCTACTTCCCCCTCGTTAGACCCCACTTGGAATACGCTGCCAGTATTTGGTATCCTTATAAGATAGGCTTGGAAACTGAGTTAGAACGCGTGCAGCGAAGATCGGCAAGATACGCTAAAGGCCGTTGATAATCTCGTAAGTGTTACTGACCTTTTGCAGCAACTTGGATGGGAAACGCTTTCAGACGGTGGATGAAAATTTAGACTCAATCTATTATGTAAGTTCCAAACCGGTCTATTATCTGACGAAGTTGATAATATTTTACGATTTCCGACATACTACGGTAGATCAGATCATGAGAATAAAATTAGGGAACTAGACTGCAGAACGGACAGATTTAAAATGTCATTTTTCCCTCGAACGTTAAGGGACCATAACATCTGCCAATGAGACTTAAATCTAGGTTTGTCGATAGGTAGTGTAGCTCTTAGTAGTAGTAGTACTCCCTAATACTTTAATCCTTAACTGTTACCTAGTACTAACAGCACGCCGTGCATGTTTTCTACATAAGTCATGAGTCTCTGTCCATTTGTTTAGTTGCAAAATACAAATATATTAATGGTCCCTTTCCATTATGATAATATCTGTAGTGTAGTAGTGCATGCTTGTGAGGCTTCGCCTCGTGACAAGCATTAGCGATTTATGCTAATGCATAATTAGTCGTAGTTACACTAACTTTAGGGTATAGTGTAATCCATGTTGGTGAATCCCCCTGCCACACACCCCTGAGGTAGCTTGCAGGGTATTTTGTAGACGTGAAATGGAGGTAAAGGGGTAAGCAATGGCAGGGACCATTTGTAAATAAACAATTTAATAAGGGAAGGTGGCTTTCTTCAGATAGTTGACTCAACAAGATGTAATAATATTGTCGATGTCTATTTAGTGAAACCACTTGATATCTATGGTCGGTATGAAATCTTGCAGGGAATTAGCGACCATTCTGCGGTTATGTTGCATCTGAACTTGAACAATGGGGTAAATACGACAGAGGAGAAACGGAAAATCTTACAATTCCGTAAGGGAAAGACAGAGGAATACAAAACCTTTTTAAGAAACTAATATCGAAAATGGGCCGGTAAAGTCAGTCAGTGAATGAGATTTGGAATGGAATGGTCGGTTTTTGTCTCTGGCTAAGCCAAGTAGTGCGACGTGCGAAGTAGTAGTGTAGACCCTCCAGCATGAGAAACAACTACGCCTGTAGTTGATCTGCCTGTTCTGATACAGCCTGCGAAATCTGCATCACTAAAAAATTGAAAAATGCCTTTATTAGATTTTAAACTTCTGGTTATACCCAAATGAAGCGTTACAGCAATGTAGCGAAATGCCCTCGCTACGTCTTCTGAGGTAGGATTCTCTAGCGACATTGAAAGATATCCTACAGTGTACGCCAAATCTGGTCTTGTTCCTACCATTAGGTACACCAATGCACCTACTGCCTGTCGGTAAGGAAATGCCTACTCTTTCTTCTTTCCTTGATTCTGAAATCACTGGACTCTTTAAAACTGGTGTGGCTTGCATTCTGCGAAGTTTAATCTCTCCAACCCTTTCATCGCCTGCGCTTTCTGATTGATCTTAATACAAATTTCTTCTTGCTGGATCTGAAGTCCCAAGAAATACTCAGCCTTCTTTGATGTGATCTTGAATTCTTCTTTTAATTTTGTCAGAAACCTGTCTAAATCTTTTTTATGTTTTACAGCCACTAATTCATCGTCGACGTAGAGAACAATTATGAGTTTTCTTCCGTTGTTGTCTTCAATATACACGCACGGATCTGCTTCACTCACATTGAACCCCAGCTTCTTTAAGAAACCTCCAAAGCGCTTATTCCAGCATTTTGGAGACTGCTTGAAGCCACAAAGGCTCCTCTTCAAACGACATATTCGTCCACTCTTGTCGTCGTACCCCTCTGGTTGACGCATGGACATCTCCTCTTCTAATTCGCCGAATAAGAATGCTGTCGAGACGTCGAATTGTGCTAACCTCATCTTTTCACTCGCAACAATGCTGACAATCGATCTTATAGTCCCCATCTTGGCTACTGGATTATAACATTGACTATAGTCAACTCCTAGACGTTGGTTGTAGCCCTTGACAACAAGTCGTGCCTTGTATTTGTCAATTCTTCCATCTGAATTCGACTTTAAACGAAACAGCTGCTTGCAAGGAATCGCATTTGCTCCTTTCGGTAAAGTCGTTAACTCCCAAGTCTGATTCTTCTTGAGTGACGCCATTTCACTGACCATGGCGACGTTGATAATTTTTTACGAAATCCGACATACTACGGTATATCAGATCATGAGAATGAAATTAGGGAACTAGACTGCAGAACGGACAGATTTAAAATGTCATTTTTCCCACGAACTATAAGGGTCCATAACAGCGGCCAATGAGACTTAAATCTAGGTTTGTTGATAGGTAGTGTAGCTCTTAGTAGTAGTAGTACTCTCTAATACTTTAATCCTTATCTGTTACCTAGTACTAACAGCACGCCGTGCATGTTTTCTACATAAGTCATGAGTCTCTGTCCATTTGTTTAGTTGCAAAATACATATATATTAATGGTCCCTTTCCATTATGATAATATCTGTATTGTAGTAGTGCATGCTTGTGAGGCTTCGCCTCGTGACAAGCATTAGCGATTTATGCTAATGCATAATTAGTCGTAGTTACAATAACTTTAGGGTATAGTGTAATGCATGTTGGTGAATACACACACCCCTGAGGTGGCTTGCAGGGTATTTTGTAGATGTAGACGTAGATGGCTTCTACCTGTTCTATTTAACGCTCCTTCTACAGTTACTGGATCAAAATTTTCACTGACAAATGCTTCAGCAACCATGTTGCACTCGCTCTGTTATTGCTTTCTTCAGTGTCAAACGATTCCTCAATCTCCCCAAAATCGACCGAGGCTCTGCCTTTTCACTTTGGTTCTTATTCATTGAAGTCGTTTACAAATCTTGTTCTTCCCAACTGTCTCGGTTCTGTTGCTGTTCTTGGGCTTGTTCTTGAACTCGCTCTTGTTTAATCCTTATTCATCCATCTTGATGGTTTGAAGTAGCAGCTTCACTCTCTTTACACACTTAGTGAACTTTTCTTGAAACGTGACATCTCTCGAAAGGATAATGTTGTGCTATTCAGGTATGTAGACTCTGTATCTCTCTTCTCTGTCGCAACCAACAAGGTAGCCCTTTACAGCTTTCACACCCATCTTCTTCCTCTTCTGAATGGAAATGTGAATAAAACACATCGATCCGATGATGTGAAAGTGTTTTATCCTTGGCTTCTCTCCAATCCACAGCTCGTACGGACTGCAACATTTTACTGAAGATTTACCAGTCCTATTAAGTACATAAACTTACAAGTTCAGCCCATATTGCTGCTGGAAACTAAACTTTTGGATTCGAGTACTTGAACGTCCTTGCCATCTTCACTCTTGTTCGGTTTTCACAACCGCTGCTACCGTTTTGTTCTGGCGTGTACGGTGCTGTCAGCCTCTGCGTGATCCCGTGCTCTTGAAGAATTCCCCTGACGTCTGCGTTTTCGAACTCTCTTTCGTTGTCACTCAAAAATTCCTTGATGTTATGTTCTTGATTTTTCGCATGCAAAATCATTGTTTTCAACGCCTCATTTCCGTCTTACTTCTCCTTGATGATGTATCCGTAACTATACTTAGTGTAGCTGTCCTTGAATACGACTAAATATCGTCCTTTCTGGAACGGAAAATCAAATGGACTACAAGTAACACATGACATCAACTCTCCTGGTTCTGATGCTTTCTTCCTCGTCCCAAATTGTAGCGTGTGAGCTTTGCCGTAGATGCAAGTCTCGCATAGCTACTTGTTCGTCGACACTTTGATGCCTAACTCTCCCTCAAGCATCTCCTTGGCGTGTCTCTTGTCCTGATTGTGTTTTTGCCGTGAAATAAATAACACCAACTAATTTCGGTTTGGCCGTTTTATTAGGGTAGGGCCCGAGCGACTACACCGTTAAGTTCACACAGTAAGACTTCCCACACTTCCCTTCGTAAATGTCTTCGCCTTTTATAGCCGCTGACTCGGGTCGCTTATCGCCAGCTCCGCGTCCTTGGCGCCGCTACCTTTCCGGCGTTCCTGTTAACTGGGCCTCCACGCGAACCCGCCACATCTCTCCTGAAAAATGCCAAACAAAAACAAGGGAAGGGAAAACAACTAAGGGGCATATCACTGTGGGGGACGCACAAGTCGTCCGTATCTCGTCCGGACTAATCCCGTCTCCGGTGGGCTGTCGCTCTCCGATGTGGTTTCGAGGTCTGGGAATACCGGCTCATAATCTTCCGATGTACTCGGCAGCCGTTCTGCTAAGGTCAGCGCCACCTGATTCCTCCTGATGACTCCACTACGTGTTTTAATGAGATAGGACCGGGGATGACCCGACTCTCCAACAACCGTTCCATACTCCCGACGGTCTCTCACCCAAACCGCGGCTCCTGCAGTCAATAGGGGTAGTTCTTTGGTCCGGTGTCGTTGGTCGTAGTTCCTCTTCCGCCTCTCCATGATGACCTTATTCTTATCCCGTACGGCCGTAAGGCTGGGCGCCATTTGGGATTCAACTTCCTGGGACAAAATGCCAAGTTTATTCTTAGCTTACGTCCCATTAGCAGTTCCGCCGGGGAATACCCAGACTCCAAGGGTGAAGCACGGTATGCAAGGAGACCAAGGAGACCAACCATGGGTCTCTTTCTTTCGCGAGTATGTTTTTCACCGTTTTCACCACTGCTTCTGCTTGTCCATTACTCTTTGGGCAGTATGGGCTGCTAGTTACGAGATTAAATCCGTATTTTTTCGCGAAGTCTCGAAACTCTCTTCCCCCGAATGGCGGTCCATTGTCCGCTCGGACGATTTGCGGAATTCCGTGACGCGCGAATATGGATTTTGTTTTTCCAATCACGATCGGGGCCCTCGTATTTTCCAAATACGCAACCTCCGGGTATTTTGAAAGATAGTAGACGATGACTAAGTATTCACGCCCTTGGCTGTGGAAAATGTCCATTCCTACCATCTGCCAGGGCCGCGCCGCGCCGGTGTCTCTGTCGGTCTCAATGGCTCTACTTGCGGTGGGCGACGTTCGAGACATTCCGGGCACTTGCTTATAATTTCCAGCATTTGATGCAATGATCCTGGCCACCACACTGACTGCTGTACGCGCCTCCTGCACTTAGAAATACCTAGATGTCCTGCATGGAGTCGGGCCAACATTTCTTTCCTCCCTGATTCCGGGATGTAAACCCTTGTCCCCCTGACTAGTAGACCGTCAAGGAGGGAAATATTTGCTCGTTCGTGGTAGACGCTAAAATCTTCCAACAGCAGTTCCTCTTTCCGTGGCTACCCCTCTTTTACATATTTAATTATTCGTCGAGTTCTGTATGTCAGTCATTGGCGATTCCGCTCTCACTGCTTTCACGTACAATTCCACGTCTTCATCAGTGAGAATATCGCCTTCTCTTGGAGGTTTGGAGATAGGATATCGTGAGAGAGAATCTGGTGTATACAATTTCTTTCCCGGAATATAAATTACCTCAAAGTCAAAACGCATGAGGCGCATACGGAATCTCTGCACTCGGGCGGACAATTCATTTAAAGGTTTCGTTCCCAATAGTGCCACGAGTGGTTTATGATCCGTACATAGAGGACATTTCCTGCCTACTAAATAATTTGCTAATTTTTCACAAGCCCAGGTGAGCGCCAGTACTTCCTTTTCCAATCGTCGTCGTTCAGTCTCTGTCAAAGTCCGTGACGCAAAACATACCGCTCTCCATTCACCATCTGACTGCTGCTGCTCTAGTGTGGCTCCCAATCCATATGACGATGAGTCGGCTAATACTCTTGTCGGACGATTGGTTTCGTACATGGCTAATGATGGGGCGCAAGATAACCTTCGCTTGATATCTTGAAAAGCTTTGGTGTATCTCTCAGTCCATGGCAAAGGTTCCTTTTCCCTCATCAGCTCTCTCAAGGGTTGGGTTATGTCTGCTAAGTGAGGGAGGAATTTAAGATTATAATTAAGCTGAGGACATTGCCTAAAATGCCTATTTTTTCTTTTCTCAGGAAACCAATTTTATGAAGTTATAAGTTCATTTAGGATCATTTATGGCGAAATTAACGCGATTTGTTACTGCCTAAAAATACCTATTTTACCGTTTATGCCTTTTTCTGCTGGTATCGCCTATTTAAGGGCCTAAAAAAGCAATTTTCTTTTCAACGTCGCCAAACTTCTCTTTAGTGCAGAGCTTGTCTGTTATTTCAGTTCCTTTTTTATTCTATCAAGGTTGAAATAATGTCATTCATTAAACATTCATAAAGAAAAATCAACGCTGATATATAGTAATTTGTTTCACCCCGTGCCGCTGCCTTCTTCAGTATGATTATGAGATTTCGGTAAATTTTAGGCATAGTATCTCAGGAGATATTTTGATAAGAGAAACAAAAATCGGCTATCTTGTACAAAGTTTTAAGCTCTATTAAATAGCATAATAAGAATAACTGTAAAAGCGACCTCCTTGTAGAAAATTTAGGGCGAAACTGGCCCGAAAAATTGCGGATCGAAAAAAAATAAAATTTTGGCTTTTTATATTTCAGGAAGTAAAGGTATATTCAACGTGAAACTTTAGGCATGATAACATATTAATACATGGTTTATGAATATAATATTTCATCTTCCTAGTGATTTCCATTATTTTAAAAATCGAGTCAAAATGTGACAATTTTTGTAAAAACGCCAAAAATAGGGTATTTTCTCCCTGCTTTTACAAGAAACAACCCTCTGGAATTTCTTTAGGATCATTTTCATTATAAAGAGAATGATTTCAACCCTCTAAAAAATATATCTGGTTTTTCATCGCGGGCATATAAGGCCCTAAAAATAGGGACAACGCAGAGGATGACATTTGCAAAAAACGACAAAAATAGGTTATTTTCTGCCCGCTCTTACAAAAGAAAGATGTCCTGGATACTCTTTTTAATTATTTTCATTTGAAAGAGCATGTTTTAAACCTCTTAAAAAGTCGACTTGGTTTTTCATCGCGTGCACATACGGCCCTAAAAATATGAACAACGTTGAGAATGTTGCTTTGCTGGCGCCAAATGCATTCTGTTGTTTGTCGTCCTGTTTGTTTTCTGTAGACATTTTTAGTATAATGCAACGCATTATATTATGTCCATGGTGACATTGTCACCACCAGTTCAGGCATTTGAACCCGTAACCCAATCGCCGTAGGGGTCTTGCCCAATTACTGTGTAATACCAGCTACGGGTGGGTTTCTTGGTTGAGGATCCCAATCCTGCAATTTGGTTTCTTCGACAAGGTTCCAAATCCTTGTGTGGGTATCTGTCTGGTTCCAAAGCCAAAGGTTAGGCAGCTTATCCTAGGTTCCCAAGCCTAAAGTTTCCAATCCGAAGCTCGTATGGTTTTTGTTTATTTTTAGACTTGGGTGAGGAGACTATGCTAGAGCCTTGGGTAAAGTCGTGGCCGTGTGGCCGTTCTGTATTGAGTGACTTCGAGTTTTTTAACTTGTGAGTGATGCCATGTATTCATTTCTTGGATCCTTCAAATTTCATCTTAATGAATCCGTTATTCCACTAGAGGTGCTTCTAGAATAGTGACAGCTGTTACTGGTATCGACCAACCCTTTGGGGCCAAAGTTAATAATTGAACTATCGTTGATTTATCGGTTTCTTTAATTTTTGTTTTCATATCTTCGATTAAAAAATATTTAAGCGCCTATTTTAAGTGCCTATTTGGAAATTTTTAGTGCCTATTTAGGCTGCCTATTTCTTCATTTTTAGTGCCTAAATGTCCTCAGCTTAATGATAATGCACGATTCCAAGAAATCGACGTATTTCTACGACCGATTCGGGCTGAGGCAATTTTTCTATAGCCGAAACCTTATCGGAGTCTGGCTTGATTCCATCCTAGGACGATATCACATGGCCTAAGAATTTCGTCTCTGCGACGCGAAATCTGCATTTATTACGATTCAACGTAATCCCCGTCTCCCGAAGACGCTGAAGGACGGCGTTCAACCTCACGTCGTGCTCCGGCTGTGTTGCTCCAAACACGAGGATGTCATCCTTAACGTTGATTACTCCCTTTAAACCCGCCAACGCTTCCGACATGCGCCGTTGAAAATGCTCGCCGGCCGAAGACAATCCCATCGCCATCCGGTTAAAACAATACCTCCCAAAGGGTGTAATGAAAGTGGTTAGTGGACGGCATTCTCTCTCCATTGGTATTTGGTAGTATCCTCTGCAAGCGTCCAATTTAGAGAAAACTTTCGCTTCCGAAGCCTTCAACAGGGTGAGGCATTTGTCCACGGACGGCAGTTCGTGCTGTTCTCTTCGAATGCATTTATTTAACTGCGTGAAGTCTACACATATTCCTCCGTCGGCCTTCGGTACGGCCACCATGGACGCGCACCAATCCGTCGGGTCTTCTACCGCAGTTATTATTCCTTTCCTCACCATTTTCTTGATTTCTCTCTCTACCTTTTCTTTCAATGGCAAGGGTACTCTTCTCAGCGTGGACACCGCATAGGGCACGGCTTCGTCCTTGATGCGAATGACGTATGGTTTCAGCATTCTTCCCAGGCCTCGAAATAGTTCCTGGTAGTTTTCTTCCGGGCGATCAGCTGTTATTTCCCGTAGCCAGGTCAAAATTCCCGGGGATGATATAGCTGGTCGTCCCAAGAGCACGCCTTCGACTCCATGCACCACGAAAATCTCATCCTCGAACACTCTATCCTTCCAGCGTAAAGGTGACCGGAATTTTCCTTTGGCCTGCAACCTGCTTTGATTTGGACCGCGAAGGAACGATGTGGTGTTCTCGAGTTGTATTCCCTTCAGCGTTTTGAATAATTCGGTACCGATGACAGTGATGCCCGCGCCTGTGTCGACTTTGAAGGGGATTTTCTGGTTACCGATGACGAGTGAAACCCTCCATGGTTCTCCTCCCGTCGTAATGCTTCCCAGAAAAAAATATTCGTCATCACAAGGTGACTGCTTGTCAATTTCAGCAACCGCTTTCGTTCTGCAAACCGCTACTCAGTGTCCCTTCTTTTTACAGAGATCGCACGCAGATTTACGCGCCGGACATTGCCCGAAAGCGTGCTGCGGCTTTTTCCCGCACCGAGGACATTTGCGACCGCTCACCTTCATATGGTCGGGGTTTGCTGATGTTGGTGTTGAAGGGTGCCGTGGGGCTTTTTTCCGCACTGCATTCACCTCCGATGACCGTGCTGGTGGAGGGACGGATTTACCTTCCACCGAGTTACTCCTTATGAGCGCCTGCTGCTTATGCACGTATTCGGCTTGCCTCGCTTGTAACGGCTCTCTCCAGCGTAAGATCCGGATCCAATTGTAGGGCTTCCGATAATTTGGCGTTCCGCAAACCGACTACTAGACGTTCCCTCAACAATTCATCACGCAGGGCGCCATATTTACAATTTTTAGCGAGCATATGCAGGTTCCGAACGAATTCTTCCACCGTTTCGGTCTCTCCTTGTAGTCGCTTGTTGAAACGGGCACGTTCGTAAATTACGTTTACCTTCGGGACAAAATGCTCTTCAAACTTCCCTAAAACGATGTCGTACTTCTTTTCTTCTCCAGCTGGTAGATTGAAGGACAGTAGTATGTCGTCCGCGTCGTCACCCATGCCAACCGTCGACTTGCTCGTCTTCCGGATTTTTGGAGATTCCTGACGCCCGTTTGTACCTCTCGAACCGTCGGCTCCATCTTGGTCAATCTTCCGCCACGAAAGAAAATGACTGGGGTATGGCCCAGGATGGACCTCCTATCCCTTCGAGCTGCTTACTCGCCATTTTCGCACACACCTGACACCATGTGTTGTTGCCGTGAAATAAATAACACCAACTAATTTCGGTTTGGCCTTTTTATTAGGGTAGGGCCCGAGCGACTACACCGTTAAGTTCACACAGTAAGACTTCCCACACTTCCCTTCGTAAATGTCTTCGCCTTTTATAGCCGCTGACTCGGGTCGCTTATCGCCAGCTCCGCGTCCTTCGCGCCGCTACCTTTCCGGCGTTCCTGTTAACTGGGCCTCCACGCGAACCCGCCGCACTGATGACCCCATCTCTCATGGTACAGCTGCAAGACTGAACTATCAGCCACCGCTACATTTACTCCTTACTCAGTCTGTGAAAGTATCGCTGTGATGTCCGTCTTGTAAAGTATAGCCGGCCTCCGGCCAAACGACTTTCAAAAATGACGGTTTTATTTTAGACTTGGAACCAACAATTGGTTACTCTTGAGTAGAACTGGCTTTTCTAATTTTTGTCATTAGCTGCAAGAACATAAAATAAATTCCTTGAAATATCTGGAGCATACCAAACGTCTTGTAGTTCCAGCTGCAGAGTTTTGTCATTTACTTCAGACAAATCCTAATTGTCCCTTTTCCAACGGCAACAAGCTTCTCCTTTCCCACAGCCTTGATGGAACTTGGCCACCTTGAATTCCTGAAATTCGGTAAAATAAGCAAAGGAATTCGTTACGTGCTTGGTTGCTCCATTGCCGATCCACCAATCCGATGAATGCATCCCTATTGCATACGCTTCACTGCATTCCGAACTCAGAGCACAGACGGTTTCGACTGCATTTCTGTGTGCAACATTTGTGGCACTCTTCTTTGCTTGTTTTCCATCTACTATCCATTTTCTGCAATCTTTCACCCAATGGCCTATTTTCTTGTAATAATTGCAGACTTCTTCTTTTCTTGAAGTTTTAGCACCCGATTTTAAGGAACTTTACCTCTTCTGCTTGTCAGGTTTGACTGCAAGGGCCTCTTGAGCGAATTTCTCACTATCTGCATTCTTCCTAGAAGTTCTTTTCAAACATATAAAGCTGCGTAGTCAATTCGTCGAAAGTCTTCACCTCGTCCTTGGTCAGCAACATCCCACTTCATTTAAACGTCCCAAAGGTGCTCGGTAAAATATGTAAAACTCTACATATTAAAATTTAATCAGGCATCTCATTCTCACCCTTGGCTTTGAGACCCATGTTCATTTCGGTCCACAAGCTCTTCAATTTGGCAACGAGCGTGGAGACATCTGCTCCTGAATTCCAATTAAAAGCAAATAAATCAGTGATATGCTTAAACAACTGATCCTTACTTGTTGCTTCGAAGAGTAGCTTCAGTGCTTCCTAGGCCTCGTAAGCAGTATCCTTCTCCATTATCTTCTTGTACACTGAATCTGTCACAGAGCGTGCGATCATGGACTTGGCGTAACTATTCGCCTTGCGATACAAATCGCTATTCACCTTGCGCGCCGTAATTTGTGCGTCTGAGACTCTGTCATTTAATGCGGCTGGTTTGGTGGTAATGGCGTCTAGAGCACTTTCGCGGAAATCCAGTAAATCACGAATTTTCCTTATCCACAACGACCAGTCTAGAGTTTTATGTGCTTTGCTAGATCCATCTTGTCTTAGTCCTTGGCAATTCTCCATTGGACGCTTCTTAACTAATTATTGGGTGTCTGGGCCCATAGCATATTGAGTTTTATTATTTTAACTAATTAACCCAACTTACAGACACCGGTTAATATAAAAAGAGATTTAATTTATATCACTAACAAATCTTGTTGGTGTTTGTTTTAAGTGAGGATTCCAAGTGTTGTGTAAATAAACTTGCCCTCCATGACAACTCCATTAGTTTATTCTCTTAATTTTAATTAACATTTTGATAATTAATTTAATACTTCAATACTATCTTCCAAGTATACATCGTCCATCTAAACAGTTATTCATCAACTTCATGTGCACCCTTTAAAATCGTAAAATATAGGTCTCGTTATCCTTCTGTCATTGTGTGACTCCTACGTAAAATGTAACATGAACAATGCATTGATAAAGAAGACGAGAATAGTCTACAGATGTTTGAGGTGTGGGTAAAGTAAAGTTCATTCAGTCCTGGAGACATTACAACTATGCATAGGACATGTCATGTTTATAAATATTAAAGATAACACAAAGAAAAGTAATGCACGATGGTCGATAAATATTTGTTTACAATAAGTACTCCTCTACATTATAAAAGAACTATGAGAGAAGGAACTTCATTAGCGGGCTTTTGTTGGAGTGTTTTTTAAATGCTCGGGAAGGGCATTATGCAATTTAATACCCATTACTCTGGAACCAGAAGAAGAGACCTTGAAGTTTTGTTGTATCACATGAAGATCTTTTGTTTGTCTAGTATAAAGATCATGGTTACAGTCATTTTTAACAAACAAAGGCATATTTTCCCTGCCAAAAACAAGTGTACAATAAGTACAATAAATAGTGAGGTCGCAGTTTGTTGCTTTTGCGCTAAAGTACTTTAGATATAATATTCGGGCTAATATTAACATTGCGGCAGATTGGTTAACAGCAGTTGTAAGAGATTTGAATAGGTGATGCGTGGAATATTTTCATCATATATTGTTATTCTACAGTGAATCCTAGTGTGTAGTGTAACGTCGTGCTATACCCGCTTGCATTGATTGCGTTGATTTTGTTTAAAATCGAGGCTTCGTTATTCCTTGTTGTTCTTCATTATGTTGATGGTTGTTTAGTTTATTTTAGTTAATAATTATAATTTAATTGATGTTTTAAAAAAGATGCTGTTTTTTTAATTGCTGAATGTTTATTTTTTGATAAGGGTTCTGAAGATGTTGTTTAAAGAAAGAAAGAAGGGATATTGTTGTGCAAGAGACTGCAGAGAGAGAATTGATGATGTAGTGGTCTTAAATAAAGAAGGGTCTGGAAGTATGGAATGTGAATAATTAATTTTAAAAATGGTCACGACATCACAGTAGCAATTATAATGTGACAAAAAAATTAATCTACCTTCATATTTTACTATTTTAATAATTCATTAATGTGCCTCAGTCCGTATGTCGCAGTGTCGCACCTGTTTAAGGGACTTAAGGCGACCAAGAAAGTTGAAGTTCGACAAAAGTATAGGCGGAAGTTCAAACTATTGACAATTGAGGCCAACCGAACCAGCAGTGGCGCCTTCGTGGCGAGGCACCACACGCATTCCCGAAATTAGTGGTTGATGTTCAAATTTTTGTCCAGCGCAGCATTTCCGAATCAGTAACCTTGTGCCTTTAACGTCCGTCATAACGTTGTTGAACGCAATCAAGGCCGTGGCCGTATTAGCCTTTAAAAGCCCCCTTATACGCGGTCGTCAGAGGTCTGAACACCGTGACCGAGGGAGAAGATACAAAGCCGTAACGCCGTTTTTACTGGCATCCAAGGGAGACCTTTAAGCACTCTATATTCCTCCTTTAATGAAAAATCCTTTTGAATTGAATTTCGTCGCGGTCTCCTCAAACAAGCCGTAGAACTGTGGAATGATAGGTGTCAATATTTAAGTATCATGTTACAAATTAGAGTGGCTGTGTGAGGATGTGAACCTCAATTTGATTTTCCATTTTATAAATAATAGTTACCAGAGCTGCGCAGCGATGAAATTTCAAAAATACTGAGTTAAATTTACTTTGTTGAAGCAGTTTACTTTAAAGCGATTAAAAATGAAAATTCATGGTTTTCGTTGCCAATAAAAACTAGTTAATTATTCAGTATTCCTTGAGTTTTCCAGAATCGTGTGTTCAGGTGTTATACGCGTGAACTAATTTTTTTAGTAGACAGATTGGTTTACGGCGATAAATTTTTTTTAACTTCTCTGTTAAGACACGGATCGGCAAAATAAAGAAAAAATGCATTTTGCATTAATTGAATCAGAAGGTGAGAAACCAGCTTACTGCCAAAGGAACACGTATACAAAGGTTATAGAGGCTGGATACATTCGGTATACAATCGGTAAGCAACCGCTAAGAAAGCAGCACCAAAATTGAGCGCAAAACTGACCAATCATAGCACAGTAACCGTGCCACTTTGAAGGTGATAACAGTGCCTTCTTTACATCGTATAGACAAGACGCCAGCAAGATAACTGGTGGTATTAAGATAACTGGTGGTATTGTCGTCTCTTTGAACAACATGCGCGGACGAAAACCTGAAAATTATAGAATCATAGTTTTTAGTCGTTTTTAAATAACTGAACCGTAATTATGTATTTGTTTGAATAAGCAAAACGCCGCAATTTTCTGACTTTCAATTAGAGAAACTTAGTTATAGTAGTTTTCATGTTACTATCAAACATTTTCAAGTTTTAACTCAACAAAATACCACGAGTACTCTCTCTCGGTCAGAATCCAAGAATTGGTTTGCAAGCAGTCCTCCATTTATACGTTCCTGAGCCAGCCTCTTCAACTCTGTAAAGTAAAGACAGCCTAGCTCTTCCATGATCTGCTCCACACCAGCCTAGGCCTTCGTCTGCAGTTTTTTTCCTCAACTGAGCCCTCCAAGATGTTCTTTACAAGGCCTTCCTGCCTCAAAAAATGTCCGATAAGAGTTGCTTTCTGTTTCTTCATCATATCGAGCAGGCACTTTTTTTCTCCCACTCTCTGTAGCACCTCTTCATATTTTACTCGGTCCACCCAGAGTATTTTTAACATTCTACAGTAACGCTTTTACTCTTCTCATCTACCCCGAGTGTCCAGGTCTCACCTCCATTATGCTGTATCAAACAAACATCACTTTTTTCGAATTGAGAGTTGAGGAAATTTTGACGTTATTAGTCTCGATATCACATTTAAAACATTTTTATGACAAAAGGAAATAGAATATTGACAAACTAAAATAAGGTACAGATTTCCAAACTTTCTTAAAAATAAGGTACAGATTTTATTCAGTCACAGCCCTTAGTTTCAATGTAAATATGTATAAACAAAGCTAAAAGTGAATAAAATACCATGAATTAAAGTCATTCAGTAAGAAAAACTAATAACTAGTATTTCACACGTGACTTTCATGTTAAATTTTACGTAAATCAAAAGAAGGAAAAAAAGACCATCATATTGCTATTTTCTCATTTATAAATTCAAGAATTTTGAGCGTCTCGGTCCTGATATCACATTAATATATTTTTTACGTAACTTTCGTTGAATACCCAGAAATGTGCCCTTTTAAAATATGGAAATCAGTGTAAAGCAATGTCACAGCACTGTTTCTCAAATTAAAAAGACAAAGAACAAAAATACTAAAAATACTGCGAAAAAACTTCCGAAGAAAAAACCAATTGGTAGTCGTTCGCAAATGAGATTTGTTTTTTCTCTGAAAATCATGAAATAAGGAGCATCACACACATATAACGCTTTTATTCTGAATTTGAGTTGAGGAAATGTTTATTTTATAGGCCTCGGCATCACGTTTTGAACTTTTTTTTTCGTAAAATCAAATTGATTACCCAAAATCAACCCTTTTCTAAATAATTAGTTCAGTTATTTCAGCAATGTCACAGTACTTATTTCCAAAGTAGAAAGATTCTAAACAAAAAGTTACTAAAATACCGCGAATTAAGGCTATATAGGGAATTTTTAAACTAATTGTTTACATATAAGTTTTCTGTAATTGCCTAGGCAAATCATAAAATTAGGAAAAGAGACCAATCTATGTATATTTTCTCACTTATAAATGTTAGAATTTTTAATTAATCGGTCTCGACATTGCATTTACGACATTTTTACCCAATATCAAATAAAATACTGAGAATTAGACGCTACTCCAAAAAGAATGTCCATGAATGAAATGTCACAGCTCTAAATTCCAAAGTAGAAACAAACAATACTAAAAGTGGCTAAAATTCCGCAAATTATAGCCATTTCGAAATAAAAAAGTAATTGCTAGTCGTTTGTATGATTTTCGTGTTTTTTAGGCAAATCATTAAATTAAGAAAAATGACCACAGTATTGCTATTATATTATTTGGAATTGAGATTATTTTGAACTCATCGGTATCTTAAACTTTATATAATATCATAAAATACAATATTAACAAATGGGTCCTTTCTTAGATACAATGTTCAGGCTTTATGCAATGTCACAGCACTTAGGGGTCGTGGATAAACTACGTTTCCAACTTAGGGGATGGGAGGGAGTACGGTGGGTAATGAGGGGGAGGGGGGTTCACTCACAGTAACGTAGCTGTTACAGTGCGCCTCTTTACATTTCTTACTCGTCAACATCGCGTCGACAATACTCTACACACAGTTTAACATGAGTAAGGGCACGCGGGGTGTTTCTTACACCCCAAGCTTCTACTTTAACTCAATGTAACTGAACCATTACATCTAGAATGTTGTAAGTTTTCATACCATCAAATGTTTTACATTTTCTGCTTCTCACGGTTTAAATGGCGACGATAGCGACCTCGTGACAACACTTTTCAAGGCAAAAGTCAGAAATGTGGGGAGAGAACAAAGTACATGAGCACAGCACCTTGCGCCGTGATTCATGGTTGATTTTTAGAATTAAAAAATGAATATTACTTGTTCCAATTAAGATTAGATAGTTCTACTATATCTAGTTCGGCTACTTCATTTGTCTTATTTCAACCTATCCCTAAAAATTTAATCACTCAATAATTGAGAAGATAGTTTTGAATTGAAAGTTTCATTTGTAGAGACAACGTTACATGTCGGGGGAGGGGTTGGTAAAAATACTACGGTTGTCGACGGAGGTAGTTAAAAAATATTACCAAAAACGGTAACGTAAGTTATGAACGACCCATTCGTTCGATAATAAAAACTAGCAAAACAAAAAGTGATTCAAGCACTGCACATTACAGCCGTTTCGCTAGGAAAAACCTGATTGCTTGTCGTTTACGTATGACTGTCGCATTAATTTTTGTGTAAATCATAAAATATTAAATAATAGACCAAACTATTGCTATTTTCTGATTTCGAATTGCAAGAATAATAAATGTATTGGTCTCGCTGTTACATAAAAAAAACATTTTACGTGAATTTAAAAGTATACTAAGAAATGGAGCGTTTTTTATTTTAAAATCATTTTAATGCTATTTCACAGCACTTATTTCCAAATTAAAAACAAATAAAACAAAAAGTACAATAAACACGTTGAATTAGATCCATTTTGGAGGTAAAAAATATATATAGTTATAAGTCATTTGCATATATTTTCATGTTATTTTTGGTCGTTTACATATGAGCTTTGTATTACTTCTTGAGGTAATACCAAATTTAGGAATGAAGAAAATACCAAAATATTGCTATTTTCTAATTCTTATTCGAGAGATTTTTAAAAATGTCACATAACATTAATTAATTAAAAACAATACATTTTTTACTAAAATCAAAATGAATACCGAGAGTTGGACCCTTCCCAAAATAATAATAAGTTCAGTATTTATGCAATGTCACAGCACTTGACCAAAAACTGAAACTCTTAGTCTTAAAGGGCTGATTCGGGTTTTTTTATTTTATATTAAGCGGAAAATATTTTAAATGTGCAATCGAGAACGAAAAATTCTGTATTCTATTAATTCATTATAATCAGATAAAAACATTTTTTTCACTTTTTAGCTAAGTATTTTGATACTGCATAGTACCTAAACTTATAACTTGAGAATTTTTATTCTCGGTATTATATTTTATTTCTCGAATAACATGTCTTTAATATGAAATCAATGCCGCAATAAATTAAAATTTATTTGAATTCAAAATCATGTTGCTGCAATATATTTTTTTTGTAATTTTATGATTTCCAAAAGGAATACACGAAACTAATATGTAAACGACCAACAATCAGTTTTTTCCTTCCAAATTGGATATAATTCACTTGGGCTTTTATATTTGATATCGAGATGGATAAAATCAATTATTTTTCAATTCAAAATCAGAAAATAATTACATTTTTTCCATAACTGAAGGACTTCCAATAAACACGAAACTCATATGCCAAGCACAAAAAACTAGAATTTTCTCTCCGAAATGTCTGTCATGTAGGTACTGTATTTTAGTCACATTTATTTTTTCTTTCTAAATTTGAACTGTTTGGTGACATTGCTTAGAAATTTAATTTATTATTAAGGAAATGGTTCGATTCCCGGTATTTCTTTTGGATTTTACGTTAACATGTTTAATTTTTATATCAAGACCGATAAATTTTATTTCTCTTCACTCAAGATCAGAAAAGAGCGATATTTTGGTCTGTTTTTCCTTAATTTAAGAATTATTTGATAACACGAAACATATGTACACGATTAAAAATTATTTTTTCTTTCCGAAATGGCTATAATTTGCAGTATTTTAATACATTTTTTCACTTTTTTATTAAGTGCTTTGCAAAAACTGAACCTTTGGTTTGGGAAAGAGTCCGATTCCTAGTATTTTTCCTTATTTTTTTATTTACCTAAAACATTACAGGAAACGTATACATTCAGTTCAGTGCCACAAAACTAAGTTCCAATGCAGAAAAAATGCCGCGGATTAAAGCCTATTCCGAAGGAAAAAGTACGCTTAAAAAATACAAATAAAACATTTTTATTTCAGATGAAACAAAATAGGTACCGAGAAAACTACTATTTCCTAAATAAAATGTTCATTTTTCGTGCAATGTTACAGCACTAAGTTCCACCTTCTTGTCGGTTGGTTCCTAAGTTGGGTTTTACTTCGTGGATAGTGGCGCTTAGCGCACGCACAGGTACTCCATGGCATTGTATGCACGGTTAATGTGAGGACGACTCGCTCCTTAAGGTGCTTCTACCATGACTGTCAGAGTCAAAACAAATACTCAAATGGAACTTATTGCTTAGTTGGTTTAAAAATTCTGCTTTCTCTGATGGCGCGCGTTAGCTATTGAAGACAAAAATCAAGATCCAAAATTGAAGAATAACCCACGAATATATTTTAATTAACCCTTTTTCATAGCAATACGCTGACCGCAGCGCCATATCGTTGGAATAATCACTTTTGACTTCAATTGCGGCAGTAATTAGCTAATAACTCATTAACTAAGTCGGTAATATGCATCTATTTCATTTTTAATTCATTTCCCGGGAATTTTGCTTCATGTACAGTGTTTCGTGCTGCATGTACTCAGTTTTAAAGTAGAAACAAAACAAATAGGAACTGAGTGCATTGACATCGTAAAAATCATTATAATATAATTATGATTGATAAAATATAATTTATTATTATGTAAATAACCTGATTATTTCGTAAAAAAAATCCATATATCGGTATTATATATGATTTTATGTAAATAAAATGCTTTGAATGTGACATTGAGTTCGAAGAAATAATTAAATCACAATAAATTAATAATGTTTTTTTCTATGACATTTTCTACATTATTTCATCGGCGTGTTTACGGCAGGCATGAATATCTTCATCAGAAATGACGATGACATTAGGTATAGCAGCTCAGCAATTAGGCAAGAACATTGTGCAACCCTCAATAACACTTCGTCATAAATATTTTTCTTCTCATTAACTACCGTGGCACACATAAAAAAGGCGATCAATATGTGCAATCATCTCGTTAATTTTTTTTCTCGATCATGTTGATAATGCCAAATTCCGCCGTGGTAAAGACACAATGCAACCCGAAACACAACTATCTCGTAAATATTTTCCCTGCATTAGAACTAACTAGGTTCACGTTAAAAAATACTAGCGTTTCATTTAATATTTAGTACATAAAATTACGAAGTAAATTAGGGGACGCGAGAAAATATGAACCGCTGAGGATATTTTCGATATCATTCAATCAAAGTTTTTCTTGAAATTTAGGTATGATTTATGTGTATGCTTTATAGGGGTACAAAATAAAAATCAGAGATCAAAAGTAATTTGTAAACTAAATAAATACGAGGTTTGATAAAAAAATACGCGGAATTTTTTTTATTTCGCAGGCTGTACAAGTCCAACCACCACAATTTTGTTTTGTGTTCATACACGTATGCTGACATTGGTTGCTAAATTGGCTGTTTACATTTTTGTTGGTTATCGAAAAGGTTACACTTGTTTTGGTTTGCTCGGCGAATTTTTACTCATGGAAAAAATGGAACGGAGAATTTGCATTACATTTTGCTATTAGGAGCGGAATAATGTGCAGAACGATATTGGAAATGTTAAATGCTCTTTATGGCGAGTTTCCTATGCATAAAACAAGCATTTACACGTGGCAAAAACGTTTCCAAGAGGGCCGTGAAAACGCTGAAGATGAAGAGCGCCGTCACTCATCACCCTGATGATGGTAGCAGAGCAAGCTGCCGAAACGTCGGTCATAGGCCCTATTGCCCGGATGGAAACCCGAGAAGCCTTCATGCGGACTGGGAATTATTTTGCGCAAATGAAACCAAACCCCCCCGAATAAAGTATCGTGTAGAGTTCCAGACAAGAGCTAAGGAACATCACGATATTCAGCTATAATAAATTCCCCATTACCCCGTCTCTGTTTCCAACATGATCTGAAATGATACCACCCAGGAAAATGATGTGCATTCTCACTATTGTCGTAAAGTTCTGAAATAATTAATACACGTACTTTTGCGAACATCATCAGCCAAAAGCTATCTCGCTGACAGAGAAAAAGATGAAGTGGCAAGGAAATTGAAATAGCCGATAAGAACAGCGCCCCCTTCCTATTTACAGGCTATTTTTTATCGTCGGAGTTGCCATTGTCAACTATGTACGTGGTTCGAAGATATCGTAATAAATGCCAGCAGTACAAAAAAATGCATTTGAAGCATTATTAGAATTTCTAAAACTACGGAATGTAGTTAATTGACATTACATTTAGCGCTCACTTTAAGCAAGAATGCCTCATATCTGCTGGGAATAATTAAAAATTTTAAACCAAAAAGATTGATTACCTTCTCCGCAATGAGCACTCATTGCGGACATTACAAACTGGCAGTATACCCGAAAGACCTCGCCTAGCAAAGCAATACCGGAAGTGCATTGTCTTCGGAGCGGAAAACTTATATCTACCACGTCCATTGAGGTAGCTTCTACCACAATGACCGCGTCCCTTTGTCGTTCTCTCCGATTAAGTCCCTTGCCCCTTGCACGATGAGGGGGATGTTTAGGCCCTTCCCCTCCGTCCCCTCCAACGGCTACTCGTTACCTCCCCTCCATATCCTCTACATCAGCCTCCTCACCTTTGCCTATTTCGCCGCTAGAGCCGCTCTTAGTCGGCGCGTTTTAAAGCTCTGTATTATCCTATCAAGAACTTTAGCGCGTTTTGAGTTAACTATATTCATGAGTTAACTCTAATTTTACTAATAACTTATTGAGTACTCGACGCAGTTATTTTAAAAAAAATTAAATTTAAAATTTAAACATTTTTATTTTTTCAATGTTTTCATTTTTTGTGAAAAATGACACATAAAGCTAATTATAACCATTATTTAAAAATAATTCTTGATTAAAAATATTCTGAAATTTAAAAAAACGAAAAATTCGAGCGCAAATTCCAGACAGAAAGTGGAACTTATTTTCTGGTATCTAAATTCCTCTATCTAAAAACCGTTTTAAAAACCGGTTAAACCGTTTTAGGCGCAAATGGATTTTGCCTTAAGGATGCGGGGTGGTACCGTTATCGTCGCTTACACCACCTATACTCTCGATTCGGCCAAAATCCACAAGCATGCTGGGGGTTTATTTTATATGGCCTCGGAATTTCCGAGTCACAACAATGACAAAATTTTGACATCACCACCATGAATATTTCAAATACTAGAGCCTTATACTCCCACAAAAAGGGAAATAAGGGCACTCAATAAGAAAGTAGAGTACCTACCAGAGATTCTGTAGCTCATTCCTTTTGATTTTAATGATTCATGCTGGAGGTAATTATGACTCTGGAGTGGCTAGCAAAGAATAATTACCTGTATATACACAATCTGAGAATAAATAAATATTCCATCATCCTCAGAATGTTTGTATGTATAATAGATAACCTGAAATTAAATTTTAGGGGCATATAAATAGTTAATAAAGACCAAATAAGAGCTCCAGAGCCCTATTTAGGTAAGGTACTAAAAGCACTAAGCCAATTAATACACTTGTTAACACACACACAGGAAGTGCCTAAAATGGTACCCCCAGCAGCATGCTGATATCGACCCGATGTCACTTTTACATCATTACAGATCACTTATTAATCAAAATGATATCAGCTGCCGATATCGGCATTTGGTCAAAATGATAACATTTTCTGATATAAAAGTGACATCTGCTGCCGATGTCAAAGTGACATAAACCTGACATAAAAAGGATATCTTTCCCGACTATAACAGGACACAAAAGTGGCATGTTACCAACGTCAAATTGATATATATCTGACGTACTAAGGATATCTTTCCTAACTATACATTGATATAAAAATGACATTTGCTGATGATGTTGGACCGATATAAAATTGACGTTAAAAAGATATCCATCCTGACTACACAATGATATAAAAATGACATTTGCTGATGATGTTAGACCGATATAAAATTGATGTTAAAAAGATATCTTTCCTGACTATACAATGATATAAAAATGACATTCGCTGATGATGTTGGACCGGTATAAAATTGATGTTAAAAAGATATTTAGGACTATGCAGTAGCAGTACTGTAGTAGTAGCAGTACTGCTCACTTGTTGCAAACAAACAGATTTTGACTTGGGAAAGCAAATTTCCAAGTAAGTTCTCATTTTCCCTGACTTTTCCAGGTTTTCTATAGCTATTTTCAATTTCCCTGACTTTCCCAAGTTCTGCAGGTCTTTAGCAACCCTGTATTCATTACCCACTCTGACATTCTTCTTAAGTAAGCAAGTAGTCACATGAATCTCTCCATTACATACTTCTGTACTAGTTAAATCTCAAAGCGTTTTCTTCGAATTTTAGTTTGGCATGCATAAAAATCAACAAAATTACCTTCATAAAAATGTAATGATGCTACCAAGGGTGAAAAAATATTTTTAAAATAAAAATTATTTTCCTGCAGAAATTTATGAACTATAATAACTGATTGCACAAATTCTAATGGATATGGAAAGTAGCAACAGTATTTTCCAGCGGCAATGCCTACAATTAAGCAACGCAATTGGTTGAACGCTGGTCACGTGATTCCATCCACCATTCGCTAAATCTTGCACACAGTAAAACTGGTGCTTGGAAGTTCAAGTTGCTGCGTGTTGGAAAAAAAGCATTTCATAATAATAATAATAATAATGTCTCCGTGGGTAACAGCTGAAGCCAAATACTACCAATTTGATGTATATACGAACCCACACAACCAAACCATGGGAGGTGAAAAACCTACCCTGGCAGGATTTGAACCCATGACCTTTGGTTCAGCAGTGGGGTAACATTTAATATTTTGCCAACCAATTCGCAACCAATGCCTTCATTTAGCATTTTGTGGTAATAAGTATTTGGAGGTGCTTGCTGAGAGAGTTCTTAGAAGAAAGAAACTTATTACTCAAAAAAATTATTCCACTCCGGAAAAATGTTTTAGATTCATTCACATTTGTTATGAACATATTAACAATTCACAAACCTTTCCTTGGCGTTTAAGTTTTACTAAGTATTACAGACAATCAGGTGAAAAATAAAGTAACTTATTCAACTTAGTTATTTCATTACTCCGGTTTAATATCTTTATTTCCACCAAAGCTACCCAGCCACTGCATGACGTCCAATGGACGTCCATTTTACATCCAGACATCCAGAAGTCCCTTATGGACATCCTTTGGATGTCTATTGGATGTCATTCAAATGACATCCTATGAAGGTCCCTCTAGGGACATCCATAGGATGTCATTCAAACGATATTCTATGAAGGTCCCTAAAGGGACATCCATACGGAGGCCACAGAATGATATCCAATGGACATGATGTAAAATAAATCGTAAATAATATAAATTCCTATTAAAAATAAAAGAAACGACAGTTACTGGTTGATACCACATAAATCGAGGTAATATTAGCTGTGGGTCTGCGAAGTGCACCCCCTAAGGTTGCGCCCCTGGCAGCCGCCAGCCTGGCCAGCCCCTAGCTACGACGCTGAAGCTAACGTGTAGGAATTGGAAAATCATGTTTATTCGCAGTAATATTGCATTTGTATTCATACTATGTGGCAACATAGGATAACAGTTATCTGGCATTAATTAATGACAAATAACTTTTATCGAGATTTTATGGCATTTCCTTCAAGCTATCACAGAATTATCATTTAATGATTATAGTTCTCGAAGTCACATTTATCCACGTGACGACATATATACGCCTTTCTCAACGTTGAATCTACAATGACGGGTGCGACAATAGGTGCATTGAGTCGTAGGTTAGGTACACAACGATACAGATTCCACAACGATCGGTAGGTATGAGGTAGAATATATTGTACGTACATGCCATTGTATTGTACATGCCATTAGGCAAAAGCACAATCAAAGTGATAAATGGTTATTAATCTTTTTTTTTTATTTTGAGCGAGCAGCGAAATCAGTGGAGAGGCAATACGATATTCCGACTCGTGAACGTTTTCGTCAGCTAGGTTTCCAGCTCTGGAACACTTCCATACACTAGGCTTCGGAGACGGTTTAGTTACGGTTCGTTCACATTCCAATTCGCTTCGTGCACCCTTAAATCTCCGCTTCGTCGACGGTTCGTATCCGCTTCCCTCTACAATATTTTTGCTAGGGAAATGAGGCTTCTTCTCACTTATTATTATACTGCAGTTGGTTTGCACCATGTACATACCAAGAATCTGAAATAATTGCCAAATCCTTTCAAAATCCTGAAATAGACGTCCTATGGATGTCCACAAGTGGGACATTTGGACATCCACAGGAAGTCCAGAGTACATCAAATGGATGTCCATGGATGTCAGCCGGGACATCCAATGGATGTCCAATGGATATCATTGCAGTGGCTGGGTAATATTCTAACCCATCAAGATCCTTGAAACAAGTTTTTTATTCTTTCCCAGCACCCATTGTCTTGATTTGTTTACATTTTATGCTAAGACTTATCTACCGGCACTCAGTCCATCTCTAGTAACTTTGCCGTAGTTGATCTAGCTTTTCGGTGACTGTCGGGATAAAAAATAACGGTGCAAAGGCTGAAGTAAAAAAATATTAACTCTCTTTATGCAGTGGTGGCTTAGCTTATGTAGCATCTTATCAATCCATTTCATTACACCTTCAACATTTGCAATGTTCTCTTGATGTTTTATATCATTTAAAGAGTATCAGAAAGGTGATAAGCAAAGTTGTTTCCAAGATATACTGTACATAACTTACAATTACTTTTTTTTAATCTAATGAAATTGATATTTATGTATCAACTTCAGATTAGTGTCGTGTTGTGTAAAACATTTTTTTCATTTCATTTAGTCCATGCATTTTTTTCTTATTCAGACCCATTTCACAGAAGACCAGTTTGAGTCATACTGATGGCTTGTAAATAAATCCACTTAGTAATGTTCCACAATAATTTTTTACTATTCTGACCTAGGTTTCGACTCAAGTTAAGTCATTCTCAAGGTGACAATATTACATCACGAGCCCCTTATACACATTGTCAGAGTGTAGGGGAGGGGAAGTAGAGGATGGGGGAGCTGCCAATGGGCGGAGTGGGTGACTGGTCCGAGTAAACGGAGGGGGGGAATATTTATGTATTGTTTAAGGATTTGAGTCATGGGAGGGGGGGGAAGGAAAGGTCAGGTCAGGAAAGGAGAGTTGGAATGGAAAATTTCATTTAACACATACAAATTTTGATTTTTGGAATGTAAAATTATTCCCAGATTTAATTATTTAACTAATTTCCAGATTTTCCAGATTCTGCTTGACTCTTTAAGTATAGATTTGACGTGTTAGATAAATGTGGTGTATATTTGCTTAAGTGTAACAGCCTAAATTGCTCAGCTGTATACGTCGGTCAAAGTGGATGCACTATCTGAACCAGAGTTAAAGAACACTGAAATTGTTTACTTAATGAAATATAAGCTCCCATTCTGCCAAACACCTAACTGAAGAAGACCA
This sequence comes from Pyrrhosoma nymphula, assembly GCA_963573305.1. Lineage (NCBI taxonomy): Eukaryota > Metazoa > Arthropoda > Insecta > Odonata > Coenagrionidae > Pyrrhosoma > Pyrrhosoma nymphula. The sequence continues at coordinate 107,956,298 of OY754335.1, forward strand.
CTGAAGTGGCTTCATCCTGGAATTCCTTCACTCACCATGCAAGGGGCACAAACTGGATTATCTAGAAAATCTGGAAATAATTTCACATTCCAAAAATCAAAATTTTTGTATGTTAAATGAAATGTTCCTTTCCCACCTCCTTTCCTCCCCCCCCCCCCCCCCCCATCCTCCCATAATGCAAATCCTTAAACAATACTCAAACCTTCCCCCCTCCCTTTACTCTGACCAGTCAACCACTCTCCACACATTGCCTGCTCCCCCATCCTCTACTTCCCCTCTCCTACACCCTGACAATGTATATAAGGGGCTCATGATGTAATATTGTCACCTTGAGAATGATTTGAGTCAAAACCTTGGTCGGAATAATAAATAATTACTGTGGTACATTACTAAGTGAATTTATTTAAAGTGAATTATTGTTATTTATTGGAGAATGGGGAGCCGGGGTCACTTTATTATTTACGCGGTTGTGTTGTGCAAAAGTTAAGACAGAGGCACCCAAAGGCTATTTGTTCATCATGTCCTGAAATGATGATTGAAAAGTTTGAGTAGTAGGAACACCATTACTTCACACATCATATGTTAAATTTGGGTGAAAATGGACTTGTTTTTGTGTCTGATGATATTTTCAATGTCATTCTGAATTACTGATTCAACAATTTTGCACTTTACTATAAAGGCTGTTCCTAAATGTCAGATATTTTTATTAATTACCTTTTTTTCTACTTTTTCTTTAAAAATTCTATATCCCTCAGATTCAAATGTATATTCATCTGTATATCTTGTTCCTTGTATTGCTGGGATAAGTATGCATGTTGCATTCAGTCAGTGTGTGGTCAGTTCTTTCAATTTCCCTGTTTTCATAAATAAATTAGATTATAAATTATTTATCACTAATTTTTCTTACACATGGTGATCCTCTACAATGGTTATGCATAATAATCTTTTCTTTATTATAGGCTGTAAATATAATGCTCTCTGCTATTTGATGTGAGATGTTTTAAAAGTCTTTTGTTAGCTGTGGAACTAAATTACAAGTTCACCTCACATAGAATAGGAGGGTTTTTCATAGGGTATCTCAAAGAAGTGGCCATCAGTTCTAAGTATACCTACTGTAAGCATTATGGTTTGTATTTCCATGCTTTTCCTGACTTCACATTGATCCTCTAGTGATGTGCATAAGATTCAGTATTTTGAACAACCTTCTACACATACATATGTGTAAAAATTACCAACTGCCATATTCATGCATTATTAGCCATAATTGTCATCTGCTAGCGGATTGTTGGGAAAAACGCAAGAGAACCTACTTTAAGTATATAGCAATAAGTTTGAACCATGGGAGAGTGTCAAACGAGTAATAATATAAGAAATATTTGTCGCACCCTTCTATGCTCTCCAAACAGATTGAAGCAAACATTAAATATGCACGGAAAATATAGCCTCGGCATATGTTACTGCTCATGGAAGTATGTATTTCGTGCTACATAAATGCCTTTAATAAAATACAATCACAGAAGCAAACACACACTGTCCCAGTCTTTCTTACAGCCACTCAGCTCAATTAATGTTGCTTTATGCTTAATCTGGATAGTCTTCGCATTTGGTTTCGTGAGGTTATCATAACTTTTTCTCCAACATTAAAGCCTTTTTGGTGGTTGTACAGATTAAACAATGAATTTAATATACCTACACTGTTGTTAGCAGTGACAGTGCACAACACATTGGTGTATTGCTAGCATAAGTTAAGTTCGATGAACTAGCACATACTGTTCTTTCTGTCTGTCTTTTTTAAGGGGTAATCTTTCTTCATTTCGTGAATAAAGTCACACAACTAGGTATTGTCATTTTCACCCTAAATAATGTGCAAAACCATTTGCTTTAAGCTATTTGAGTCATGCCATGAGAATATGGAAATTCCGAAAGAAATATAGGGAAAATGCTTTGCCATGGATATGGGGCCTGGCAGAAAAGGACCCAACATGGCGGCCGGGCGAACCTGTCGCTACTTTCAATATCCAGGGCTTTAGCTCATCCACCTTAACAGTGACCTCTAATGCCCCTTTTTTTAACGTTTGCTAATTCTCTAGATTGAAAAGGGCCATGTTATCACGCAAGTAATCAACATGCCATAATATTTCTCTAAAGACGAGCCACTAATGAAGAGTAACTGTAACTGAGTATTTGTGGATGTGAGAACTTTTGCAATGAAAGTGGCACAGCTCGAATTATGGCTTTTCTCATGAAAATGAGGGCAAACAAAAATGACTGAACAAAACAGTTTGCTAAAGAGATACCAGTATCAAAGTGCAAGGAGGTTTCAATCTATCAAACTATAATTTCAGCCACATGTAAGTGGTTGAATTATGAGCCATGATGGAATATAAAAAAGCACTTTAATATATGGGTTGCACAAACATTGTAAGTCATTGTAAATAAAAACAGATTTTATAATAATAATTTTTATTATATCTGTATAAGATTCCTGAAAGCACCTGTATCTTTAATCACTGGCAAAGTAATACAAAGAAAACATCTTGTTTTCTTGATTAAAAAAAAACAAATATTAATTTCATGTAAAACAATCTTTACCCAGTCCTTCTGGGGAACTGTTTGAACAGCAGTTTTATCACCCTATACCAAATGCAATGCTAAATTCATTTGTTCACAAATGGTTAAAAAATTTTAACTCAAAATAAAAACACTTGTGCAAAATAATTTTCAACATTCATCTGCCAAAATGACAGCAGTCATGGTGTTTAGAAACAAGGTCTCTTTCGAGAATATAAGGACATTCCCCATAGTATGATTCTTCATCATAGAACTATAATCATGAAATGCCACCGCAGGGCAGGTGAACCAACAACGGAATTTGAAAGACAATTTATAACAAAAATAAATAACCAAAATACAGACTCGATTGTGGAGTGGATATGAATAAATTAGTTGATAAATAAATACAACAAGTTACTCCATAAATAGACAAATTATTAAATTGCAACAATTAGAACAGGATATTTTCTGAAAACACAAAATATTATGTATCATACCAGATAGTAAAAAATATACTCAAAATAGTGGAAATGGCAAGTGTACTTTGCTATTGATAAAACAATTTGAAGTTAGACAATTCAGAAAAAATTGCATGAAATGAGGAGAGTAATAACATACCAAACCTTTGAAATGAAATTAGTAACATGACAAATACAAGATGCCAGTAATGCCTAGCAGTACACATACTGTAAAAGCTAGTAGTCTACAAATAATTTTAGTAGCTATTTCTTGGAATGAAAGCCAGTTCACAGTTACATGACTACACTCCCACTCAAAAATCCAATAAAAGTTTAGAATAAAAACCGCTATTATACTTTAATTACATAATACATACTATTTTATGTAAACCCGTGCACACATTTGTATGCTGTCTTAATTACTCATAAGTCAAGGCAATAAACAGACAACAGTCTTTGCTGATAATCCACATTTAGTAAAAATATCAACACCACACAGCATTTTAAAATCTGACATAAATGTAAAAAAATGATAAATAGTTGATAAATTCTTCAGCACTACCATTATGCTTGTTGACAAAAAATTGACTGCAAGTGCATGCCATAAAAATTATTCTAACTCTTGGATTCAGAGTCACATGAGAACTAGAGAGCAAAGACAAAATTGCACATTTCAAATCTCAAGGGAATAACTGCCTTCTCTTCCAGAGGGCAGATGACAAATGGCTTGGTGAGGGAACAGAATTTCTATTGAGCCAATGAATGGGCAATTTTTCTTCTCACAATTTTATGGGGGAGCATGAAACCATAGAAAGTTAAATTCATGTCAATTAAACTAAAAAAATTACTCCACACAATTTATCAGTAGCATTTTGGATGAGCTTATGCAACGGCAAATATGAGGAATTTCATTTTGTGATAAAAACAATAGTGCAATAAGTCATAAATGCAGTGTTACATGAATTCCAGCATGAACATGGAGTTAGAGCATGCACAAATGTGAATGAAAAAAAAAAGATGACACCTCATTCATTTATTACAATAGTGACATAAAACTAAGAACTGAAGCCACCAGGGATTCCTGAAGAATAAAAACACATTATTTATCCTCCAAAATACCAAAATTAACATCTTTCCTCTAAGCACACTAATGGATTAATAGAATTTCATAACTAGATATACCCATCATTTGACCCACAATACCCAGATCTCTCAAATACTTAAAACTTCACTGAACCTGGGCTGTGATTAAAAAAGAACATATCTTTTCAACACTCTAGATCGGCTAAGAACAATTAATATATAACACTCATAAAACAGTAGTTTGGTAAGACACAGCTATCATAATCACAATATAGTTAACATTCATATCATCTAAGACAGAACATCTTCTTCACTAGTTTAATAATATATACTGAGGTACTCCAAGTCATTTTTTTTTAACCTTTTTGATATGGTGCCAGAGAGGGATGATGAGTTTCATAAAACTTATTACTTTCTTTCTGAGAGGAAAATTCATGTGAATGTATAAAATGTGAAATTGTACATAGGTACTGTTTTTATCATGTAAAATGTATGGCTTTAACAATGGGTGCTCAATTTTTAAGAATGTGATATGACACATATTTCCAAGGCAAGGAAATTCCTTATCATGAAATTAAGTAAAAAAGGCCTATACTTATACATATCACCAATTATTACATAAATCTTGAGTCGGAATTTCAATTTCAGCATCACCAGGAAGCTAATAGGTGGTCACTTAATATCGACCAGATTTAGTTCCTAAACAATTACCACTTCGTCAAGCAGTCAAATGCAAAAAATAAAAAGCAACCTGTTTCTTACATCTCAATAGTTATATTTTTATGGCTGTCTAACATCATACCAATCAAACTTCTTCAAAAAATTACTATAGCAAGTCAGTCATTTTACTACAAAAATATCACACTATATATTATGAGTACATATACGTGGATAAATCTAATAACGTTTATCCTCTTTAGAACATGCTTGGCAATGGAGTTTTATTCCCTACTTCCTATTGCATTTAAAACCTCCGTTAACATCAAAAAAGTGGTTTAGATCAGAAGAGAAACATTAACCTTCCAGTTTAGTATAATTGGGTGTACAAAGCAGGAATTATTCCTCAAAATTGCCATTATGAATTGCAAAAACCACTCCTTTTTCAGATTTCTGCTCTGCTATTCTTGCATGAAAAGGAAGCAACAGCAAATGGGTTTTGTACTTGAGAATCTGAAATGGCAAAGAGGCTGCTAATGGGGTATGCATGTTTTGTGCATATAAATGGAAAATTCTAAGAGTTGCAAAATGACGTTGTGGAATTCTAGCTGTCTCCTTTCAAGTAACTTTACCACTGCACACAGCAGCAGCAATAGCCCACATCAACTATAGACAGAGAAAAAATGTGCAGATGCCAGATAAAAAGGTTGCTCTAAATAATTCTGAAATTTTTGTATAACATGGCATAAGAAAGATTATCTAGATGTCTGCACCTAGCAGATAATCTAACTGTACAGGGAGGGATAAAAATGAGGGCATCAACACAATGAGGGTTTTTCAACTCCAGAACATGAACCACTAATTATTTACTGAAAGTGAGTCATCAACATCACAGATCTCGGAAAGTTAAAGATGATTGCATGCGTAATAAAGACTCTATCAAATCAAATGGTTACCTTTCGAAGGCATACAGTCAACAATTTTCAAGACAGATACTTTTCTTCCAGCAAATTCTCAATTATCCAGTAGCTGTCATAGTCAGTGTTGGTAACTACTTGGCAACCCCATTATCACTCTGCACTTTCTGAAAGAATCAACTCATTATTGCAAATGTAACACAAACGTTAGAGCGAGAAGTACTGCTGCTCCATTAGCCAGCATCAAAAAGAAATTAAATTTAAAATTTGTTTTCTCTATGATTGGTCCCTGTTGACAGTTAGCCAATGCTAATTCAGGAAGCACACAATTAATGGCAAGAGACAAGGGCATTATGTAACTTATAAAAGATTATCACTCAAGTCACTCTCGTATAAAGTCTTTCATAATTACTATCAGAGTTAATCTTTTTAGAAATGTGTTGATCCACGGCGAAAAACCACATATGCTAAAACAATTAATGGATCCTTGAATAGCAATGATTCTTATCACACTGATACCATAGCTGGGCACAACTCCAAAAGCTGGAAATATGATTGGTGAAGATGACAACTTGAAGCAATCTCACATCCGTGAGTTAAAATTTATACTTAGTAAAATCATGCAAGTGAAATTTATATGGAAAGTTATACCCCAGTATTCATTTGCCACAAGATGGAGCGAATGAAACACTAGGTATTATGCACCCGTGTGGAGAGCAAGATCGTCTAAACAACAACTCTCCTTTAAAAACAGCCAGAATGTACCCAAGAATGGGCCAATGAAAATAGATTTAAGGAAGGAAAGGAAACCTTTTCGTTCCTACCATTTGTTAATATCAGTGAATAAGACCGTTATCCTTGAAATGTGATTCTGGGACTAGCACGAACAACCAGCAAAAAACTACATGCAAGGGAAAGAAATTATGCTATTTTAGGTGAGATATTATCCTGATTCGCATTGCATGAGCACATTCAAATGAATTCCATTTTCCTTACAGATACCTCTGGTCATAATTCACAACCTTGTGCCAGGGACAACATTCCCACATCCAAGCCATTTACACCGGAGTTAAGAGAGCATTTTTATGAAAACTCCACTGACTAATCTCAAGGGGGTGCAATATTAGATGGACATGAACTCGCCACAGATTTGCGATCACTTTGATCACCACTCTTCCTAGAACCTCACACTCCACGAGGATCTAACTCACACAACGAGACATTTCCCCTAACGAGAGAACTCACAAGACAGAACACTGATTCAACCCCAAACCAACACTGGCACTTGTAATGATTGCACCAAAATAGGGAATTTTGGTCACTTAAGCAAGTTTTGGAAACAGCATTTGAGAGCATCAAAATCCCCCAACAGTTCAATCAAAAGTGTAATCTGAATCAAGTCCCTTAACCACTGTCAACGTGTACATTTAAGGAGGGATTATAAATTTACAAGGCTGCCACTTCAGGTAAACATGGGTATATTGAAATGCTATTATAAGTGCTTGCCCAGATACATAGATAAGAAAAAATAATACACCTGGAATATTTAGGATTACCACTTCCATAATTTTATGGAAGGATAAATATATAATATATATGTATGTGTATATATATTCTAACTAATCTTCTAAAAAATTCATGCTATTGACTAACACAGCCCATGTATAGATAGGTAATAAATGTTTACGATTGTGCGAGTGCAAATGGTATAAGGTATTCGCTGAGGGAGTACTTCCATTCTTCAACTGACCCTTCACTTATGAGAATTATAGAATATTAAAACTAAATATGCCCACCACTCTAACGCCTCAAAAGCATTTAACGACCATTCATGAGGAAAAGTCTGCTTGTTTAAGTCTCATAGCATTACTAACATACAACATCCTTTAAGTTGCTAATTAGGTTATTAAGCCACCACCACAACCATAACCTCTCCTTCAATATTCTTGTTTGAGTGATCACATGCAAAACATCAAAGCAGACAATAATAAATGATTGCCCTAGATATATATAATAGGTATGTTAATTTAGAATTGTAGCCAGGTTTTTTTTCTAATGGCAGACGAAAGCCTTTCATAAAATGTTAAATGGATGTATTGCCTAAACAACACACTTATGCGACCAATTAACATTCATCATTTGGACCTCCAACCGCTTTCGACACTCGCTTTCATGGAATGCCTAGAGACACAACATAGTGATTTCTTTAAAAGAAAATACCATCAGGGGATGCAGTCGTGGGGAAGGTTCCCCCCTACTGAAACCTTTTTGCTTCCCAATAATTAAAAGATGGTCATGCACAATAAAAAATACCTCATAAGCTTCAGAGGTTGTTAAAATGGCCCCAATAAATGGCACAACAATAAAATTGACATTGTTTTCAATCACTTGGATGGAAAAAATGGATGGAAGGCCTAGAAATTAGTAGCATCTATATACAAACATGTTTATACATATAACACACATATGTATGCTGGAAATTTTTTTTAACAAGACAAAACATATCAAAATATTAACTCAGTTCTTTATATGCTTCACACAATCATTTGTCAAACCACTGCATCCAAGTGCTAAGCATTAAATTATGAAATGTTTCTGGCTGCAATATACAAATGCATCTATTACCTTCAAATGAAAGTCAGCTGCACACATCAGGGGAAAGATGCATTACATTAAAATTTGGTCAATCTGAAGTTATTCAATTAGAAGTACTGCTTCCGTTTCATAGTATGCACATAGTTCCTGACATCCTGCATAAAAGCGTGAATGAAAACACCTAGCCGGCAATTAAATGCAAGCCGTAATGTGTAGCAGGCCAAAAATATATCACTAAATACTAATTGGTAGATGATGCCTTGATTTGAAGTGTGCTCATAGCCACCAAAGAGCTATAAAGATTACATTTATTTGACCTTGTTCCCTAATTTGACCGCTCTATGACATACAAATAATAAATTACATTAGGCTTAATCATCACCATTCATTTTGACTTCTCCTAACAAAGGTACAGTATTGTGCATTTTCAGATCTTCAAGATTCTCTATTTTAAAGGCAACATCATCTAATCAATCAACAAACACTAAACCAATTATCACAACGAAACAATCATGTTCATATAAATGTGTGTGTGTGTCTGTGAATGCTATGGATTATTGATGAATATTCTCGCATGCACACACATGAATTTACACAAATGGACCATTTCCCCAGCATTAAAATATTATGCATGAACAACTTCAACATACATGTCCGTGGTTCAACCCTGATTTAATATCATCCACCCTGATACTACTAACATTATCAGCATCACTGTTTGCCCTTTAAATGCAATCACCACAACTTAAGCTAATGAGATTGAAAACCACAAATTGCCTGAAATTTGCAACAATAATCAATGCGAGCAATGTGAGAGTTTTATGTTGCTTAAATTAAAAGTTTTTGTTTTGTTCTCAGGGATTCTGTCAGTCTTTGTCATCATAAAAAATGCAAGAAATATAGAAAATAATGTGTTAATTTAACAAACTAAGCCACAAAAAAATTGTACATTTATGGAATACGGTAGCTGCCTTCCGTGGGAGTGAAAGGAACTGAGGCACTAATGGCAGTGATCATGAGGGAGGACAAACCAAGACATGGAGAGGCTAGGACTGCAATAAAACTGCTGTGTTTCAGTGTTCTCCAAGGTAAGCAGAGGTGGACAGAAAACGACATGGTGAAATACTACTTTCCAGAGAATATCTGAATAACCACCAAATCTAAATATGAGCTACAATTATACAAGCCCTAAATGAATTTAGCAGGCTAAATGCACTAGTTACATTTGAAGAGGATGAACCTCAGAACAAATGATGATGAAAAGAGGGTGAACCGAAAAATATTCTTGGAAAATTTGCACAGAGAAGAAGGGTTTAGCATAAGTATGTAATGCAAACAACAAAGCACATCTAAAAAAACACTTGTTTACAGCAAACCTGGAGCCTTTCATTAAGTAGCAATGCCTTACAGATTCAACAAGGTTAATTAGAAAATGCATGAGTATTAAGAATCGTAAAAAAACTGCCTTCTGCCAAAGAAGTGTCATGTGGACCCAAGGTACCTATTCAGTCTTATAAATTTCTATGCACCACAAGATCCAAAAGCAGACACCATACATTAAGCCAGCCAATGAAGAAGTCCAATGAATGAACAAACATATGTCAGATCTGAGAGCACAACAGAACTCGGAAATACTAATAGTGGTTTTCTGATGCCAATTTCCAGGCGAAATGGCAAATTCTGGTACTTTTCCTTGCCTTCAATGCTTCAATATCTCATGGTGCTTGAAAACGTTTAACTCCTAGATGAACACAACACAAGTCAGCACTAAAAGTCAACAACATTTAAAGCTCAGCAATTGATACATTAAAGGGAGACATTACCCTCCAACCATCCACATGCCACGTTGCTCTCTGATAATTTCAAGCAAAAAGGAAAAAAAGCACATTTAAAATCTGAGACGGGCTTGATGGAACGGTATGCCTAGTAAAATATCCAGCATGCTCACAATCCATTAAATCTTTTAATTTCAAATTCCCCTAAAGACCAAAAATTCACAGATTAGTCCACCTCAAAGAGTGACAAATAACCTTGTTTAACAACTGCTATATGTAACCTTTATAAAATTCCAAGCATAGATTCTTATTGAGGCTGAAATTTAAATCAGCATCCATACGATAAGAGCACCAATTATCTCTAAACTTCCAGAGACAGGTCAGCCTTGACCACATTAAGTTATTAAAATTATGAAGAAAGTATTACTTATTAATTGAACAGATTAGATTGGTGAAAGCACACAAAATTTATGAGATTCATTTTCTATTGGCAGCATGGTGATTATGATTGTTAAGTTGATAATACTTTGGCAGTGCTATGAGTGCCAAGAGGAAAATAATATATTAAAAGTCAAGTTGATCAATAATCAGTGGCTAAAAATGTGATTTCACCACAGCAATCTACACCCGAGAGTAGTTTGGTCAATGCTGTAAACAGTCTTCTAACTCCTACAGCACAAACAGGTTTCTAGCATTCTAATACTTGTTATTATTAAATTTATTATTATTAATATTATTAAAAGCTTTCATATCACAGATTTTGATTAACACTGGAAGATAGAGGAAATATCAACACACATTTTCATAGGTAATATGTATCATAAATATATTAGAAGCTCCCAGAACTGAAAACCATTGAGTGTACAAATTTTGAAATGAGAATCAGGTGACAATCCTTTACTCCCTTGTCCCTGTAAATGGCCACTAATTGAAAGTGTAGAGGGATACAGTGGTGACTGCACAACTATGGAGCCTCCCCCTGCCCTGCCTCATTCGCCACTGTGCACCCCACGATATCATGTGTCAATCACAGTGCAGGCAATACAAACAAATGCCAATTCAATGCACTCCCAACAATGTCCACTCACATAATAAGCAGCTTTTGCAGGCAAAACAAAATAAAGGATTGTAGTATGATTCGAAGGGGAATGACCGACAACTTTAACAATTAAACCTTCCCCAATTCAATGGCAAGCTCCAAAGAAAGTCGAAGAGAGAGAGATGGGTGTGTTTACGTATGTAGCGTTGGGGAGGACTCGCTCTGCATTGCCATCCCCTCATCCAGCCAAGTGCAATGAGGAGTCAACCGAGCCCCCATGCGACACCTTACTTTGCCCACTACGCCACACGCAGGCACACAAACACGTGCATGCTCCACCAGAGAAGGACATCCATGCAGCAAAAAGACATAAACAAATTCACTCATTCACACAGACACACACACACGTAAATACGAGCAACCTGCACATCAATGGAAATGTAACACATCCACGCACAGGCTGTGTGGAGCCCGTGTGCTTTTCTAATAAATTGGATGCACTCAAAACAGATCACAGCAATTATCCATGGAATATTGAATGTGCTTTTAGTCTCCACGCCCAAGCAAATGCTTCAGTCCAATGAGATACATGTGTAAGAAATGCAAAACATCTTTCACAACTTATCAATATCATCATGATCATAATATCATAATTAAATTTTTATTAATCTGACAGGTCAGCTGCTTTTATCATTGTGACCAAGCCATCTTTTTTGAGCTTCGCTTACATAAGATTAATGCTTCAGTTGAATTTTTTCATTACCCTTAGATCTCTAATTCGTTGCTCAGCAAGCTCAAGTTATAGGAAGTCAGTTGCTTAAATGGCACGGACTTAGAAAAAATTGACATATTACATACATATATATATATTTACACATACATATGCGTGTATGTAGATATACCCAAGTTAAACTTCAACATAGATAACTTCCACCACTATGAAAACTGAAGTAGGAAAATGTGGGTGACACAAAATCAGCACAGCCACAAATTACAATCAGCAGAGAGGTGCCCCTTGCTGAGGAGCACAATGCTCCACACACCAGGCGAGACCTCATTGAAGCAAACATGCCGAAGCAGATAGACAAAGAGGGTTAAGAGCAAAGAAAGAAAGGTTGAGCATTCATACAGGCACTTGAGTACTTTTTGAGCTGAACAACTCCAGCAATTGTGTAAAAATTCCTGGACAAAATTGTGGTAAAATATACTTTTTAAGAAAGCATCATTTAATGAAACTAATAATGTGGCATTCCGTTAAAAATTAAGACAAGGCACTGCCTTAATTTCAACATCTTGATTATTTGCATTTGAAATTAAGTTCCCCTATGCTCTTGTTAAAATGATTTTATACCTTCATGAAAACAATCAAAGGCTATTCATGTTGTTTCCTTTGCATGTAGAAAAAATTATGTGATTTTATGACCTGATAATGTTTTAAATGGTTTTAAGTAAACATCTGTAATTAGGGTGATCCTGTTTTGAATGCTGGTGGAGGATATTCAATTCAGAACTTCACAATCTAGTAACCTGCTCTAATATTACATGGATGACCCAAAATTCACTTGTATATCAAGTTACAATGCTTAAGTGTCTGAGGTCCTATCATCAATTGAGAATTAACACACATCTAAACTCACTACTGACATATCATGCACTTACACAACCCTTAGGATCATCATCTTTATGTGTCACAATTTGCAGGTATTCACATGTAAATATGTGCTCTAATCATTTTCTATACTTCAGCACTTGAATTATACATTTAATGAAGAAGCTACAAACCAGTCATTTAAGAGCAAAGTGCAGTCCAAAAAATACCACCTGCTATCCTATCACAGGCATACTGCCAAAAGGTTTTAAGAAGTATTTCAAGAAGTCAGATGAAAATATTATCATTAATCATTAGCTTTGATTTAAGAAGCCATCTTCTACTCTCAAAAATTGTTTTACACCAATAGCTACAGTACTTGGGTGGAGTGAAGGTAAAAAGTAGAGAAGATTTTTGGCAACTATGGTCTTCAAACTAAGGAAGCATGACGAAGATCAGGAGAACAAGAATCCCAATGAAAAGCTGCCCCTACCCCATTTGACACCAGAGCAACATTCAATGCACTGTTATATATTCAATACATACTGTGCAAACTAGCTCAGCCTCATCCCCTGTGCCCAACCATAAAATACTAAAAACTTCACTCCACCCTTTCTTATGGAAAAACAAAGAGTATTTCAATTGTTCCTCATTGGTGGAGAAAGACACCAAGAAAATTCAGAACCACCCTACCTCCTGCATAATCCTGCATAATATCAATCTCTCTCCCCAATATAAACTTTTCAAAGATTTATGAAAATAACTGTGTATCATTTCAAACAATCATTTGCCAAACTTTGTGCAAAGTATATTAAATCAAATTTTCAATATAACAACAGTCATTCAAAGTGATTAAGTTTTTAAAATTAGTTAAAATTGATGTCTTCAAAACAATGCACGTATTAATCATTATATTTTCCTTGTCATAATCTCAAGTTATTAAAACCCAAAGATTATAGCACAGAACTTAGGCAAAACTCCGGCCTAGCATCCTTCTGGGACTCTTACACATTCATTAGTAGCTATATTAATATGAAAATTAGATGCTTTAACAATCTTTCCCTGATGCAGAAAAAATAACTACCATGAACTGGACACAGGCATTTCCAGTCACTTTTCAGTGACACAACCACACGGCACAACCATCATCACTAATTCACACTACGGTTACAAAACCTGAATTAGTGAACAAAATTGAGGAGACAATAAATTGGGGAAACTAACTTGCAATGATGTACTAGACAAGTGTGCAATAGCTAGCAATTTGAAATTCAATGAATTAATTTACATTTCCCCAATGAAATGAGTCCACCAGTTTTTTTTTACTAGAAACTCAAAGATCTTTCCAAAAGCAATACTCTTGAGATCTTTCTCCCAACAAATATCCTGTCAATGGAGATATGATGGAAGACAGCTTTAGAGGTGCTCCAAGCTCACTACACACAAATACACTTGACATATGCCCTATACCAAACCAGACAATCATGGTCAAGACTAATTTAAGACGGCCTATATACACAATATCAAAACAAGTTGATGTATGGCTAAATTTCCATTATTCAAAAATTACGGACAATATGCCATGAGTAAAATTTCATCTCACTATTCAAAATTTGAGATCCATAGTAATTAATATGGCAAAAGCTGTCACCACATCAAATGCAGTTGCCACCGAACAATTTTCAATATATATTGATTAAATCTATCGTATTTTAAATATTCAATCACACTGTAGAGAGGAAGAATGTATTCAACAAATTCAAATATAATCGTGAGTCATTCAAAACACTGAAGATGCTGCTTCAAATGCATTACAACTTCCTCTACAGACTAGGAGTATTCAACAGCCAATCTTCAGAACTATTTGAAAGAGATAATCTTATTTCCCATAAAACTAAAAACCATAACAGTAATAATTAATCAAGCAATCTAACAATTACAAAAACTTTAAACCAAGGCCACCTGTACATGAGTATTGGTAGATATGCTCCACAAAAATAATATGACTAATACCTTATTGCTTCAACTCTCAAGCAAAATATTCACTGATGCTTGAAATATCCATTTCACCAAAATATCACATCTATGATTGCTAAATTCCCTTCCTCAAGAGCCACACCAAACGAATTATTTTCACCTTAATAATTGACCACTCCATGAAACAAAATGTATGCTTGACATTAGAGTGCAAGGGAAAACTAGATAGAAATCTCCCCTAACGTGATTCAGAGGACTAATTGCAGTTATCTACGGGCATGTACATACATATATATGAGTATATATATGTACACTTACATGTATGAGAGTATGTATTTGTATGTATACAGATGTATATACAATCAAATACATACATAAAGCTAACACAAATTTGATATGATGTATAAGGAAATATCACTTCATAAGATGAATGGACGAAAAAACTTCGAAGTGCAAAAAAAACCTGTCTCTCTTTCAACTATTATGAGCCCAAAGTGGATAAAGCAAGCAGAGATTTCTTGCCAGGAGGGTCTTGGTAAGCCACATTGTACTGTCAATAAGATTAATTCAGGTGATTTGACATAAAAAATGGTGTTATAAAAACACATCTAGCACATCTTTAATGAACAATGGTTACTTTCCAGGTAATCCATTCTGTACACGCAAAAAACAACCCCAAGCAATGAGCTAGGAGTTGTCACTTCAGATGAGATGAGGAGGAGAGGTGAGAGGAAGAAATCACATCTGAGAATTTGCAATACTTCCCCCCTGCACATCATAACTACATACAAATGATATCCTCCAAGTAAGAGTCTGCATAAATGTAGCACACAACTCCGAAGAGTCACGAATGTCCTTTGGTAAGGTAGTGATAGGTAAGTCCAGCAGTGCCAATACATACCAATCATATGCACACACTATTTTTGTACTTTCCCAAAACAGAAATCGGAACCATCCTCACCACTCTCCTCCTCTTCCCACTCATCGCATACACTACAAAACATATTTGATAAGAAAATAAAAACAACATGTATAAAATAAATCCAGGAGTTTGGCTGAGGAAACAGGAGAAATTTAATGCGAAGTTGAATGCATTCAAATGCTAGCTGCAATTTCTCCCCTGGTCCACTCTCCTAGGTCCACTAGCATGCTAGCTGCTCTGCAGCAGTTAAGAAATACAGCAAAATTAAAAGTTTACCATGGTAAGCACTAGAATTACTAAGGAAAGCAAAAACATAATGGTAAATGTTTCACACCACGGTAATATCCCATCCCCTTTACTTGAGCCTTCCTCATATTCTGAAGTACTTTGACGGAAGCCAAGTTCCAGAGAATCCAAATTAAAAACTTAAAACACCCATACTATGGGCAGTACCCACCTGTGGTGGGATGGAGAGAGAATAACCAATCCGATCAGTTCTCTCTCTCTCTAACTGCAGGTTAACACTTTTCCATGCCATGCTAGGCCAATGGGAGTCCCTGCCACACACTGGAAGGTTCAACCCATCCACAACTGGTGCATAATTTCATTTCATATTTAACATGCACATATATCTTCAATAGCTCCCAAATTCATAAAAATCCCTCATTGCATCATCATCCATATAACAATAAAAAATTCAACATGATAAACAATACCTTAACAAAGCAAATCAACACTCATTTCTTTCACAGGGTGATGAACCAAACGTGCCCAACAGAGGAAAGAGGCGAATTAGCAAGACTCTGCTGATTCCTCAACAGCCTCCTCCTCGGCACCAGCCTCCCCGGGTGGGTTGCCCACCCCCACATCCCCTACCTCATTTGGCCCACTCCCACCCAAAGGTGACACTGCCGCATCCTCCCTGGCTGCTGCCAATGCCATCCCCCCTGCTGCATCATCACTGTCCGCCACTTTGCCCACCCCTTCACCACCACTTTCTTCTGCTGGTACCACTTCCCCCTCTTCGGCGGCACTCACTGACGTCGCTCCCTCTGCACCCTCTCCCTCCCTACCCTCCTGCGCTTCCACCTGCACTGGTGCTGGTGACGTGGCCTTCAACTCAGCTGGTGACGATGCATCCACTGAGGCACCACTCGACGACGATGTCTCCGACTCAACTTCTTCTGTTGCCACCACATCTTCCGTCTTCCTTTCGGGCAGCAGCGTGCACACAAGTGAGCACCACAGAGCAGTTCTCGCGTAGCGAGAGGCCAGTCCCAACTCGTGAATGCCAGATGCCAGGGCCAAGATATCTGATAAGTGAAAATTCCCATTGGAAAACTTCAACCTCACTACTTCACAAACAACCACCGACTACATATAATCCAATCACAAAACCAATGGTATTGAATTTCAGGATTGGACTCCAAAGATTAATTCTCAGCACCATCAGAAAAGGTGGGCACTTCACGACCTGACTAGTGGTAAATAGGTGCCCATAACTATGTGCTCCCAACACACTAACATTTGGTAAGCCCTCATCCATGCCCCAATATGATACAATTATGCTGATTATTACTTACAAGCCATCTGGCAGTAAGTCAATTTTGAGTGCTCTCATGTCATCTGCAAGAACTTCCTTGAAAAAATGAGATTACGCATAAACCCTGAACATTTCCCCTCGATGCATTGCATCTGTTTTCCATTGTAGGAAAGACAAAAGATTCTTTAAATCCATTGAATTAACTGAACAAATAATTAATACAATACCTATTTACAGATCAATTATGATTACTGGTTCATTAAATGATTGATTTACAGGGTCTGTCCCAAAAGTAGACTGATTTTTTCACACCTTTCTCACGCACCACCAGGCAACCACGCTGGCTGGTTGCTGGCTATGCAATGCAGTATTCACCTGTTAGAGCTTGCAGAGTGAAGATAGAGTAAGAGCCTGTTGGTGCATGTCACCATGGCCAACATGGCAGTGCAAGATCGAGCAGTGCTATAGAATGAAGTTCTGTGTTAAGCACGGCAAATCGGGTGAAGAGACGCTGGAAATGTTAAAGGAAGTTTTCATCCACGAACGTTTGTCATGAACGCAAGTCTTTGACTGACATAAGTAATTTACGGGTGGCCGGGAGAGTTTGGAAGATGAACCAACCTTAAACTTCAAAAATGGACAAAAATGCGGAGCAAGTGAAAGCTGTTCTCGAATCAGACCACTATTTAAGTGTCCCAGCAATCAAGGAAATAATACCCCTGCCGAAAATGGAGGTTCACCAAATCGTCATAAACCAATTGGAAATGCAAAAAAATTATTCAAAACTGGTGCCTAAAATTCTGAACCTTGAAATGCAGGTGTGACGAGTGTCACTTTGAATTGTCACTTCAGGTGAAAACTGAACCAAGCTTTCTGCAGAGAGTGGTCACAGGGGAGAAAACTTGGATTACTCAGTACGATCCCGAGAGCAAGTGGCAGAGTTCGAAGTGGAACACCAACAGTTCACCAAGACAGAAGAATGGATAAATGAATCTAAACCATGCTGACTGAGTTTTTGACGTGAAAGGAGTGATTCACAAGGAGCTACACCACACACACAAGGGCAAACAGTAAATACAGCTTTTTACACGGAAGAACTGGAGGACTTGTGAGAAAGGGTCAACTGACTGCTGCCCGAAATCTGTAGCCACTGGATTCTCCACCAAAACAACGCGAAGACCCACATGGCACATAACCATGCTTCCACAACTGTCATACTACCCTGATTTGGCCCCCAGTGGCTTTTCTCTCTTCCCAGCACTCAGACATGACAAGGGACATGGAAGAACATCATTTTGAGACTGTGGAAAACATACAGGCAGCCGTGACTAGGGTTCTTAAAAGCATTTCAGAAAATGAATACACCCAGAGTTTTGAGCTGTGGAAGAAACATTGGACTGAAACATGTATTGAAGTCCAAGGGTTCTCCTTCGAAGAGTATAAAGTGTATTTGAATGTAACTTCAATAAACCTTTTAAAAAAAGATCAGTCCAGGTACTTTAAGGACAGAGCCTGTAACATAGTCAATGAGCCCACTAATGAAATATTTTCACTTGAATGGTCAAACAAATTAATAATGTTCATTAATAATTTTATTCTCTGACACAATTTAAGTAGCCACAGAAGCCTTTTCACCTCTGGAGCTTAAGAAATGAGTGACATTATGGATGTCACCATCACTGCCTGTCATCATTTATGTGCAGGGCATCAACCACAGCATGCTAGCTACAATGTGAATCCAACTAAACAGTTCATTTGCCTGAGCAATTTCAAGTACATTGATCTGAGACTTTCATACTTCAAGTCACCACCCATAGTAACCTCTGCAAGAAGAGAGTCAGCAAGTTATAAAATTATCACTCTGGGAGAAATACTAGGGATGTTAAATAGGGAGGTAAGAAATATGGTGTGCCAACATGAAATCACCCTGCAGCATATCACAAAAATGACGGTTCCCAACATAGAGGATGCAGGGCAATATCAAGCATAAAAATGATAGGCAATTGAAACAAAAGCATTACATTTTCTGATAAATGTTCATTAAGAACACTAAGTGGTTCCTTCTACTGAAAACAATAAATGGTGGTAAATTCAGTCTGCTGATATGAACGCAGCTGAAGCCTCTGAAAGCACATCCGAGACATAGGTTTGGGCCCCAAAATATTTTGTTTTTATTTGTGATGGATGTTGCCAGGGCCATCTAAAGTTGGCCTATATTCAATGTGTCATGACTAAGCTGAGGACATTGCCTAAAATGCCTATTTTTTCTTTTACTCAGTAAACCAATTTTATGAAGTTATAAGTTCATTTAGGATTATTTATGGCCAAATTAAAGCGATTTGTTGCTGCCTAAAAATGCCTATTTTACCTGTTTATTCCTTTTTCTGCTGATATCGCCTATTTAAGGGCCTAAAAAAAGCAATATTCTTCTCAACGTCACCAAACTTCTCTTTAGTGTAGAGCTTGTCAGTTATTTCAGTTTCTTTTTTAATCTATCAAGGTTGAAATAATTTCATTAAACATGCATAAAGAAAAATCATCCAAAGTATTATTATATAAAGATTAGAAAAACAGCTATGGTAATTTTACGTGATACGTACATGCGATGGTTTCAATTGCCAAAAACTTGTTTTTGAAGGTACCACTCAGTATTGCTGAGTTTAAAGGCAGATCAACTGCCTTCCCAGCCAGTATTGATAATATGGGGAACATGGCTAAATACTGCATTATACTCTGAAGATAAAATTATTGAAATACGTGAGGTATGTGACAGGAATAATGTGTGCCTCTGATACATCAGTTCGAACGTCTTTTTCACCCACTTAAAGGTACACTACTGGGTCATTCCATGCCAAGTGGTCTGGTGGTCCCCGCTCGACCATCGCAGATTTCAATGAAATTTTGTATGGACTTTCACACATATTCCAATAAACATTTGGAAAGTTTTACATTCTTTGATGGTATACTTGCTGATATATAGTAATTTGTTTGACCCCGTGCCGCAGCCTTCTTCAGTATGACTATGAAATTTAGTAGGGATGTGCGAGCAGCTCGAAATTCGAGTCGAGTCGAGTTTAAGAAAGAAGCTCGACTCGGCTCGTGAATTTTTATAAACATAGAGTCGAGTCGATAGATTTTTAAGTGGTTGAAAAAATGGGGTATTTAATTAAGATTGCCGACAATTTCTTCAAATTCAATCGTGTTCTAATGGTAAATGTCCGTAGATCAGTGATGGAGAATATTTTACTCCCATAAGGTAGGTAGCAATACTAAAATTTCGTGCTATGTTATTAATTTACAATACCTACGTAATAAGTATGTACCAAATATTACATAATCTGCCTTAACATTAATGAATACTTACAGGAAATAATTTTCAGTTAACTAAATCATCTCCAATGACGGAATACTGAGACGTTTTTCGTGCCTCAAAATACGTACGTGATCGTTTCTCCGAGATTAGCATGTAATTTAATCAGAATAGTACTCATACGAGTGTTCACATACGATAAACATATGGAAATCAACCAAAAATCTGTGGGTTTTACATTGTTAACGTTGACAGTAACATTTCATGTACCGAATTTACAGTGTATCGACTTTATAACTACATCACAGAAGCAACTGATTACGTACAAAGTGAAAATGCGATTCATTTACAAGTAAATAGTTAAATGTACAGATTTTTATAAACGGAAGAAAATCTTCCCTGGTTCATTGTGTAGCTCAACTGGTAAGCAAAAACATGTCCTTTCCACATGATAGATTCGAGCAAAGTTTAACTGAGTCTATATTCTCGGTATTCTTTAAGTACGCACTAGTCGCTTTCTTTTGTTTGGATTTCGACTTCGGGTTGTTATGATTACAACCACACCGGTATCGAACAACTTGACCAATTTGACAGATACTAATTTCATACTCATGGTCTCTTAATACAAAGTGACCGCGTTCGTACTTTTGACAGGTAATTGACTATACGTATTAGAATATATTTTACTGAGGTAAATGTATGCGAAGAAGGATCCACTGTTAAAATTATTTTCCTAATATGATTCCGAGATTCAGTGAAATTGGTCAGTTCAAATTGGTCATGTTTCGTTGGTATCCAAGTTGCTGACGGAAGAAGGAACCAACTTCGCGTACAATTACCATTTTTTGTATTAAACATCCAATTCATCTACCGATGAGTGTAATACTACCTCGGACTGTTTCGTTTAATTTCAGGGTGCGTGTGAGCCCTCCCATTGTATGTACCAATTAGTATTTAAACGTTTCAACTTCAGAACTCGCCTTTCATAATGAGTGGAAGAGGTTCTTCTACTTGGAATTATTTTACAAAATATTCTTCTGTCGATTCAGAATGCGATACTTGAAAGAAGGTTCAAAACGCCAACTGGCAGCACCACAAGCCTAATTCGACATTTACAGAAACATCCATCAAGGTATTCTGTATACTTAAAAGAAAAGGAGGGAAAGAGCATCAATGAAAAGAAACCCTCAAAGAAGCAGGAAACATCTATCTCCGAATTTTTAATTCCCGAGAAAATGGATGCTTCTCACCAAAGGGCGAAGTTGATAACATCAACTATAGGGAAGATGATGCTTTTGATTTTCAGCCATACTCTACTGTAGAAGATAGGGGTTTTAGAGAAGTAATTCAAGTACTAAAACCAAGATATGAAATGCCTTCCAGAACTGTTTTTTCAAGAAGAATTATTCCGGAAATGTACGAAAAAAGGAAATGTGAAATTAGGCTAGAATTAGAAGAAGAATTCAGTACACTTGATTCATTGTCTTTAACTACTGACATTTGGACATCGCGAGCTCAAGATAGCTACATTTCTCTCACTTGTCATTTCATTAAAAAAGATTTTTCAATGAAACGCTATGTGCTTGCTAATTCCTACTTTCCTGGTCAGCATACAGGGATAGCTTTGTCTGAGAAGCTAAATTCAATACTAGAGGAATGGAATTTAAGGTCCTCAATTCCAATTTATATAGTGACTGACAATGCAAGAAACATGACGGCAGCAGTATCTGGTACAAAATGGCAGCAGTATCTGGTACATTATATTTGTTGAAATGATGAGAATTAGGAAATTTATCTTGAATTAAATAAGACTTTAAGGAATTTTATTTTCTCTAAAAAACAGAAAATCTAATATTGACAGTCAAACTCAACTCGACTCGAAACTCGATTTTTTTTGCAATGATCGACTCGTACTCGACTCGAATTGAAAATCTGGTGTTCGCACATCCCTAAAATTTAGGTAACTTTGAGGCATAGTATCTCAGGAGATATTTTGATAAGAGAAACAAAAATTGGCTATCTTCTAAAACGTTTTAAGCTGTATTAAACAAAATAATAAAAATAACTGTAAAGCGACTTCCTTGTAGAAAATTCAGGGCAAAACTGGCCTGAAAAATTGCAGATTGAAAAAAAATTAAAATTTTGGCTTTTCATATTTCAGGAAGTAAAGGTATATTCAATGTGAAACTTTGAGCATGATAACATATCAATACATTGTTTATGAATATAAAATTTCATCTTCCAAGTGCTTTCCATTATTTTAAAAATCGAGTCCAAATTTGACACTTTTTGTAAAAACGCCAAACATACGGTATATTCTCCCCGCTTTTACAAAAAAGACCCTCTGGAATTTCTTTTGGATAATTTTCATTATAAAGAGAATGATTTCAACCCTCTAAAAAATTATATCTGGTTTTTCATCGCAGGCATATAAGACCCTAAAAATAGGGACAACGTTGAGGATGGCATTTGTAAAAACGACAAAAATAGGTTATTTTCTACCCGCTCTTACAAAAGAAAGACCTTCTGGATACTCTTTTGAAAATTATTTCATTTGAAAGAGTATGTTTCAAGCCTCTTAAAAAAGTAGACTTGGTTTTTCATCGCGAGCACATACAGCCCTAAAAATATGAACAACGATGAGAACGTTGCTGTGGTGGTGCCAAATGCATTCTGTTGTTTGTCACCCTGTTTGTTTTATTTAGAATTTTTTAGTATATTGCGTTGGTCCATGGTGACATTGCCACTACCAGTTCAGGCATTTGCACCAGTGACCCCATCGCCGTAGGGGTCACGCTCAATTGCCGTGCAATACCAGCCACGGGTGGGTTTCTTGGTTGAGGACCCCAAGCCTGCAATTTGGTTTCTTCTACAAGGTTTCAAATCCTTGAGTGGGTATCTGTCTGGTTCCAAAGCCAAAGGTTAGGCAGCTTATCCTAGGTTCCCAAGCCGAAGCTCGTATGGTTTTTTTTTGGACTTTGGTAAGGAGACTATACTAGAGATTTGGGTTAAGTCGTGGCCGTTCTGTATTGTGTGACTTCGAGTTTTTATAATTGTAAGTGATTCTATGTATTCATTTCTTGGATCCTTCAAATTTCATCTTAATGAATCCGCAATTCCACTAGAGGTGCTTCTAGAATAGTGACAGCTGTTACTGGTATCGACCACCTCTTTGGGGCCAAAGTTAATAATTGAACTTTTGTCGATTTATCGGTTTTTAAAATTTTTGTTTTCATATCTTCGATTAAAAAATATTTTAAGTGTCTATTTTAGTGCCTATTTAGGCTATTTCTTCATTTTTAGTGCCTAAATGTCCTCAGCTTAGTCATGACATTTGCAGGTTCCCAACTCAATAGTCCCCATGCTTAAAATGTGGAATCAACTAATTAAAAATGGTAGAAAAATGACAAGAGAGACAAAACCAGTTTAGAAATAATGGGCACAAGAAATCCTAACAAAAATGTCACAAAATTAGTCATCAAGGAAAGTCATTCTGGCAAAATTATTTTTAGATAATACAGTTTCATCATCAGTTTGCAAGGTTACTCCTTGGAATATTATCAACAGGGTACTTTCAATAGTATATTGTATTCATTGTGTGATTAACACAAAATACATACTATGTTCACAATTTCATAAACAGCCCTCAGCCACTTTGCACACACAACATGCTTTGCCTCTGAGACTCACCCTTCTCCTCTTGTATCTTGGGGTAAGCCAGGGGCGGAGGGACACTTGTCAAGGGTGTGCCATCCTGCCCCAGCAGCAGTCCTCCCGGGAGGTGAGTTGGTGCCCCTGACGATGCCGTCAGGAGTGGTGGATGGTGCCCTCCCCCGAGGGGGTGATGGTGGGCAGCCACTGCAGCAGCCGACATCAGAGACTGGTGGAGGTGGTGCTGCTTGCATGAATATCAAAGGGAATCATGATCGTGGGCATGAGTTGTTTTGACTCAAAAATGGTGTCAGTGAACATAGTGAAATCCCTTATTAAGTAACCACTGCTCATTCCCCATAATTAGAGATACGTGAAAATCGCAAATTGCGATAAATACGATATTTCCGCGATGCACGTGAATAAATGCGACATAGGCGCATTGGCTGGACTTTTTTGATATTTTACAGCAAATTTGCCTTTTCGACGGCAAAATTCGTAAATTTACTGCCGAGCGCAGTTGAAATGCTCCACCGAAGCTCACCGCTTATAGCACGTGAGCGTCTGGCCAGTTGCTTGCTGGCTGGGACTCAAACTCGACGTCGGCAAGCTACACCGCCGCCACCGGCCCATTTTTGCACGCCGCCGAACTCATAAAAGACGCGAAATCGGCGAGTTCACCAACATAGGCGATAGCTGCCGGAAGACAGAAACGCTTCCCTCTCTTTCCATTTCTTCCTGGGAATGGTGATTTTTTTCAAACTATGACCTTGACTACGGTTATTACAACGCTACTAAAGATCGTTAGCGATCTATATCTAACGATAGTGATATTTTGTCATTTTGTGTTTTGCCTTTCTGCCATTTGCATTTGACGTTGAATTGGGTTCCTTCATGTCGTCATCACGCAGAGATTGCGTCGTCATGAAAAAATCCACTCCTGGAAAGTATGTAGTTACATTTTATTAGATCCACGCCGCATGTGCCGCCGCCGGGTCGGAAGAGGGTCAGTCGCCGCCACCGACAGAAATGTCGTCGGCACCCACGTCTGACTCAAAATCATCGATCAGTACGCACCACCCTGTTCCCCCACCACCCGACCGCCCGACGTGCGTTGTTAGCATTTACACAAGGTGGAGCTTTCTAATGGTATAAGGAAATGCTCCAAAAGCCGTAACGTGTTATCTATCTTAGGATTTTATGTGCTGTCCTACGATTTAAGAATAGCGTTTGTGGCGGTGACGTGTTGGCGGAGAGCGATATTGGGTGGGAGCGGCAACACGTTGGCGGAGCGCGGGAGTGGCCGAGTTTGATAGTGACGGGAAGGTGACAATGTAGATGCGGCACGGCTCCCGTGGTTTGGGGCGGCAGCGTGCGGGAGGAGACCAGTCGGCACCATGTGAACCGGGACCGGGACACAGAGAGTTCGTTCGGTGCTCACCGCGAGTGTGAAAGTCTCGTGGGAGACTTTTGCGTGAGTACCGCCGTTACAAGCGTACAGAGTTTTATCTCGGTGTAATTGCCTACTTGTTTTGATTTTACTGGCGGTCATTTATACTCAGCTGATCTCGACACGTGTTACCGGAAAAATACCGCGAGTTAAAATAACAATTAAGCAACTTGTGGAAGCCTACAAAAACGAAAATTTTTGTGTAAGTGAATCCAATATTCTCATGTGTGGGATATGTAAGCTCAGATTGGACTGGAATTAAAAAGATACCTTAGACAAGCATATTTTAACTAGTTCACATTTGGCTAAGAAAGTGTCTGTTGCTCAAGGTCTGCAGGCAAGCAACAAGAGGCAAACCACTTTATTTGAGGCGAATGAAAATGCCAAGAAGACAAAAACAGAGAAACACGATTTCATACATGACACTGTCAATGTGCCTCAAGGCAAATATTCCGGTACACAAAATAGATGCTACAAAATGCTTTAAACTGAAATTGAAAGTTTTATAAAATAAAAATGAAAGTGCTATTTACACGTATCTCTACCCATAATTAATGGTCAGAAACCATTTAAGGACTGGATAACTTTCCTTTTGTATTTTCTCATGACTGAGAATTTCACTTTCCCCACAGTCAAATAATTGTAATAGTATTACTCAAAAACTACTTACAATAACTTTTCCAAACAAAAAATGAATTTAAGGAAAAATACGTAGTTTAAAAATCTTAAATTATTTATCATGAAAATATTTTTACGCAAAGTGCATTGATGTAAGACAGAATCACATTATCATGTACAATACTACCAAAGTTTTCTATAAAATTATCCATAAATATGAAATAGCGTGAAAGTAACGTTTTACCTCATTATCTTATATTTCTGTCTCAGTTTCCATGTCTCAGTATGTAGTATTTTCATATTTTTCTCTTTGTGTGATATTAATGGATAGAGATATTATGCACAGGCCAGCACCACACTTCACACAGTATACTATACTTCATCTTGTTATTTTTTTCCCTGAGCAAAAACAGCAGTGCAACACATGCTTTTTCAGGTCAATGTTCATTGTTTTTTATTGATAATGTTAACCTAAAATTCTGGTGGAAATATCTCTTGCCAGGCAATTTTAAGATTACACAAATTTTCAGTCTAACAAGTCACATCATGCAAGCAAAGAAAACTTTTTTAGTCCACTTCCATGTCAGTTAACTAATACATAATATAAAAACTATATATCATTCTGTCCCCCTTGCCTACAAAGTTACGTAATCTATAGGTTAATCCTGAACAAATGCTGGCCAGAGGGGACCTTCATAGCTCGGTGGTGATGCCGATCACAGCCGATGGAATATGATATCCCTTCACAGCTCGGAAGTCAGAAAACAAATGAAAGGTGGTAGGCATCAGAGTAACATTGGCACTGCAGTACTTGCATATCCATGGAAAAAGCAGCATTATTTGATTGTTGAGTTCAATTGGCATGATCAAATGAATGAATTGGTTATTGAGTAAGTTTGTAATTATTTATTAATGCTAATTAGATAGCATCAGTTTCGCTTTAACCATTTATGTTAAGCTAACATGCAGCATCTCCATCATTATAATAAGGTAGTAGAAATAAATGTGTCGAGACTGGATTCCAGCATTATACTCTCTTCTACTGGTGGACTCTTGTTAGGACGCTCCTTGATAGCATGTTTTCCTTATTTGCACATTCATTTCCTCATGTCCGAGTCACAGTGCATGTAAATAATTATGGTTAGCACGTTTTGGTTACCTCTTTAACACGTTTGGAGGAGGACCAAACCAACCTGAAGGTTAATTTGACTATGATATCTCTCAAGAGGTTTAGTTCTTGCATTAAAAAATATTTTTATCGCTTACAATATTTACATATGACGCATGTCAAAATAGAGGCAAAAAAGAGTTCCCCCATCAAGATTAAACTCCATTGCTAAGAATAGGGAAAAACATCGAGGATTCAGCTCAAGAAGGTTAGTACAGAAAAAGTGTGAGGCAGACAATTTTGTGAGTTGGAGGATGTCCTGCTGACATGGAACAAGCACGATCATCCAATGTGCCATTAGATGATGGTGTATTAGTACCCAAAAATGCCTCGTATTTAGCTGATAAAATGGGCATACGTGACTTAAAGACTTTGAATGGATAGATTGAGGGATTTTAAAAATGCCATGGGATAGTTTACAGGTGCATTTGAGGTGAGACAGCCAGTGTGGACATGAACGTTTGGGATATATGGAAAGATGTCACCCTTCTAGTAGCATTGAAAACTACACCCTGAATGACATTTTTATTGCCGATGAGATGGGCTTATTTTTTCATCTGCTTCCTGATAAAACAATGGCATTTGGAGAAAATTAGTGTCATTTAGGCACAATGAGTAAGGAGAGGATAACTGTCCTATGTTGCAACGAAAGTGGAACAGAAAAATTGATTCCGTTAGTGATCAGGAAATCTAAATGCCCCAGATGCTTCAAACATGTTCGGACATTACTTTGCACTCATGAATTCAACTCTAATGCTTGGATGACCACAACAATTTTTTAAAAGTTCCTGTGAGCACTGGATGCCAAGATGGGTGGAGAAAATCGTAACATTTTGTTGCTCATTGATAACTGTGCAGCACATCCAATAGACTCTATATTATTTTAAATGTTAACGCTGCATTATCCTCCTAATCGCACAAGTGTTCTACAGCCACTCAAGTAAGGTATCCTACCAAATACCAAGCATAAGTCCCAAAAACTATTTGTCAACAAGAGGTTGGCCAGCCTTCAAGTGTCAGGTTGAAAAGTAAATATTTTGGCACAAAGTTTTTAATCAGTAAAAGGTTGGTTGAGAAGTCTGGCAAAGAAGATTAAGATTAAGAAATACACAACATTAGAGAAAGATTAAGGAATGCATACACAAGAGAAGAGCTAGATGTACAACCAATTGCATATCAAATGGGAAAATATAATGCAAAATAGAACAAAATTGTAATGCAGATATCTATAGAGTGAGTTTAAATGAAAGTAATGGAATACAAGTCATCAGGAATGATAAGAGTTGGAAGACCAAGGACCAGATGGTTAAAGTGAAGTCAGAGCAGGCTTAGAGCCTAATCCAGGAGTGAAGACAAAGAACTACAATTACCACAGCTCTTACCTGTGCTACTTGGCTCTGGTGCTGTCGATTGTTGGTGTTGGCAATCTCCTCCTTCCTCCGTGACTGCACCGCCTTGATCGCTGCCAGCCACCTTTCAAGAGCCAAGTGGATCCGAGCATGCAGACTCTCCTCACTTAGGCGCTCCATCTTGGCCACCAGAGTTATCACCTGCTCAGCAACAGATGATTAAATGGTTAAGATACATTAATGCTTAAAACAACTTTCCACCTCAATGTATTTGAGAACTTGATAAAATAGAATATCATTGTCACATAAAATAACTTTTTCTACTTACTAATTTATATAATTACATTCTTAGATGAATAAAACCTACAGCAGAGGTTGTTTATGGAAGCCAGTGATTTTCTATTTTCAAAATCAAAGGTTTCTCTAGCTTTTCCAACAGGAAAATCACATTCTTTCAAAGAGGTCCTTATACAAAGATAACAGCGTGAAGAGCTTCAGAGATTGTCTAATCTATTTCCTAGTTTATCCACCTGCCTCGAGGGCATGCTAACTGCCCTGGGCCTGGTGATTCATTCCAATTCAACTAAATATGAATGTTCATGATGAGAAAACCACCTTTGTTATTTCCACAAACTTTTTTACGCTGGCACGATGCGCGTTTCACCACACTGTGGCATACTCATGTGCCTGCACATGAGTATGCCACAGTGTAGTGAAACGCGCGTCGTGCCAGCATAAGAAAGTTTGTGGAAATAAAAAAGGTGGTTTTCTCATCATGAATATCCATAATTTCCACTAAGTCAGGCCTGAGATTATCAGTTTTAAATATGAATGAGTCATATTTGAACATGAGAAAATGAGAATCGTATAAGCGCTGGCCCAAATCAATTTTTATGAGAAATTCTAAAAAAAATAGCACTGTCATAATTTTGGAAGACATTTAAAAGGTTGCATTATGCGTCATTGAAGAACCAGGTTCCATTCCTAGTTCTAAATGAGTGTTTTTAATTCTTTCATGTAAATGCGGTGCACTCATCAAGGAAGACCTAAGCATTGTCCTTTCCTTTCCCAATTCTTGAAACTAGAATGTCAGAAAACATATATCTGCTTCACTGATAAATCCTATGGTTCCAAGAACTACCATTCTAAAAGATATGTTTCAAATATAATTAACATGAGAAAATAATCATCAATGCATCTCATTCCTAGACAAAGGGCAATAAATTAAAAAAAGTATACCGAACGGCAATTCATATCATGGTTGCACTAACATGTGCAAATATGGTACATGGCATAGTACAGTCGAGCATCTCTAATCCGGCACCGCCGCGACCTAGGTGATGCCAGATTACAGGTGTTTTGCAAAATGTCTTTTTTTATGCAAGGCATTTTCAATCCAGTTAGCGATACTTCTATGATATCATTCTTTTACTGTTTCTATGCATGACAATGGGCACAAATATGATTATAAACATCTGGTTTTAACTGCGTAAATCATTGGAAGATAGTACTTTTCCAGCAAATCTGTTGACGCCCCTGACGGCCATGTTGGACATCGAAATGCCGGAAAAAATGGAACCTTTTGCCTGTTTGGACACCCCAGAAACTTTAATTCGCAACTAATCATTTTTAGAAAAAATATATAAAAATATATTTGTTAATATAATGAATGAAATTTGAGAATACCGAAATAAAAATGAAAACTATGAATCCATGATGCAACACTATTTGCCGCGGCCGATTGATTGATGCGATTGACGATCAGTTGTTTCATCATTTTTGATGCTATTGTCTGTCAGGAGTTAGGAAATTAAGGTTTATTCCAATGGAGCAGTTTAGTCTGCTTCATCCACATTGCGGTTTCAGGAGGCTGGTGAGGATAAACTTCTACTTTTTCTGCTACCTATTAAATGTTTCGTGCCCTCGCTTCATGCCTCTGGCATCGCTCAGATCGGACATGGTCAATAGCTGTGCATGCATAGTAAAGAATTTTAATGAAGTTTATTGCACCTTACAGCCCAAGAATAAGCAATAAAGCATTACATTTAAGCATGGCTAAATTTGCATGCCATGAAGCAGCGTAGCCACGACAAGTCACTAACTAAAAGTAGTGGTTTCTCAGCCAACAGCGAGGACTTCTATCTACAATGTGCATTACTTAATCATATAATTTGTTTAGTCTGCATGTACAATTATTTTTTAATGAAATTACCACGAAATACTTGTAAAATAAGTTATATTTTATTCCAGCAATTAATTAAAGGATATATTTTAATAAAGTGCAGAGTCAAAATCTCTTAAAACAACATTTGTGATTAAGATTCTTTTATTTCTTAGGATATGTATGAGGTTTTTTTCGTAACACTGCCGGACTATAGGTGCTCCCGGATTATGGGTGCACCACTGTATAACTGTTTTATGGTAACTGTTAGAATCATATTATAACTTACCCTTGCATGCTCACGCAGCTGATCCACAATGAGTCGATCAACACGTGACGGGGATGGAGGCAATCGGGGGATGGGGATGTTATTGGCCGACGAGAGTCGCTTGCCTGGGTGATGACGAGCCAACTCGGCCTCGGTCTTCTTCCTCTCCCTCTCCAGCATTCGGAATTGTCCATAGCATTCCTCCAAGCATGCGTGCAGCTCTGAAGATGGTCCACATCGTCGAAAGAACATAGACCTGAAAAGAGGCGTTGAGGAAGCATAAAGGACATTAAAGCCTTGATCAAGACAGAGCTCTAACACAAAATTCAATAAAATCCAGTTACAGTTTGTGCATCAGAATATCACAGTTTTAAATATATCGCAGGTCTGGACCTGTCCCCCAAAATTATCAGTTAATTTTCCTCTTGCACTGGCTTTGTATCCAACTTATCATGACCCAGTCCATAGTTATATGCTCCAATTTACAGCGGTAAAATCACATCTACCTTTGTCATCAATCATCTATCTTTGTTTGGAAGAAACCTTACAAATTAGTACATTTTGGTTTCCCTTATCAACCACAGTATCCTCTATCATGGCCCTTGATTAATCGCAGTACATCTTTGGAGAACTAGATTTCTCAATCGCAGGGGATTTTCTTGATTATCTGCATCTACTATTCAAGAGCAGTGAATATTCACTGAATGTTTCTTATCACCGGGCCGATTCAAATTTACACGTACTCAAATCTGTGCCAAGCTTTGCCAACCACAGAATGTGATTCAATTTTTCACAGTTGTCTTCGGTGACTATTTCCTCAATTTTTTCCTGAAATATCAAAATATGTTTAAAAGAAACTCACCATGTTACTTTTGATTGTGATTCACCGCCCATTTTCAAGATGCTTTTTAACCAGTTTTTTTATGTTAACAATGTTGCGTCACATGATTTTCAATGGCCATATACCGTATTTCTCCGAATATAGTCCCATCCCCCCCCTCCCCATTTTAGAAGTTTCAGTTTTGGAAAAAGTTTCAAATAGCAAAGCAGGAGTTACATAAATTATTCTCAGGTTAACAACTTGTGCGGTAGCTTGTCTCACCAAAGTTGCACGGACTTTCTTTCCAGTTCCAATTTTTCAGCTGCCACATGGTTGCCTCCATGCGACAGCATAAATTCTCCCCATGCAATTATGCAAGAACACTATTCAGTGGAATGAATCATGGGCCATTGGAAGTGGAACCCATGACATTCCTTGTAAAAGAAGAAAACAATCTTAAATAATGTTAAAATGATTCCTTTCTGCATAAGGTTTTATAAAAATCGCGGTACTTCTCCCACATCAACTACTTTTGTTTCTATTTATGTCCTTCTGGAGTCGAGCCATTGAGCTGAAGTCCAAGTTTTTAAGTACCTATAGGTTTGCCAATGGATAGCAAAAATTTCATTGTACCACTTCAGAGGAGGCAAAAATTGTGTTCTCCGTACTTATATGCATGAAGTGCGCTTTTGAAAGGCATTTAGAGCAGGATTGGAATTTTTTCCAGAGTCGAACTGCCGACCGTAAACTTAAAAGTTCAATAATATTACCAAGTATTATTGTATTGCCTATGAGTTCCTAATATTTCAGAGCTCTACCAAGATAAATAAGAATGAAAATCGTGGTTCTTTTTACTGATGCATGCAGTGTGATCAAGTACAAGGGTTTAAATCATAGCCGGATTGGGATTTTTACTGAGTCAAATCAACAGGCGAAGACTTGTTACCATAAGTAAGTCCAACCATGTTAAAGAGTTTTATCGTATTGCTTAACTATTACTAAATTTTCACAGCTCTTCCTTTCTAAATAAGAAAGAAAATCATGATTCTTTGAACATAAGCATGCGGCACACTCTGGCACGAGGTTTTGAGCCATAGCTGGATTGACAATTTTTCCTGAGTCAAACCGAGAAACGTAGACTACAAGTCCAACCATATCATCATTTACCATTGTATTTTCTATGAATTTGTAAAATTTCATAGCTCTACATCGCTAAATAAGTAAGTAAATAGTGGTTCTTTGCGTCTTTGCACGCGATGCGCTTAAGTACGAAGTTTGGAGACGTAACTGGATTGACAATTTTTCCAGAGTCAAACCGAGGATTGTAGACTTCAAATCCAACATGTTATCCATTACCATTGTATTGTCTATGAATACCTACAATTTCACAGCTCTACATCGCTAAATAAGAAAGTAAATCGTGTTTCTTTGTATATATGCACGCGATGCGCTTAAGTACAAAGTTTTGGGCAATAGCTGGATTGACAAACTGGATATGATACTGGATATCCTGGATCAAATACACTGTAGCATGATTCCAAACACAGTGAAAGAATAAAACTGGATATGATACTGGACACACTGGAAATTTTATCAGACTTAATTGAAAACATTAAGTAGTTATGGTTTGTGCATGAAACCATTGCCACTAAAAAATTTTCCCTTAATTTTTCATGAGAATAGAATGTGTTACACTTTGAGTCAGACATTGAAAGCAAACACAGAAAAATGGAGGGATCAGGATTTCAAAACCTAGTCCAGGTGACTGATTTTACACATTGAGACTTTTGGATATTTGCGTAGTTAATAGTCTTCAAATTCCACTAACGTCAGGTTTGGCTTTTCACCATGTTGGACAAAAGAAAAACTCATAAAAGCATCTCCTAAAATGCATTTTGTGGTTTACTTTCATGAGTTACTTTTAGAAACAGTAAATATATGAATACGCAGAAATATTAAAAAATTGAGCCACAGACTATAATAAACTAAACGATTTATGGAACCATGGCCATTAAAAAATAATAGGATTTTGACACCTCAAGGAACTACAGAAAATGAAAATACGTTGACACTTCAATAATTGGGAACATTTATTCTTCTATCAGTTAAGACAACAGCAAGAGATGTATGACCAAACTTCCCAGATCCCACTTTCATTCTCACTCATATTTAAGGAAATGGGAGCCTTGACCCTACCCCTCCCCTCACAAAATATCCCATCAAGGTCAATATCTTTCTTCTTTGGGTCTTCCCCTAGCCAACCATGGGGAGGAAGGCCCTTTTTCCAAGGCATTTACTGTTCTCCTCCATTTGGGTGTGGTTCAGTGGCATTGTATCAGCGTCAACAATTTGAGACATTTTCCTCCAAGATGGTACGATATTTTTGAACAGAATTGTACATGTATCGATTACATCCAATGCATACGCCACCCACCCAACCAGAATTTGAATATTTTCAGGGAAGATTCGATTAAATTACATCTCCATGGAATTGATGAAATTTGATCAAATCCTAAAACCCTGACCACTTCACTAAACAAACCCTTGAGATCAAAATATTTGTCACCAGGCTACAGGAAGGATTATGCCTGTTGCCACCACAAAGATTACAAGCTGTATGATGACAGGAATAGAATAAAGATACTGTCAAACAGTTATGTTACAGATAGAAACACAAGATTTGTTCTCACACTACCATACTTAACCATAAAGCAAAATGAGCACAGCACTAATACACAAGGTTACACATCCTTTGGCCTTCCAGAGTCAATATCTTCCTATTTTACTGGGAAACAGAAGGTGTTAGGCTAGGGGGTAGTACATAGATGCAGGTAGTAAATCTCTATTATGGACAGGTATGCCTCTCAATCACAAAATTTCCAACATGGAAATAAAAATAACACCGTATCCCCAGAGTAAGTATTTGAGATTACCTCCATGAACGTAGTCCAAAGGCCTGAGGGGGAAGTCCAAGAAAAGCTGGGGGGATGTCATAGGAGCCCATGACATCTCCACCAGGAGCAAAAAGATGATCAGGCTGCGACTGCCCACTCGTGAAGTTGGCCGTGCCAGCTGGGCCAGCCGCGCTGGCATCTGAGAGACCGCAGTGTGGTGGCTGCTGGAGGTGTGGTGGCAGCGGAGGCGGCACGAAGAACTGTCCACTCCCGAAGAGGCCCTGATAGGAGGGTGGGATGGGGTGCGGAGGGGGTGGAGGGGGAGGATCAGCATCCGCGGACGACGAGTGGTGGAACATGGGCGGGAGGGCGTGGGGTGAGAGCGGATGGTGAGGAGGGGGTGGGGGAGGCCCCTTATTAGCCGCCCCCCTCATGGTGGGGGGAGGCACGCTGAAGCGTGACGCGATGCTTCCTCGATCGGGGCTTGTCAAGCCCTATAATACACACACACACACACACCCTCATTCAGCACAACGCACTAAAGCAAAGTTCATCAACCAAACTGATGAGCTCTTCTCGGGTTTCCCACCGGGTTAGGCTCTCCATGAGATGTGCAGGCGATCATGGAGCCTGACCTGGTAGCAAACCCGAGAAGAACACATCAGTATCATTCGCCGGGAAAGCTTGAAATCATACTTCATCTATCAAAGACCAAATTCAGTTTTCCACCTGTGAAACTTTTCATATCTACTAGCAACCAACTTCAGAAATCATGGAAGCCCATTTTAAACTGCTGTGCACAGTTAAGTTACATTTTTCTGGATGTCGGGAAATTGCTAGCCCAACACACACTCATCAAACATATGTCTTTAAATTTTAATACATCTCTCTACATTTGAATTATTAGCTGTTAACTTTATGACTTTAAAGCCAACACAGGAGGTCTCCAAATTTCATACCTTATGTGTTCTGAAAGTCACTGAATAAATAAAAATATTTTGCCTCAGCCATAAATATTTTATTTATATCAAGCAAGTGCATATGCAGAATTATTCTGTGGGTAAGGCTTTACAAAGAGTTACATTGATTTATTTTTATAATATATATGGATTTAACGTTTTTATATTGATTTATTAAATACCTTGAGAAATAGTGCAAAAATTCCACAGAGTAACAATCATTCACCTTGACCGAGATATGAACCCAGATCCTGTGATATCACACCAAGTGCTTCATACAAGTGCGATACCACGGTAACCAGGTTTGAGTCCTGTTTAAGGAAGGCAAATGATTTTTCCTTCAGTGAAATTTTTGCACTCATGTGTACTTGTGGGTGATGCCGTTAAAGTAATACTGTTGCTGGTTCATGGCATCCTCAAAAAATAGATAATTTTTATTACAATTTATTACGCAAGTAGACGAGAGTGAATTTTTTCAAGCAAACTTAAAATCATGAATGAATGAGCCAGCAATATAGTAAGTGATACTGTCGCTAACGTCACATACATTTAAATGGAACCTATGGATACTCCCACTGCTAGAATTACATGAATTGTAAAATTGATTTGATATGAAAATAACAGATGGAGAAGTGATGTTAGATGAATATCCCTTGAACAAAAAGTTTTTCGAGTGTGCTGGGTGAAAAATTTTTTGATCACCATGAGCCCCGAAAGCTTCAATGAACAATCCCTTGAACAATTTAAATGAATGTTTAAAATGCATACACCGTATATGCATAACGAGCCTCCGTTCTGGTGGCCAGCACGAATAACACTTGGGGCAAGCAAGCTGCCGCTAATCCATCACATACTTGAACATGAAATCCATCACATTACAGTGTTTGAACTAAGGGTGGACGGGTTAAGACTTTTAAGTTTCGGGTCAGGTATTTTTATTCACCCTCGGGTCGAGTCGGGTCGCATTCTACATTTTAGCCCTTATTTTACTCCAAAAAAAACCATGCAGAAATCCATAAAAATATTATATTTATTAAGGTCTATTATAGGAAACTTGTAATCAATCTGGGCCGATATCGCGTACTACTGCATAAGTGTAGAAACTCAACATCAAAATTGAAATGTGTACAAATAGTGGATTCAGTAATCAACTTACCACTTAATTAACACAACTTAATACAAGATTAAGTTTTAAATAATGGAACAAAATAAACGTTTCTATTGTTCTTTATTTCCAACTCACTTCACTAACAGTCTCATGAAAGATGTATGTTAAGTATTCTAATTTAATTTTCTGCAAACATTCTTAAACATTATCTGATATAAAAATCCTACCCTACTCTTCTTTTTAGTTGTTTTTATTTATGCTTAATTTAACTGTAGGACTATGGCAAAAATGTTCAACAATGCTCTTTCATTTGTGGTGCAAATTTTAAAAACTAATATACTCCTTCCTTAGTGTCTTTAATCATCAAATTAAGGATAAGTGCGAAACAGAAGAGTTGGGTGGCTTCTGGCAATTGATTTAATGCTGACCGCATATTTGCAGCATTGTCTGGAACACAGTAGTTTCAAAATTTCCAATAAACCCCATTGGGTCAA
The DNA here is from genome assembly GCA_963573305.1 of Pyrrhosoma nymphula. NCBI lineage: Eukaryota > Metazoa > Arthropoda > Insecta > Odonata > Coenagrionidae > Pyrrhosoma > Pyrrhosoma nymphula. The sequence continues at coordinate 107,993,655 of OY754335.1, forward strand.
TAATTTCTTCAGTTCCTGGCTGATAACTGCACCTGTGTGAGACTCTGTTACAACCATACATCCCAAGCAACGAGATGCTAGTGTTACATCCTTAGTTACATAATGTGCAGTAACTGCCAGATATGATGTGGTATTGATTGACGTCCACAAGTCAGTAGTGATTGATAGTGACTTTAATGTAAGGTTTTCGCTGTCTACCTCAAATCTAATTTTAGAAACAGTTTTTTGGAATAGTTCAGGAACAAGTGTTCTAGAGAATGTTTTGGCAGAAGGCAAACTGATTTTACTGTCAGCAATTTCCAACAACTTAAATATCCCTGGCTCCTCTACCAAACTACAGTGAAACCTCGTACTTGCATTATCGGAAATTACATTTTCCCGCCATTTACACCACTCACTTTACGCCGCAGGCATTGCTCTGCCCGCTCATATCGGACATGGTCATAATATCTGTGTGTACGTAGCAAAGACTTTTAATGAAGTTTCTTGCACCTTACAGCCAGAGAATACGAAGTTATAACCAGATATTTATTATAATTTTTGGTAAAGGTGAGCTTTCGTCCCGCCAGCGTTTTCGCGAATTTCACCCACTTACAATAGAGATATCGGAACCAAATTCACATCACTTATAAAGCAAACCTTGCGCATTTGTTAAATACTTTCAACACAACAATGCATCAACTACTTTAGGAATGGGAAACTTTCAAACCTGAGAAGTGAAATTGTTCCTCTCCGCCATCTTGTGAAAAAATGCTGTTTCCTCTTATCCACTGTACGTAGCGCAGCGATCGAGCAGTTGGTTCTCTAGCATATGCACACCTCTCCTACACTATTTCTTCCCGCCTTCCACTCAAACTCGCACCGCAACAGCCATTTACTACAATGCAATTCCATTCATTCCACCGCAGTAAACATTGCACATTTCACTTCAAATGAAGGATTTACACTTCCTTTTCACTCGCATTCATTCCACTGCACTAATAACATTTCACGTATCACTTTAAATGGAGGATTGCGAGTTCCCGCAGCGAACAAACACCCGTGCCTTTCGAGGAATTCCAAGCCTGACTCAGCCGAAACGAAAGTCTGGATCGCAGACATTGGTGTGTGCGTACACGATTGACAACTCATGGCGACCGTACACCACACATGCAAGAAAATGATTAACACCAACAAGCTTCTCAACTCTGGTTGGCGAATGAATACCAGTTGACTTTTCATCAATCAACTTCCAATTATTGACAGTTAATTTCCCCCTTCCACACTACCCGAGAGAACTACGTCAACAATACTATTTACTTAGCCTCTAACAAAAGCCCACTTATAATAACCTTGTCATCTGATGAATTTTATACCAGAAACAATACGCAGAATAATATTTTAGCCTAGTTCTACCAATGCCCACGAATTTTTACCAATAAGCGTGAGGGATTCTATTCTTAAAATAATACGCAGAATAACATTTTAGCCTTCTACTAATGCCCACGAATAATCACCAATGAACGAAAGGGATTCTATTCTTAAAATAATAAGCAGAATAACATTTTAGCCTTCTATCTATGCGCACCAAAAATCATCAATAAGCGTGAGGGATTCTATTCATAAAATAATACGCAGAATAACATTTTAGCCTTCTACCAATGCCCACCAATAATCACCAATGAGCGAGAGGGATTCTATTCTTAAAATAATACGCCCCCCAAGTTTATTGGAGGGGTGGGTTCAGGGCAAAGGAATGGAAGGGAAATTCGTTTTTCGGTTTAACAAAAGACGGAAATGCAGTACAAATCAGCATTTTGAAATTTCCTCCACTCCCAGAAATGCCCATTTCCACTTTACCATTCCCGCGAAAACTGCGTTTTTCGCTGTATTAATTCACGAAAATGCGTTTTTCACTTTTGAAAATGGCCAAATCGGGCCCGCGTACCGTCCCACCCTAGCACCCCTGTTTCACTCCATAGGCCCGTAAGCTTGTTGGGGGGGTGGGGTATAGGAATATAGTAGAAGTGAAATTAGTCTTATCCCTCTACCGGTTGTTCGTGAAAACCTCCAAATATGGTGTCGAAAACGGATGAAAAAGTCGAAAAATTGGTCATTTTCAAACGTCTACATCTCAAAAACTACTAGTCACACGGGTATGATTCTCACATTTTTACAAATGCGCAACCTTCCTCTACTCATAGGTATCACATTCAATATCGTAAGTTTCCTAGGTTTTTCAAAAAAAATGTTGACCGTGCGGGACGAAAGCTCACCTTTACCTAATTTTTATGCATATAGACAGTAAAACAATGATATTATAGAAGTATTGCTAACTGGATTGAAAATGCCTTGCATAAAATAAGACTACGCTTCATTTCATAGCTTGAATCATATTGGCAGATTGCGAGTTGATGTAGTTCAAATTTCTGTTACTAGTTGCACTGTATACTATTTGCGCCACATTCAAATTTTTCCTTAAAAAAGGTCCTATTGCTGCTCTCTTTCATTTTACCACATATATGTACAAGACAAAGTCAAAAACCGTTTTACAAAGTATGATATGGAAGAGTAATGGACTTAAGAAGTGAATTTTATTTTTTGAAAGAGCACGTTGAGGTGCAAATTGAAGGAAAACTGAAAAATGTAGTCTAAATTCGAGGTTCTGCATGCATTGGAAACAGGAAATTGAATGGAACTCACCAAAAGTGGTGTAAATTGCGGGAAAATGTAATTTCCGATAATGCAAGTATGAGGTTTCACTGTATTTAATTCTCGCGATTTTTGACCCAATCCAATTTTGATCCGAGATTTGAAAATTCCCGACCCGAAGGTCGGGTCAGGACGATGACCCGACCCAAAAATTTCAAGGCCCCATCGACCCCTAGTTTGAACTTCAGTTGTCGCGGCCGAGACTTAAGAATAATATGCCACCAGAATGGATAAGTAATCCTCCCTCCGTTAGTTTGAAATCTTTATACCCCTTTAGTACTACATGTATGCATTGGCAGTTGAAAATATCAATTTTTTAAATTTTATCAAAACAAAAGTAATGAGATTTTCCAGGATAAAGAAAGCGAGGCTGGTGATAAGAGTAGGAAGTCACAAACTGGAGCAAGTCGAACAATTTAATTATTTGGGTAGTACGCTAGAAGAAACAGAACATAGTAGCAAAGACATTAGGAGGAGAATAGTACTAGCGAAGGAAGCGTTCAATAATAGAAGGGAGCTGATGACGGGGACCTTAACTAAGGATGTAAAATAGAGGCTGGTGAAGAGCTTGATATGAAGTGTGGCGTTGTATGGGGCAGAAACGTGAACCTTGAGAAAGGAAGACGAAAATAGGCTGAAGGCTTTCAAGATGTGGGTGTGGAGGAGGATGGAGAAGGTGTTGGATGGAAAGGAAGACAAATGAGGAAGTGCTTGACATGGTGGGCGAGGAGAGGAAACTTATGGATGAGATTAGGGGAAGACAGGGTAGGTGGCTGGAAGCGGTAATGAGGGGCGATGGTTTGCTGAAGGCCGTGGTAGAGGGAAGGATGTTGAGTAGGAAGGGGAAGAAAGAGATTAGGTTTTATGGATGGGATGAAGAAAGGTAGGACTTATGCTGAGATGAAGAAATAAATACTATAGGTAGATAGGGCACGGCACGTGTAAGAGTCCGTTGGAATTTCCTTGACTTTCATCATAACCTACCTATAACTGGTAGATTACTCTAGTGAAACCCTCCTCGTATTGTCGCACCATTTTTGCCATTTTCCCAACACGGAACAAGCAATTTTTTGAGAATTTTCATTTTTACTCTATCCCTAATATCTCAAGAACTAATTACGACAGGGGAGAGACACTGAGACCATACTATTTTACACATAGTGGAGTACACATTCTTTAATTTTTCTTTTTTCCTTTGATATTTCTGAAATTGAACTTGAAATCAACATTTATTTCCTACAAAAAACTGATTTTTGACTCGAGAAAACTATACAACGGAGGAAAGTCTCCGATTTGAGAGCTTATGAACTCAAAGTAAAAAGTTGAGGAATAATCTATAAAGTTTTACACATGAGGCACTAAACCTTTTTCCTCAAAGAGAAAACAAAAACTCACTCAAAATCAACAATTTTTGAACTTCATTTTCTTTAGTAGGGGGAGCCATTAAAAATGCAGCTTACAGTATATAAAGATATGCACAAGTACAACACACAGCTTAAACTTGGGCTTTGAGATTCTACTCATAAAGAAATATGGTAGTTATAAACAAGCTAGGTGCTCAAAGTCAGCCATTTATAGACTTAATTTCCTTAATTAGGGGAGCTATTGAAAATGTGAACTACAGAATACAAAGATATGCACAAGTACAACAAACAGCTTAAACTTGGGAGTTTGAGATTCTACTTGTAATAGATTCAGAGCAGTTGTTAAGTAGAGGGAAATTAAATAAAAATTATAAGCAGTCACTCCTGACATTGATTGTTCCTTAAACAGTTGTGTTACACCCTGGGATTAATCAAAAATTAGTGGGCCAATCACATACCTTTTATTCAACTGCATTAAATATTACATCTACATGCTACCCTGCAAGTTGTAGCAAAGGTGTGTAGCAAGGGGTGTTAGTACACAGGCCATAGTCCGGGGGGGAAGTAGGGAAAAGGAGGGAGGAGAGGACAGAGGTGAACCGTCTGTTAACGATGTGTCTTATATTAGTGTCACGCTGTCTTTGTTTCTTTGTTATAACCACCAAAAGTGAATGAAAAGTAGGAGCTTTGTACCCATCAGCTCAGCAGTGAATCTCACTTATTTTGTTCCTTCTATCTGTTCTTTACTTATAGCATGGGGTCAAAATAATATCCTCTGTGTCTTACTGAAACTCAGCTGATCTGAACTTTTCGAGTAATCTAAGCCTAGCATGTAGCCTCCGAGTCTCTAACACCTCCCAACCTAGTCCTTCCACTGCATAACACTTTGTTTACCCGTAGCAATTTTTAACAAAGGCTTTCCTTTGTATTTTATTTACTTCGTGAATTTAATCTTTTTGTGAAATTATTTGTATTGGTAAGAATATGGTACAAACCATCATAATTACAAAGTACTTATTTCTGCCATACGTTTAAAAAATAAAATGCAACGATTAGAGTAATTCTCGACTTATGTTAATTTCATCCCAAACCCCATTGCACAAACTGTAGATACATGTACAGTGCTTAGTTACCCATAGTACATAGTACTCATATAAAGGTACTTCCATCAAAGTGATCCTTGCAAACATACCACTTCATGGTAATGCATATTTTCTTCTTCGAATAATCCCAACGTATGACTTTAAGCCATATTTTTTTGCATATTTCTTCTTCAGGCACATTAACAAATATCTTTCTTGGCATGGAGAGCTTTCATGAATCCATGAGCTACTGACCTTTGATATGAGCCATACATCACTGGTCTACGACCATTAGGAGCAAGGAAATAAGGAAAATTACGATTCACATCATGGAATTCATTTTTTCTCACAACGGTTACATAGTATTTTGTTTAAGGTGATCTACTACCCATACACCAGTTTTGAGCACAATCAGAGCGACTACCCGACAATCGTTTGTTGAATTGAGGTGGAATGGCCTTAAATACATCATCATTGACAGGTAGGTCCACTCTGAAGGAGTGTACCATATGATGGCGAAGTTGTGTGTCAAAATAAAGACAATCATAGAATAAAGTGGAAAATACTAAGTGCGTATCTTTTCACTTTTGGAAAAACCTGTCCCACCAGATGATACCTATCACCGTAGGACAGAGAGGGAGGGAGGAGGAGGAGGAAATGTGTAATGTCGGTCCCTTTACACCCATACATTCACTCACCTTGGCAGATGAGGTCACTCCCGCCCGGCCAATGTCATAGTTGCGCGACGGGGTTGGAGAGGGCAGGGGTGGGGGGTCGTGGGGGGGAGGAGGGTGGAGGTGGGGTGGCAACATCATGGGAGGAGACGAGACCCCCCCTCTTCCCAGGGGTGGTGGTGGCGTGTGGTGAAGCATGAGTGTGCAGGGCAGTGCAGGGTGGTGGTGGGAAGGGGTCGGCTGAGTAGGGGATGATGCTGTGGCGTTGCGCGTGCTGTTGAAGATGGGTGAGAGGGGAGAGAGTGGCGTGGTCGTGGACGAAGACTGGGGCACCGCTGCAGCATGCACCCTCTCACCGCCCAGGTATTCTCGCTCAAACACACCGCCCTCACCAGAGCGCGACACCTGGAGCATGCCCAACGGGAATGGCTGGAAATGAATGCACAAATGCCAACAAGTTTAGAATTTACGATTATCCATAACCTATGTATACACTTAAGTAAATAACCACTTGCTCAGGAAGAAGGATACAATGCGAATGCTATGACCTTCAGTTTTAAATAAGGATGGGTCGATTGAGATTCCCGATTCTCAGTCCCACCGATTCTCAAAGGAATCGAAAATCAAAGAATTGGAGCCTTAAAATAGACTCTGAAAGAAATAAATCCACTGAAATAGGAATATATTTAATTTCAATCTCTGTAATTTTGAATTTCCCGGGTTTCACAACATGATTGTGCAATAGCTCACTCTGATGGATTGACCAGCCAACTTCGATGGTTTCCTTTTCTTTGGTGCATAAAAACGTGGCAAAAGAAGACCTCATATAGTGACATTTGGTGGAATTACCTTTACTGGTGCCAATTGTTATGTCTTCCCAAGTATAGAAATACTTTGTTATTGATGTTGCAAATGAAAGTTACGAGAAGTGTAATACTTGCGACAAACTTATTTCACGTGAAGGAAAGAATTAATCGAATTAATGAACTCCAAATTAGTTGAATGTGTATTTCTCTCATTTTTCTTCATTTTCTTTTATTTTTGGAAGAAAAATTTTAAAAACTTATTATAATTTTAACTATCCTATTTCTTTTAAAATTTCAAAACAAACAAAATTTTCTCATTAATCTCTTTCGTAACAAAATGCAAGATATAAATTCTCCAAAATTTGTACTTACAGTATCATTTCAGAATCGAAAAGCAGGAATCAATAGCACAGGAACGGGGATTAGGATTGGAACCGAAAAAACTGAAATCGACCCATCCTTAGTAGTAAAAATTATGATACCTTATATTTGGTATATATATATCATGTAATTAATCAATCATTTTTTACATTAAGTTTCAAAAGTTTCGCATTGGAATAAGGATTTGAACTTCACTAATTATGCTAAATTAGAATATGCATAACAATAAAGCCCTCAACCCTAGAATCTCAAACCTGTTCTTAACCTTGTTTGAACTTAACCTTGCAAAATAATAAGTAATTCATCATACAGCCCATTACATTAATTACAATTCACCTTATCATCAATTTACTACATCAAAACTAACACGCCAATGACCTTGTGTTTCTAACATATTTCTCGAAGGAATAACTACTATGCTTTTATTTTGACAAAATGCCAATTAAATTTTCTTCTGTGTATTTTAGATGCCTGCAGGGAATAGACATAAATATCCTTAAAAAGAAAACATTTTCTTATTATTGTAGACTTTTTTTGGGAAATTTTTAAAATTGATCAAAATGACTCTTTACCCGAACTATTTCAAAGCACACATATTTTAAAAGTCCCAGAATACAAATTGTCTCGTCTTTCCAAAAACATGATCTCATAAATACTACCTCACTTTTTACCAATTTCAAAACCATACCTTTTCTTTTCTTGGTTATGTATAACTTTTTATAGCAGGTAATGTACGATTCTCGCCAAATTTGCCAAGTTTTTGTTTTTCTTTTGTTAATTCATGCCTCCAAGAGTCTCAGATGAAAAATGTTTATGTATTTCTTTTAAAACACATTATTGTAATTGAAGATGTGAAATCTAAATATTATAAATATATACAATAATGCTAAAGGTTATCAATCCACACATTCCAACTTGATTTGTTTAGTTATTTTTTACTGTATTTGCAGTGGCGGCTGGTGTAGAAGATCAGCAATGTACTGCCCCCCCCCCCCCCCTTCCCTCGCCCCTCCACTGCCCCTCTTCTCTCCCCCCCTCCTCACCTTCACTCCAAAATGAAATGATTGGAAATGTAAAATTTAGTCACTCAGTGACGAAAAATGAAGTACATACATCGCTCCTTCTTGCCACAGAATTTGTCAATCACCCTGGCATTGAACCCTTAAGTGGTGATCATATTCTTCTCAATGGAGAGTATTGCCAGTGCACTTAGCCTTTCCTGTGACATGGTTTTCCGTAGGAAGGTCTTAATCCATTTTAGCGATGAGAAACACCTCTCAGGCTCCGATGCTGTCATTGGTGTTATTATTAATATTCTCAGAAGCTTCGTTAATTGGCAGATGGTGCCTTGCAGATTGTCGTTAATAATGAACTGCAGTACGTCTGTGTAATGACAATATGCGGAGTGTCCTTAAACATGCCGTCCATTTCATGAAAAAATTAGAGCCAGAAGATGAATCCCTCGTCTTCTAAAATGTGCCTAAGTCCATTTGCTTCAAGCCATGATTTATTTGACGTGGTTTTCTCTAAGTTAAGAAAGCAATCACATAATGAGTCCTATATTCATATACGGTGTTCAGTGCGTGACTTGAAATTCCACCTGGTTGCTGATCATCTTGGAATTCTCCGAGATGCTACAGCATCTAATACAGACATTCTCTGCGGCGACCTTGAAAAAAAGGCAGGGAACAAACGAAAGGGAAAAAAACCCTTGCTGAATGATTTTGTGAGGCGCATTCCATTATTAAATTAAGCTAGTGAGCGTAACAATGGATTTAATGAGCGTTGGGATAGCAGGCTTTTATCTTTGCTTGCACTCCTCCTGTACCACCACTCATTACTGAAGCACCATCATACGTCTGTGTAATGACAATATGCCGAGTGTCCTTAAACATGCCGTCCATTTCATGTAATATACATGATGCAAGAGTATTCGCACTTAGACCCTCTGGTTTAAAGAAACCACAAAATTGCTCATAAGGAACACCTTTCCTCTTATTACGAAACACCAACACCAACTGCGTCTGCTCAGAAACATTGGTGGTCTCATCAGCCATGGCACTCACGTAATCTGCTTGTTTTATTTCCTCTGCTATAACTTCTCTACAGATTTCTAGCATGCAATCCAAAAGTTCATTTTGGATGGTTTTCAAGGTCCCCTTGAAAACATTATTGGACTCTATATTCTCCTTCACTGCACTATCTATACTAGAAACTAAATCTACTAGGCCTAGGAACACACCAGGATTATCGTAACTATCACTTTCATCGTGGCCCCTCAAAGCTAACTCAAATACTCCGTAAAACTTTATGCAATCAATTATTCTTGAGAGCAAATACCTGTTTTTTTTCACTTGTTGATTGTGCCTTTCTTTTTCTTCCTGGTAATCTCGACTTAATAATGTTGCTATGTTAACAGTACCTAGAGCACTCAGGTTTAAAGCATTAATAATATGTCTTTCACTGTCGTCGTGTTCTTTTATTAAAGCATTAAGGTGTCCATGATCTCGAACACCAACTGTTCCCCAAGAGTCACTTTTCCCAAAGAGCAAACACGGAAAACAAAAAAGGGCGTTCCTCATTAATCATGCTCGTACACTTTCTTGATAAATTTTCTTATGTACTTTGTTTTGTTCGAAGAAGCACTCTGAGTGATAACCAAGTCCGGGATGGGTCTTCCTAACTCTTTAACTTTAATTTTTTCTTCCAAAGTCGTGGTAGAAAATTGACTACTCAACAGGTTTTCCACAGAATTATCCGTGTTGAACTGGAACTAAATGCGCAGAACACCCAACGCTCACACCTTGAACTTAATTGATCATTCAAAAATACACATGGCACTTGCAGCAGACCACGGTCGTGTATACTAGACAGTAGACACCAGACTGGTCCACAGAACAAGTAACTGACCGGGCAAAAATTTTCAATGCTACCAAAAAAGGTAAATACATAAACTAAAGATGTACTGCAAGATGAAATTAGTATTTTGCCCTAATCATGTTCAGAAAATTCAAGATTTTTTATTAGATAATAGAAAAGTATCAAAATCTAAGCCCCATTATCAGCATAAATATTATAACTTGGCTAAAAAGTAGCAACAGAGTGCATAAGTTGGGAACCATTCTAGCGGGTAAACGTGTGGCTGCGTCTTTCCCAAGCCACGCAAACTATTTGTAGCACCGTCCAATGTACAGCACACACTGGATGATAATTAGCCAGCACACGCCGCGTGCTTAGTCAGGGAGTTCTGAAGACTTCTCAGTGTTCAACGGATGAGTGAAGCAAGCGCGCTCAGGTTGTATTCAGAAAGGATCCTAGGTGTCTTATTTTCAAATATTTAATGTGCTGCAGCTCTTCAGCACACAAGCACCAACCGCCACTGTGTATTTGGTCAAGTTGTTTTATCTAAAAGTAAAACTTTATAGCACGAAAGGTACGATTATCGCCGTATTGCTTATTTACTATGTATCATCTGATTGTATTTAGTTTGGCAAGTGTCTTTTGTTAATTTATTTCACATAAGTCTCAATGTGTGAAATTGTATGTGTTCCATAGGACAAAGTCCTAAACAGCAATAAATTTATTTATTTATTTACCTTTCCATTGGGGGATCTCTTGGGGGGCTTCACAGCTGCCATCTCAAGGCTAAGGTTATTCTGGCCACTCATGGACTGCGATAGAGAAGTTGGATAGGAGCAATTGGTACCGTTGGCCATGGTCACACCATCCATTCCCTTTCCACCCCCACCCATAAAACCCCCATCGGCCCCCAGGATCTGCACGTAATTCAAAAATTGCTGGTCGTTTGGCATGCTCTGTCCATAGAATGATGGGGATGACACTGTCAGAAATGAGAAGAAAATGAGTGAAACTCAGTGTACACATTACTTATGTACCATGCATTAACACTCCAGTGCTCACATTGGATACTATGGTAACCCATGCAAATAAGTTTGAGATTTCCACCCATGTAGAACAGAACACCTGTTTCATCCCTTAGGTACCTCTGGGGGAAATGTTCATCATGCACTGCAGTTCATTTATTTATTTCACCCAAGGATCAATTACACTTATGCATCGATTTAAGGCAGGCACGTGAATCAATTACTTTACATAAGATATATCAAAAGGTTACAAGATATGAAAATACAAAAAAATACCAAAAATACATACAAATTCTTACTCTACTCCTACGTGTTCATGTACAGAATAAAAAAGCTTTTCAGATTAGAAGTCCTTCATTTTTCTTCTAAAAAACAGTATAAGACTGAATTGCCTTCAGCTCAGTAGACAATCTGTACAGTTTCACACTCATATATTCAGGACCCAAAGAGTTTGGTTCTAACATATGGTGTATGGAAATTATCATTACCTGTAGTGCTATAATTATGTATGTCTGAATTTTTTATGAAAGTGAATTAATTACACTTTACATAGGTAACTAAAGCTAGTACATACATACAGGCAGTCCCGGAGTTACTTAATAGATGTGTTCCAACACTAATGGTGTGAGTCAATATTTACATAAGTAAAAATTTACGGAAGGCAAAAAAAAAAGGAGTCGAAAATTACTCTGTAACTGAGTCCGTGCTCTCAAGATTACGGTCGATTCGGAGAAATATTGGGAAGGCCAGCTCTTACTAACATTACAGCACATGCGCTCCTTGAAAGTAGGAAACCATCCTTCCAAATCCATAACTTTCGTAATTCTAGTCTTTTTTTATAAGGTTGCCACTTACGTAAGTACGGATTTACATAAGTCGAGGCTTATGTAATTCGGGGACTGCCAGTACACGGAAGAGGAAGTATACCAAGTCTTTTAAATATTGGGCGACAGTGAGCCCTATAGTGCTAGTTAACAATCAAATGCACAATTTTCTTTTGGATCACAAAAATCTTTAGAGCATGGCATGATGATCCCCAGATTACAATTGTCTACACCACTATAGAATCAAACTCTCCATAGTATACTGCTAGAAGCACCTTAGGTGACACTGTAGCTCTGACAGACTTAATCAGGAAACAAAGAGAACTTAGCTCACTCATTAGCAGTATACTGAAACCTGATATTTTGTAATATTCTTTTAATTTTTTGAAGCAAAATCATCTGGGATTTCAGTATCCCATGCAACCCTTGACATTACTTCTACCCTGGAATGATGAATGTTCTCTTTTTGGTAAGCTTGTATTGCTTAGCTTATTTCATTGCATTTAAACTTTATCAAGTTTCATACATGTTTTTATTTCGGTTATAGTTTAGCAAATGAGTTTGAAACACTTACGAAAAGTAGTGAACTCCTGACCTTTAAGTGCCTACAGAACAACCACCACGAAATTAAAGCAGTGCCTGTTTAGAGAATAAACTATTGAATTTTTAAATAAGTATACAAAATTCAAGTTATTATTTTTAGTAAATTACATGACGCTCAGACTCATTCCAGACAATCTTAATACATATAAAGTTTAGTTAATATAAAAAGTTAACTGCATTGATTAGTATTGCTCTCACTATCTTTGCAATATTCATTGTGACATTACGTGGAGTAAACCTCGGAATAGATTTTACAGGTGGGATCAAGATTTTCCACTTCTATAGACTGGAAAAATTTTACACAACATTAAATTGCTGATATTAGCCGGTGAACAACTTTTCTGCACCATGAAAGTTTGTGGCCTCATAGACTGGGGGAACTGATGTAGAATGATCCTTCATCCTATCTACTACTTTCAACCCCACATCTAACTCCTCCCATGCCTCTATCACCAATTCCTCAGCATGCATGCTGAAGAGCACTGGCATATTAAAGTCCATTACCTATCACTGCTCATCCTAATTCTCTGTTTTCCACTACTGACCTGGGCTGTTAAATTCAATTATAAATTTCAGATCAGTTAAAAATACATTTGTAATCCATTAAGTATGGTGGGCATAACAATGACGCATAAAATAGGGTTGTTTATTACAACGTCTGCAGGATCAGGAAAAAACCAGAAATAATTGTATAGATGATTCCTTTTCATGACCTCTTTTTACATAATTATTTTTTCCTTCTGGAGATATAGGTCCATTAATTGATATACATATATAATTTCATTCCTCTTTTGTCAACATTTTGCATTTACTATTATCATGAACATACAACATCTTCATGTTAATATGTACAATGTCTATGTACATCTTCAAGCGAAACCTTGAGCACCGTCGACCCGGTGAAAATTAATATGGGAGATAATGAAAGGATATTAGTAAAATCTTCTTGGGTTTGCCACCGGGTAAAGCTTTTAAAGGCTTTTATAAAGGCTTACCCGGTGGCAAACCCGAGAATATTTTACTAATATTATTCGCCGGGAAAGCCTAAGATCTTTAATGATCATTGATGTTTTTGGGAAATTGTTTACCTACACGATCATGAAAAAACATTAAAACTGACAAAAAAGCTTGTGCAGGCACAATGTTAGTGACATAGAAAGCGGAAAACACAGAATGCAGAAATGTTAAATAAGGATAATTTTAACATTGTTTTAATATGGAATGAATTGGGATCTCAAAAGAAAACATAAAATGTGAATAAGCATAATTGTGAAGACGTTAATTCCGGATCCCACTGTCCCAGAGATCCAACATATATGTACGCTTCTACAGGGCTATATTAAAAATTGATTTGGTGAATTGTACAAACTTTCAATAAGGTTTACAAGTTTGATACAGATTTAAATGAATAAACCTTATTGAATTTTTGAACAATATGTACAAATTTTGTACAAAGTTTTAATGTATCCCTGAAGAAGCATACATTTAGATGCGAAACGTTGGTAAAAGAGAAATAAAATAATGTATCATTTAATGGATCTTATCTCCAGAAGAAAAAAAACCAAAATAATTATATTTTAATACAATGTCTCAGACACATTGGAAGATAATCCATATGGCTTTTGCAATATAACTCTAAAAATTAAGGTACACCTTACAAGCAATGACAATGAAGTAGGTAGTTTGAAAGAATAATTATTTCAACTAGAATTTTACAAATTTGACCTCATTTTAAAGAAAAAACTCCTATCTTTCCGATGATATCAAAGTATTTACCCTCGCTGAACTACTTTTAGAGCAATTTGCCTGAAAATACAAGCTGTTTTGCATGGAAAAGATTATGGCTGTGCACCTCAAGAGGGAGAATATTGAAAAAATTAGAAACTTCTAACCCCTAGATTTCATCAAAAAACTAACTGTGAGTAGATAGTATAGTTTCTCAACTATTTATACTCACTGCAGTATTTTTTACAGAATCTCAAAAAAAACCTGCTGTTTTGAAGGCTCTTTAGCTATACAGCGTGCAAAAATGGGTAAAGTTAAAGACTTAAGTAGATGTATTTACTTAATTACTGAGAATTTTTGTCATATGTCGGTAACTATATTTTTGCACCATTAATATTACAATATGGACACTGGAGGCGAAGGTATAATAATGAGTTGTACCAATTATTCGTTGAAGTCAGCATATCAAAATACATCAAAATCAAGAAACTATGATGGGCTGGGCACATACAGAGGATGGATGAGAACAGGGCAGTGGAGAAAATATTCAGGGGGAAGATTGAAGGAAAGAGACCAGTGGGGAAACCCAGGAAAAGATGGGTGGACAAGGTGGAGAGTGACACAAGGGAAATACTTGGAACCAAGAATTGGAAGGTTGATGCCCTGAATAGGAAGGAATGGGGGTGAGAGGTGGCCAAGGCTCGAATTGGGCTGTAGTGCCAAAGATGGATGGATGGAATATTACAATATTTACTTCACACTTCTTACAGATGCTGAGATTAAAATATAAAATTCGAATGTGGTCTTTGTTATAACTAGGGAAATATTTTGCTCAAACTAACTAACGTAAATGAGGGGCACAAAAGCAAAAGATGAAACCAAGGTAAACCCTTTCAGTGCAGAAGAATCACACAAGAGAGTCACAGACGTAAGCTTTCCACAGGCAGAAGACTAACAGTGAGAATTAAGCTGGAAATGGTATACTATGCCTCTTGAAAGGCTCACGCCATCTTCTAGAGCTTTTCTTATGAACCTCTCCGCCATCCGTTTCGACTGAGCTCTCCGAAGGTATGCATTATTTGCAGGTTAGTTAGATTGTTTGAAGGGGGGCCTTCGACAAGAGCCCGGGCACTTAGACCTTCTTACCTCCTTGATCCATTGTGTCAACCACATGCCTGTCTGCCACATGCAAACAGGGGATAGGAGCGCCACAGTGAAGGTATGTATTGTCACCCATCACACAACCACCATCCGGGCCCAACATTGCTTAACTTCAGTGATCTAACGGGAAGCGGTGTGCCGATGTGGCTGGGCCCTTGCCCCATTATTTGCACGTAGATACCGTTCTAATTTTTTTCACTAATACTTTTCTGCTTAATTTTTTTATGTTATCTTCCCACATAAACACCCTTGGGAAAACAACTCCACCGTTAAAGAGTTTAGAGGGAAAATATGAGCCAAATATTATCAACGTACATTGATGGTTGTACTCCATGGTGTTGTTGAGGCCGATGGGAGCCACACTATCCATTGCAGAGAGGCCATTCAGCATTCTGGTGGGAGGGGTTGAGTCGCACGACGAAGGAGAGTAGAGGGAGAGGGGTGAGGGAAACCCTGAGTCGGACGAGGGGGAGAGGTCACCAAGCAGCACATTTGATGGTGGAGATGACCTAGATGATGGCATACCCCCTCCACAATTGCCTGAGGGTGATGATACAACAGTAGTGTGGTGTCGCAGACCAGCATTGGGCGAGGAGACAGCCGAGCTGCAGTAGGGTGGAGGTGGCTGCGAGAAGGTGGTCGAGAGCCGCTGAGCGGAATGCTGGCCGTGGACGTAAGAGGAGGAGGTGGAGGAGGGGTAGAAGGAAGAGGTGGACGAGGAGGGTGGGGGGGCGATGGGAGAGGACATCGAGGCAGCGGTCAGTCCCTTGTGCATGGAGGACGATGAAGGAGGCTGCGACTCTGGTCCACACTGGAGCAGCGGATGCAGTTGGGCCGAGGGCATCATTGGAACGTTTGCCTGGAGAGTTGAAAGAAGGAACACATATGATCACCACTCCTGGTGTGGAGCACAAAGGGGGGAAGGAAAATAGATTAGAGAGAAGGCGCTAGGAAAAGACAGCAGGGCCATTATCCCATACCCGAACAATTTGATTTCTTAAAACAAATTTATTTTACAATTGTTCCCAAAGCAGGCTTTGTATAGTGCAGCTTTACTACACTAAGCAAAATTCATTCTTGTAAAGCACTACACTTGGGTACTCTTCACTTATTGAAATTATATTTTGACTCTGAAAATCAAATTTCCAGACAAATTTCTCATTTTCCATGACTTTTTACAAGATATAACCATACTAACTAACTTTTAACTGCTAATATTGCAACTTTTCAGACAAACTCCTCTTAATAGTGGATTTTGAAACTTCAGGGATCAAACAAGAGAGCTCGTGGATGGTGATCCTGCAATCTTGCCACATGACTTCTTCAACTTTTGTGATTGTCACGTCTGACTCTGATAGTCTCCCGATTCATTCCTCATCATGACTTTATGTATGGCCAGCTTTCAAATCTCTGCATCATTGCGCACATTTTTGGCATCCATACATCCCACCCCATTACCTTCAGTCAACTATGTATGAATTTCAATAGGTTGAACATCTTTCACGTTAAGAAACCCAATGATTTTGCGAAGTCACATGTTTGTGAAGGGAATGGCAATCAGGAGCTCCATTTAAAACAGCTGCCAATCACAGACTAAACTAACTAGTGAGCTCAGTGGCCAATTGTTTGAAAGAGGGGAGAATACAGCAGTGGAGCCAACTGTCACCCACAAAATTTCCTTGCGACTCTTGCGTTACAGAGATCTTACTTTTGGGTTAACTCTCGTACCACTTATTTTTCTCCGTTATTCTGGACTATTAGCCACGAAATCTCTGAGTGGTTTTCTCTTTTCATACCTGAAAATAGCTCTGCTTCACCGATTTAACTACCAATATTTGAAGAACTGCGGAACTGGCTGCACAGTAACTTTTACAAAGTCTCCCGCTGATGGTCACACAATTGCGTGAAATTCACAGTGAAAAAATCATTTGCCTGGACTGGGATTCGAACCCAGACCCCCCAATTTTGCACCGAGTGCTCTACCAGTTAAGCTACTCAGGCGTCATCTCTCACTGTGAATTTCATGAGCCCCGTGGTCAGTGGTGCTTAGCGCTCGCACACAGATACCTCATGGCATTGTATGCACGGCACCTGTGAAGACATCTTGCTCCTTAAAGCCTCCATGAAATTCACAATGAGAGATGACGCCTGGGTAGCTTAACTGGTAGACCACTCGGCGTGAAATCTGGGTTCGAATCCCAATCCAGGCAAATGATTTTTTCACTGTGAATTTCACACAATTGTGTACCAATATTTGGCCAAAAATGAGGGGCATATTCTGACATATATTCAGTATTTTGTTTAGATTGCTTCTGCAACAAAGAAGAGCAATATATTTAACATCATGTTATTCTGACATGTATTGACATGGACTTGTGATAACTGCCAAAATTATGTTATGTATTCAGGAAGACCGAGCATTTAGTGTCGTACTTTCTCTTCATGTCACACAAAAATAGAGTACATAGTTAGATGTGCTTGTTAACATGCTGGGGTTGGCTGTTGTATTCAGAATCTTTGCTCAAAATTAGTAAAAAAAAAAGAATTGCAGAACTACACAAAAGAAGATAATTTGACCGCAGAGACCAAAGTATGACTACGTGAAAACAAAAAACTATGTAAAACCGAGAAACTACGTAAAATCAAGAGTATAGCATTGAAATACCCCATGCTTCCTGGCCAGACCTAAATGTCACTATGCAAAATTGAGACATAAAATCAATGTGTGTAAAATCGAGGCTTACACTATCCATTACAACAAATTTTGGTGACTGCTTTGATTTTATATGCAATTAAAAATAACAAAACATCATGGACTCTTATCACTTCTTGAATTTACACACTGACTTTACAAGCTGGAAATTTTTTTGTTTCTTCGACTGCATATCATTAAGGTTTTACTACTGGTATATTAGTTGTCAGTTATTCATCATCAGTCTAGGTAAATAAAAATCAACTAAGATCTGCACACCATATACTAAGCATCTTCTGACAATTCAAGAGAGTAAACAAATCTTGTGCACAGGCCTGCAAAGACAAAAATCCTAAACGAGTCACTTACTTGGAGGTGATCAGGGAATGTATCACCATGCAGGGGGAAACCAATCCCCATCCCGTCAAGTTGTGAGAGACCAATAAGGTTGGCAGTTGCAACTGCAGCAGCCGTGGTCTCGTCATCCAGGCCATTAGTCAACCTTGCCTTGCAGCCCAGAGTCCTCCTCCCTTCCTCCCGATGCAGACCAAAGTCAACAACATCTCCACCAAGGATGGAGGCCAATCCACTTGACCCTCCCATGCACCCCATGTCTAAGTGGGTGGCCTGTAAAAAGAAAACCTGCTATATAATACACAATTCATGCCTATTTGACTGGCTGCTCATTAGGGGAAGAGGCAACCAACATGTGTACTATTACACAGCACCACAGTGAGTGGGTTGGCAGAGCAAAGATTACTCCACACACTTAAGTTTATTCTGTCTTTTTTAGACCAAATTTAAAGGCAAAAATTTGGGGGTTGGACAATACACGAGTAACAATTTAGACCTTTAAATGTTAGCACAAAAAATAGTGGTAAATCTTTTTAAGGACACACAGCCAATATCCCCATATTGGAATTCACCTGACTGACTATTGCTCCATTCTGACTATTCCTCCATCTGTCATCTCCATTTCACTATAAGCTACTTTCCAGTAATACTTAGCCTATTTCTATCATAACTCAATGCCTAATTTTCACTTTTTAACACTTTGCGTGCCATGGCTGTAATATTATATCCAAGTAAACTTTTTGAAGTCTGCCAAGACGTAATATTTAGGGACATGCAAAACTCGCAAATGCGACAACGCGAATTTTTGCGCGAATTCTGGGGTTTTTCCGCGAAAACGCGAATTTCGTTTTTGTTGCGAATTTCAACATTTCAATCGCGAATTTCAACATTTAAATCGCGAATTTCAACATTTCCAACGTGAATTTCCTCATTTTCGCGGCCTCTGTAATTAAAATTGCGACTGTAAACATTTAGTTTGGCAGTACATATGGAAAATGCCTTTCCGGTACAACTTAATTTAGAAATGTTACTCGGATATAATATTTCAATCAAGTTTGGTGAACATGAACAAAAGGAGTGAAAAATTCATGCCAAAAGTTTGCTATACAGGCAGTCCCCGAGTTACGTAAGCCTCGACTTACATTAATATGTACTTACCTAAGTGGGAACCTTACTCAAAACGACGAAAATTACGGAAGTTACGGGATGCAAAGAGCGGTTGCATACTTTCAAGGGGCGCGTGTCATAGCATCAGCATAGTGATTTTCTTTTGTGACAGTTTTATCACATTCAACAAAACTTATAATGCCTAAGTGGACAGTGACGGCAAAGCAGCGTTAGGCAGAATTTCGACAATATGGATTATATTGTGCTGATAACAAAATAATTCTTTGCCGTTTTTACAACACAAATATCTTGTGGAAAAGGAAGGACAGCTGCACGAAACACATATTGAGTGAAAAACATAAGGCTAATGTTGAAAAATATTCTGCCGGTGGGAGTGGAATTAAATGGCAAGCATCCACAGTAATATTCAGAGTGGTATTTTTTTACAAAACTACTAATTCCTTGCAAGGTATGACAACTTCTAAATCAGAAGCTGTAAAGTCGATACTAGTGCAGATAGCATCAAAGGCATCAATAAAACTTTGCTCTCTTGTAGTAGAAGACCCAAGTAGAGTTAGATTTGAAAACAGCTTTTGACCCTCAAGTAGTTCTCACAATGGAGATGAGCCCTGCCAAAAATACGAAATTGAAAAAAAGTTCATAGCCTTGAGTCAATAGGGTAGTTTCCTTCATCAAAGAAAACAGAATTCATTTATTGCGACAGGTGCCCCAGCATAAACGTATTCATTACACGCAAATTATTTGGATTAAAAAGTCTTAGTTTACAAGTAAATTGAATGTTAATTTTAAGTTCATTTGAAAAGGCTCGGAAATGGCGGAACAGCGGCAGCTCTTATGATGACGTAACAGGTAGATAGTCAACATTGCGAGGTATATGGAATTGTCATCGACTGTACTTACTATAGTATTTCAGAGTCCCTAAAATCTGGTGAACATGTATTAATATACCTCGATTAAAATGCTCAAATTTCGTAAAGTCTCCTCCGTTGAGCATGCCATTAAAAGAAGTTTTCTAGGCTCCTACGCTACCTGCTAGTACAGAGCTACCGCGAAGGAGTTCTTCGCGGCAAGCGTCGCATGCGCAGTGAAATGAATAACGAAACTGCGTACCTGTGACTTCGCGTTCTGTGGTGTTCCGGCCTAGATGTTTACGTTTTGATCACTTTCGTTTTGACAAACATTTCCTTTATCTCATCTTCTATTCCTTTCATTTACCATTCCTATCATTCATACCTTGCATATTTCATTAGTTACCTTTCATCATCAGTTCCTTTTGCTGATATACAAAGCCACAATGTTTCATGAGAAGAAGTTCAATGGCTTTACAAACTGGTTTTGTACGGACAATCTACCGTAAGTGGATGTGGCCATGGTGGTGGAGTTCTTTAGAGAAGACGTTCGGTTTAGTGCAGGTGAAATCAGAGGAGTAAAGCAAGGTACTACTCTCTTCTGACAGCTTTTAACCACAAAATTCTCCTCTTCTCGATTAGTGGAACCGCGACGTAAGCTTTCTTGCTATCGTTAAATGTTGTTGTGTGACACTGCGGCACAAAACAATTTTTATAACGCAATGTTCTCGGAGGCATGTTACTGGTACTCCTTGGAGAATATGATGCTGATCAGCTGATGCAGTGAATCACGAGTTCCCATCAATGGTCTGTGATCACGGTGAGGGGTGATCAACGCATTTTAGTTGTTTTAGTATTTGCTCATACATAGTTTGCTTCGAGATTTTGCCATCCATTATGCTATTGATGGTAAGCCTTTTTTTTGCTAATTTCATGTTCTGGCAATGACACCTCGACAAAGTGGATGAATTAAATTAATGTGTAATCGTATCATAGCTGCGGCGCAGCACCTGCTCTCCGTATAGTTATTAAGTGACGATTTCGTGCTTGCTTGCGGGAAATATTTCGAAATGAATACGAACAAAATGGTTTATTTCATGCTTTTCATACTAACTTTACCTAAAAAATAGGAGCTAGCACCATTAATTTGAGAATATATTATA
Organism: Pyrrhosoma nymphula; assembly: GCA_963573305.1. Taxonomy (NCBI): domain Eukaryota; kingdom Metazoa; phylum Arthropoda; class Insecta; order Odonata; family Coenagrionidae; genus Pyrrhosoma; species Pyrrhosoma nymphula. Next base: position 108,015,035 of record OY754335.1, read on the forward strand.
CTATACGATTTTCATTCCCCATACCGTAACCATAAATGTTTCATTATTTTGATGAGGTTTCTCTATGCGACTAGAGCAGCTAAATTAATAAATAAAGCTCATTTCCATTTTACACCAAGTTTACTTTTGCAAATAGTTTTTTTCCCGTCAATAAATTTATTATTATTACTAAAGCTTTCTCGGCGGACGTCGTCTGCAGATAAGCAGCGGCGGCGAACCACCTAGCGGCAGATTGCGGTAGTTGCGTACGTACCTGTGACGTCACACGTAGGATTAACCAGCATGCAATAGTTTACCGTCGCGTTTTCGCGCCGTTGAATTTTTTCACTTTTTAAGTAATAAGGAAAAATACTTAACGCCATTTAAAAATCGAACGGCTTCAAACACGTACTCCAGGGGTTATAAACTTCAGATCTAGGCAATAAAAAAAAAATAGGAAACCACCCTATTGAGATGGTAAAGTTGATGTTGGGGTTTGGGGAATTACGGTGAATATTACAGCAACAAAATTTCCAGGGTTCAGTGGATATAATGAAAGCAATTCAGGTACTATAGTTGTTTGAACAATCTTTTGCATTTAAGTGCCTTGAAGCGATTTGGAGCCCCTGTGCAAATGTGGACTCGGAGAGATTTCTTTCCTCCTACAACACTGCTAACAAATAGGAGAACAAATCTAAATGAAGAAATTTTAGCCACACTTGCAATTTTTGCATTTGAAAATACGGACATTTAACTGTAATTTGCCTTTTTATGTAAATTGGTTAGGTACGTGAAATGTACAAAAATATAAAATGTGAATACAGCATGGTATTAATTGTTTAAATTCTCCCTAATCAAACATTTCTTGCCAACAGGTGGGCCTGCTGGGAGGAGAGCTCTTAATTTACACCAAATATTTTGTCATGAAAATAACACCGATTTCAGGGTAAAATAACACTGCTTTTGCAAAAAAATAACACCACTTTTGGCTACAAAATAACCCCACCTTTTGCAGGTCTCTAGTAATATTACGTCCTACTATTTAGATGGTTTCAAATACGCTAAGCCGTAATATTACGCCTGTGGTCTTTTCAAATACGCAGCTCGCTAGTGGTGTAAGTGTGAAACACATCCACTACATGGAATAAGCATCCAATTTTAGGTCTTGATCAAGTCGTGATTTAAGTACCAACTGGCAGTTCCTTGCACTAGTGCACCATCCTTCACGTGTTACTGTAGTGAGTCTGGCGTCCTTTGTTGATAGACTCTCGAGTGATTTTTACTGTGTTCTGCATGACAAATGATAGTTTGCATGATAATGATATTTTGGAAGAAATTTACCATTACTGGGCAGAAAGTAGTGAAGATGATGATGATGATGATAGTGATGAGGATCCAGATTTCTGAGAGCCTTCAGATAAACCTGATTCTGGAAAGTAACAATCACGACGATTATTACTTGGAATTCCTTTCTCCATTTGCCTTTCGTTTTCTCGAAGCCACATGTATTTGTAAACGGTAATACAGTGGAAGCCCGGTATAGTGAGTACGGCTTATTGCGAGAATCCCGTTTTAGCGAGTGATTGTCTTTGTACCGCCAAAAGACCTGTTTTACATGTAAAATAAAGTGGATATAGCGAGGCCAAAAAGTTCCTTCCACGGTATACGCTCGGTATTACGACAGATATCTCTTGAGGGCGATGCACAACCTTGCAAAAATTAACTATTTTGTTTTGAATTATCTGTTAATTAAACTAAATATACAAGATGTGAGCCATATCTGCAGCACCTAAAGCAAGTTATGTCCAAACATTAGTGATTTACGGCCTTGAGTACGCTGTGCGCGCTCCCATTTTACGTTCTTCTTTTGTTAAGCCCAGTCATCAGTGAGAGGGCAGTGGGCGGACGACAAGCAAGTTGAGAGTAGAAGAGGGAACATTCAGCAGAATGAGAGCGATCTGTCGGAGCGATTGAAAAACTCAAACCATTCCGTCAACTCGATGCGCCCAATCACACGGCAGCAGAGAGTTGTGATGTAGGTAAGGGGCGGAGTTTACTCGGTCGGAGGGGCGGAGTTTACTCGGTCGGAGGGTCGGTGTTTTCTCGGTCGGAGGGGCGGAGTTTACTCGGTCGGAGGGGTGGAGTTTTCTCGGTCGGAGGGGTGGAGTTGTCTCATGTGGTTTGTGCAGCAGCATCATGTCCGCGAAACGTAAATCTTTGGACCTTAAAACCTAAATTAAAATTATAGACGAGTGCAAAAGTAACAGGTCTTCAAAGACTGATATCGGGAGGCGGTTTGGTGTGTCGTCATCTACGTTGTTCACAATATTAAAGAACAAAGATAAAATTCGTGCAGCAGTGACCAAACTAGGACGACCTAGCAGCCAAAAACATTTCCGGCATGGGGAACATCCTCAAATGGAATCTGCACTATTCAAGTGGTTTTGTCAGCAAAGGTCTGCAGGACTGCCCATAAACGGTCTGATGTTAAAGGCGAAAGCTGACTACACTTGCACGAAACATGATGTGCTAGCCAATAGACTGAGGTATTTTCTTTTCTAGTGTAAATAAATACTCGATGACACTAATTTGCGGTAGATAATTGAATTTGAATCATAGAAACTGCTAGGAATAGGTGACTATGTGAGAAATATCTTCGACCACCGGTACTTGCCGTATTTCAGTGAACCTTCAGGCCAATTTTCCCAACTGATGGACGTACTGGTTAACATTCGAAAACTCGACAAAGTTGACATTATCGTCATGACATATTCGCAAAATTATCCAAAAACTACAGTATACCTAAAATTTTAATTCCGATTAGTTACGGTGTCTTTACAGCTTTCTTCGGCGATCGAAAAATAGAAGAACTGGAAGAAAACACCGAAACTGGAGGAATTAATATTTTATGTAATGGAAAATGTCCTGTTTCTTTCTTAAAATTAGTTGATAGTCCACCAGATTGTGCCTGAAACGGCTTTTTTTTGCTGTTTACCTTCGTCAAATACCATGGAAACAAAGGAAAAACGGTAAATACGAACGACAATGAGAATTAGGTGGCTTTATTCAACACTTTCGGATACAACGAGCGCTCGATTTAACGAGTGATTTCCGAGGGATTATGAGCACTCGTTAAACCGGGCTTCCACTGTACTGTACAGACAGTCTTAAAATGCAGGTTCATATGTTTCTAACAGAATTCAGTTGCTATGACGATGCAAGTGCACGTGGTGTTGCATCAGCTTCGGTGCCCATTCGTGGTCGCGGAAGGGTCCGAGGGGCAACAGGTACAAGAGGAATGCCTGAAGGAAGAGGAGGACAACAGGATGAATAGAGTAATGTTGACCGTGTGCCGAACATTCCCATTTTCCCTGTCAGGTATAACTGAGGAAACGGAGCTCAATGAAAGAAGTGGCTTAGTTGATTTATTTATTACTTTTTTGATCAGGATCTCTTCAGTCATCAAACAGCAGATGATTGAAACGATTTGCCAACGTTTCAAACTTTCATTTTATCCCTCGGAAGATATCACCATTGATGAAGGTATGTGTGCATTTCGAGGAAGACTTACCTACAAACAGTATATGCCACAGAAACCAAGTAGATACAGCATAAAGCTGTACATGTTATCAGAATATGATTCTGGTTACACATGGAATTTTGAAATATTTTATGGGCAAGAAAACAGTGTCAAAAATATTGTTATCAGGCTGTTGTATACCTTACCTGGAAAATGGCATACAGTGTTTACAGACAGATACTATACCAACCCTGTTCTTGCGACAGAGTTGGAGTTACTTCAAACAGGACTAGTGAGAACTGTCCAAAAGAACAGGCGAGAAATGTCATTGGTAATTTGTAATCCTATATTGCAACGTGGAAATATGATATTTCGCTGCAGAGGTAATATTCTGGCTATCTTCTGGAAAGATAGGAGGGTTATTTACATGCTTAGTACTCGTCATACAGCAGAGATGGTTGTATTCACAGACCGTAGAGGTAGGGAGGGAACACAATCCGCAGCTGTTGCGGATAATAACAAAAAAAATGGTGTCGACCTCTCTGATCAGAAAATGTCCCATGGGGAATTTGAACACTGTAGTGTCAAGTGGTGGCGCAAGTTGGCGTTTCACATTCTCTTGATGTGTGTATCAAATGCTTGTGTCATGTACAACAATGTCATGGGGAAAAATGTCTCACTAACAGAATTCATTCAGGGTCTGTCCAGTGACTTGGCAGTATTTGAAGTAGATCCAAAGGAGTTACCTAATACCAGTGGAGGCCAACTGTCACGATTATCAGGAAAACATTTTCTTGAAAGAATCCCCATTCCACAAGGAAAAAGAAAAGCTCAAAATAGTGTTAAGTGCATGCAGAGAGATGGAAAAAGGGACATGAAAAGCTGTATGAAAGGACACATCAATTCAATGCATTGTGTGTAAAGTGGGTGTCTGTGTTTCATGTTTTCAACTATATCATATAAAGAAAAACTACAGAACCTGATTTTTAATTGTATTTCTCCATAACAACAATAGGGAAAGACTTTTTTATATAAAATATTCCATATTTTTTAGAATAAGAACTTTTATAATGCATATGAAAATATTTTTAATTTTTTTTTTCAATTTGAAAAAACAAGAGATATTCTCTGTCATGTGACCATTTTAAATTTTTTTTAAATATTTTTTCTAAGTATTCCAAATTTAAGAATAAAGTTCATACTTTTGAAAAATCTATTTCGAAATGAAGCTTATTTCGCTTAATTAAGTGTAAAAAATGTTAAACATCAGCAGTTCAAAACATGTTAAACATCAGCAGTTCAAAACATGTTAAACATCAGTTAATTCAGCAAAAATGGCCGGTTTTTGCAGTACGCTACGCTAATTAGAGGCGGGCACTCAAAGTGTTAATAAGTTCTCTATGTCACTTTTGATGAACATACGTGTTTCTTCAGGTATCGATGAGGTAATTCTGATGTAGAGATGAACGCGTGAGACCACAAGAAAGATTCCTATTTTCTGAAGCCAAGTAGTAAGCAGAGGTATACTCAGAATTGAATAATTTCTAGTCCACATTCTCTTCCCGTTGCTTGTTAGAGCGATTAAATATTGCATATTCATGCAAGGAAATTCTACAACTTTTTAATTCTTTTCCTCATTTCACACCTCATTTTTTTAATACCAAAACTTACTACACCTTACGTAAAGTTTAATTACTGGTTAAATAACATTTTAAATCATTTTATTCCAGAATATTTCATACCTATACTCTATTGTGTACGACTAAAAGCACTGGCATTGATGTAATTAAACCAATCCTTAGTCCAGTCATACGCTGGTTCTTTTCGGGCAGATGAAATTCACATTACAAACGGTCCGGTGGAACGGATTACCATCGTAAAGCTGGGGTCTACTATACAGCCATTTTCAGAGTGTCACTACTTAGCATGAACTGTAAAAACATATTTTCCTGAATAAGTCCTAATAAAATGGGGATCGTCTTACATGCCGGAGTGTCTCATATGTCAAAAATGGTAACTGACAATTGCACTCAGCACCCATTCTGAAATCTGGGTTTCAATTCCAGTTCAGGCTAATAATCACTCTTCATTGTGAATTTGCACCTTGAAGTACAAGGGCCAGCCATACTTCAGTTTTTCCAATCCAATCTGGTGCAGATAGCTTACTTTCTGAAATTCCAAAACGTACCACCAATCCAGAATGGCATTGCTAATAACTAGCAGATAGAATGAGTCTCATAAAGCCTGGCTAACAACAGCTCACCCTGAAGTCCAGGAATAACTGACACTAATTATGAAATGACCATTCATTTGCATTCCAAAATGACTAATTGTAGGCCACTCACCTCACCACGGCTGCAGTCAAAGCCATTGGATATATTGTGATGTTTCCCATTAACATCACCACTGCACATTCCCATGACTCCATCACACATCGACAAATCCCTCCTCCTGCCATGAGAATAATCTGAAGACCCAGCATCAAGCGATGATGCCCACCCATTGTTACCACAAAGGGACAGGAAGTCATTCGGCTCACCAATGGGAGGCAACCTGGTAAGGAGAGCAAAATTGATTAGTAAATAACATACTTATGGCCTAGGCCTGTGATATCAGCATGTGACAGCTTGCATTCATAGGTTTCCCCATCAAAACGAAAGGGCATAAACATTTTCATAGACTTTAAATGATTGTTTTACCAAGACAATTGTGAATGCAAGGATACAATTTAGTCTATTACAGATGAATTCAATTTCATTTTTTATGTTTCAGTGTAACATTTGCTTATGCAGTTTGATTGCTGGCGCCAGGTTCTGTCATGCATTTTCATTGCTGTTTTTTTTGTGTATTTGCCGTGCCGGTCGTGTGGTTGCGCAGGAGTCGAGTAAGGTATTTATTCGTCGGCTCCTCGGGAGAAAAGGAATTTTTCGGTTTGGAGGTCGTGGGGTTAGGAGCCATTGCCTGTGGGTGGTCGCGGAGGTCAGCGTTTTTCGTTGGACTCCAGATTTGTTTGAGTTGTTGGCGTTTCTTTCTGTCGCTTGGTCTTCCTTTTCCTTTTTATCCATCTCCATAATTTTCCCCTTTCCTGCCTTTCCCTTCCTTTTTGTGGTCCTCAATGATGAGACGTGACTCGCGACAGTTGGTATGAGTGTAAGTCGCTGAGAGAATTACGACAAGGAGATTCCTGCCCTTTTTGTCCTAACCTTCCTCGTACGAGTACAGGCGGACGTTTCCCTTTCCTCTACCTGGGCTGGCGCCCACCCCTTTTCCTTTGTTTTACCCAATCCATTAAGCACTTTGTCCCTCACAACACCGGACCCCGCCCAGAGCTAGTTGGAAGCCCGAGTTGTCGTTACATCAGGCGAAACCTTGCGGTAGTCCATTATGAATATTGACAATAACAACTACAGTCAACTCTCGATTATCTGGTTTGCGAATTATCCATGCTATTTTTTCATCCCTACACTTAAATTTTTGAAAAATATTTCAATGGCAAAATTAAGTAAATTCTTTGAAAGTTCGATGTATCTAAAAAGAATTGCAAGTTTGTAAATGTCTCTTTTTAGGTTAACTTTTTAATTTAATCACAATATTACGGAAATTGTTTGCTACGTTTAAGAATGATTAAAACTCAGCCGCATCTGCTTCTGAAATTATTTTATCGGTTCTTTCCCATTACCCTTTGCCACTGAATATACTATCTCCCTAAAACGAACAGAATAGTAAATATACAATGGAAATAATTTCAAATAAACTACTTGTAAAACTAGGGAACGTGAGCTCTACGGCCTCTTAAAGTTACAAGGTATAAAATTCTCCAATGGCCGTAATAAATTGGCACCACTCGTCAAAAATATGCCACAATTGCTGTGTTGGTTTGCGGGAAAAAATGGGGGGAAATCCACGCCAGTGACAAAACACAACCTCTCGACCAGAAAACCCCTGTAAACTACTTGTTAATAAACTAACTTATATTATACTTAAAAATAACTACTTATTGTTCCAAATGTTCTTACTTTTCGGCCTGAATTAATAAATACGAAACAGTATCAGTGCTCCCAAGAACACTGTATAGTTTTCTTGAGTGCTCCCTGGTCTTCATTCTCTGTTGAACAGTCATTTGTTTTTACCCAGATACGATTGTGCCAGTTCATTCGTGTGGAAATCTCATCAAATTCAAATTTGCAATTGTTACTGTAGTGCCACGTTCTGACAAAGCTGATGCAAATGGCAAGAAAAACAGAAGAAAATTGTCCTTTCCATCGCTAAAAAACTAGAATTGATTACAAGAAATGAAAAAGGAGAGACCACACTAACTGGCAAAAGGATATAACATGGATATGGATGGATAGTTCACTTTTACTGAGCTGTTTCGGGGGAGCCAACTAGAACTCTCGAAACTCACGCTGTCGATAGGCCAAATCAATCAATTGCAAGATTGAATTTTGTAGTGGTGTGCAGTGATTGACTAGAAATTTTGCACACTGGTTCGCCCTCGAAGAGAGAAGATGTCAAGTTACGCCAAGTTAAGTTGTTGTGAACGAGCCTTAAGGAACCTTATAACAGATTTGTGATAATTACGAGAAACAACAGATTGAACCATGTCAATCAATCCTCAACAGTTTAGTTAAGATTTTATGCACAGCAATACACAGCACTTACACAGAATTTGAAATGTATACATTTCTACAATGCTTCCAATGAGCACCTGGCTCTTGGATGGTAGAGAAAGTTCCAATGGAATTAATCTTAGGTACAGTGTATCCTCGTTTAACGTTGTCCTACTTGACGTTGTTTTGCAATAACGTTGTCCAACAATTAAAACCCTTAATCGTTCAACATCGTCAGTGCTTCACGATAACGTTGTTCAAATTATGCGCGACCAAAAAAAATGAAAAACGAATAGGACTTTTGCACGTCTGATGCGTAAATTCCATTAGGTGGAAAATTTAGGCGTTACTCTCCATAGCGTGTGTATAAGGTTCACCTGAGCGAATAATAATTGTTTTATATGTAGCTGTTATATTTGCTTATTATTTATTACGCTGTTATTCGGGGGCAATGCATCGGATGATTTAAAACTCAAACCAATGTTAGTGAACTATTCCGAATGGTAGACCCAGGGGCAGATATCTACATGAAAAAAAATCCCGTGCCGCCATAAGGCAGAAAAAGTTGACCAGGATTTCCTCCTTCACTCACTATTTTAATTGATTTCCTACGTTTTCGCGATCGCAGTGAGCGAAATTTCTGCCCTTCACGTGCGCGCTACTGCAGTGAAGGGTAAAATTTTTATTTACTCGGAGGAAAACCGGTGCTAACAGCAGTAAATATCGGAAATATAGGAGGGAAACCCAGTGCTAATTGTTTTTAAAATGCCTTTTTACTTTGTTTCATCTAAGATATGAAACTCTCTGACTAGTTGCGTTAGCTGTTCGGCTGCCCGCATAACTAAAATATGCTGTAAATCGGTGGAGGATGACGCGAAGTAGTCCATAAAAACATCAATTTTTAAGGAAATGGGCCATTATTGAGCATTATTCCATTGATAATGTCTTTCAACCAGGTCCCCTGTATTTTTTAATGTCAACAGTAAGTTCCTATCACCTGTAGTTCCCGTGCCGCCAGGATAGAGAATACCTAATTCCAAAATTTCTTTTGTGAGTGAAAATATCTAAGTTTCGCCATTAAAATGTTTTAGAAATTTAGTTTGAATGCTTCATTCAATAATGCCATATATCCAACCTTTTATAGCTGTGCTGTGTGGAAATCGTTATTGCGCTGAAATGAAGAATTGGTAAGTTTGGAACCGAATTTAATTTTCTACATTGTTTCTTATGGGAAATACTGCATCGTTTCACGTTATTTCGCTTAACGTCGTGTTTTTCACGAACGAGTTAACAATGTTTAACGAGGACACGCTGTACTATAAGGAGGCCCTACAGAATTATTACATTTTATTGATGCTGTTCAAAAGATGAGTTCTCACATGGCATAGAAAACTGATAATAAATGTTAAAAAACATGCTGAAGTAAAAAAATAACAATTATCTGTAACTCACTTGAAAATACAGAAAATGACCATTGAAAAAATAGCTTAGATGTGAATCATCATCCTGTAGTCAGCGGAGCTTGGTGCATGTTTGGAAATGTGATAAATTGGAATCTCAGCCGAAGCCGCATTCAGCAAAGTTGCATTGCAATCACATTTATTATGAATAATCAACAATATCATATTTATTTTGTGTTTATCGCAAATGCTAAAAATTACCAAGCAATAGACCTCTTAGACGTTTGATGCCCTTAACGACTGGGATATTATCAATTCCCAGAAGGAAGAATAAGGTAAATAGAGCAATAAAAAGGGATATCCACGAATAAAAGGCACAAGAAATTTGAATGACCCACAATGGCAGTGGCACTGTGAAAAAATCCAGTCATCTGGAATTTGATGCAGAGATTCAACCTATGCATACAGAAATTCGAGACAATTTTAACACACCATGCCAAAAATTTTATTTACTTGAGTGCGAGATCAGCCTTAGAACTTGTAACAGCAGTGAGCTCTTACCACCAGGTCCCATGTATATCACTTATTTTTAATGTAAGATAAGTAGAGATCCGTGAAAGTGGTTTTATTTTTTGCTAAATTTCGTTTTAAAACTATGCGACTTCGGTGTTACAGAATATCTTGGTTGTGTTATTATAATTAAATAATTTTTTGCACATTTCTGAGTGTTTTATTATTTTTGGGTACACTTTTTGAGAATGGATATACATACTTTTATCAAGCATTTTACATAACATATTTAATAAAATTTTGATTGTACTAAATTTCTGATAAAACCAAATGAAGGAAATGGTTCAAGTTGTGTTGATATTATAGAATGAGCAAGAAAAGGTGTCAAGGGAAGGACGATAGCAAGTAGATGCAACAAAATCGTTTATTATTGATTACAGCTGTTGCCAATCGCAGTCGGTCAAGTAAGGCAGGGAAAGAATCACGTATAACTAAACACAATCGGAAAAAATGAAACTTGAACTGGGGGTGTGTCGAAAGGATTTTTTTTGCATTGAAGTACAGTGGAGCACCGGATATATGACGATCTGTCCGCTAAAGAGTAGCAACCCCTCTCCTCCTATCCTTTCTGTTCCTTCCCCCCCTCTCCCAACTGCTAGCGATTCCATTCCCAGCCAGCGGCCATGTTTAAATCTACAAAATTGCTTAGGCAGGCCCGTTTCACATGAACGTGGACGATCCACGCTCCATGGTACGCACGCAGAAGGTCTTGTCCTTTCACATTGGCGCGGACGACATATGTCCGCGTATCCACGTAGGACACAATCCCAGTTGTGCTGAGGTTAACAAGTTGGAAGGACTTCATGCAACCTAGTGTAATCAAAGGACTTGTTATATACCATGCTACGAAAGAACAGAAGAAAAATTCCCACCGAAGGTAGTTTTGGGTGCACCCTATAGTGGCACAGAGATCTGAGACAGAGAGATAGACAGTGTCAATTTTACCATCCATAACGCAACTCACAGTGGTCTTTCACCGAGCTCTCGCAACAAACTACAACCTGCTTCGTCCGCACAAGCCGTCTGCGTTCAAGTGTATGCACCAACCTATCTCTTGAGCCTATCTCTAACCTGTACACGTGGCCACGCGGATGGCCCCACCTCGTGCAGACGGTCCGTGTTCATGTGAGAGCTTCCATTACTGCCAATGGAACTTACTATCGGCACAAAAAAGGCAGAATGCTGAACTTTAAGCATTTGTATAAAATTCCGCCAGAGCTCCATAGAGTCGTGTAACATATATTGTTTTGCTCTTTGTTAATTTGACTACAAAATGCATTAATTGAAAAGTGTTTAAGTGTAAACATTTAGCTTCTACGGTCGAAAGAGTGAAGAAAAACACGTGAAAAACTAGGAGAACGGTGAAACAGTCGTCTTCTTCATCTCATCACGGCTAAAATATTTGATTGGTGCACTTTATTTTCTTTTATGAAGAGAACGACATCTACACATTACAAATATTCTTTTCAAATTAAACCGCTTTAGCCTAGTAATTTAATTTTTAGTAGTCCACACGTGTAGTGCAGAGCGCAGATCGTCCGCGTCCATGTGAAACGTCCATGTGTTTTCCGTTAACAAGTTATTCAATTACGCTATCTACTGCATTATGGTGAGTCATCGGAAACTGCTCAGCGTCGATGTGTTCCTGGCGCTTATATTTCCGGGTGCTTTAGCTTATATTTCCACTGTTCCGTGGCAGTGTTATTTTTGTTAAATTTCTTTCAGCACATTATTGATTCAGAATATCTAATTCTTCAGGAGAGAAAGCATGTCATTCTAGATATTTACGAGAATTTGAGGATTGATATATGAGAATCGAAGAAAGATTCCGTGGTGAATTAAGCAGCGAATTCTGGCAGAGACATCACGTCGAGGGGGGAATGGCAGCGCCAAAGGCGCTTCCATCACCGGTACCAGTTAGCAGAGCTCACCACAACCGGTCTTTTAACATATTCACAAAGTAGTGCGTCGTGGGAGTTTATAAAATTAGTGTGTGAGGTGTTGTTTGTGTGGAACTTGAATTATTAAAATTTGAGTACATTTTTCTTTTGCTAAACCTAAGGAAGGGATGGGGATTTTCAATATAGTTACGTGCACGATATATATTACGCGAATGCGATATGTGTGCGAAAAAGCAAGCCTTTGGATAATAATAAGATAGCACAAATGAACTTCAGCAGTGTTAAACAATGAATGCCTAGGCTTTAATCGATTTTGACTCAACATTTGCGATTTTTTCGTTAATTCATGTAAAATTGGTGAGAAAGGTGAAATTTCATTTTATTTATCGATTTTGTGGTATTTCGCATAATTTCAAGTTATTTTGCGATATTGCATATCGCGAATTTCAGGGATCTCTAAAGATAGGTCATCTTCAAGGCAATAGTACAGAAATCTCATTTTTCATGGTCTTTTGCTGATACATACTGATCTCACCAGAATACACAAACAAACACAATTACTTTCTTTTAATCTGCAAAAGAGATATGAGCTTAATTCAGGGGAAAGGACAATAAACATTACTCTCACCCAAAGGAGGACGGAGACAGCAGTGGAGCCTCAGACTGTGAGCTGGGTGACGAGAAGAATGGGCGAGATGAGTCCTCCTCAAGAATCTTGGTTACGAGATCGTGGATTAAGAGTGAACTCCCACCACCACCGCCCAGTTGGTCTCCAGCGGTGGAAGAGGACGAGGAAAAAGAGTCCATCCCACCACCCCTCACCCCACTGCCAGCCTTACCCATCCCCTCCTCCATCCCCCCCTCCCCACTGCACATACCCTCCTGCAAACGCATAGAGCAAACATCAGAGCATGGGTTGGCAACAATTATTGTACATGGAATTTTAGACCAATACATAGTAAGACTTTACACTATGATCTCTAAGTGTAGCTTCACTGCTTATCTGAAATGAACAAGGTAGTAAACATAGTCTTGCCCACATCCACATATCAAATTACACATACAGAATGAAATTACTCCAGTTCACTAGACCTTTTATGATAAAACTATAATTCCTCAAAATCATACTCGATGCACAAATAAGTCGGGCCTGAAAAGTGATTAGTCACAAGAATGTCCTATCTTCTGATAGCAAATACTATAAACCCCAGAGACGGTACATTCATTCAGAAAATATATTAGTTTCATGTCACCACCTACATATTCTTTAGTAACTGCAAGCCACCACAGAGAGCTGGGGCAGGGAGTTGTAGGACACCAGAGTCTCGATATGTCTCATTACAGCAAGAAAAGACAGGTGGTTGAGAAGGGAGTGTGCAACACAATAAGAAGAGATGATCAGCCCTGCCATGGTCTTAGCCTTAGCTCAGTTATATTCATGACTTTTTTGGGGATGAAAACATTACTGATGCATCTATAAATGCTTGAATGTATTTCCCTTGTTTTGTGTTTGCTATCGAATCGGAAGATGCTTTATAATATTCATAATGCCAACAGTAAACATAAGTTCCCTATATCTCATGTACACTTTCACTAAGACAGCAAGGCTACCATTTGAATGGGCTAAGTTCCATGTTCAGAGTAATTAAAGGTTGGGGGGCTTCCCCATTACTGCTCCCCAATGGTATTTTTAACTAGGCACATCACATGAACTACCTTTCATCTGGTTCCTCCCCACTAACCAACCTGGCATGAGTGGCCCTAGCAGGAGCAATTACTAATGCTCTAGCAAATTCAGCTTTTGAGGCCACTAGAACATGCAAGCCCTTTCACCACATCTAATTTTAGTCCAAGGGAATGGAATTTCGTTTACCTAAGTCACATTTACAAACTCGACAAATTTTTTTCAAAAACCCAGTTATTCTCAAATCCTAGCTCAAATATATACCTTAATAGGTGCAAATTACCTGAGCTGTCAGCACACCCTTAAAACCCAAAAACTCATTTCATTCTTTAAACCAATGACCAATGGTCAACAAGTTCAATATTGACTAGGTTTTAGAAGGCACCCACTTACTGAAGGAAGAAATTGAAATTAAATGACACTTGATATCATGAGATTATTCCAAACACTAAAAAATACATTCTTTCCATTTATTTCTCACATTGCGTGTGAATTGACGATTATCGTTGAGCAGTGGTCCTTGCTGAGGGTTGGGCTTGATAAACACTTTTACTTGGTGGGAATTTCTCGAGCGAGAGAGATCAACATACAATTGTCCGTGTGAGAATACTGCTGTTAGGAGCCCAACGTGGTCAAGCCCAACGGTTAGTTAGCCCAGTTAGAAGCCCAATGTGGTCAAACGACTGACCCTGCGACTTGTTGATTGTAATCGCATATGGTGGAATCACTAGATATTGTCGCCATCGCAAGATGAAAGGGAGCACTGTTTCAGTCAGAGAAAAATCAGAAATGATTCTCGCTTTTGTGAAATTTCTTGCAAGCAGTTGAATAACGCCATTTTAAAATTTCAGTGGATGTGTCCCCATCTAATTACGTCATTTTAAAATTTAAGTGACTGTGGCTCCATCTTACAACGTTCCTGAGCCAGCGATGGAGTGAGTGACAAGGGCATTTCTTATGCATAGATTTGCAGGAAATTGACAGTAAATTGAAACTTAGCATCTAATTGCTCAAAAGTAATTTTATATGTAGAATTTTATAAGTATTTTATATGTCATACACTGTTAAAAAATAGCAGAACTGTTTTTTCAACATTAGGTGGCTGAAAAGCGAAAATGACAGGGCTAAATTTAGATTTTTCTGATGTACTCTAAGTTAGTTGCCCTAACTCACTGCGGGAACTAGGTACAGTCATGTAAGCTTAAATCATATAGTGCAGGGATGTTACAGACGTACTGGTTCTGGCAGCACTTAAGAGAAAATCATACATGTAAATTCCTACTCTAGATTCCACCAAAATCCCAAAACATCCTGCCATTTGTTCATCATTGGTAGTTATCAATTTGAAATTTGATCTTCACTTGAGTCTTTTTTCATCTGTTTCAACACATCATTGCCATAATTCTATATATGATCACCCTGACTTGGTTGATATATTCCATTTGTTATCTTACTCTTTCATTCTTCCCATTCATTTTCTCTTCCATTATTGCTCTCAGCTACTCACCATCGCTAATTGTAAGGAAATAAATTGTCTTACTGACAATGACAAGTCTTGCTCACATCAGGAATGTAATTTTGGAAAATTGAATAATTTTGAAAAGGCACGCCTACGATTGATATTAATAGTAATTCTAAGCAGCAGAACTTATTTAAGTTGATATCACAGGGGTAAAATATGCATTGATCCCATTTACAACATATGTCATGGCAATCATGCATTTCACTTTAGCTCTAGTATTACATATGAATTACAAAGAGCCTTTACCATCAAAATCAGTTAACGTTCCTCTCCAGGATCGCCCCTGCTATTGAATGCTATTTATATTTGTGAATGATAGAAAATAAGCGCTCATAAGAAGAGAAATAAGATTGTAATATGTACAATTAAATTTGATGAGGAAGCATTCACAAAGATAAGGAAATTGATGAAGAGGACTTAACCAAATACAAAAAGGTCACAGCTAAGAAAAAACCCTGCGAATTCTGTGAAACATAAAAAGTTGCTCTCCTTTTCTTTATGCCTAATACTGCTCATGTCAGTCTAATATACTATGTGGCATTGTATGAGTCTGAAACATATTCCTATCAGAGAGAGGTTATGTGCAGGCAGGATGCTTTTGCCACATGGGCGTGGCAAAGATTTGAGACCTTGAGTTGTACGACAAGAAACAACAAAGTAAGAGCTTTAATAGGAGGTGGAGGAAAAATTAGTGGTGGATATTTGGAGTAAGCAGTAAAATGGATACAGGACAAGTAGAGAGAAGGTCAGAAGCTGAAGAGAGAGATGGAGTACGGAATGCTTGGCAAACACTGATGAGGAGGGTAGAGGATAGGAATTAGAATTAAATAGAAGGGTAGGAAGACCCAAAGCCAGATGGAAAGATAATATAGCAGAAGACCAAAGAGAGAAAGGTTGGAAGGGGGAGCAAGCCCAAAACAGTGAGGAGTGGAGGAAAAGAAAGGAAATGCTGACCTCTCATAAGCGTGGGATAAGAGTAAAGTGAAAGAAGAATCTTATTTTCATAGACAATATGTTGAAACCAGCATAATACGATTCCTGTAATAAGAGGTAAAAATAAACATAATGTTCCAGATTAAGCCATGCTGCCATATTTGTTTCAGTAAAAGATCGCTTCTATGTTTCACTGTAAAAATTATTGAAGGGTAATAGATAGGTAATTTACTTTTTCTTGCTTCTTTGGCCAACACTTGGGTGCATCTTACTTGCCCGTAAAGCCACTGGATAATATGTACATAGGATATGATGTTGAAAAGAAGCTCATTCTATACACATTTATTGTGAGCTTCAAGATATCAAAATAAAAAATAACAACCCTTACAGATAACTAGGGCTTCTGAGCATTCAGCATTCCTGAATGAGGATAAAAAAAGGGTTGGACAATACAAAACATATAAGAAAAAATACAACTTCTTCACAGAAAAGTTAGGAGTCATATTATACACAAATATATCTCCTAGTTAAATTAGGGTAATTCCCCATCAAATCAACCAATCCATGAAACCACCCAGCACTGAATTCCACAAAATGTGCTGAGTGCACACCCTCCACAAAAGCTGACGAGGAGCAAAACTAAACTCGGGTAGAGAACAAAACCAGAGTAAAATTTTAGTCTACTGAGTGTAATACTTTCAGAAATATGGGTGCTTGAATTTGGGAAATGCCCCTCGGCTGCCACAACGTACAGCTGAGGCAGATTTAAATTTCAATCCATAACTTGGCTCACCATCCATGAAACTGTCTGAAATATTTTCCCGTGTTTTGTAATTAAAGACATCTCAGAACTGTCTTCTCATTGTAACCTAGAATGTCCTGTTGGCTAAACAGAAAATCCAAAATACATCAGTTTTAAATTACTACATCCACTGAAAATAGCTACAGTCTCAGCCATTTGCTTTAATGACTCTTATTGTATAAACAAATATTAGAAGAAAAAACTTAGCCCTGCACTGCTCTTGATGGAAAAATGAATTATTCTAATTTGCGTTATAAAAGTTGAGATACTTGAAAAGGTTTCTTGGGTTTGACACCGGGTAAGATTATTGAAATTCATCAACATTTCGATGGTTGACTCAGCCATCGTCATCAGGATAACGAGTTGAGCGAGGATGCTGGCGGAGTCTTATGCTCCTTTCATGCTCTTTGATACTTTTCTCGATGGTCCTTCCTGTCTCGCCAATACATGGCCTACCACATTCACATGGTATGTGGTGTACTCCGGTTGTTTTCAGAACAAGGTTGTCCTTTGAGGTGACCAGGAAATTTTTGAGCTTAGCATGCAGTTTATGTATCGTTTCCACTCCGAGGCGTTTTAATATCCTCGATATCTTGTTAGATATATCCTTGATATCTTTCTCTTCCAACATCTCCGCTCCAATGGTGAAGGACCATCGAGAATAGACTTAAAAAGCATGAAAGGAGCATTAGGCTTTTCCAACAGGAAAAGTTGTAAAAATAAATAAAGTAAATAACAAAGTATTTAAGGTGTTTTGATCCATTTTCAATGCATACAATTTCAGAGAAGACATTTCTAAGATCCATAACTGTCAACAAATGTAAATCCAAAAGAGCACCTAATGTACATATGAGGCCTGGAGCAGACTACTCTGTCGGCGAGACAAGAGAATTTTTTTCATTTGCACAGATGATGTTTTCTCAAATGAATGTGAGAAAAGTAATGAAGAGTTATCAACAGATCAACCCTCTAGTGGAATGTGATAAGAAGTTAGAAGAAGTCAATAGCAGCTTCACAGCACTGTACTGTTCTCCTTTGAAAATGCATTTGTTAACACCATGAAACAGCCGGCATTCATAAGGAAAAATAAAAATAAAAAAGGCAAAGCTTCAGTTTGTTTCAAAGGAATCACGTGTTGGAACAGACAGATCATCCCCCAGACTATGAAGAAAGTAGTTAGGCTGAGAATGAAACTTGTGTCAAGCCAATAAGCTGAAGACAGCTGACCTAGATGATCTCTTCGGAAAAATGAAGGATCAATTACCCACGGTTAATAGACAGACAAAAATTCCAATTGGACTCTACCCTTCATGGTCGAGGATGAAAATGGTGAACAGAGTGCAAATAATAGCATTTCAATTTATGCTCATAGTACTATGAGCATAAATTGAAATGCTATTATTAACTGCAAACGTATGCCGTTACATAAATCCTATGTATCCAGCTCCAGCTTAAGTTCCAGCAGCTCCAGCAATTGTAAATGTTATGGTGAGGTAACATAATGATTTCATGTAACATAATAACCCCTTATTTTTTAATGAAACCAGAACTAGCAACTATTCATCCGTTCCCAAGATCATGTCTACATACATTAACCTTAGAGACCACTATATTATCTTCGCATCTATGCATATTACCATGAAGACAATTGTTTTTAACACCAATATTTCAAGGGAATTTTCCCGGAGCATTTAAAATTGTATCCATGCTTAAAGCTTCGGCAACTGGCACACTATCCTTATATAGAATCATAATTGTTTTGGTGGGTATCTCCCTCGAAATCAGCGCCGGGGGACCATCAGTGTTCCAACACTCCTTCCCTGACAGTATGGGAGCCCGGCAGTGGGCCGAACCCATAGACGTTGGCAGAGACGGTAAGAGGGCCAAAAAAGAAAGCATGTCACCAATATGTTGATGAGCGTAATCCTGACGACGACCTGCTATGACTACCGTCTCTTCTATGGACGTCGACACTGAACTACTTCTCATGATGACTATCCACCCATCAATACGGAGCATAAACATTCTTTATTTCTACGCGGCAATACATATGTCCACATATGACTTGCTATGATTAAGTAATAACGGCAGACCCATGGGAGATGCCGCATTAACGCAACAAAACTTAGCACTCAAATATGACGGCTAGTTTTGACTAATTTCCCACGAATGATTACTGAGAGACGCTTGACCCAGATGGAATGAAATTATTTCATATCGAATCATGGCTCGTAGATTTTCAACTGATACTCCAAAACGGCAATAAAAGCCACAAATGAATGTCGGTAAATGAAATCTCACGGCTGACCCCGTATACTTGCCTGAGCTCCCTAATCAAATATGTACGTATAAGTAAAAATAAACTTGCCTGGCAGAATTCAGCATAGGCCGCTTTTCCAATCATGTCTTGATAAGACCACCGCTGTTGTTGCTGTTGCCCACTGGTGCCCCTCAAAACACCACAGCCCCCAACCATGTCACTTCTCTCGCTGACATTAACCGATGACACTGTCTCCAATAAGCTCCGTCCATCTTGGTCACCCTGATACGTAGTCAAGAACATATGTTTCATTACTAAATACTAGTCACAAATTCAACTTAAGGGTATGCTCGAATACACAGTTTATAAGTAAAACACTACGCATACTAAAGTACCCGATTATGTAATGTAAACAGCACCTTAAAACATTCAGATGCAAATTATGTATGCATACCAAAAATCACTACGGCGCCTACGCACAAAAATAAAGGGGCTGAAGTTTGCAATTCGCATAAAATTAATTATAACTGGAAATATCACAGGCTAAACTATACTTCAAAAATATTCAATACAAAAGAAGGCCGTCTTAGCTTCCTCATAAAAGGGGTAAAGCAGATATGCAACGGATGCAACCATATAACGAGGAAAAAATCACACTATGTAAAAATGAAACGTCGCTTAAACAGCATAAGAAGACAAATTTAAGTCCTTCTTGCATAAGTGCGCTTAAAAAGAAACATTAATGACTGAAAACTGGCAGAAACACTGTCCCACTTCCACTTTTCAACTAGAAAGTTTGGTATCACTGTACCCAGTAACTTTCCAACTGCATGCATTTCAGTATTTCCTTAACGCCGTCCTTAATATGAACTATTTTTCTAGCGCCCATCATATTATTCGCACCAGAATTGCTAGCGAAAATCACTGAAAAGTATATGCTCGCCTAACTGGAATATGCCGATTCCTTTAGGATGCGGATTAATGATTTGGAGGAATTTGTACTCGCCAACACATTTACATGAAACAGTGAAGCCAGGCACACTTGTTAGAATTATCACCACCCGAATTACGGAATAATATTTTCAAACATGAGATGATATCTGAAAATATTTTACATAAACGCCTAACGTTAAGTAAGTGACATTTCATCTAGCACAGAGCAACTTTCCCATATCGCGGCCAACAACATGAAAACAAATTTCGACAGCTAACCGATCACACCATCGGCCTAGGCCACCTTGGTAGAGAACCACAGAACGATGCCGCCTACACACGTCATTTACCTTGCGTGACCCTTCCCCACCGTAAATCTGCATTCCCACAGGGCAGGGGCAAGCTCAAATTCAGCAAACCCCTACTCAAGCACTCGTATTAGTTTCAACCAACGTCAAGCGTCACTACATTCCGTGCCACGCACCACAAACACGACACATGAAACGACGTTAATCGCAAACACCACAGAATTTCCAAGCAATCAACCGACGATTGGCTCCGACCATTCCGACTACTGAAAGGTTACTGCACGAATAGCAGACGAGATGACGAGTCACAAGTAACCCAGCATGTGGAACTTCTAAAGACAACACATAATACGTAATAATACACGGAAAAAAATCAAACAATTACCTTTCGTAATGGTAAAATGTTTGATTCTAGCAATCGGTGCACGCTACGACAATCGGAAAGAGCCATTTATTATACACTTTCAACAATATCCATGTTTTCTTGTTAGGAGCAGACTGATGCAGACTCTTTTTTTTTCACGCTGTTCCAATCGGAAGCATCACTCCCTCCTACTGAACGCTCCTCAAAATAAACAATTGTTTAACACAAAAACACACAATTTGTCGTTATAAATGAGATTTTACGTTGTAATTTTGTATTTTTAATGATTAAATTAGATTTTAAATATATTTTTATGTCACTTCATCTTCGTACGCTAAACGTAACAGCCATTTGAAATCCGTCTGCTGTGGTTGCTATGCCCCAGCTGCCAGGTGACACCGGTGACACGGAGGCCGTTCCATTGTATCAGAATGAGATCTAAGGACTATATTGAATTGTAAACAAGTCTCGAATTAATATTAATGAAGAAATGTATACGATATTTCGATTATCCCTTATGTAAGTATCCTTCATGTACAAATCCTTTTTCAATATTTTGCGATAATTTTGAATTTTTTCGTAAAAAAATAGGAAGTTCCTACTATTCGATTTAAGGGTGAGATTTGTGCTTTATGTTAAAACATTCTTCTACACATGATTTATAAATAGGAGAAAATGCTTTTGAAGGTAAATAATTATTATAAGAGACTGCTATGAAAGGGATGCCGTTAAAAATGAGCAAGGAATTCATAACACCTCTGTGAAAATCTCGGCCTTCGCCAGGAAAATCTGAAAAGATGCCCCGATTTTCCTCACACGCTCGATTTTTTCCGTGGGAGTATTCTTCTGCTTCGAAACCATGCTGTAAGTAAATATAAAAAGTCCCATCAACCGACCAGATTTTCACCTCAAATTATTACCATAACGCGACCGGATTTTTCACTGTGTTCTTCACGCTTGAAGATACTATACATGCCAGTGGCAGGGGGCACGCCCCCCCCTCCCCCCCGAAATATAAGGCTCAGATCTTAACCTCAACAGCCGGTCGCCGCTAGCTCGAGCTAAGGCCAAGAACGGCGGATCCGCCACTGATACATGCCATACATAGTACGAAAAGATACTTATAAATAGTACACTCGCGTACTGTAGCACAAAACTGCAAACAAATATGTCACTGCCTTAAAGATAAAAAAAATGTATTCCCAATCAAAGCGTACCTTCATTTTAAAATGAGTGCGTTGACTGCGAGGCTTATTTGAACAAGATCTTTCGAGCCGACTTTCGCTCGGTAAACAGTAGAATCTGCTCCTAAGTTTCTATAACTTATATATGGATAAACGGCGGTTTCGTCCATGCTTGCAATAGAAAACCAATGATCAGAAATCAGTTTTCCCCTCGTGGTCACATGGACGACGCATGCACGCAAGTTCAATGAATCAGCAACAATCAAATTCGTTAATTAAAGGGATTGGAAAATCAGTTCCCGTGGAAAGAGGACAATGAACGCACTGTTAAGTTTTCATAATTGGTGTTGTCTCCGATTAAGGCAATTACAGAACGCCATTGCAACATTTTTGAAAACCTGATATCCCAATTATAAATAATACTTATTAATGATCATTAAATCAGTCATAAAATCGGACGGACACGTATCCCAATGAAAAAACATGTACGCAATCCTTATACACAACCTTAATATCGTATGTATTCTGTGTACATTGGCACAGAGTTTAATAGGTTTAATAATACTATTCCTACTATTCGTTCTCAATTTTATGCAGCTGTGCGAAACAAAGGAATTTTGCATTGAGGTAGTTCGAAGCATTTCTGGCTAAAATTTTATGCAGAATTGTAAAAGAAAAATGTTTTCTTCAGATTAGAGAGGGGCTGAAGGAGGGTAGAGCATGTGGTAGGAAAGAAGCTCAGCATCAGCTCGCTCCTTAAGACGCCAAATCTCTATTAATCTATAGATTATAGTCAGAATCAAGGTTTTTTTTACGCATGTCAAGTTATTCGAATCCATAAGCGGGTAGTGTGGAGGCATGAGGCTTCGACAAACCTTTCGAACAATCATCGTCATTTATGTTCTATTTCGATTTAATTCTACCAGTTGATTGTTAGGTTTGTGGGCACACATTCCTTAACGTCCAAGTCCGGCTAGAATCAAACGAACAAATGAATAACTTATTGTTAGTAAAATCAGCAATCTCCTCGACCTCCAAACTTCCCTTGAGCCCTTCCGACCTTCCCCTGGCCTTCCACAATGTCACAGCCAAAGATTCTGGTCACAACTGTCAGAATTACTTTAACACACATATAAAACGTGTGGCTTGCCTCCCCGTTGTGTGAAATGAGCTGGAAACCACCATTAAAAAGACTAAAAAATCAAAAGACCTCCCAGCCACCTGCGTAAACTGTCAATGAAATCATACTGCTAACTATCGAGGGCACCCTGCATACCGGGAAATCCTCACCTCCATGCAAGCCAGAAGAAATCGCATCCAGCAAGAAGCAACTCCCCCAATCCTCCGATACCTGGCCATTTTCCTTCCAACTCAAATCCCAGGAACAGAAATCCTGTTCAACCCAGCCAAACTCCCACGCAAATCCCACCGCAACCTCACCAAACAACAAACCAAGCTCTAGCTAACCTTAACCTCTCGCACAACGTCACCCATCCAATCTCCCTCTGACTCCGACTGGAAAACCAAAATCAAAGACTGGATAAAATCAACCCGGAAAAAACTGTTCTCCCCCCCTCCCCTCCCGTTTAGATGTCCTTTTCGAAGAATTAATGTCCGGCGCCATGATACTCATCAATGTATTCTAAACCCAAGCAAAAACCCTTCAATGGAAAATCCAATCTCTCCTGCCTAAAAACCAAGAATTCCGTCAACTCCTTCCAGACACAAAAGCCGACTGCAAGAAACTAGATTAAAACCCCAACACCGCTTCTCCATCCCCAACTACTCCTTCCGACTACCACTTCCTAAGGCGGTGGCGTCCTGATTCTCGCAAAAAAACATACTCTCCCAACCGCTCCCACCCCCAACCACCGACGCACTTGAACTCACCGGAATCACCATGCAAACCGTCATCGGCAACCTACAGTTCTGGTCAGCATACCTCCCCCTCCGCAAAAACTGGACTAAAACGACCTCCACGCTATCTCCACCTAGCACCTATCACCACCACGCCAGTCATCGCAGGATATTTTTTCAAAATGACGTCAAAGTACTCGTACATACCTATGCCTAGCGGACACACCCGGGTACCGAGTGCCCACGACATGAAAAATGAAGTTTTGAACCGGGAATTAATCAAAAACTTTGAAAAATAAGTCTTTGAGGTTACCGGGCTCATTCAATAATTCTTCTAAACAATTTTGGAGGCAAATTAGTCAAAAAAATATTTATTTTGCCAAATCAATATAATTAATTATTGCTATGCAATGGTAATCTTAGACCGGTTTTTCGTAAACTGAATAATATTTGCGTGGTTTACTGCGTCTTTTGATTGTTTCTGCATAGCAAACACGACAAGAACATGTAATTTTGTTATAACAATAGTCTCTAGAGGTTCATTTTGTTCTTTAGGAACATCGGAAGGAGCGACCTGTGGACCTATCACGCTCTCAATGGCAACTTCCGTAGCACATTACTTGGCCATTCGTAGAATGGTCGTCAATGAAAGGTTATGACAGTTCCTCACTCAATTGACGCAAGAAAATAATACACTGATTAGTTTTATTTCCCAACATTCAGTTATTTCCATACAAAAATTAATTTTGAAGTCAGAGCGTCTTTATCTAAGATATTGAAAAACAATGCAAGAGGACATTTAATAAACTCTTTTACAATTCTCTCTCCTTGTTTTTTTTACGTCAATCACGATCTTCCGAAGAACGCTGCGAATCCGGATTCTTCGCAGCATACTCATCGTAAACATTTATCAGAATTTATTTTAGTATTCCGAAAAATAGGATCTTTAATTTCTAATGTAATTTCTTAAAAAGGATCTCGTAAGAGACGAGAACTCACTTATGGCTCCCCCGTGTCATATAACGACCACAGGCGTGTGCACAGTGGGTGCCATGGGCTCCGCGGCACCCCTAAAAAATTAGGAGGGGCGCCAAAATTTGGATGGAACCATAGAGTAAGGTTTGATGGAACACAAAACTTGGGAGAAGGCGAGTCCTGCGGAAAAGACCTGGAAAACCAATCAATCTAAAAAATTTTAAAGGTCTGATTTTATTTTTTGATCTGTAATAAGACTACTCAAACTATCATTGCATGCGCTTCTTTGGAATAGGGTACGGAGCCCGATTGTGGGCGCGAAAAAACGAGAAGTAGTATAGTATAAGTATATTAAAAACATTATTGTGATTACAAAAAGTTTTTCGTATTTTTTTAAATCGAAATACCTATCATATAGTTATTCTGCTTTTATTTGATAAAAGTAAATGACTAACTAGTCAAGACGTTTGTACTTTATTGTTAAGACATTTATAATTTGCAAGTACCTATTATCAAAGCTTTATTTAATTGCAGTTTTTAAAAGTATTTTTAAGACATCTTATCCTAGCATTGAAAATTAAAGCAGAAATGTAATATATAGATTTTTTTTACACAAATATTGGAGCCTTCTAATTTTGTTGTGGGAGTTGCTTTCTGGAACTGGCTTTCCTCCGATCACTTGGGGTTAAGACTTATGGTTACGGTCATGGGTAAAGGCAAAAGGCGGCATTTTTATTGTTGGCACCCCCAGTAGCAAAATCCTGCGCACGCCTATAATAACGACCGATCCTTATTGCACGTACTTCCACCATGGCAGGTGGTACGGCATGCGACACCGACTAACACCCAGTATAGGGCCTTCGGAACTGAATGCTCCCATTTGCAAATGCTACGATAGCTGGTCATATCCTTAAAAAGGCTTAAATATTCACATATAATGCCAGTCATTGTGTGCATCGTACCTGAATGAAGCAGTCTTAACACCATCTAGGCTAACGATGGCGTGCACATAAAACAAATAAATATTATAGGCAAAAAACTGATCCATTGGTCAGTATTTCTTTAATTCCACAGCTTCAACTGGTCCTCTTTGAGATTGAATTCGGTGATTTTCAGAGAAAATTGAAGGCTGTCGTTTTCCGTATTGTTTAACTTTGAGCCCTCGTATATCATAAATGCGTAAGAATTGAACCAAATAACTTGCGTCCCCTCATGCACCATCCGCATACCTATGTGGAAAAAATGGATAACGACCGTGCGAAGTTTCAGCTTCATGTCAGAAAAAAAGCACTTTTGGAATTCTGGCCAGATTTGTTCACTTTCAGCCCACTGTGCTGCGGTTCGGGGCGCGAAGTGCTCCAGATTACCAATATTGCAGGCTGTGGCCCACGCTGACGTTAACGACGCCATGGACCGTGGATCTGAGAACATTCTAGATTCCTTTAGGTATCTGAATTCCGAAGAGAAGCGGGTAAGTGGAACCGTAGGGTCGACATGGCTCGAAGTGAATTGGATGAGATGGTGATGTGGTGCTATCGGAGAATGGCGGAGAGAATCACCAACGAAGAAGTCCTGCGAAGAGTTGGAGAGGAAATAAGTTTGATAAAATCTTTGAGAAGAAGGAGAGATAAACTTCTTGTACACATTTTGCTACCCAAGAGTCAATTGAAAACAATATTGGAAGGAGAAATGAATGGGAAAAATCAAAGAGGAAGACTGGGAATGGAATATATCAGGAAAATCATGAAGGGTATCAAAGTGAATACGCCTACCATAAACATATCCACTTTGGGTAAACTATGTGGTTTTAATAAAACCATTGCACGCCATAGTATTTGTTTTCAATGAAAAATCTTTAAATATACGGTAGATCTTCTACAGTTACTCACTTTCTCCCTCACATCCGTATATCGCTCAGCGAAAATGACGTCAAGCCAATCAGATTTTTGTCAGCGGCGTAAAAAAAATTGAAATTTCGACTATTTTAATCTTAAATATCTCAATTAATATTGAATCAATTTTAAAATTACTTTCACTCCGCAAGCTTGTTCGAGTTTAAGTAACTTTTAAGGATCCGTAAACTTAAATTTAAAATTTTGGAAAATACCCAATTATGCATGGATGAAGCAGTTGGCGGGGATGAGAGTGAATTGGTGAGCTGCAGCTAATCAATCTTCGGATTTATGACTGCTTATGAGTAAACCCCAAGTATAGTCTTCCATTGGAAATAATGGATGAGTATGAAATCATTTGATTGGAAAAAGAGAACAACGAGCGTAAATTTATTGCTCAGGGTGTCAAAAGTATACAATGCATCAGCAGTACCTATTATACTTTGCTTGTCTGAGTTACGGTATGCTATGCTGCTTTCAGTGGTCTTCCGTCCGTCATCCGTCGTCTCTCCAGGTGGCGGATAAGGGAATTCTTGGTGGATTGATACTGATTACTTTTTCATAAATAATTTATTATTGTTATGAATTACAATTGCCGCATGAATTCGTGCCGATTATATTTTTCCAGTACTTTCCGATCACTGAATATGACTAACTAAAGGTCTCGAGTGAGGGGATAGTCATCAATCCATAACAAGTGGTCCAACACTGGTAGATCGACCATTTAAGAAAAGTTTTATGTTATGAGTGTTGATAGTCGTATGTATCGGCAGTCTAAAACAGCATTTATTTTTTTCTGTTTACAATTGGGCGGCCATTTGTCAACCTCGGTGCAGAGCAATTTCTGTGTTTGCAAGCATTGGTGTTCGCTTCTTTTTCCTCGCTGTCGTTAGTTCTAGGTCAATTATAAAAAAAACCGTTCTCTTTTGTACCTAAGGGGCTACATACAATATCATGTGTCTAAAAACCGGTAAGTAATTACTTATGCTTTATAATGAATTTTATTACCAGTCTGGAATTGAAGTGGCTAAAAGTGCCATATTTTGGATTTTTTTATAGGGTAACGGCAGGTTGCCAAACTTATTTTTTTAGTAAGTACCTGGTGATTTCAACCACTTGCCTTGGGGGCCATTCAAGTATTACGTAAGACTACGGGGGGGGGGGGGGGGAGAGGGGGGGGGGGAGTAGAGTTTTTCTTAAGTTGTTTTACGTAGGGGGTGAGGGAATCCGAGAGAATCTTACGTCAGATTTTAGTCTCTTCTTAGATAGTACCATAGAGTAAGTATACTTACTCTATGTTAGTACGTAATTATATCACTTTTAAAATTATTGTCGAACGAAAAATCTTTCTTTTTAGGATAACCGTCGCGGCGTACGCCTGAATGCAATGAATATGTATACATGTGTTCTAAAATTAAGAAATACGCATGATCAATTCTATGCGTTCATTAAATTGGAGGCATCGCATTATTCCGCGTTTCGCAAATCGGGCATACTGTAAATCACGAAATCTCCGAAAACTTTAACCGAATCCGACCAAATATTTATATTTCTACAGGTTCCTTTATAAGGCATATGATTAAGTAAAAAAAGTTAAAAGATCGAAGGGAGTTGGGGTTAGTTTTTGCACAATTGGATATGGATGGCATTGCCCATATGATTTTATCTCTGTGAATGATTCCAAAAATGTATTAAAAATTATGTAAGATAGGGAGGGGTGGAGGGGGGATTCATGAAATCTTACGCTATCTTACATGGGGGTAGGGTGGGGGGGGGGTGGGTAAAAACTGGCCAAAATCGTCTTGCGTAATACTTGAATGGTTCCTTGGCTGTGTGTGAATCGTTACTTTCCCGCGAAGTAGTTTGGGTCCCCTGTCTGACTCTCTGTCTCTCGATGTCTGTCTCTTCTCCTTCGTCCTTTCCCTTCACTCCCTCTGCTTCTACCTCCCTCCCCGTCGCGTAAAGTCTGCACTGGAAACTTTAGAGGGAGCTATGCAGCTGGTGTTAAAAAAACAGACTCGTATCATGTTACACGCGCAGCTGCGACCGTTTCGAATTGCATGTCAGTGTCTGCTTAGTGATCTGAGATGGACGAATTTTCTCTTTGGTATGGAGGTGTTCTATTCCCTGGGTCAGGGATCAATTTCCATGGAAGCATATATGATTTACCCCCACCGGTAAATTTAGCGACAACATGGGTTTCTTCAGCAAGAGTTCAAATATAACGAACACGTCTTATATTTTCCTCGGGGATGATGGTCTACATGAGAACAAAAATCAGTAGCTAAAGAAGGGGAAATGATTCAAATAAGAACCTTTCGTAAAACCAGGTAAAAATGAAATTAAATATCACGAGGTTAACGCAACATATACAAATAAATATATCCGCCAATAATGGACGTGAATTCCGCGTCGTCGCTTCATATCCATTGAGCGAAATCTTTTTTATATGAATTAAATATGAATGCCCCTGAGTGTGATTTCCTGTAGACTCACAATGCGATGCAGAAAATACATCATAGTGGCTATTTTTCACTCATAAGTATTTACTGAAATGGATTTTTTTATTTCACAGATATTCTAGAGCAATGAAACACGAATAATGGGGATTAGTCACCTAAATGTACGAACAAAAAGCTATCACAGTTAACGTCATATGCGTCTAATATAATTTACGTGCTTTGGTTAGAGGGTAATTATATCATGGCAAAAATCACCTGAACGATCAGAGTTAGTAATCGCTACAAGGTTGATGAGGGGTGCCGAATGTGGAACAGACCGCACTATTTAGTGGTCTCTATAAGAGTGGGGATGGGTAGAAAGTGGGAAACTGAGGAAGAGAAGTGCACGTAAGAAAATTATAGTGAAAGTGGAGAGGATGTTCGGCAACGTGGTTAGAGTACGATATGGATGCATAGTTGAGGGTATGCTGTCTTCGAAACAGAGAGAATGAGACGAATATATAAAGTGTCTGCCCCCCCCCCCCCCCCCCGGTTTCCCGGTTTTGGACCCACCCCCGAACGAAATTCCTGGCTACGCCACTGAGACGCACGAGTATATTAAGGCAAGCGCTAGAAGCAGGGATGCGTAATGTCTCCGTGGCTGTTCAATGCTTTTAAGAATAAATGTGTGAAAGATCCGTGTAGGGATTACGTCGCTGTAATGGTTGGATATATAAATGTGCGAGTTCTATTGCACGCAGATGATGCAGTGTTGTTGTCTAAGAGCCCGCAGGAATTACAGGGGCTTCTGGATAACTTCTAAGAAGCAACAAGGAGAATGTATTTGAGGATTAATGCGTCAAAGACCAAAGTATTAGTTTTTGAATGGGAGAGTGGTAAGAATGATTGTATGATAAGGGTAAATGATGAAGTTGTTGAACGACGACTTCATGTCTTGGCCGAATGGTTGGAAAAGATGAAAGGATAGATGAAGAGGTTATAAGGCGTGTTAATGCCGGAAGTAAAGTCATAGATAGCATGTGGAGCATATCAAGGAATAAGTGATTATCTATAGGGAAGCGAAAATCGCAACTTACAAAAGCTTTCTCCTCCCGACGTTATTACATGGCAGTGAAACCTGGGTATGTGTCTTAACTCCAAGTGCTCGGAGGAAAGCCACTTCTATAAAGCAACTCCCACAACAAAATTAGAAGTCCCCTATATTTGTGTAAAACAAAAAAATCTATATATTACATTTCTTCTTTAATTTTCGATGCTAGGATAAGATGTCTTAAAATACTTTTAAAAACTGCAATTAAATAAAGCTTTGATAATAGGTACTTGCATTAAATATCTTAACTAGGCAGTTATTTACTTTTTACTAAATAAAAGTAGAGAAACTAAGGGATAGGTAATTCGATGTAAAAAATACGAAAATGTTTTGTAATCAGCTTTATAACAATAATGTATTTAATATACTAATACCATACTACTTCTTGTTTTTTCGCGCCCACAGTCGGGCTCCGTACCCTATTCCAAAGAAGCGCATGCATTGATAGTTTGAGTAGTCTTATTACATATCAAAAAATAAAAACAGACCTTTAAAATTTTTTAGATTGATTGGTTTTCCAGTTCTTCTCAGCAGGACTCGCCTTCTCCTAAGTTTTGTGTTCCATCCAAATGTTGGCGCCCCTCTTAATTTTTTTGGGGGATGCCGCGGGGCCCATGGCACCCCCATAATTTTTGTAATCAGCCTTATATTAGGGCACTGTGCGCACGCCTATGGTACCTACATGAGAAGTGTTTGCGGCAAGGAGGAATATGATGAGGAAAGGTGATGAAAGAATATGGGTTAGATGCCCCAGTAATGGACCTATACGAAAGGAGTGCGCTTTGTTGGTTTGGCCATACCGAGAAAATGGAAGAGATACGAATTACAAAACATGTCAGGAAACGCCTTTTATGAATTAAGTCACAGTATAAGTAATAGTTGTGGAACCATGCTTGAACGTAAGTAGTAGAGTACGTTGGTATCATTATATAGGGTCTGATAAATCATCCCTGAGTGAGAATATCCCGTATTAGAGTGTTTATTGAAGAATATTGTTAATGTTTTGTACAAACGATCATGATCAGGGTCTAAAAAACTAGTTATCAGGTGAAACACTTTCTGGTGACGCGAGCTAGGTGACTGCAGAGGTTTGGGTTAGCAGGTGATAGTAAAATCCATATTAAATCAAAATGAATTTCTTTGTTATGAGGAATGTAAGGCTTGAATTTTGATGTGAAAAATAATAAAATATTGATTCAGTGCGCAGTAAAACGAATCGAATTAGTAATCTAAATCGAAGTAAAACGAATTTTTGAATCGTTTTGATATTTTTTTAAATTTTATAATTGGCTAGTTGGCTTTGGGAAGGATACGGCGTTCATTTACACAATTTCTAGCTGACGAATCAGTGCAATGTATAGTGAATTGTTTAAGGCCGAAAAATAGCATAAATAAAGACAGTTGAATAGTTAAAAATGCATGATAGAATATATTTAGCGTGTCAATTAAGACCATCAATTTTTAGAAAGCTAAGTTTCAATCAAAGCGATATGGATAACAATAACATAAACACCGTTGCTAAGAGAACTGATCTACGAATTCCTCCAGAATCCTCGAGTGTAATTCTGTTTTCGGTGCAAAATTAATACATGGATAATGGCTAAAATGTGGAGTTCAACTGAGGTAAAGTTGTAAAGAAGTTAGTTAACATATTTTCCTATATTAGGGTGGTCGATTATTTTATCGCTCACGTGTAAATGAAAACTATATTATGACATGTGCAAGGAATCTGTGCACAAATAAATAGATCACAGAAAATGCACGAGACCGGAGGTAGATGTCAATAACTCCAGAACATTTAAGACTGAATTCACCCCGTTGTGCTATTGCGAAAATATTACGAAACATTATTTGTGAATACGCGAAGAAACGAAGGAATGCGCAGGCACTGGCATGCTAATAAAATATTGGTGAAAAAATTGAGGAATCGCTTACGATTAGTGACATGTGAGCTACTCATCGAAAGGCTTCATATTAGCACGAACACAAAAGAAACATAAAGGTTGAAAATTTCATCTTGTCGGCTCATGGTGAGTTTAATTCCTTAGGTAAAATATTAATACAAATTGTAGTTGTTCGGAAGAATCCTCCGGTCGTGGTATTTTATCTACTTTGCTTGTTAACCATAATAATTAACTTTGTATTGTTCCTTACAAATTATACATTGAAATAAATTTGTGTGGAATAGTAAAAGTGTTATTCAAATCGCTATTATGGTTATCATAATAGACTCCCACAAAATTCAAGAAAATTCTTAGGTAGTGTAAGGTGCAAATCAAGGAATAAGTCTTTGTCTGGGGTTGCGAAAATCAAAGTGTTTAATTGTATTTTTCTCTAGACGCTCTTATATGGCTATAAAACCTGGGTGTGGCTGGGTAATCATAAGAGTAATTAGCTAAATGGAGTGGGTTGAGGTACCTGAGAAGTGTTTGGCGAAAGTTTAGGATGAAAGGAAGTAGGAGAGAGTGTGTCATTAAAGAATGCGGATTGTATACTCCAGTAATAGACGTGCATGAAAGGATTGTGCTTGGTTGGTTTGCCGCGTTGAGAGAATGGACGAGGGTCGAACAACGAAACATTTATCATGGCAGAGTGAATGACGTGGGAGGAGGGGTTAGACCGCGGAAGTCATGGGTGAATGTAGTGGAATATTATACCACAATTATACTCTGAAGAGGAGAAATATTAGGAGGCTTTACGTATAAGTGAGTGTGCGGAGAAGCGAAAGAGGTACGTGCCTACTCAAGGATAGGGCATTATGAAGAGAACCATTGAAAGAGAACCAGTTTTCTAAGTTTAACAAAAATAAGAAGTTATTTGTCTTTACCAACTCCAAACGGGAATGGCGAGTGTGTTATGTATGTATATTAGGAAACGCCTTTTTTAAATAAGCGGCAGTGTGTAGTAGTTGTTCTACCATGCTTGAAAGTAAGTGGTAGAGTACGTTGGTATCATTATATAGGGTCTGATAAATCATGCCTAAGTGAAAATATCCCATATAAGAGTGTTTATTGAAGGACTATTGTTAATGTTTTGTACAAACGACCTTGATCAGAGTCTTAAAAACTAGTTATCAGGTGAAACACTTTCTGGTGATGAGGGCCAGGTGAGTGCAGAGGTTTGGGTTAGCAGGTGATCGTAAAATCAATATGAATTTCTTTCTTTTGGGGAATTTACGGTTTGAATTTTGTTGTGAAACCTAATAAAAAATTCATTCAGTGCTCAGTAAAACGAAGAACTGACTCTCCCTTCCCTATTTTTGAATCTTGATGCATTTGCAGGTGTTTATTGCGTTCACCCCAGGGATAAGCACTGCTTAACAATTCTCATATGTCATATCTACATCGTTCTGAAATATTTTAAATTTAATAATTGGCTTAGGGAAGGATACGGCGTTCATTTTCACAATTGTTAGGTGGCGAATCAGTGCAAAGTAGGTATAGTGAATTGTTTAAGGCCGAAAAATAGTATTAATAAAAGCAGTTGAATAGTTATAAATACATGATAAAATATATGTAGCGTATCAATTAAGACCATCAATTTTTAGAAAGCTAAGTTTCAGTCAAAGCGATATGGATAACAATAACATAAACATCGTTGCTAAGAGAACTGATCTACGAATTCCTCCAGAATCCTCGAGTGTAATTCTGTTTTCGGTGCAAAATTAATACATGGATAATGGCTAAAATGTGGAGTTCAACTGAGGTAAAGTTGTAAAGAAGTTAGTTAACATATTTTCCTATATTAGGGTGGTCGATTATTTTATCGCTCACGTGTAAATGAAAACTTTATTTCCTCGATGTGTTATACGACATGTGCAAGGAATCTGTGCACAAATAAATAGATCACGGAAAATGCACAAGACCGGAAGTAGATGGCAAAAAGTCCAGAATATTTTAGACTGAATTTAGCCCGTTGTGCTATTGCATTTGCAGAAAATATTACGAAACATTGCTTGTGAATACACGAAGAAACGAAGGAATGCGCAGGCACTGGCATGCTAGTAAAATATTGGTGAAAAAATTGAGGAATCGCTTACGATTGGTGACATGTGAACTACTCATCGAAAGGCTTCATATGAGCACGAACACAAAAGAAACATAAAGGTTGAAAATTTCATCTTGTTGGCTCAGGGTGAGTTTAATTCCTTTGGTAAAATATTAATGCAAAATGTAGGTGAACGGAAGAATCCTCCTGTCGTGGTATTTTGTCTACTTTGCTTACTTCCCATAATAATTAACTTTGTATTGTTCCTAACAAATTATAAATTGAAATAAACTTGTGTGGAATAGTAAAAAGTTTATTCGATTCGCCATTATTGTTCTCATAATAGACTGCCACAAAATTACGTCTGATTCAATCTTGTATAATACTTTTTAAGTTATTTTTCTTACATTACAGAGATAAGAACTACAGAACAATAATTCAACTTTTATATCGTGATGTTATTATTAGGTGTTACATTTTTTTGGGAGGATATATGTTCTGTTTTCAATTTCTGGTAACCATCCTTTCCGCAGATGCACTCATTACTATTATACTGGATGATGTAAATTGCTCTCGAGCTTCAAACCGGATCAGGTCTTCCTTGGTGGCCGACGTTTCGGTGGGAGACTTTCCCACAGTCTTGAGAGCTGATGACCATTCTCTATTCATTAGGCCTGAAGACGATGGGATAGTCTCCCTCCAAAATGTCGGCCGCCATGGAAAACTTGACCCGGCGTGAAGCCCGAGAGCAATTTACCTCAGCCATTCATCGGGAAAGCATCAAATCCTTAATTACGTGAATGGTTGGTGAACTACATATTATAATACATAATTCATGGGCACGTATCATCGTAACTACATCAATAACACATAGTATCATGTGAAAGTAAAATATCCTTAATAATTGATGAAATTAATATTTTGTACATTTTTGGAATTGGCCAATTTCGACAGCAGATTTTATGTGTCAATGCAATATGTATCCTTATAATATCATCTTAGTTTACTAAGCGAACTGGTACAGAAATTCCTCTCTTAAATCGCCGAGCGTAATTGTACTTACAATTAGTGTTCTAATAACTATCCAACTGCGAAAGTGTGGGGTTCATTTGAATTTACGAAACAAAATATTTCAGTTAAGTCATTATTTTATAGTTAGGTATGCTAGTATTTTATGTTTATCTTTCAAAAATGATTAGAAAAACTTATTCCTGGATGTGTAATTTCTAAGAGGCTAGTGAACACTAAGGTTATCACCTTACAGTGTGATGAGACTCATTATTATTCGCACCTACATCCTTTTGCAAAGATCTCCGAATATTTATCCAACGCTCATGCGACTTACAAAGAGTAAATCAGAATGTGCAAAAGTTATCATAGCCTAAACCTTGCGACGGATTATTATACTTCCTTTTTTCATGTGACACGTACGAGCATTTCTAAAAAAAAGCATTTCGAAAGAGTTTTCAGAGGTAGATTTAAATACTCAATGGTTTACAAGTTTACCCTTACCGGCGTTAAAAATTGATTGATGAATTAATCATGACAGTTTAACGTTCAATGGTTTTGCTGAAAGCGTTAAATTTGACAATAATGTTTTGTGTAAAACGGGTATTTCCATTTGACTGAACTGTTAACTCTGCAAATTAATTGCAGGAACAGCCGCATTACGTCGCCCATCTTTAAAAATGTTTGGAAGCAAACAAAGTCAAACAAATTGTACGGTTTAGCATTATCTGCCGCTGAAGAAGTTATTTAACAGTAATTATTGAAACATTTATTTTAATTAACATTCACACCCAGTGTAAGCTCAATACAAAACAGGTTCGCAAGAGTTCAAAGTTGCACAAGCTTCACAGCTCCACGAGGGACGTGATACTCGAGATTCTCCAGCATATAAGATTGCAATACGGATATGTGGCGAGTGTAATCCTTTTTTTCTATATCATATTATGAATCTGACCATAATATCAGTTGCATGCATCAGGAAAAATCCTGAAAAAATACATTTTTTTGCCAAAAATGCAGTTGCGTAATTATGTCATGGTGAGATCTTTCGTCAAGGCTATTTTTCTATTCCTTCAAAGAAATATGTCACATAATCCACATAGGTTGTCTACTTGCGTAGGTCCCTTGTGCAACCTCTCTGTCTTCCGCTCCTTTATTAATCCTCGCGTAATCACCTCTTCCCTGTATGTCCCTCGTCATCACCCTTTTCCAACTTCCTCTTATGGGTTTCCCCTCCACACTCCCAACACATCCCGTAACAAATATTCCCTCCTAAAAAAACCCGATCAAATTTTGCGTTCCCCTGCTTTCTTTCCTCTCACAATCTCTCCAAGACCTCCATATTCCTCACCCTGTCCGTGCACCTAATATAAAGTACTCTCCTCCATATCTTTATTGCATACCCTTTGATCCTTTCCCTTTATCTTCTTTGTATTGTCCAGGCCAAGCAGCCCAACAGAAAAACACTCCACATAAAATTTTTCTCTAGCCTTTTCTTCAATTCCAAGTCCAACTTACTACTCAGTATTATCGATCCTTTCCAAAATATAACTAGCTTGGAGGAAACTTTGTGATATTGCATTATACAAATTTGTATTCAAACTTTTACTTGACCAAAGACTTTTTCTCACCCTTTTAATTGCCACCTATGCTTTAACTGCCTTTTAAAACGATTTTTTCGTATTTATAGTCATTTTTCGGGCCTGTATACGTTTTCCTCCTTGTATCATAATGACTTTTTTCCATGACGAACAAGCTGTAACTCGGTCTTCGTTTTAGTTCGTTAGTTCGTTTTTTCCTCAAAGTTTCTTACTGTTTGCTCTTTGATGCGCTCCAAGTGCAATTCGGAGCTGATATGGAAGCGAAGCGGAATTCATGAAGTTACAAGGATTACAAACCCACAACTGAATAAAGGTGTCAGCGTACATCATGAAAGCAGATTATCCCAAGTAATCCTTCGGTGTAAGCCGACCAATTTAGTCGATGTTTCGTCCCTTTCGCAGTGCAGGCTCCTTGGACTAACAGTAAGTAAAAAGTAATGATCGTATGCCAAGTTTTGTTTGTTTTACATGGAAAATTCATTGCGAGAGTCTTTGAACCATCGTAAATACATATTATGATAACGGGAACTGCGCCTCATGATAATATTGCTGTATCGCAATGAACTTAGCCGGGTAACATAATCCACTTGTCTCTCCAATTGGCACGGCAACACCCACAAGTTCATCAAAGGTAGTCAGGGCCATCCTTTGACCGGATTTATGGTCTTAAGATTCAAACTGGGTGCCCAATGCATAGAATAGATCGCTACTCAAACACAACCAACACGACCTAGTATTTAAAAATTACAGCATTTCCGTCGTGACCATACACGACATTGTGGAAGTGAACCAGTAAATGGAAAGTCAAAGTTCAAAATTTATATAAAAATATACAATATATGTAGAGCATAATATTCTTATGAAAACAGTTTCAAAGTGTGATAAATCCGTTTTCTGAAAAACGTTTTTTTTAAATTAAGTACCACTGTAAAATGTTTTATTTTTGTTTTTCTTGGGTTTCTGGAACTAAAACCTGTTTTTGTACACAATGAAACTATTTTTGCGAGGAAAAAATTATTCACTGGTTTTCGTGCTTTCTGGGAACCTGATTCTAAGACAATGATTTTTGTAACTTTTATTTTGTTTGTATTTCCTTATCATCTCCCATATGACAAGATTTTATTGATATTTTAAAAGACTTACAAATTATAATTTTTGTAGATCACTTACTAGTAAACTTAGTTATTAACTGTTGATTTAAAGTGGTTAATTGAGCTCAATATTTTTCGGGTCTAACATTTGTGTAAAGCCATTTTACATACATTGCTAAATAATCTTGCAAGTTCTGCATGACATTGACATTTTTCCACTGGTAAAACTTATCATTAAATTTATTTATTAAGAAGGTCAATGTCCATTGCATTTGTTTATATGACATGAACCCTGTCTTTCCCAATCGCGAAGCACCTAACATCCTTGACGGGCCGGAACAGAAATAGGTCTATTCTTCGACCGTTATAAGAGTGATAGGGGATATACTTAATAAGACGTATTGCGAATAAAAAGGAAGAATGGAGCTTCGCGACCTGGAGGATTTAAACTAGTTGAAGGTAACGCCACCGGGGAGAGTTACATTGCTATCGAAATAGCGAAGAGAGTAAGGGTAGACCTTTTGAACAGCGGACTACAAACAGTAAGAATAGTGCACCTGAAAGCACAGAATTCCGTGGGGAGGAACGGATCAAGACCTATGAGATTTATTTTTGAACTAGAGGATACCAATAAATGTACAAGCTGTCAGGAGCGGAAATGCTGCGCATCGCTAGGCACGGAATGATCGGCAAGGTTTAGCGCCATATTACACCTCTACAATGACTTCGAATCATTAAAGGAATCGTTCAGGGAACAATATTGGAGTGATGAAAGGCAAATGAAAGCCAGGGAACCCTAATCACAGAAATATATCAATGCTACGGGAATCAGACGAGAGTAGAGAACGCTAATGCTAGGGTAAGCTTGGCAAAGGAGTTAACGCCACCGGTAGAAGACGAAAATTTAGTTAACCTGCTCAGACAATATTTCGAAGCATAAATTAAGACGGGAATGATCTCTCACAACGCCAAGACGCTCCCACAATTCCTTGCGTTGTTATGTCGATATGATATAATCACGGAGGAAGAGAGGCGGTCGGGAGAAAATGGAACGACAAATGTGGAGAAACCGTGGCACAAAAGACAGCGAAAGACGCGCATGGCAAAGAAGATAGGATGAGAGGCAACCCGAGACGTCAGGACAAAGGAGATGGGAGAAGATAGAAACCCAAAGGTACGAGAGACGAGTACCAGAGAGATTGTACGAGAGATAATAAAAGGCAATATTCACAAATTTGGATGGAGTTAGATCTACTATATAGTAAAAGTATTATTTTATGAATCCGTGATTCAGGCTTCCCAAGGGACTGCGCGAGTGAGTGCGCGGTATACAATTGACGGAACCGGAGCATAAACAAGTAGTTATGCAAATAATTATGAGCCGATAATGTGGCCTCTTGCATTCGGAATGTTACGGCGGGTCTGTCACGGTTGAAACAACTGTTCCCGATCAGTCACCGAAGTTAAGAATCATTGGACACGGCTCGAATTTGAATGTGTGATCCTCCTCTTTGTCTGAGTTCTGTTGCCTCTGTCTGCAACTGGTAGACAATATGTGTGAAATGACCCAAGCCATGTGAGCACGTTAACTACTAAGACTACTAATCAAATACGTTGTTGAACCACCTCAGTACAAATGCCATAATTATGAGTCTTACGTGCGTTTTTATTAATACATAAGTGCGTTATAAAAATATTTCACGCAAATAAGTTCACTAATAAGGTAAACGGAAGATATATCCCCGCCCAGTGTATCGATACTTGACCCATCTGCAATGTTCTCCAACGTTCATCCCAAGGATAAGCACTGCATAACAATAACACGGTTTTCTTACTGATATTTTACATGTTATGATTAGCTATTTTGTATTGGGGAGTATATGCGAAAGGCGTTCAGTTTCAGGGGACAATCCTTTTTTGCAGACGCACCAGCGCAAATCAAAGAGAATTGCTCGAGGTCCAGGGATAGTGTCATTAGCAGATGACTAAACATAAGTAAATGCATGTATAATTTAGTGTATCTGTTAAAACGGTGAATTTAGCAAGCTGAATTTCCATATCAAAGCCATATGTTTCATCATGACGGCACATGACCTCACAACAATGACCATGTGACGCCGGACACCGTTGCTAAGGGAGCCGCTCGAAAAATTCCTCGAACGTCTTCGAGTCTTGCAGTTTCTGGTTCATAAGTATACACGGCTTGCGGCGAAAACGTGCAGTTCATTTGAGTGTACGTAATATAATAAGCCCACTAACACATTACTCAATATTTAAGTTGGCGAGTTTCGATTGAATGAGTTAAATTTTTTTGGCTAATGTTTTGGGTGAAACGTGTTAAATATTTACTGAAATTTTTTCTGAACCTTACAATGTTATTTATTCCAGGAGCAACAATATTCCACCACACCCTTAAAATATAAGGAAACCTACTGGCATTGGATAAATTAAACGCTTAAGCATTCTCCACCCCAAAAGAAGATAGTATGAAAGAGTCAGGACTGAAACTCACTTGAAATGGAAGTCCTCCATTGGTGTAATGATGGATGAATTCCGCAGCGCCACGATTGATGTGAAACTCGACTTTCTCCTAGAAGTGAGATCACAAGATGGATAAATGGTGAGTTGAATCATTGTGTTCTACCTCGCATTATTTTATCATATCTTAGGGAATATTAAATAGAAGTATCTGATTTCCCTAACTTTATCGTCGCACTTGCCAAGTAATCTTTTAAAAAATCCCAATTTATGATTAGCTTGGCCGGTAATTTCCCGAGTATGCTTACCCCACGAGAGATCATTAGTTAGCATACACCATTCCAATGTACCGCTAACATTCATAGAATAGCCTCAGACGGCCGAAGCTACGATGGACGGTGGAATCTCTATAATCTCTATAAGGTTGAATAAAACACTTACCTTAGTAACTTGGTGGTATTCCTTTATTAAGAGGGTTCAAAAGAAAAAAAATTACGATACCACTTAATAAATAAGACACACGATCTGCGTTGCTACGCTTAAGCGTGATAATTAGGTGTTATAGGCAGCTTTCGAATTCATTTTGTATTCAAAATCCATAGAAGGAAGGGAAGGTTAGGGAGGGTAATCCTTGAGTAAGATGGTGAGCGGAGTGGGGCTCGAAGATCAAGGTGAATTCTAATCACCTATCTCGAAGATTAGGGGGGAAGGTAGGAATAGAGTTGTTCCTTGGAGGGGCTAAGTGGCAGACGGCTGTAAATATGGTGGATGAAGCAGGGAACAAGTATTCATCTATAACGGTCACATTAGGGTCATGCATTCTTTTTAAAATCTCAACTGAGTCAAGTTCAAGTCCGTTATTTGAAAAAAATTCTTCTTTAAATCTTTGTAAATCTAATGTTGGCCCATTAAGAGACAGTCGTGGCGATATAGACTAGATAATCCGTTTCTCAAAGTTCCCTTGGGTTTCCCACTGGGTCAGAGGGTCCTTGAAGGCTGACGTTTTAAATCTCAACCTGAGCATCGTCCTCAGGGCAGGGGACTTGGAATTGGCAGCTTATTTATGCGAAAGGGGAAGGTCAGACGCGGTGTCAAGATGATTTTGGAGAGGTTTTTTGCGCAATCCGATGGCCTTGTTCCTTTTCACTTTTTGACCAGGGGTTTTCAAGTTCTGTTTAGGTCTGTGGACTGATTCAACGCAATTCCTAGGTAATGTACTGCAACTTTTGCCGGAAACTGAGGCAACGTAAGGTAGGCAGGCTCTGGCAGACAGCTTATCCTTCTCTGCCTGTGTCCTCCAGTTCCAAGGACATTTTAAAGGCCATGGCGATATCACGTTCTCCATTGCCGCAGCGGCGAAATGTTGTTCAATTATAGCTTATCTCCTGGGTTATACTTTCCTCATCTGCAATGGATATGGCTCGATAGAAAAAGAGTTAATAGAACCGCCCTTTGGGTGGTGACGCCGGCCGTTCACGTAAAGGTCGTAAAGGTCGGCTTGCAGTAAACACTGTGACCCAGGGTGCCGTCAGCCTTCCCTCGGATAAGGATATCCAGAAACGGTAACTAACCACAGTTTTCCTTATACATGGTGAAGGTGATTTTAAGATGCTGGCCATTCATATGTCTCGGGATATGGTTAAGTGTCTCCGTCCCATGAGGCCATTGTCTACCACCACCACCATCCGCCCCAACGAAGGCAGGTTCTGTCAACTCGTTTCCATCAAGCCGCCATATCCATTGCCGATGAAGAAAGCTTACCTCCATGACATTACCTCTGATTTGCCCCTTTCACATAAATAGGCGGCCAGGTAGTTCCAGAAGTATTATTATGAAAAAGTATCCTCAAGCAAAGCTTAAATCATTAAAGATCAAGAAGAATGCACAGGCAGAGTCAAATTTACATAATACTGGTCATTATCTTAAAACGTGTTTTATTGGTAAGCAGATTCATCTTAATTCAACTCATATACTTAAAAATTAGCTTCACAGTGCTTTCAGCTGAAATAAAAACATGAAAAACGACATTTCATGTTTATAACACAATTACCGAAAAACCTTCCGTAGTAAAACAATAACGGAAGAATCCTAGTGAAAAATGAAGGCACCGCAAGGATTTTACATTAACGGGATTCTTAAGTAGTGCGGTCATGTTAATATAAGTAACCGCTCCGCAATCATCGATATTGACATTACCTTTGGAGAATTTCATAAGAGAACATAAAACTCTAATTTGGATGAACCTGCTCGAAAAAACGGGCGGATATTAACAGACTTCTGAGGCAACGGAACCTTAATACATTGCATTGATAAATGGCACCAAGAAACACGACGTTCCCCAGGAAAATAACACATGAGTTCTAGGTGAGCAGATTTATCATTTCTATCTAATTTACTCAGTTTGTAATACATTTAATATTATATTACATATCACAAACGGTAGGATCACAGAGAAGGATGAAGTCACCTCAAGGATATTACGTAAAAGTGATTATTAAGCGTGGTCACGTTTATCGAAGTAACCACTCCGCGGTCATCGATATTGACATTACCATTAGAGAATTTCATAAAGGCACATAAGACTGTAATTTGGATGAAGCACCTCGAAGGAACGA
This sequence comes from Pyrrhosoma nymphula, assembly GCA_963573305.1. Lineage (NCBI taxonomy): Eukaryota > Metazoa > Arthropoda > Insecta > Odonata > Coenagrionidae > Pyrrhosoma > Pyrrhosoma nymphula. Next base: position 108,058,061 of record OY754335.1, read on the forward strand.
GAAAAACCAACGGACTTCTGAGTCATCGAAACCTCAATACATTGCTTTGATAATCGGTATCAAGAAACACGACCTACCCGAGGAATTAGTATAATGCGTAATAGGTGAGCGGATTTAACATTTCTATCTATTTCACTTAGTTTGTAATACATTTAAAATTGGGGTGAAAATTAATAACACAAAAATTTAAATATGAAACCACTAACATAAGACTTGGTAAAAATGTCAAATGGCGAAATAGTCCAATGCACTTCAAAGCGTTGGTTCTTTCGCAAGTGTTTGAAGATGAAATTTATTCGTAAATGCTTGAGCAGAGCTGAAATTTACTTTCGACAGGATTCAAGAAAAACATATGATTTATTGGTAAGCAGAATAATTTTTTTCAAATCTTATTTTCCGGTATTAGGTTCATAGTGCATTCAGGTGAAAAAAAAACATGAAAAACGACATTTCATGTTTAGAATGCCGTAACCTAAATACATTCCGTGGTGACAATTCACTGACGGAAGGATCACAGAGAAGATTGAACTCCCCGAAAGGATATTACGTGAACGTGGTTCCTAAGCGTGGTCACGTTATTCCAAGTAACCACTCGGAAATCATCGATATTGACATTACCTTTGAAGGAATTCATAAGAGAACATAAGACTGTAAGTTGGATGATTAACCTCGAAAGAACGAGAAGAAGTCAATAGACCATAGAGGCAACGATACCTTAATACATTGCCTTGATATTTGGCACCAAGAAACACGACATTCCCCAGGAATGAGTGAAATGAGTTATAGGTGAGTAGATTTTTCCATTTCTAATTCACTTAGTTTTTCCATCTAATTCACTTAGTTTCTAATACATTTAATATTGGAGTGAAAATGAATTATAGAACAACCTAAATATGATACCACTAACAGAAGACTTGGTAAAAATGGCAAATGGCGAAGTTCTACAAAGAACTGAAATGCATTGGTTCTTTCGCAAGTGTTTGAAGAAGAAATATATTCGTAGGTGCTTGAGCAGAGCTGGTATTTACTTACGACAGATTTCAAGTAAAAGATATGATTTAATGGTAAGCAGAATAATTTTTATTCAAATCTTATTATCAGGAATTAGTTTCATAGTGATTTCCGGTGAAATAAAAACATGAAAAACGAATTTTCATGCTTATAATGCAGTTACCTAAATACTTTCCGTGATGACATGTCACTGACGGAAGGATCACAGAGAATTATGACTCTGCGCAAGGATATTACGTGTACATGATTCTTCAGCTTGGTCATGCTAATCCAAGTAACAACTCCGCAATCATCGATATTAACATTACATTTGTAGGAATCCATAAGAGAACATAATACTGTAAGTTGGATGATTCACCTCGAAAGAACGAGAAGAATTAAACAGACCTCTGAGGCAACGATAACTTAATACATTATATTGATATTTGGATCCACAAAACACGATATTCCCCAGGAATAAGTGAAATGATTTATAGGTGAGTAGATTTTTTTCATTTCTATCTACTTTACATAGTTTGTAATACATTTAATATTGGAGTGAAAATGAATTACGGAAAAACCTAATTAGTTTCATTGTGCTTTCAGGTAAAATAAAAACATGAAAACGACATTTCATGATTATAATGCCGCAACCGAAATTCCTTCCTTGGTGACAAGTCAATGACGGGAGGATCACAGAGAAGGAAGAACTACCCGCAAGGATATTACGTGAAAATGATTCTTCAGCGTGGTCACGTTAACCCTAGCAACCACTACGCAATCATCGATATTGACTTTACCTTGGAGGAATTCATCAGAGAATATAAGAATGTAGGTTGGATGATGCACCTCGAAAGAACGAGAAGACAACAGCCGACCACTGTGGCAACCATTTCTTAATACAATGCATTGATTATTGGCACCAAAAAACAAAACTTTCCCCAGGAATGATTCAAATGAGTAATAGGTGAGCAGATTGTTTCATTTCTATCTAAATTACTTAGGTTTAATACATTTAATATTGGAGTGAAAAAGTATTACAGGAAAAACTAAATATGAAACCACTAACAGAAGACTTGTTAAAAATGTCAAATGGCGAAGTTGTCCAATGCACTTAAAAGCATTGAAAAAGAGCTGAAATTTACTTACGACAGGTTTCAAGTAAAAATTATGATTTTATAGTAAGCAGAATATATTTAATTCAAATCTTATAATCAATAATTAGTTTCATAGTGCTTTACGGCGAAATAAAAATGCGAAATACGACATTTCATGTTTATAATGCCGTAACATAAATTCCTTCAGTGATGACATTTCAGTGACGGAAGGATCACAGAGAATTATTAAGTCTTCGCAAGCATATTACGTGAAAATTATTCTTAGGCTTGGTCATGCTAATCCAAGTAACCACTCCCTAATCATCGATATTGAGATTACCTTTGGAGGAATTCATCAGAGAATATTTGACTGTAAGTTGGATGATTCATCTAGAAAAAACGAGAAGAAGTCTACAGACCTTTGAGGCAAAGATACCTTTATACATTTTATTGATATTTGGCACCAAGAAAGACGAAATTCCCCAGGAATAAGTCAAATAAGGCAAAGGTGAGTAGATTTTTTCATTTCTATCTAATTTAATTAGTTTTCAATACACTTAACATTGGAATGAAATTGAATTACAGAAAAATTTAAATATATAACAAATAACAGAAGAATTGTTAAAATTGTAAAATGCGAAGTTTTCCAATGCACTTAAAAGCATTGGTCTTTTGCGAGTGTTTGAAGAAGAAATGTATTCGTAGGTGCTTCAGCAGAGCTGAAATTTACTTACGACAGGATTCAAGGAAATGGTATGATGTAATGGTAAGCAGAATATTTTTTACAAATATATTTTTCCCGAATTAGCTTCATAGTATTTTCAGGTAAAATAAAAACATGAAAGACGATATTTCATGCTTAGAAATGCCGCAACCGAAATACCTTCGGTGGTGACAAGTCACTGACGGAAGGATCACAGAGAAGAATGAACTCCCCGCAACGATATTACGTGAATATGATTCTTCAGCGCGGTCACGTTAATCCTAGTAACCCATACGCAATCATCGATATTGACAATACCTTTGGAGGAATACATAAGAGAACATAAGACTGAAAGTTGGATGATTCACCTCGAAAGAACGACAAGAAGTCAACAGACCTCTGAGGCAACGATACCTTAATACACTGCATTGATATTTGGAACCAAGAAATACGACATTCCCCAGGAATAAGGTACATGAGTTAAAGGTGAGTAGATGTTTTCATTTCTATCTAATTTAATTAGTTTTAATTACACTTAATATTGGAGTGAAGTTGAATTACAGAAAAATTTAAATATGAAACCAATAACAGAAGACTTATTAAAATTGTCTAATGGCGAAGTTTTCCAATGCACTTAAAAGCATTGGTCTTTTGCAATTGTTTGAAGAAGAAATATATTCGTAGGCGCTTGAGCAGAGCTGAAATTTACTTACGACAGGTTTCAAGTAAAAGATATGATTTAATGGTAGGCAGAATAATTTTTATTCAACTCTTATAATCAGGAATTAGTTTCATTGTGCTTTCCGGTGAAATAAGAATGCGAAAGACGACATTTCATGTTTATAATCCCGTAACATAAATACCTTCCGTGATGACATGTCAGTGACGTAAGGATCACAGAGAAATATGAAGTCTCCGCAAGCATATTACGTGAACATGATTCTTAGGCTTGGTCATGCTAATCCAGGTAATTACTCTGCAATCATTGATATTGAGATTACCTTTGGAGGAATACATAAGAGAACATAAGACTGAAAGTTGGATGATTCACCTCGAAAGAACGACAATAAGTCAACAGACCTCTGAGGCAGCGATACCTTAAAACACTGCATTGATATTTGGAACCAAGAAACATGACATTCCCCGGGAATAAGGTAAATGAGTTAAAGGTGAGTAGATGTTTTATTTTTATCTAATTTAATTGGTTTGTTATATATTTTATATTGGAGTTAAAATGAATTACAGAAAATTTAAATATGAAACCACTAACATAAGACTTTTAAAATTGTCAAATGGCGAAGTTGTCCAATGCACTTAAAAGCATTGGTCTTTTGCAAGTGTTTGAAGAAGAAATATATTCGTAGGTTCTTGAGCAGAGCTGAAATTTACTTACGACATGTTTCAAGTAAAAGATATGATTTAATGGTAAGCAGAAGTCTTTTATTCAAGTCTTATAATCAGGAATTAGTTTCATAGTGCTTTAGTGTGAAATAAAAATGCGAAAGACGACATTTCATGTTTATAATGCCGAAACATAAATACCTTCCGTGATGAAATTCAGTGACGGAAGGATCACAGAGAATAATGAAGTCTCCGCAAGCATATTACGTGAACATGATTCTTCAGCGTGGTCACGTTAATCCTAGTAACCACTCCGCAATCATCGATATTGAGATTACCTTTGGATGAATTCTTCAGAGAATATATGACTCTAAGTTGGATGATTCACATAGAAAGAACGAGAAGAAGTCAACAGACATTTGAGGTAAAGATTCCTTAATACATTGCAATGATATTTGGCACCAAGAAAGACGACATTCCCCAGGAATAAGTCAAATGAGTCAAAAATGAGTAGATTTTTTCATCTATATCTAATTTAATTAGTTTTTCTTACACTTAATATTGGAGTGAAGTTGAATTACAGAAAAATTTAAATATGAAACCAATAACAGAAGACTTGTTAAAATGTCATTATATACATAAATGATCTATGCTCTCGAATTTGCTGACGACGCTGTCATCTATCGCGAAATTAATGATCACTCTGACTTTGAAATTCTATCATCGTATTTAAACAACGTTCATGTGTGGAGCCAAGAGTGGGGACTCGAACTTAATCTGAGCAAATGTGCGGCGGTACATTTCTTGCGGAGGTCGTCCAACTATCCCCGTGTTTATGCTGTGGATGGCGTTAAGATAAAGGCGACAGATGAAGTTAAGTATCTGGGAGTTACAATAACCTCAAACCTATCGTGGGGAACACATATAAGAAATATTTGTGGCAGAGCTCTGAAGAAGCTAGGATTCGTCAAGCGTATTGTGGGAAGATTCTCAGATGAAAAAGTATAAGAGAGGTGCTATTTCGCACTCGTCCGGCCACACCTTGAATATGCAGCAAGCATATGGGATCCGGTGCAGAAAGACTTAATTCGGGAACTTAATAAAATACAAAGGAAAGCTGCGCGATTCGTCAAAAACTGCTACGGGCGTACAGACAGCGTTACGCAGATGTTAAACGAATTAGGCTGGGAGCCGCTAGAGACACGGAGGCTGCGCGCTAGGCTTAGATTACTTGAGCAATTGAGAATAGATATCTTTCAGAGCGACACGGAAACATCATATTAGAACCCCACTATATTTCCAGGTCCGACAGAAACGATAAATTAAGAGAGATATTTTGCCAAACGGATTGGTATGGGAATTCGTTTTTCCCCCGAACAATAAGGGACTTTAATAAATGCAAGGCGTAATTTCATAGAGCGTTTCCTTTTTATATGTAAATGGCTGGTGTCCTAACACCCCCCGCCACACGCCTATTGAGGCGGCTTGCGGGTTAGTATGTAGATGTAGATGTAGATGAATGTCAAATGGCGAAGTTGTCCAATGCACTTAAAAGCATTGGTCTTTTGGAAGTTTTTGAAGAAGAAATATATTCTTAGGTGCTTGAGCAGAGCTGAAATTTAGTTACGACAGGTTTCAAGTAAAAGATATGATTTAACGGTAAGCATAATAATTTTTATTCAAATCTTATAATCAGGAATTGGTTTCATAGTGCTTTCCGGTGAAATAAAAATGCGAAAGACGACATTTCATGTTTATAACGCCGTAACAAAAATACCTTCCGTGATGACATGTCAGTGACGGAAGGAACACAGAGAATTATGAAGTCTCCGCAAGGATATTACGTGAACATGATTCTTCAGCGTGGTCATGCTAATCCAAGTAACCGATCCGCAATCATCGATATTGACAATAACTTTGGAGGAATACATAAGAGAACATAAGACTGAAAGTTGGATGTTTCATCTAGAAAGAACGAGAAGAAGTCTACAGACCTTTGAGGTAAAGATACCTTAATACATTGCAATGATATTTGGCACCAAGAAAGACGACATTCCCCAAGAATAAGTCAAATGAGGCAAAGGTGAGTAGATTTTTTCATCTCTATCTAATTTAATTAGTTTTCAATACACTTGATATTGGAGTGACGTTGAATTATAGAAAAACTTAAATATGAAACCAATAACAGAAAACTTGTTAAAAATCTCGAACGGCGAAGTACTACAAAGTACTTAAATGCATTGGTTATTTCGCAAGTGTTGGAAGAAGAAATATATTCGTAGGTGCTTGAGCAGAGCTGAAATTTACTTACGACAGGTTTCAAGTAAAAGATATGATTTAATGGTAGGCAGAATAATTTTTTACAAATATTTTTTTCCAGAATTAGCTTCATAGTATTTTCAGGTAAAATAAAAACATGAAAGACGACATTTCATGTTTATAATGCCGCAACCGAAATACCTTCCGTGGTGACAAGTCACTGACGGAAGGATCACAGAGAAGGATGAACTCCCCGCAGGAAAATTACGTGAACATAATTCTTCAGCGTGATCACGTTAATCCTAGTAACCAATCCGCAATCATCGATATTGAGATTACCTTTGGATGAATTCTTCAGAGAATATATGACTCTAAGTTGGATGATTCACATAGAAAGAACGACAAGAAGTCAACAGACCTCTGAGGCAACGATACCTTAATACACTGCATTGATATTTGGAACCAAGAAACACGACATTCCCCAGGAATAAGTCAAATGAGGCATAGGTGAGTAGATTTTTTCATTTCTATCAAATGTAATTAGTTTTTAATACACTTACTATTAGAGTGAAGTCGAATTACAGAAAAATTTAAATCAGAAACCAATAACAGAAGACTTGTTAAAATTGTCAAATGGCGAAGTTTTCCAATGCACTTAAAAGCATTGGTCTTTTGCAAGTGTTTGAAGAAGAAATGTATTGGTTGGTGCTTGAGCAGAGCTGAAATTTACTTACGATAGGATTCAAGGAAATGGAATGATTTAATGGTAAGCAGAATAATTTTTTACATATTATTTTTTCCAGAATTAGCTTCATAGTATTTTCAGGTAAAATATAAACGTGAAAGACGACATTTGATGTTTATAATGCCGCAACCGAAATACCTTCCGTGGTGACAAGTCACTGACGGAAGGATCACAGAGAAGGATGAACACCCCGCAAGGATATTACGTGAACATGATTCTTAGGCTTGGTCATGCAAATCCAAGTAACCGATCCGCAATCATCGATATTGAGATTACCTTTGGAGGAATTTATCAGAGAATATAAGACTGTAAGTTGGATGATTCATCTAGAAAGAACGAGAAGAGGTCTACAGACCTTTGAGGTAAAGATACCTTTATACATTGTATTGATATTTGGCACCAAGACTGAAGACATTTCCCAGGAATAAGTCAAATGAGGCAAAGGTGAGTAGATTTTTTCATTTCTATCTAATTTAATTAGTTTGTAATACACTTAATATTGGAGTGAAGTTGAATTACAGAAAAATTAAAAATATGAAACCAATAACAGAAGACTTGTTAAAAATGTCAAATGGCGAAGTTGTCCAATGCACTTAAAAGCATTGGTCTTTTGGAAGTTTTTGAAGAAGAAATATATTCTTAGGTGCTTGAGCAGAGCTGAAATTTAGTTACGACAGGTTTCAAGTAAAAGATATGATTTAACGGTAAGCATAATAATTTTTATTCAAATCTTATAATCAGGAATTGGTTTCATAGTGCTTTCCGGTGAAATAAAAATGCGAAAGACGACATTTCATGTTTATAACGCCGTAACAAAAATACCTTCCGTGATGACATGTCAGTGACGGAAGGAACACAGAGAATTATGAAGTCTCCGCAAGGATATTACGTGAACATGATTCTTCAGCGTGGTCATGCTAATCCAAGTAACCGATCCGCAATCATCGATATTGACAATAACTTTGGAGGAATACATAAGAGAACATAAGACTGAAAGTTGGATGTTTCATCTAGAAAGAACGAGAAGAAGTCTACAGACCTTTGAGGTAAAGATACCTTAATACATTGCAATGATATTTGGCACCAAGAAAGACGACATTCCCCAAGAATAAGTCAAATGAGGCAAAGGTGAGTAGATTTTTTCATCTCTATCTAATTTAATTAGTTTTCAATACACTTGATATTGGAGTGACGTTGAATTATAGAAAAACTTAAATATGAAACCAATAACAGAAAACTTGTTAAAAATCTCGAACGGCGAAGTACTACAAAGTACTTAAATGCATTGGTTATTTCGCAAGTGTTGGAAGAAGAAATATATTCGTAGGTGCTTGAGCAGAGCTGAAATTTACTTACGACAGGTTTCAAGTAAAAGATATGATTTAATGGTAGGCAGAATAATTTTTTACAAATATTTTTTTCCAGAATTAGCTTCATAGTATTTTCAGGTAAAATAAAAACATGAAAGACGACATTTCATGTTTATAATGCCGCAACCGAAATACCTTCCGTGGTGACAAGTCACTGACGGAAGGATCACAGAGAAGGATGAACTCCCCGCAGGAAAATTACGTGAACATAATTCTTCAGCGTGATCACGTTAATCCTAGTAACCAATCCGCAATCATCGATATTGAGATTACCTTTGGATGAATTCTTCAGAGAATATATGACTCTAAGTTGGATGATTCACATAGAAAGAACGACAAGAAGTCAACAGACCTCTGAGGCAACGATACCTTAATACACTGCATTGATATTTGGAACCAAGAAACACGACATTCCCCAGGAATAAGTCAAATGAGGCATAGGTGAGTAGATTTTTTCATTTCTATCAAATGTAATTAGTTTTTAATACACTTACTATTAGAGTGAAGTCGAATTACAGAAAAATTTAAATCAGAAACCAATAACAGAAGACTTGTTAAAATTGTCAAATGGCGAAGTTTTCCAATGCACTTAAAAGCATTGGTCTTTTGCAAGTGTTTGAAGAAGAAATGTATTGGTTGGTGCTTGAGCAGAGCTGAAATTTACTTACGATAGGATTCAAGGAAATGGAATGATTTAATGGTAAGCAGAATAATTTTTTACATATTATTTTTTCCAGAATTAGCTTCATAGTATTTTCAGGTAAAATATAAACGTGAAAGACGACATTTGATGTTTATAATGCCGCAACCGAAATACCTTCCGTGGTGACAAGTCACTGACGGAAGGATCACAGAGAAGGATGAACACCCCGCAAGGATATTACGTGAACATGATTCTTAGGCTTGGTCATGCAAATCCAAGTAACCGATCCGCAATCATCGATATTGAGATTACCTTTGGAGGAATTTATCAGAGAATATAAGACTGTTAGTTGGATGATTCATCTAGAAAGAACGAGAAGAAGTCTACAGACCTTTGAGACAATGATATCTTAGTACATTGTATTGATATTTAACACCAAGAAAGACGAAATTCCCCAAGAATAAGTCAAATGAGTCAAAGGTGAGTAGATGTTCTCATCTATATCTAATTTTTTTAATTTTAAATACACTTAATATTGGAGTGAAGTTGAATTACAGAAAAATTTAAATATGAAACCAGTAACAGAAGACTTGTTAAAAATGTCAAATGGCGAAGTTTTTCAATGCACTTAAAAGCATTGGTCTTTTGCAAGTGTTTGAAGAAGAAATGTATTCGTAGGTGCTTGATCAGAGCTGAAATTTACTTACGACAGGATTCAAGGAAATGGTATGATTTAATGGTAAGCAGACTAATTTTTTACAAATCTTTTTTTCCAGAATTAGCTTCATAGTGTTTTCAGGTAAAATAAAGAAGTGAAAGACGACATTTCATGTTTATAATGCCGCAATCGAAGCACCTTCCGTGGTGACAAGTCACTGACGGAAGGATCACAGAAAAGGATGAACTCCCCGCAAGGATATTACGTGAACATGATTCTTCAGCGTGGTCACGTTAATCTTTTTAACACTAGAATGACCGGAGTACGCCGCATACCTAATATGACCGCCAGCGGTCAATTGACCGTTCCCCTTTTCTTGCGCTCTTTCGTACGTTTTCCTTTCGTAATTTTTTCTAACGAGTGTAGAAGTGTTCTGATAATGTGTTACGGTTAGGCGTAGTGTTAGGCAAAAAATTGTTCGCTGCAAACAATGTTAATTACACATAAAATGTTTGATTGTAAAATAAAAATATCTCATTTTCCTCTGTAAAAATAATTTCATGTGTTTTAAAACACAAGTAACATTTCAAAACACGTTATTTATCGTAATTTTATTAGATAAAGACATGATATCGGAGAAAAATGAATTAGAAAAGACAGCGTTACAGTGAAGCGCTACAAATGCGGTCTCAAGGTATTTCTTTACTCTTATGAGCACTTTTTGCCAATTTTCTGCTTTCTTTCACAGTTTCCACACATGTATTTGTAGCACCTTGAGAAAATATACTTTGTATTGTTCTGATTACAGAGACCAATCTGGCATTGCGTGCGAAACTTGCCTAATAGAAAAAGATATCCCAAAGGTTGAACGGCAGTTCTTTTCCCAATGTAAAATGCGGATAGCTCCTCAACTACTTTCATAATGAAAGTTCTACGGGACACCTTTGAGCCAAATACAAGCCTGTACAAAGTATTTGCATTTATAATTGCTAAGTCAAGTATATTGTAAAACACGTGGACAGGCGATCGGCGTGCCCCGGTCCGGACACTGTATTTGCGACACATTCCATCAACAGTGTCAACTCTGCACTTGGTTGCGTTGTAGAATTCAACTGTCTCTGGTTTTTTCTATTCAGTAGCCTCATTGATGGTTATCCCTGAGTACATGCTGCTAAGGATCAGCACATTCTTGGAAGATTTACCTTAGTGTGAAGTCAAGGTAACGCTGTCATGTTCGTAAACAACTGTAGTGTGTAAAGGATCTTTGGCTTTCTTCCAAAGGGAGGAACTTCCCTTCGAATGTTGTTGAGAGTACCAACAATACTTGTCTTGCGTTTTGCAAGCTCTTTAGCTAGGTACAAAGATGTGAAAACATTATCCGTTGTGACATTTCTACCCTTATCCATGAGCGGTTCATACAGGCGCAGGGTAACATTTTCCGGAACTCTCTGCTCTGTTGGTCTCAACTCGTCCTTTCCCAAGTATGGGAAAGCATTTAGCACGTACCGTTCCTTTGCATCTGTTGCTATCCAGTACTTTACTCCATACTTGTCTGGCTTGTTACCCATGAATTGGGTAAAGGGATATCCACACTTGAATGGGAGCAATTGTTCGTCTATGGTAATATTCTCAGTAGGCTTGTAGCAGGCGATACAGTTCTCTATGAACTTGTCCCACATCTTAGATGCGAGGCAAAATTTGTCAGTTCTTTTCCGTTGAGGCCTGGTTGCCTTTTCATTGAACCTTAGAAATTTTATGATTTCCTTGAACATAATTCTTCCCATCGTTTTGGAGAAGGAAGTGGGCACCCAGTTTTTGTCCCACAACGTATGGATTTGTAATCCCCGTGGGCCATACACCGTACAGTATGGCAATCAAAGCGTCAAGTTCCAAAAAAGATATAGACCTATTGTCATCGCCTTTTACGCGACGCGCCTCATTTTCTGTTCATTTTTATGAGCCTAAGTATAGGTTCACAAACAAACAACTGCAAGCTAGAAAGGGGGGAGCCATTCTCCATGGAGCGTATCGCATACCGTCGCGTATTGTAACATGCCGCGGAAAGGTCTTCCCCGGGCTCTCACGGTCAGCCCTGCAGGCTACACGGCGGGCGGGGGCAGCGGGGTGCGGCGACGCCAGGCTTCGCTGCCAGCAGCTACGCACAAACGTAACATCACATTTCAGCTAAAGAAGTGATCTCCACTGCCAATAAAATGTTTAGTAGCGACTCTTTACGACGCAACATACTGTGGTTTTGCTAATGTGTCTGTCCTTCTCATAAACAGTAAAATCATATGTAAAAAATGTTGTGAAGACATGAGAGTCACACTTGATTGGTGTGCGTTTGTGATAAGGTGCACGCTATGATATTTGATACAATTGACACCAAAAATCGACAAAGAGATCTAAATAACGGTATAAAATGCAAGAACGGTCAATTGACCGCTCGCGGTCATTGTAGGTAAAAGCTGGCATTGCTCTTGACATGAAGCATCCCGCCCAAAAAAAACTTCATTTTCACATTATTTGTTCCAAAATATTGAAAGTAAAAAAAATTCAGCCTTATAAATCGAAAGATAACGAAGTGGTACGCGAAAGAAAAACGCGAACGGTCAATTGACCGTCCCCGGTCATTCTAGTGTTAACCACTACGCAATCATCGACCTTGAGATTACCTTTGGAGGAATTCTTCAGAGAATATAAGACTGTATGTTGGATGATTCACATAGAAAGAACGAGAAGAAGTCAACAGACATTTGAGGTAAAGATTCCTTAATACATTGCAATGATATTTGGCACCAAGAAAGACGACATTCCCCAGGAATAAGTCAAATGAGTCAAAAATGAGTAGATTTTTTCATCTATATCTAATTTAATTAGTTTTTCTTACACTTAATATTGGAGTGAAGTTGAATTACAGAAAAATTTAAATATGAAACCAATAACAGAAGACTTGTTAAAATGTCATTATATACATAAATGATCTATGCTATCGAATTAGCAGTAAAATACGTTTATTTGCTGACGACGCTGTCATCTATCGCGAAATTAATGATCACTCTGACTTTGAAATTCTATCATCGGATTTAAACAACGTTCATGTGTGGAGCCAAGAGTGGGGACTCGAACTTAATCTGAGCAAATGTGCGGCGGTACATTTCTTGCGGAGGTCGTCCAACTATCCCCGTGTTTATGCTGTGGATGGCGTTAAGATAAAGGCGACAGATGAAGTTAAGTATCTGGGAGTTACAATAACCTCAAACCTATCGTGGGGAACACATATAAGAAATATTTGTGGCAGAGCTCTGAAGAAGCTAGGATTCGTCAAGCGTATTGTGGGAAGATTCTCAGATGAAAAAGTATAAGAGAGGTGCTATTTCGCACTCGTCCGGCCACACCTTGAATATGCAGCAAGCATATGGGATCCGGTGCAGAAAGACTTAATTCGGGAACTTAATAAAATACAAAGGAAAGCTGCGCGATTCGTCAAAAACTGCTACGGGCGTACAGACAGCGTTACGCAGATGTTAAACGAATTAGGCTGGGAGCCGCTAGAGACACGGAGGCTGCGCGCTAGGCTTAGATTACTTGAGCAATTGAGAATAGATATCTTTCAGAGCGACACGGAAACATCATATTAGAACCCCACTATATTTCCAGGTCCGACAGAAACGATAAATTAAGAGAGATATTTTGCCAAACGGATTGGTATGGGAATTCGTTTTTCCCCCGAACAATAAGGGACTTTAATAAATGCAAGGCGTAATTTCATAGAGCGTTTCCTTTTTATATGTAAATGGCTGGTGTCCTAACACCCCCCGCCACACGCCTATTGAGGCGGCTTGCGGGTTAGTATGTAGATGTAGATGTAGATGAATGTCAAATGGCGAAGTTGTCCAATGCACTTAAAAGCATTGGTCTTTTGGAAGTTTTTGAAGAAGAAATATATTCTTAGGTGCTTGAGCAGAGCTGAAATTTAGTTACGACAGGTTTCAAGTAAAAGATATGATTTAACGGTAAGCATAATAATTTTTATTCAAATCTTATAATCAGGAATTGGTTTCATAGTGCTTTCCGGTGAAATAAAAATGCGAAAGACGACATTTCATGTTTATAACGCCGTAACAAAAATACCTTCCGTGATGACATGTCAGTGACGGAAGGAACACAGAGAATTATGAAGTCTCCGCAAGGATATTACGTGAACATGATTCTTCAGCGTGGTCATGCTAATCCAAGTAACCGATCCGCAATCATCGATATTGACAATAACTTTGGAGGAATACATAAGAGAACATAAGACTGAAAGTTGGATGTTTCATCTAGAAAGAACGAGAAGAAGTCTACAGACCTTTGAGGTAAAGATACCTTAATACATTGCAATGATATTTGGCACCAAGAAAGACGACATTCCCCAAGAATAAGTCAAATGAGGCAAAGGTGAGTAGATTTTTTCATCTCTATCTAATTTAATTAGTTTTCAATACACTTGATATTGGAGTGACGTTGAATTATAGAAAAACTTAAATATGAAACCAATAACAGAAAACTTGTTAAAAATTTCGAACGGCGAAGTACTACAAAGTACTTAAATGCATTGGTTATTTCGCAAGTGTTGGAAGAAGAAATATATTCGTAGGTGCTTGAGCAGAGCTGAAATTTACTTACGACAGGTTTCAAGTAAAAGATATGATTTAATGGTAGGCAGAATAATTTTTTACAAATATTTTTTTCCAGAATTAGCTTCATAGTATTTTCAGGTAAAATAAAAACATGAAAGACGACATTTCATGTTTATAATGCCGCAACCGAAATACCTTCCGTGGTGACAAGTCACTGACGGAAGGATCACAGAGAAGGATGAACTCCCCGCAGGAAAATTACGTGAACATAATTCTTCAGCGTGATCACGTTAATCCTAGTAACCAATCCGCAATCATCGATATTGAGATTACCTTTGGATGAATTCTTCAGAGAATATATGACTCTAAGTTGGATGATTCACATAGAAAGAACGACAAGAAGTCAACAGACCTCTGAGGCAACGATACCTTAATACACTGCATTGATATTTGGAACCAAGAAACACGACATTCCCCAGGAATAAGTCAAATGAGGCATAGGTGAGTAGATTTTTTCATTTCTATCAAATGTAATTAGTTTTTAATACACTTACTATTAGAGTGAAGTCGAATTACAGAAAAATTTAAATCAGAAACCAATAACAGAAGACTTGTTAAAATTGTCAAATGGCGAAGTTTTCCAATGCACTTAAAAGCATTGGTCTTTTGCAAGTGTTTGAAGAAGAAATGTATTGGTTGGTGCTTGAGCAGAGCTGAAATTTACTTACGATAGGATTCAAGGAAATGGAATGATTTAATGGTAAGCAGAATAATTTTTTACATATTATTTTTTCCAGAATTAGCTTCATAGTATTTTCAGGTAAAATATTAACGCGAAAGACGACATTTGATGTTTATAATGCCGCAACCGAAATACCTTCCGTGGTGAGAAGTCACTGACGGAAGGATCACAGAGAAGGATGAACACCCCGCAAGGATATTACGTGAATATGATTCTTCAGCGTGGTCACGTTAATCCTAGTAACCCATACGCAATCATCGATATTGACAATACCTTTGGAGGAATACATAAGAAAACATAAGACTGAAAGTTGGATGATTTACCTCGAAAGAACGACAAGAAGTCAACAGACCTCTGAGGCAACGATACCTTAATACACCGCATTGATATTTGGAACCAAGAAACACGACATTCCCCAGGAATAAGGTACATGAGTTAAAGGTGAGTAGATGTTTTCATTTCTATCTAATTTACTTAGTTTGTAATACATTTAATATTGGAGTGAAAATGAATTACGGAAAACCAAAATATGAAACCAATAACAGAAGAATTGTTAAAAATATCAAATGGCGAAGTTTTCCAATGCACTTAAAAGTTTTGGTCTTTTGCAAGTGTTTGAAGAAGAAATATATTCGTTGGTGCTTGACCAGAGCTGAAATTATTTACGAAAGGTTTCAAGTAAAAGATTTGATTTAACGGTAAGCAGAATAATTTTTATTCAAATCTTATAATCAGGAATTAGTTTCATAGTGCTTTCCGGTGAAATAAAAATGCGAAAGACGACATTTCATGTTTATAATGCCGTAACATAAATACCTGCCGTGATGACATGTCAGTGACGGAAGGATCACAGATGATTATGAAGTCTCCGCAAGGATATTATGTGACCATGATTCTTAGGCTTGGTCATGCTTATCCAAGTAACCGATCCGCAATCATCGATATTGAGATTACCTTTGGAGGAATTCATCAGAGAATATAAGACTGTAAGTTGGATGATTCATCTAGAAAGAACGAGAAGTCTACGGAAATTTGAGGTAAAGATACCTTTATACATTGTATTGATATTTGGCACCAAGAAAGACGACTTTCCCCAGGAGTGATTCAAATGAGTTATAGGTGAGCAGATGTTTACCTTTATATCTAAATTACTTAGGTTTAATACATTTAATATTGGAGTGAAAAAGTATTACAGAAAAACCTCAATATGAAACCACTAACAGAAGACTTGTTAAAAATTTCAATTGGGAAGTTGTCCAATGCACTTAAAAGCATTGGTCTTTTGCAAGTGTTTGAAGAAGAAATATATTCGTAGGTGCTTGAGCAGAGCTGAAATTTACTTACGATAGGATTCAAGTAATTGTTATGATTTTAATGGTATGCAGAATAACCTTTACAAATCTTTTTTTCCAGAATTAGCTTCATAGTGCTTTCAGGTAAAATAAAAACATGAAAAACGACATGTCATGTTTATAAATCTGTTACCTAAATATCTTCCGTGGTGACAAGTCACTGACAGAAGGATCACAGAGAAGGATGAACTCCCCGCAAGGATATTACGTGAACATGGTACTTAAGCGTGGTCACGTTTATCAGAGTAACCACTACGCAATCATCGATATTGACTTTACCTTGGAGGAAATCATATGAGAAGATTTGACTGTATGTTGGATGATTCACCTCGAAAGAACGAGAAGTAGTCACCAGACCTCTGAGACAATGATATCTTAGTACATTGCATTGATATTTGGCACCAAGAAACACGACATTCTCCAGGAATAGGTCAAATGAGTCAAAGGTGAGTAGATTTTTTCATTTCTATCTAATTTACTTAGTTTTAAATACACTTAATATTGGAATAAAAGAGAATAACAGAAAATTTGAAATATGAAACCACTAACAGAAGACCTGTTAAAAATGTGAAATGGCGAAGTAGTCCAATGGAATTAAAGAATTGGTCTTTTGGAAGTGTTTGAAGAAGAAATATATTCGTAGGTACTTGAGCAGAGCTGAAATTTACTGACGACAGGTTTCAAGTAAAATATATGATTTAATGGTAAGCAGAATAATTTTTATTCAAATCTTATAATCAGGAATTAGTTTCATAGTGCTTTCAAGTGAAATAAAAACATGAAAAACGACATTTCATATTTATAATGCCGCAACCTAAATACCTTCCGTGATAACATGTCAGTGACGGAAGGATCACAGAGAAGGATGAACTCCCCGCAAGGATATTACGTGAACGTTATTCTTTAGCGGGGTCACGTTTATCCTAGTAACCACTACGCAATCATCGATATTGGCAATACCTTTGGAGGAATTCATAAGGGAACATAAGACTGTAATTTGTATTATGCACCTCGAAAGAACGGGAAGACATGAACAGAATTCTGAGGCAACTATACCTTAATACATTGCATTGAATTTTGGCACCAAGAAACACGACATTCCCCAGGATTAAGTCAAATGAGTTACAGGTGAGCGAATTTTTCATTTCTGTCTTTTTTACTTGGTCAGTAATACGTTTAATATTGCAGGGAAAATGAATATCATAAATTTAAATATGAACCAGCTAACAGAAAACTTGGTAAAAATGTCAAATGACGAAGTAGTCTACTGCACTTAAAAGCATTGGTTCCTTCGCAAGTGTTTGAAGAAGAAATATATTCCTAAATGCTTGAGCAGAATTGAAATTTACATACGTCAGGATTCAAGTAAAACATGTGATTTAATGGTAAGCAGAATAATTTTTATTCAAACCTTTTTTACAGGAATTTGCTTCATAGTGCTTGCAGGTGAAATATAAACATGTAAAACGACATTAAATGTTTATAATGCCATAGCCTAAATACCTTCCGTGGTGACAAGTCACTGACGGAAGGATCACAGGGAAAGATGTACTCCCCGCAAGGATATTACGTGAACGTGATTCTTAAGTTTGGTCACGTTAATACAAATAACCACTCCGCCATCATTGAATTTTTCAATACTTATAGTGTTTACTAAGTGAATGTAGGAATGCAATTGGGATGATACACATTGAAGCAACGTGAAGTCTTTGATAGATATATGAGGAAACGATACTTTGGTGCATTGTATTGATAATGGCACCAAGAAACACGACGTTCTACAAGAATCTGGCAATCCATTGATGGTGAGCAAAATCATTATTTCTATATTATTTCTTTTGTTTGCACCACAGTTAATATTGCACCAAAAATGAATTACGTAACATTAAAATTTGCCACCACTAACAGAACACTTTGTAAAATATCCAAATGGCAAAGTAGTCGGATTTTGCAAGTTTTTGAAGATGAAATGTATTCGTAACTGCACAAGTAGAGTCAAAATTTACATAATACTGGATGTTATTAAAAATGTGATTTGCTGGTAAGCAGATTCTTTTAAATTCATCTCTTATTTTTAGAGATTATCCACATAGTGCTTTCAGGTGAAATATAAAAATGACGATTATTTCTATATTTTTTCTTTAGTTTGTATTACTTTTTATTTTGCAGTGAAAATTAATTTCGTAACAATTAAATATGCTATCAGTAACAGAAGATTTTGTGAAAATGTCAAATGGCAAAGCAATCGGATGTCTTACATGTTCGGGCAAGCAAAAGAATAGAGGACTTTGTTATAACTTATACTCACAATCAGAGTACGGCACTAACGTTGTTGGTGCCTTATCTAAACTGAATTGGATTTTTCAATTTTTTTTCCATTTCTAGGAAGGAAATATGTTATTTTGCTGCAGAGAATTTAATTAATTTTAATTCACCCTCCGCACCTCAACACGGAGGATTTTGGGAAAGTGCTATAAAGGGGGAAAATTACATCTTTCAAGAGTCAATATATTGTTGTCCGTAAACCGTAGGTTTGAGGAAAGGTCAAAATATGTACAATGCGTTAGGTAGATTCTAGGAAGGATAATTAAATATCTTAAAACATGTTATAGCGTAATAGTACATTCATAGTACTTCAATGAAAATTCATTCTTTTTATTTTGAGAGAGCAGGGAGGAGTTAGTGGAGAGGGAGGGCAAGGGAGGTTCAGTGTTGTGGGCAAGGGAATTTTATTATAGACGGCGAGGGAGTTTCAGTGTGGAGCGCAAGGGAGCACCAGCTCATTAATAATAATAATAATATACGTTTGCTGTCGCAGACCTACAGGCCTTTTAGACATTCTGTATACATCCATACTTGGCAGCAAGGGCATTATTAGGCAGCAAGCGTATACCAGACTAAACCGGCTAAAAGATAAACCCTCCAATTCCAGCTTAATTCTAGACCAGCGACCACCCGTTTCAATTTCTTCCTGGCAATTACGCTACAGACCACTCGGTCCAGACCAGTTACAGACCAGTTCCAGATTAGTTACAGACCAGATATTGTTACCTGGGTATTAATCAAATTTTAACTCTAGGAGAATTCATCACTATCACTACACAAGTAGAAGCTATGCTGAACTCGAGACCTCTAACTCCTCTTTCTGCAGATCCTTCTGTATTATCTGCTTTAACGCCTGGTCACTCTCTCATTGGAGGAACCTTGAAGGCATTACCAGATGACGACCATTCGGATGTTCTGACTCAACCGACTCAGTCATCCAAGGATGGACTCAAGACAGGAGACTTGGTATTAGTGAAGGAACCAAATACTCCACCGCAACTATGGAGCCTGACGCGGATCACTGCAGCATCTTCAGGGGAAGACGGAGTCGTACGAGCTGTACCTACATACCCGCACAGCCAAGGGAACCTTAGCCGGACCTGTTGACAAGGTATTTCCCTTTCCCATCAATTGCTAACCTCCTGAAATCCTCAAATCAACAAATCTCAACAAAGCTCATTCCTCTCCCAACCACCCAAAAAATTGTAACAGTTACCTTTTGCTGTTGCTTTTCAATTTCATTTCCATTGCGTAATTGCTGTTAAGACAGGCAATGCATTCTAGTATTTAAGTAGTGTTTTGTACTCTTTTTTTCTCACAAATTCATATTTCTTTCTGTGCTCGTTGAACTGGTTCAATGTGGGTTCGGTTCAAGGCGGGCGAGGATGTTCAGTATTCTGGGGAATCATATCTAATTTTTGTTATTCGTTTGTTCGTCAGATGATAGCAAGGTCTAAGGAGCAAGGTCAGCCCTAGTTCCTGAGTAGAGGCGCTGGCGTTCAGTTGCACGTTTTCGTCGGCGTCAGCTCTCGACCGAGGCTGTCATTTTCGGGAGCAGTCTCTCTCCCCTCCCTCTTAGCATCAGTGCAGGATTCCTTCTCCTGTGGTGTGGTGTTCGCTAACTATCTTCTCTACATACTGGTCATCCCCTTGGCGACCCTCAGCGCTCGAGCCATCCTCTGCTGCCTGCTACTCTCCTGGGCCCGTATACTGCCGGTGTATTCCAGAACAGCATTATTCGCTTCTATTCTAAATGATTTTGTTGCCTTGTAATTATGTTGTAATCTTATCTCAAATAAATTCGGGAATTTTTATACAGTCCACTTTTGATCATTTACCCCACAAATAAAGTATTCTTAATTAAGTAAAAGAAACTATAAAATCATAATTAAAATTGAATTCTTTTCTTTATGTGTGACCTCGGCCGTTAAGACGAATTACGTAATAACTGAATATCCTACCACTAAAAGAAGAACGAGAATTTAAAAGAGTAAAGGGAAATACAAGGGGGACGTGATTCATGATGAGTGAATTGGCGCTCACTTACCAAACCTTTCATGCCTCAGACGATGTTCCCGGGCCCGGGGTGCTTTGCGCTGATGAACCGGAGTCGAAGTGCTTGTGCTCCGTCAACTCAGAAGCGCACGCATGGCTTATGAGCGCAAGTAACAAAAAAACTACGCCAACTGGCGACACGGGCAAAAACTAGGCAAGGTGAATGCCCAAAAGGGAAAATTCAAAAACAATAAAATTTCAATGGGGAACACTACATCCCGCCCACTGTGAATTTCTCAGAAATTCATTCTTAAAAATCAAAGGAAAACTCCCAGAAGAAGGAAAAACAAAAAAAAGCAACTTATAAACAAAATACCTTCTTGGTGACTAGGGAGGATTGGAGTTGCTATTATTCAATAGGTAGGAGTACTACCCTCACTCCTTTAAACTAAACATTTTACTGCATTAAAATCATTTTACACTATATAGACTTTTCGCAACATTTCTTTAAAAAACCTAGCTGCTCGTCGCAGCCTGAAACCAATTCTTATACTATAACTGCTTCGCAAGGATTCCAAATACCAAAAGCGATTTATAGGTGTGGGCTGACTAGAGATAAATAGCTGAATTTCGAAACGAACATCAAATTTGTGTGTTCATTCTGCTGTTACAATACTTCTGTATCCATATAAATATTGATACTGGACTACTATTATGTAACTTTAAAGCTCATCCAACTATAATTAGTAATTCTCGTGGATAACGAATTTGAAACGATCAACCAATTTGAGGTAAGTTTAATGTTAAATATCTAAAATGAAACAGTAGTAAACAATGAAACACAAACACGGCGTCAACCATAGTCCACCCGTTCTTGCGCCATAGTGCCCTCCGCCAAGATGTCCCGCGCCAAAGCGTCCCACGCCGAAGTGGCCCTGCGCCAAAGTGAATCGCGTCAAGACGGTCGCATGTTGTCGCAAAACTGTCCCATTTCCCCGTATCCTTGGGGAAAAAATGTCCCCCTCTTTGTCTATAATGAGGGGGGAAATGTGACCAAAATAGGGGGGAATGAATAAAAAATGGCACAATTGCGCATGATCTGTGATCGACCTGGAACTGTATTCTTACGTGGTGACAAGTAATAACTCGCTATTTCGACTCAGTCAGTCAGTCGCAGTGGGAGAACAGTTGAATACAGTCATTTTTTACGCTTCGCCGGAAAAAGTCGGATACGAATCGCATCAGGTTTCCGGTGAAACTTAAATAGTCAGCAACGGAGACAAACCAAACGTTGTTAGAAGTGTATGGCAGTAAATGATTGTCCCGTGCATGTGTCTTTGAATGGCATAAGAGATTTTTAGAGGGCATGGACTCCGTGAAAAATGACGACCGTGCAGGCTGAACACGCACATAAACAATCGTCAAAAACCTTCACTCGTTCGAATTTCAGGGCAATGCTTTTATTGTTTTATTCGATATCCTGCTCATCATTATGGCAGAATGGGTACTAAGTGGTCAAATAGATAACCGACAATATTATAAAAAAGCTGCAGGAAAACTAAAGAATTCGCGTATAAAACGTTTGTTAGGCCTATCCTAGAATATGGGGCGTCAGTTTGGGATCCTCATCTGAATGGGGAAATCAAGCAACTGACAAAAGTTCAGCGATTAGCAGCAAGATTTGTAATGGGAAATTTTAAAAGGAAGGCAAGCGTTACGGAGATGTTAAATACGCTGGGCTGGAAATCATTAGAGTCGAGGAGGAAGAAAGCACGCATTAAGTGTATCTATAAGGCATTTATCGGTGATCCTGCGTGGAGGGACCTATCAAACCGGTTAAAAGGACCAAGTTATCTGGCGAGGAAGGATCATTATTGTAAGATTGAGCCTCCGAGGCAGCTCTCAAATACTTTAAAATTTTCCTTCCTACATCGGGGAATAGGGGATTGGAATGGTTTACCGGAGGAAATTTTGGAGCCCTTCCCTACTAATACTAGGCTATTTATGACGAGGGTGAAAAAAATTGAATTTTGAGGGATTTTCCTATTTTTTTTTTTGTATTTAGTATTTTATATTTTGGTCTTCATATATTTTGTGTCTTATGTAACCACCCGACCAAATGGATAACTTGTATTTCGTATTTTCGTATTTTATATTTGGTTCTTTGAGTATTTTCTTGTTATATGTTACCACCCGACTACATGGTCGACTTGTAACAATTTATGCAATAATAATAATAATAATTATGTGAACGTGTTCGAAGAAAGGACCCTGAATTGCGAAAGAATGGGTGGACCTTGCTCCAGGACCGTATGCGCCTGACCACAGTGGGCTTTTCAATTTTTGGCCAAAATTAAATCGCAGTCCTTGAACATCTTCCATCTTCCCCTGACCGTGTGATTTTCTTATATTCCCCAAAATCAAGCCAGTGCTAAAAGGGATCCATTTTTCAACGATGGAAGAGGTACAAGGCGAAAACGGCGGTTAACATCTTTTTCTCTCGTCAGCGAGATACATTTTGCCTGAAAATGTTTGCCAAAGTACATCATATTAATGATTTCTAAACTTTTACGATAATAGTGAGAATTCACATAATTTTCCTGGGTGGTATAATTCCAGAACATGTTGGAGACAGAGAAACGGGGTAACGGGACATTTATTGCAGCTGAATATCGTGATGTTCCTTAGTTCTCGTCTGGTAAACTACAAGTGCCATGAACGTACATTATTCGGAGGGGGTTTTGATTTTTTGCGCAAAATAATTCCCAGTCATCCGCGTTCATTCCTTGCCGGAACCTTGAGAGTCATCCTTTGGTCCATACTTAAATGACCTTGTTTATGCAACATGTTGAACTTAAAACATGAATAACTCAAAACTAACTTTTTGTCACTTGTACCTCTTGGCTTCTAGGCTCCTCAATTTAAAACTTTACCTCATCCTTTTTTGACGCCTTAACTGAAAATAAACACAAGAACATCAATCGCGGGAACGATTATCGAAGTTCTATTATTGTTCGGCGCGAATCAACTCCGCTTACAATATGTTGACCAGTTCGCTGTGCTTGGTGCACAAAGCCTGAAACGAATGGAAATCATGTACGCCGTTGTGTTGTAAAGTGAGCCGCGCACTAGAGCGAATAGAAAGCTTCCTCAACTGCGTTCTTTGCCTCATTTATTTTCACCGTTTTGCGTAATTGCGTCAACAATATCCTTTCGTTCACATGTTAAGTCCAAATTCAACATTTTCGCCACTCATACCCATTCACTGAGGTTATCAAAATCCACGTTTTCAAAACCCTCAATTGTTTGCAGCGTTTAGAGAAATTGGTGTCCAAATCATTATTTTCAGATCGCCGCACGTAATCCACTGATGATCATTACCGTCGTATTTAATTTTATCGAGGACGAGTTCCAAATTTTCGAAACTCTTTTAAATGGACAGAATATCCGATGGGTATTGACACATTCGTATTCCCATTATGAAGAAGTGCAACTTTGAGGCTTCTTTTGGAGGAATCTATTAACAGTCTCCAATCAGAGTTTTTGTACGGAATGTGAAATTTTGTCCACGTACATCAGTGCAGAAGACTGATTTCTTCGGAAAAATATGGAAGAAAATCTTTTTCTCTGTACTTGAAGCAGGAAAATGAGGAGCCAACTTCTAGCAGGTTCTTCTCTTTAAGTCTCGAACCAAATAGTTTAGTTCAGACTGTGAAAAAAGCTCTGGTACACAGCTATCTCCTCGTTCGCACTCCTCGGTGTTATCTTCATTTGAATCACTTGCGGAACCGTCTATTTCAGGTAAATTTTCTGGTTGAATTGGCACTGGTATGTAAGGCGGATGGCATATTAGGATAGACGATTTTCCTTTTATTCTTCAAACTGAAACAGTGAACACCAGTCGAACAAAAGTACCAATCATTGCAGTGACATTGTGGCTCTCGCCACACCATTGAAACTCCAAATCTGAACGTTGTTTGGGACGGCAGGAAGCGATCAAATCTGAACGTTGTTTGGGATGGCATGGAGCGATCGCCGCCGGTCCTCATTCCGAGGACGAATTTCATTTAAACTAGTTACTTTGTATGCATCTTTGTTTTTTGTATAAAATACTCCTTGAATAGCAAAACTAAGCCAGGAAATTCTTATTAATTTATTTCCGCACGTTACAGGCTGAACATAAGTTTTCCACTGACAAAAACGCGTTTGATCACGGAGGAGGGAAAAAACTCGATTTACGTACAATATAGCTGATGGCTGAAACAGTACTGAGAGTTGCACAGTGCATGAGTGGGGTGGATAGCTGCCTACAAACATATTACATCATGTTAGATCTTGTCACAATCTGTCAAATCTGTTACTCATACTGTTGGACAGCTGTCGACTCCACGCATTCACTGAGCAAAGGAGAGCTAACTCTCCCACCGTCTCGTCAACTTCGACCCAAAATATTTGGCAGATTTCCTACGGGACATTCACTGGAAAAAAGGAGAAGGATTTCAAGGGCCCGAAATACTTCTTAAAAATGAAAATAAAAATAACAAAATAAAAAAAAATGGAAAATGCAATAAAGTAGAAAATTAAGGTAATTTATAGCACTTTCCACGAGAAATTAAGGGGCCAAAGATCGACCCCCAGCCCTCCTCTTCAGACACCTCAACTGTTAAGTTATAATATTGCATAGTATATGCCAAAAAATTAATAAATTATAAGAGAAAAACATTTTAAGTCTATTTTGAAGTCTCATATTTCCAAAATATTTTGATTTTTTACAAATTTTGAAATTTGTGATTAGCTAACAATCCTCACTTGATGGAAGAAAATGAAGGTCATTTAAGGATTCAGTACTAAAAAATACATAAGAATCAATTATCAAGAGATAAAAAAATCACAACCATCGCAGGCTTGTGTAATCGCACAGGCTTACCCATAACATGCATAACAAACATCAATTGCAAAACATGATTAGAAAAAGGAATAAAAATAAACTCACGGTAACCTTGAGACCGTGGAAAGTTAGCAAGTGGATTTCGCCAACATGAGCTGGCATTATCTTCCGCCAATTGCCCATCCAAAAGGTAGAATAAACATTATTGAAAATTAAGCAGTTAGAGTAAAAGAATATATTTCCTAAATATTCTTTTTCTTCCACGCAAAGGCTAGTTTGATCAGTGGTGTAAAGCTCGCCAACTCAATGGTCCTCCCCCCTAAGACTTATCCTCCCATAAACAATATTTTTTTCACCCCCTCCCCAAATTTCCAGAATTCATTCAGCATATATTGCCTTTAAGTATCCATCACTACATTCTTTTTCAAAGAGGCTGAGTAAGTTTTGTCATTGTGTACTTCAGAGATTATAATTAATTCAGATTTAACCAGCCTGGTCATCCTTTTCCACACGATCTCTAAGAATGAAGTCCCTTGAAGAAATCTAGCTCCAATAATAATGGTATTTATAACTGTTTGTTGATAAATACTGAAGATAAAAACAGTTCCACAAGAATATGAGGTTTGATTACAAAGTACGCGGAATTTTCTTTTTTCTCAAAATAAAAACATTATTTATTAGTCATTATTAATTTTTCCTCTTCAAATTAGTCCCTATCAGAAATGTAATACATTTGTGCGAGCGCTTTTTCCAATTTTCAAAGCCCTTCTGGAACGCAATTTTTGGAATGGCCTATATCTCCTTGAGCGATGCTGTCATTACAGGTGTCGGCGTCGTCCATTCGTGGTTTTTTTATATTTAACGGAATTCGAAAAAGTCGAAGGGGGCCATGTCCGGCGAATACGGAGAGTGAGATATCACAGCGGTGTTGTCTTTCGCCAAAAGTTAACAGGTGCATTATCGAAATTCAACTATTTCGAACTTTGACAATTCTTAGAAATTTAGCATTTTCGGAATAAATTTTACTACCACTCGTCTAATGTCCAAATATGCTACGCACGAGCCAAATTGTTTGCCAAAATCATTAGATACCTCCCCAATCATTTTCTTCATTTCATCGACGTTTTCATCTGTTGTTGATTTGGCTTAGGGCGACATTGACGCTCGTCATCTTCAACGTTTTCACGACCCTCTTGGAAACGTTTGTACCACGTGAAAATGTTTGTTTTATGCATAGACAACTCGCCAAAAGAGCATTCAACATTTCCAATATGGTCCTGCACATTATTCCGTTTCTAAAAGCAAAATGCAAATGCAAATCTTCGGTCCATTATTTACATGAGTAAATATTCGCCGAGAAAACCACAAAAAGTGTAAACTTTTCGAGAGCCAACAAATAATAAAGTCAATTTGGCAACCAAATTTTGCACACGTGTATAAACAAAGCAACAAAACATTGCGACGATTGGACTTACACAAACTGCGAAATAAAAAATTTCCGCGTATTCCTTTCAATCATACCTCGTGTATTGATTTAGTTTGCGCATTAATATTGAGCTCTCGTTTTTATTTTGTGCACCGGTAGCGCATAAACATAAATCGTGCCCAAATGTTACGAAAAGCTTTGAATGAATGATATCGAAAATATATCCTCAGGGATTCATATTTTCTCACGTACCCTAATTTACTTCGTAATTGTATGCAGGTACTAAATAATACATAAAGACACTAGTAATTTTTCAACGTGAACCTAGATAGTTCTAATACGCGGAAAATATTTACGACAGTTGTTTCGGCAAACTTCTGACTAGAGCAGAGTAGGATACTTTGCTCCTGGGATATCTACGGCATTTGCCCTGTGGCAATAGAAAAACAGATGGATTGGAATAGGTAGGAGGGGGTGACAAGATTTCCTGGGAAGATTTTGTCATTGATACTCAAAAGTGACATACATATGCGATGACGCGTAAATTGTAACTCGATATTTTGTTTTCAGAAAAAAATGCGCCGGCTCAACTACCGAGACTTGCAGCTGCGACGGTGTCGGGTTTCGCAGGGGAAAGGGAACAGAATACTTGGAAGGGGAGGGACTTTCGTGTTACATGCGTCGTCTTAGTTACCGATAGTGATTGGCGAAAAAATTCAGTAATCGATTTTTCGAATAATATGATAAAATTGAGGCACAATCGATTCAGGAAAAAAATCGGGTCTAAATAATCGGTTATGCAAATAATCGGTGAATATTCGCATGCTTGTTGAGAATCGGTGAACATGCTTATGATTTTTGAGTGTCATACGATTATTAACTGAATCTTTTGTGAGAAAAATAATCGTGTGCTGAACCAAGGAGGTTAATTTCTTTTCTCCTCCTTGTGCTGAACAAAATGTACGTCGATTCTTGTCAGTAATCGACGCGGTGATCGCAGGGCCGTAGCCAGTCATGTCTTTAGGAGGGGCAATAAATTTCCTAGGAAGGGCAACCAATTTCATAGGAGGGGCAAACGTTTTATAGTTCTACAGGGTGCGGCAACATAACTTCCTTTTTTCAAAACGCAATGAAACCCATTTTATGAATCAGAATTTTTATATTTTTTTATAATGTAGGTACATATTTAAAGTTTTGTTTTACACAATTTTGAAAACCAAATCAGGTAAATGACGCCCCCCATTGTCAATTCACTGAGTAAGCCGATTTCTGGCGTTTGTCATGACCCTTTCCAGCATAGCAGCGGATATGTTGGCAATTTCTGCCCGGGTTTTGGTCTTTTTCTTTTTCCGGGGGTTTCTTGAAATCCCGCGTTTATGTCATTTATCCAAGGACCCTACAACACCTGGAGGTCAAAATCCGGGCAGAAATTGCCAAAAAACCGCTGCTATGCTGGTAAGGGTCATGACAAACGCCAGAAGTCGGCTTACTCAGTGTATGGATAATGAGTGGCGTCATCTACCTGATTTGATTTTCAAAACTGTGTACCTACATTATTTAAAAAAATTGGTTTCATTGCGGTTTAAAAAAAGAAGTTATGTTGCCTCACCCTGTATAATAATAAATAAAAAGACACTTAAAGCTAAGAGGGGCAAAAGAAAATCCAGGAGGGGCGGCGCCACCCCTGGCTACGGCCCGGGGTGATCGGGTGATGTGATGAGTTGAAAATCGGCAAAGAATCATTTGATTCTTTGCCGATTATTTGAGCAGAATCAAATGATTATTCGCAATATCGATATTATGTGATGCGCAACAGAAATCGGCGCGCGCTGATTCTTGTCTATAATGTCAACGCTAGTGGATTTACTATTTTCAGGTCAAAAAATATTTCAAGAAGCACCAAAATGATCATATATAAGACAGTGCTAAGACCTGTTGTCCTCTATGCCTCTGAAAATATGGACATTAACAGTTACACAAGAATAAAAAATCAGAAGCTGGGAAAGAAAGATTTTCAGAAGAATATACGATGCCGCGATAGATGCAGGAATATGGGGAATAATAACAAATGGTGAAGTCTTATGAACTACATGAAGAACCAGTCATCGTATCAGTTATAAAGCAAGGAAGACTTCGTTGGGCTGGTCATGTACAACGCATGGAGGAAAGCAGGGCAGTCGAAAAGGTTTTCAATGGCACTCCAGGAGGGAGGAGAAGCAGAGGAAGACTACGAAAGCGGCAAGGGCGGGCGGTCCCAGCCTTAACTTTGGGGGGGGGGGGGGGGGGTCATCATCATGGGTTCCCAGTTTTCAAATTTACTGTCGAGGCCAATACCAAGGAGGAGAGGGGATATTCATTCAAGAAAATTATAGGTTACTTAAGTAGCTGTCTAAAAAACTCAACATATTTATATTTGGTATATTTTCAGTCTTTGCTCAAAAAAGGCCATACATATTCAAGATTTGGGGGGGGGGGGCCTTGACCCCCCCCCTGGGACCGCCCTTGGAAAGCGGTGGCTTGATGACTTAAGGCCGTTTTACACGGGGCACGTCATTGCGCAGTTAGAGCTTGCTTTAATTTCTAATATGGCGGGCAATTGCGCGAATGCATGAACGAAATTAGAACAGGGGCTATTTTGCCATCTCGCAATTCACCGCTTTACACTACGCAATTTTGACTGCGCCTTCGGACATACGTCAGATTGCGCAATGACGTGCCCCGTGTAAAACGGCCTTTAGAGACCGACTTGAGAAGACTGGGAGTCAGGAGGTGGAGCAGTAGCGTAGCCAGGAGGGGGCAGGGGGGACAAATGCCCCCACCCCATGTTCTGGCGCCCCTAAGTCTGTGAATTATTCCACTCCTAATTCTCAAAAAACATATAAATTAATGACTATAATACGTTTTCAATTGTCATATTTTGTACAAACCCATCCGCCTATTGCATCACCAAAATTTGTAAAGTTAAGTCAACTGGTTAATTTATGAGTCGGCGCCCCCTAAAAATTTTCTACCCCCCCCCCCCCCCCAGACCCAAAACCAGGCTACGCCAGTGAGGTGGAGGCGAGTTGCGGAAGATAGAGAAGAATGATGGCAGATTGTTCTGGAGGCCAGAGCCCTGCAAGAGCTGTAGCGCCAAGAATGATTGCGGATCATGGAATACGATAAAAGAATCGGTAAATAATCGTATGGTTCTTGGAATCTAATAATTCCTCGAGCTTAGTAGTGGTGTTTTGAAGGTGGGTGGCGCGAAGCGTCAAGCGATGTGCGTCCTTCCCTATATATAATCGACACTTTTGGGGTTGATTAGACATACCCTTATTATCAGTAATAGTGATAATATAATTGTATTTCCATTGGTTTCAGTGGTAACGTAGAAATCGTCAAAATGAAAATCATTATGATAAGAATATATGAACATGTATAGTTCTACACTTAAGGACAAGGTTATTACAAAATATGATCATATTTTGCAGCAATAGCAGTTCTTATCTACAAATTCATCCATTCACTGGCTCGATCTTGGCGGATTATATTAATTTGCCCGGCCGATCCCAGACCATTCAGGGCCGAAGAAGACGCTGAAGAGACAGGGGGAGAGGGTCGTTAGTGTGGCGGAGCAAGGATGTCACAGCAAAAAGGAATTAGCAGGGGCCCACTTCATCAGACTGCGAGGAAAGGATAATCCATTGACGCCTCACTTCTTGGATAAATCAGGTACTTACCTCATCGAATTTTTGCTTGCATAATAGTTAGCAAATCTAATAATTTTCAAGTGTCTACTTCTTTATAATTAGAAAAGTAACTTTTGCTCGTTTGTCTCACGTATGTACATGCTGTTGACGGATTTCTATGTTAAGTGCATCATCGATAGTATTTTTACAAATTGCAATGCCTGATCATTACTGCAGAGTTCAGAACTTTTAATTAGCCGTTGTAAAAGTTACGTTCGTGACAGCGAGAAACAATAATGCTCATGTAAACTAGATGCTACGGACAAATGCTTTAATGACGTTTCTTTATCATATATACTGTATTAACTTTAAATTTATATATTAGAATCAGTGTATTTTATCGTGGAAGCCTGTGTTTTACTCAACATTTTTCATTTGGCCACCTTGCATGGGCGTAGCTAGGGGGGTCCCCCCAGAAAAATATGACAAATCGAAATTGGAGCGACCACGCTTCACACAGCACTGGCAACCGCGTGCATGCGGCCGAGTCACAACACGACGGCGTGGTCCCTTTGGCCCCGTTCACACATTTCCAGGAAAGAAACACCCCCTATTGACGTGGGGGTACCTCCCAGACCCCACGGAGGGTGGGTGGTCCCATGCCCCCCCCCCCCCCCAGCCAAATGCCCTGGCTACGCCCATGCCATCTTGACGTTTTTCATTCCTAGGCGGGCCCAGCCAGTGCATTTCCAGAAATGACCGAGGGCAATAAACCGCACGTGTACCGTTTCTAGTCCAAGCCAGTGCGCGCCCCCGGGCTCTCGCGACCGGGAAAAATCTCGGCAGCTGGGGGCAGAGATTCCATATCCACTCACCCAGCGTCTGGCTTCTCGGAGAATTCACCAAAATTTCGTCTTGTAATGTAGTAACAACCTGTGGTGACAATTGTCTTCAAATGTATATGCATAATTTGAAAATTTCACAGCAAAATTAGTCAGTGTGTTGTAAAAAATGTTAACTGGAAATTTTTGAGCTTTTGTTACTAGGTATTCTCCTCTTAAAAATTCTCCCCGTAAAGGGGCAGACTCACTCTTGGAATAATTGAATGCTGTGTTATGGGATAATAAACATTATTGCATAGTATATTTCGTTCTTCTTCCAGTAACCTCAAATTTCCCTCAAAGTTTGGTGAAACTATCGCCAAGCTGACAGATGTGTGATTGGCCAGCACCTTCTTTCGATGGAGGAACAACTTCTACGAACAGACGTCTGGAGCAGCTATGGGATCGTCTATCTCCCCAGCGGTAGCGAATATCTTCATGAAAAACCTCGAGATGACAGCGCTTCAAAACGCGATTAAAATGCTTAAGATTTGACTGAGATACGTTGACGATTCTTTTATCATATGGACGCATGGCCGAAAGAAGCTAAATGAATTTTTATTATTACTTGAATAGCATAAACGACAATAATGTTTTCACAATTGAAGTAGAAAATGATGGAAAAATTCCATTTTTGGACGTACATATTGGTGAAAAGGGATATGATGAACCCCTGGGGCATGTGGTGAATGGGAAACCCTTTTCCACCAACCGGTACCTCAATGCTAATTCACACCATCATCCTGCACAACTAAATGCAGTACTTAACACCATAATCCATCATTCCTGCAGAGTGAGTGACAAGACCAACTTTCTGGCTGAAGGACTGAAAGTGGAAGGCATTCTACACCAGAACGGATGAAAAGAGATCCATCTCCAAAACATTTTATAAATTCATGACAAAGATAAGGACAGGTCAAAAGAAGAAATTGGGACTCCGGACGCAGACAGCCTTCCAACCAAGAAAGCCTTCTTCCTTACATCCGGGGAATAACAGATAGAATAGGAAACATCCTCCGCAGGCATGAAATCAAAACTGTGTTTAAGCCATATTTAAAAATTAGAAATTGCCAGAGAAGTGCGAAGGACACAACTCCATTTCAAGTGGAAGGAGTGTATGAAATACCATATCAAACCTACGGGAAGAAATACTTACATCTACGAGACCGGATGCTCCGTCAAAACCCATTTCAAAGAACACCAGCAGGCTCTTCAACTAGGACAACGCTTAAAGTCAAAGGTGGCAGAACATGCAACCTCGGGACACATGATTGACGTCAAACAAACAAAGATAATCGTGAAGGTGAAAAACTTCAAGCCTCCGATGATCCGTTAAGAGTGTGAGATAAGAAAATGTAAACAAAACTACAATAGAGGCTGTGCCTCAAAATCAACCACACGTAGGACCCTGCTTTGAACTTCAATAAAAATTCAATGACTACTCCTTCCACCCCTTTCCTTCCCACCCTATTCCCTGCATGAACCATTATATAAACCCCTAACTCGACAGATGCCTCATTCCCTTAGAAAAAGTGACCAGTAACAGCTATGAATTTTTGGGTAACACACCTGAATAAGAACGTGGGGTACACCCTAACGACAAATAAACACCTATAATGACCAGCAAAAGCTTCAACCAAGAATTAATTAAATATCTTTTTAAGGGAGAAGCATTTTAATTTGGAAGATATCTGACACTTCCAAACCAAATCCCAAATGGATGTCATTTGGGGTATAGAAGGGGATAAAATATCCGAGCCAATATGCTTTGAACATGAGTTCAAGAGCTAGTATTTCATCAATGGTTTCATCAAATTTCACTCAACTCAAGTGCTAGCATTTCATCAACAGTTTGATGGAATTTCACACAAGGCACGTTGACGTTCAGGTAATTATGTCCCCCTTAGCCTTTCCACATTCAAATTAGATGATAGTTTAACAAAGAAATGAAATATACCAATATCACTGTGAAATACACAAGCTACTTGGTATGCAGTCAGGCGCACAAGTGCACAGGTATACACACACCAAAGGAATGTAATTTGCCATGAAAAAATCATTAGACTTGAACAGGACTGGAACCCAGATCTCCCATCCTGATCAGCAATTGGTAGATCTTAGTTCAAATCCCAATATAGTCCAGTAATGTTGGAGGATTTTCAGGTTTCCCACCGGGTCTCTCTCTCCATTCCTACCAACATTACGGAGAATGAGTCACTCTCCATCGTCAGGGTTGATGTCGATGTGAAAATCCTGTGTTGAGAGAAGAAGTTCTGAGAGAGATTGACAAAGGAATCCATCATGATCCAGCTTGCAGAGAAGACCTTCAGCAGATAGACAGGCTACTCTCTGAGGAAGGCCTGGAATCCCGCATTGACAAAACTTCGTGAAGCCAAAAAAGGCGGGGTTCTCACAACCAATCGCAAAATTGGTTGTGAGAACCCTGCCTTTTTTGATGATGGAGAGCACACCTGACCCTGAGGATGGAGAGCAACTCGTTCTCTGAAACGTCGGCAGGAATTGAAAGAGAGACCCTTTGGGAAACCCAAAAATCCCCCAACATCACCACACGCCGGGAAAGCCTTAGATCTTTCTAGTCCAATAATTTTAGCATAGGGAATTTAATCCCTTTGGTAATCATAATACATATATATAATTATTTATATGTTAAG
The DNA here is from genome assembly GCA_963573305.1 of Pyrrhosoma nymphula. Classification (NCBI taxonomy): domain Eukaryota; kingdom Metazoa; phylum Arthropoda; class Insecta; order Odonata; family Coenagrionidae; genus Pyrrhosoma; species Pyrrhosoma nymphula. The sequence goes on from OY754335.1 coordinate 108,092,441, forward strand.
ATAGGCCAGCATGATGTCCTTACTACTTACTTGATACTCCACCTAGAGGCTTAGCATAGAAAATAGTGCAGTCATCCATAACTTTAAAACTATGGATCTAGAATATGGATATCCCTCAGAATTCTTTTAAAATATTTTATTGCTGAGCATAGTATAGTACCGTACTTTCATCAGTACCACTTACACCTCCTGCATCAACTTCAAATCACGTCCGTAATGCAAGTTAAACCAGAATGAGTTTGTTCTGGGATGATGGAAATAAAATTTATCTATTCAAACTCCAAGGGTAATGGTACATTTTTACTCAAAAAACTAACTCAATTACGAATTCCTTTTTTCCAAGAGTATTCCAAGCACAAGCTTTTGCACTTGTCTGGACAAGGGGAACACAATAAGAATAAAGAAACACCTGCAATGCATGAGTAGTAGCCAGGAGATAAAATGATTTAATAGTTCCATCCCATACATTACTTATAGCCAAGTATCACTGTATCACAAAAGTTTACAGCATAAAAAAAAGATGTTAGGATGAAGGCAGGCAGTCTTCTGGTGGTGCAACGTCATTTTCTAAGAAAGGGGACGAGAAGAATGGGAGGAGAGACACATGAAAGTAAACTGCTCTTGAGTACCAATAGCTGGCATCTCTCGCATGTGTCGTTAATTACAATGGAAAAATATCTGGGGAAATATATATCCACTCTGACGAGAATTAACTGATAAGCAGTGCTACCTTGAATGGTACACAATGTTAAATTATCTGAGTTACCTAAAGTTAGAAGTAATAAGCTTTTGGTCCTCCCTTTAAGGAAAGGGCGATAATAAGATATATATATATGTATATATATAAAAGGGTACAAAAAATATTTACAGACAGTATTCGAGTGACACTTAGCCACTGAGTCCGCATCATCACCTACACATACACGCATACACACGCACACACGTAAACAAACACACGTGGGCGGTGGGTATCGATGAAGCCCACCATAAATGCTGAGTGCGTTTCAACCTTCACAGGGCTGCCGATTCCTCCTCATTGGCCTTGGCGCGGCACCTCAACCCTCCAACCTCTACCACCACCCCCTTCTCTTCCAGTTGACTGATCCGCTGCCGCAGAGTGCGAACCTTAGAGAGGGATAAAATAAAAAATCAAATTATAGCACACTCAACTTACAGGGTACTTACCAAGCCAAGCAGATGCAAAGCTCTAATAAGATATTGTAAATTAAGACACTGTGGGCATTCTCACTTACGAAAGAGGAACCATGATGTCTCTATATGTATAATCATTCTCTAATAATGGGGACATATTCTCACCAGGATCGCCAACAGACAGTTGGATCAGTATAATCAGTGGCAAGTTTGTGTGGCAGAACATTTGCGAACCCAAAGTATTCGGGAACACCCTAGAGGTGGTTGGCGACTCACGAGAGCAAGCAAGTGGCACCAAGGTTGCCGATCCTTCGAGAAGCGGATGAACGAAGGTTCTGGAAGGAGGACTCATATAAAAGTAGGAGAAAAACTACGAAGAGTGTGTATTTTACGCTCAATATATTGACACTGACCTCACGAGGTTGTGCTTGTCAAATAAATAGCCTCTCCCGGAGAAGTCACCGTAGAAATTATTTCAACCTCAATACAGAATCAATCGACTACATGGGCACCTTAACAAGGAGACCTACTCTGTCCTAACACATCGCAGAACTCAAATATATATGACTTTGTTTGCTTTGATCACTCTGCCTGGAACCCTCACAAGCTACTCCCATCTAGACTACTCACTCTCTATGTCACCGATCTATGCTCTCCTTAGGGATTATTCAGTGAATTCACCTCACGGAACATAACGTCGACCAAACATGGCGACTTTACGGATCGCTCCTTATAAGGAGAATATTTCTGGAAGTGGAGTACAAACCGTGCCCACCAGATGGCAAGACCATAGACTTGTTCATTCTCGGCCAAGGAAGCTTGATTTCGGTCATTTAATTGAGCTTCCAAATCACCTGTTATTTCTTGGCAACTTGTACACTGCTGTCACTTCCAAAAGAAGACTAGGGTACAAGATGAGTCTGAATATGAACTGGTGAATATTGTTTTAGTTCTTTTCCTCATGGCTTCATGAATTTTGGAATCAGCATTGTACCTAAGTGCACGCCATGAATGCCTCATCATAATTTATTGCTACGTATAAATGGTCAGAATTAATTATTTTGAATGTTGGAAACGAATTCAGTGAAACGTATTGTTTTGTCGGTGTTATGACTCAAATATTTAATTTTGTTGCTTTATTTCTGAGAAATGTACAAGCATGTAGTTTTTATTTTATGTATTTGGCCACTGCATAAGTAGTTTCAGAGTAGCTTGGTCTCTTTGTGAAAACAGGATAACACAATCATAGGTCGACACTTGTGTGCACTAAATGTAACCATTGTGAATAAACCAGAATAGAGCTAATGTAAATGAAAACACGTAATAAACCTGGTGTTTGAACAATATTATGTGCTTATTTCAATTAAAACAAGTTTCAGTGCTTTATGCAAAGCAAAATTGCAAATGATACCGCAAATAAAACTTAGCTCGTGTTTGAAGGTACAGTAGAAGCCCTATTTAGTGAGAGCTCTCGGGATCTGAAAAATCACTCGCTAAATGGAACTGTCGTTAATACCGAAGACGATTAATAATCACTCCACAGCCAATTCCTACAACTGTAATGCTAATTTAGCCATTATCGTGGGAATTTTTGGTGAGTCGCGAAAACATTCTATTGAGATAGCTATTAAAAATCAAATTTTCCAACACTTCAGTTACTTATATGATCTTATTCACTTTCGATAACATCAAATTCATGTTAGACGTCATACACTGGAATATTCAACGTCGAATTTTGACACTTCAGGACATGTGTACTGTACTGCGCATTGCTGTATTGTTATTGCCCTGATATTTTGGGTGCACCAAATACGTCGTGGCTGCAAGTAATAGCAATGCAACGGACTATAAACGGCAAACACTTAGGAAACGAGAAAAAATTTCATGCCTCCTACCTCTCTAAAAAGTGTATTAAAATGGATATACATATGTCTCGGAGAAAGTTCTATTAATTGGAATTTGCAAAAATGCTAGACAACTTAATGACCAATTATTACCTTACCAAGAGTTTGTTCCATGCAAGCACCGGGCTGCTATCTTCTCAAGTGGAAATAAAGGAGAGGACTTCAACGTCTGTATGATCGCCTCACAAAATAGCTGACTTCGGCTTTTCAGAATCATAGAGCCCAATATCACCAGTATTTACGATTAGCCCTTAACAGTATGCTATTGTTTGTGTTATTATTAAAATAGATGCGTGGAATACTCTCTTAAATCTAAGGAAACAATTGTTGAACACAACGTGGACTTTCATGGACCGACTTCTTTTAGATAAGATGTGAAACTTATTACCACTAGCGAATATGTTATCACACGGTATCGGCTCCTGCAAAACACGTATTTTTTAAGCGATAGTGCACATTGTGGCCGCTAGGTGGCAGGGCACATCAACATTTTTATGATCCACTATTTTTAAGGTATTCCTTGGTACATATATGTACTTTGCTGTGAGTTTCGATCGCAAGGTTGTAAATTCCGAAATGAATTCCATCACAATGCACATTATATCTTGTGTGGTACTTAGATTGTTGTTGGGGGGGCCTTCGTCAGGAGCCCGGGCACTTAGACCTTTCTTGGTCCGTTGTGCCAACCCCATGCCTGTCTGCCACTTGCAGACAGGGGACAAGAGCACCTCGGTAGAGGTATGGAGGATTGGCCTCCCCCTGCCTCACCCCAGTACCAGGTATAGAGGATGTCCTCCCTCCAACCGGCCCGGTCTGGGTCTCCCTCCGGCCTCCCGGTATAGGTCTGGAGGGAGTATCATCTCTCCATCCATGCCTGGTTGAGGTATGGAGGAGGGTCACCCATCCAACCACAGTCCGGGCCCAACGTTGCTTAACTTCGGTGTTCTGATGGGAACCGGTGTTTCAACGTGGCTAGGCTCTTGCCCTTGTGTGGTACTTACATCAAGCAGGAACTTGTTGATAATTAATACCATGAATGATGGATACACTCCCTGCTGCGAGATAGATGCATGAGTACATACCTTTCATGCATATCGAAATGAATCATTCTTGACCTGTTTTCAAAACATATTTATAATGTTTGAAACAATTACAAAAGGCAATACAATACGTAGACAATTTAAAATATAGGGAAACCAAATTCATAACAATTTACGTATTCAACATCGGAACATTTAAACTTGTCAATACCGAGCCTCTCACTTAGATACTCCGCTTTTGCCTTCATCAATGGGCCATTTCTCGGAATTCAGTCTGCTCTCTCCTGGCAAAACCACGAGAAAAGTGCAGATTCTAACTGCGTATGTTCTCTTGGCCGCAAATGTTTCTGGCTGCTTGGATGTCCTTCTTGAAGCACTGCGGCACGAAATTTTCCCTTATTCTTCAGAATTGTGAATAAGGCCGAGGAGGATATGTCAAATTGCCTCCCTATCTCACTTTTGGACCCATCACCACTTTCGCATTTATTGATAATTCCTATTTTAGTTTTCAGATCCATCAACTTTCGTTTCCCAGCCATGATGTTGTATCAGTCAGACTGAATTTGATAAAAATGCGGGAGGATGACAAAAGAACAATGAAATGCACGGACTTACGAGGAATTTATTTGTGTGAATACTGGCATGCTGTGAATGTCTGAAATGTGCATTTAAATGTCAAATTGTGCAGAATAAATACTGCTAGACATATAATTTCAATGACAGAGGACATGAGCACAAGTTAGTGCAGGTTTGCCGAGATTGAAGCAGACATTTGCCACTCGTAATAGTAAACAACCCCAGGGGAGGCTGGTTGATGTCCTCGCTAATACCGATTTATTTTACATGTAAATCATAGGGTTTTAAATTGTTCTTTGGCCATCCCTCGCAAATTCGAGCTTCTTGTTATATGCCCTACACATTATATGGGGCTTCTACTGTATTTGGCTTATTGTGCTCACTCTAATATCTCCATGCCAGTGTAATTTAATGTGTGTAGTGATAACTCAGAATTAGACATGCCATGAGACGAAGTAGTAGATGAAGTGAAGCCTTGCAGGTTGATTTGCATGCTGGTACAAGGCTTTCATGTTTTGTGTGGAACAAGAGCTATGCTGATAAGGAGCAACTATACCATTGTATCATGTTATTTCACTTTGTATCAACAGCTCTAGCAGTCGTAAGAGAAGAAACTCTGATGAAGATATCCCCTATGGGTAGAAGCAAAGAGACCTTGAATATATGTGTTTAATGTTTTGCTATTTTTTATTGAGCATGTAATTAATACGTCTGTTTCTATATAAATTTTGCATTCCGTTTTCATTTTGTTTTTATTTAATATCTATTCAAAATATCAAGTACGTTATACATTTGTTGCTTTTAGGGGTATGAACCAAGAGCATTGAATAAATCTCTTCTATCTATCTATCCCTTAAAATTGTCAGAGCAATAGGTTTCATACATTTGAATAAAATTCACCCACAGGTCAGGAAGAAACCATATATTTCATGTGATCATGGAAGAAGTCTTAAAGTCATAGGAATTCCAAAATTCCAGTTTAAACTTAAAAACTTTCAATTTTTCTAAAGCTCAACTGAGTTGTTCATATGAGGGTCAGTCAAAAACTAATGCCTCCTATTTTGTTTCTCCTTAAATAAGTTAGTGAAGTGAAAAATTTGAATTTGGTGCAATTCCTCAAACCTTCTCCAATCCACTGCAGTAGTAACTTCCTGCACCAACAGGTGGCAGCATGGCTTCTGCTTGCAAAATGTCTGACATCGATGTTCGTATTAGACAGCCTTCTGTGATTGAATTCTTGAATGCGGAAGGTGAAACGCCCATTCACATTCATGAAAGGCTGAAAAATGTGTACAGTGATGCAACAGTGTGTCGGCACTGTTAGATGATGGGTTCATCACTGTAACAAACTGAAGAGCTAACACCGTTGGCAGTTGAAATGTGGAGCGGCAGGCAGGTGACTGCAGTGACTTCACGCAACATTCAGTGAGTCGATGACATAATTCGTGGGGACCAGAGGCTGGGGTGGATTGCTAGTTAAAACCGACAACAATGAAGCCCATATGATACCACCCATCTTTCTCAGTGACACATGTAAATGTTAGTCCATGTTTAAGAAAATCCCCAGTGTATGCATGCTTCCACTAGTCACAACATTCATCTATAACAAGTTAAGCTGACCTGCCAAAAAATTACTTTACAGTCACCAGTCTGCTCAAGCACAAAAACATGACCATTACTCTTCCAAACTAGGTGTCAACAAGCGCAAACACTTAGTTATCCAGAGTCTCCCCACAAACATGCTAACTGAAGAAATCCAAAAAGCCCTTCAAAGATGCAGATTCTACCCCAAACACGCTCATCCACTAAAGACAACCCACACTGAGGAAATCCTGGAGGCAGAACGAGAAGCCATCCCAAGGCCCAACCAGAGTCCTACCTGCTCTCCCACCCCACCCTCTGCCCATAATCCATGTCTGCCAACAGAACAACACACAGAAAGGAGACTTCAATGCAACTTCGGGGTTCTCACACACTCTTTCCTCCTGAAATTACTTCATATTTAAAAATAGCTTAACTTAGGACCCCACCACAATCACGCCTCATCTCCCATGCATGGAATTAAACGCTGCATCATTTCCAATCAAGACATAAATGGTGAGTTCAAATATGAATCTAAGGAGAGCTTAAAACTCAAGGCGGAGCAAAAAAAAAGTCTCAGATCGGCACAACTAGTTCGTGGACACAAGTTTCTTCCTGAATTCCCTCTGCTAGGGCATTTGCCCCTGGGGTTAATTTTGCTCCAATATCCCTAGCCATGTTGCTCTGCATTCATTCTCGTAGACTCACAATGCTGTAAGACTACTCCAGTAATGGCTACAGCCAGCCTTGCGGACAACCCTCAAAATTTTTCCACCCTGTCCCATTCAAATTTGTAAAACAGGGCAGTGTGGGTGTATAAATACTTTTGGAGATGGTAGTACAATACTTTATCACAACAACTTGTTCCTTTAGAGCCCCTCTGAAATTATTGTACAATAGGATGCCTGGGTATCAGGTTATCTGGGTTCAAAGTAGGAGTACAGGCTGGGAGTACTGGCGAATGATATTTTTCATTGTGAATTTTGTTAATTACTGTAGACGGAAGCTTTATGGCACAAATATGTACTTTATGGTATTGGATTCCATTGAAAGTAAGGCTGAAATGCATTTTTTTTAGCCGCATACGCTCTCCATTTTGAGGCCCTGTGGATGAATTCCCATTTTAAATTTCAACAGAAACACTGAAATATTCAGAGGTTGCCAAGGGGCAAACTAAGCAGGAAAAAAAGCATGGATGTTAAGTCTGACAAAATATTAAGCGGGACAATTGCAAAACTTATAGTTTCAACATTCAGTAATGATGCAATACAGAAACCAAGGATTTTTCAACACTAACTACATTATCAATGAAACAAAAAAAAGAGAGGGAAAGGAGTACAATGGGTGGGGGGGAGGGGGGCACCCACCTGCGAGGCATGCCTCTCCACCAGATTCTCCATCTGTCCCTCAAGCGTCTTAAGGCGCTGTTGGTATCTTCGCCGACAGCGTTCCAAAGAGTGAGCCAGAGTTCTGCCCAAATGAAAATTTTCAAATTTTAAGCATGAAATCTAACATACATATTAACACTTTCAGCACCAATGTCGCTGTGAGTGACATTAACAAATTTTCACAAAAAAGCCAGTGTTACTCCCAACGACTTTTTCTTTACATGTAGTACAGTAAAACCTTGTTATAACGTAAAGGCAAAGGGGTATGAAATGTGCCTTTACACTATAACAAATTATGTTATAATAAGGTTTCAGCATAATTTTTATTCGGTAAATTTTGGAGTCCTGAAAGTATTCTACTGGTTAAGAAAGGTTAGAATCAAATATCAGGAACCATTTATCAATGAATAGACTTAACCAGCAAACTTTTTGTCTTACTCTCTCTGTGCATTCCTTTATAATGCATACTTCCTTTCACTTTCATGGCATCGTATGTTACTCATCCATTTCATTCAACATCCAAGCTTACCCAAGGTTTTCCCTTTATATCATGGTCTTCAGTATCCATCTTTCATCCATCAGTCCATTTTATCTATCTTCAGTTCTATTTCTCGACCCTGAATAATTTTTTCGGTTGTTCTTATGTAAAAATTTTCTGGTCCTGAATGATTTTAGGGTTTCATAACATATGACTTTCAAGTTAAGTTTAATTATTTATTTATTTTATTTATTTCCTATGCTTAGGGTGAAATTAGGGCTATGCAGCCCTCTCTTACATTTAACCTTAGACATTACATTACATTTACACCCATGTCCTGAGTGGAAGAAAACCCGCCCATGCAGGACTCGAACCTGCGACCTTCAGATTAGCAGGCAAAGACTCTACCCGCCGACACCAAGGCTGGCTAATTAAGTACTACCTATTCTATTTCCCGGCCATGAATGATAATTTAGGTCGTACATTCTTGAAAATGTGCTCGACCTTAAAGATTTCGGATTATCATGCGTTGAGCTTGCAAAAAACGTACTTTTAACAATCATTTTTTGAATTTGCTGGCTTAAAATGCATGTAGCCTGCCCAAAATTATTTTTGGTGGCCATAAATGATTTTTGCCAGCTTTGAATGATTTCTGAACGATTTTAGCCGGCCCTGAATTATTTTTGCCAGCTCTAAATGATTTTTTCCGGCCATGAATGATTTTTACCGGCCGTAAATGATTTTTACCGGCCATTAATAATTTTTGCCGGCCTGAATGATTTTAGCCAGCCCTGAACGATTTGCATGGCCCTGAATGATTTCCGAACGATTTTAGTCTGGTTGAATTATTTTTGCCGGCTCTAAATGATTTTTGCCGGCCTTGAATGATTGGCCCTGAATTGTTTTTTCCTGCCCTAGTTTCATTGCGTAGAACCTTTGAAACATGCATAAAGTACGATTGATTAAAGGAAAAGAATCCTCAAGCCCACACAACAAATTGAAGAAATATGTGAAAAATTGACATTTGTAGTGGGTTGCACAGCTTTTCTATAATTAGTGCGATGAAATGGTGTTTTGCAAGGAATATGTGCGTTCTGCAAGTTTTGTAGTGTAGCTGCGTAAAACTTTTGGGGATGAGGCTAAATTGATGCGGGTAAAACTTGGATCTGTTGAAAACGAAGCAAAATTGTTCCAGATGGAGCAATGGGGCTCTCTCGATTTGCAGCGACCGCCAAGCCACGTGGTAGCTTATTGGGGCTACAGAAGTAGCTTCGTGGCAGTTACAGAATATGGGTGGGAGCCTAATAAGCTACCCCAAGCTTTCTGCTAGCTCTTTCTCCGGTAGCTTCTATGATAGGGAATACCAATGGGAGCAAGTAACTTATTAATAAGCTAGTTGCATGCTCAATTGAAGCATCATTTTGCCAGAAAGCTCCGTAGCTTCGAGCTAGAGAATAGACTCCCATGAAGCCGGTAAGCTAGACAGATATTCAAATTACAACATTCACAAGGTATATTGCCAGTAAAATTATGGTGGTTATGCAGGCATTCAAGTTACAATCATATGTCCAAGGTAATGTTTGAACATGTTTGAAGTATCCGGGACATTTATATTTCCTGATCACTTATGGAATCAGTTTTTCCATTCCAATTTCATTGCAACATAGGACAATCAGCATCTCCTTACTCATCCATGGCACTTTTCTCCTCTAAATGTTAGTGTTTCATCAGGAAGCAAATTAAAAAAATACACCCGTATCATCGGCATTAAAAATATTATTCCGGCTGTAGTTTTTGATGATGACATAGATGATGATCACATATGCTGTTGCTCACGCAGTTTTCATTCCATAGGCGAAAACGGCGACAGCCACGACAGCGATAAAACAAACGAATATCGCAATAAAATGCGCTGCTTGTGGGGACCTTTCCAAGCATTGAATAGGTGGTTCTTATGTCTGAGATTGCTTTTGTTTTACTTCATAAACATTTTTTTAAACCATGATATGACTATCAAACAGTATCTTAAGCGATAGCGATCTCTTTTAATGCGAGAAGTAAACCTCTTGAGATTTATCCATCGTCTGATTAACCTACGAGGCTGTTACTTCCCTAGGACAAATTTGGCTTGGTCCTCCTGCAAACGTGCTAAAGAGGTAACCAAGACTTGCTAACCATAGTTTTTTTACATGCACTGTGACACGGACCTGAGGAAATGAACGTCCAAATGACGAAAACATGTTATTAAGGAACGTCCTAACGAGAGTCTGCTGTATTTTCAATTTTATTTCTCGTCCCTAATAATATGTCCTGCAAATCATTCTCAGTGTTAACGTGGAACACATCAAAGTCCAGGTCTATACATTTTGACGGTGACAATAGGGTTGACGTGGGGTCGGAGGCTCTCTCAATTCAATTCGTAGCCACATATCTTGTGACCCTTTCTCCTTGAAGTGACTATTTTAGCCCAATGGAAGAGGGAAAGTGACGCTTATGTAATGAGTCAAGGGAGCTTACCCGTTTGTGCGCCGCAGGTCATTCATCACGGCTGTCGACTGCCGCAGCCGCAGGTCAGCACTCGTGGCCACCTGCTCCAGGGCGAGGGCCAACTCCTGGAGGCGCCCCTCCAGCCATTGCTCCCGAGAAGTCATCGCCATCCCATCAGCCTCCACAGCTGCTGACTCACCTTGCTTCTGCCTCCCCAGCTCCCCAAACACCGACATATCCTGCATCCCATGAACATAACACAATGACCCATCATTCTTCAACGAGTTCACGCTTCCATTTAAGCTATTTCTCAGAATTCAACCTCTGAACTTTTAACTCTTTCCCTGAGCTGGTCTTTCATTCCCATGTGCAAAAAAATCTACACACATACCTTCCACTTAAAAAAAAATATATCAATAATCATCCAGCTAATAAACTAATAATTATCCAGTAAATGAAATACAAGATAGAAAGAAGAATAGTTAGAACTTGCAAAAATAAAAAATACCTAAAAAACGGGCACTGGAGATTACATTCCAATGAAACAGTCTACAGAGAAATAGAACCTGTAATGAGCACGGTGAGAAAGAAATGAATCTCATTCTATGGACACCTGATCAGAACACCGGAAAACAGAATAAGCAAAAAGATTATAGAAAAGCTATGGAACAGTAAGACCAGTGCAAGATGGATAGCAGAAATTAAGGAAGATATGAGTGAATTACACATTACAATAGAAGATTTGAAAGAAAAGACAGATGCTATCGTGAAACTCAAGAACAAACAGATCAGACTACAAACCAAGATCAACAAACAGAGAATAGGAAGGGTGATCTCAGATAAAGAAAGAAAGCTACGATCCGAGCGAAGGAAGAAATACTGGGCTGACAGAAAACAGAAGAAATCCAGAAGATGACTAAAGTGGTCCAATGAAGGCCATAAAATTAAAAATAAAATAAATAAATAAATAAATGAAATACAAATACCTCATCATATACTGTCCAGCTACATGCACTGACAATCAAATAACATACGTGGAGAGACGAACAATACAAATTGAAATCATGATGAGACATTCTCATTGGCCATCTCGTCATCAAATGAGGAGTGGTCATTTAAAGTTAGCAGTCAAATCAGGGGTGAGGGAGGGATGCAACTCTCGTACCTTGGCTGAAGGAGCAGCAGGTGGTGATGTGCCAGAGCCCACAGCCACGCCCCCATCCGATCCACGGCTTGGCTTCAGCATTTCACATAGACGGCCCAGTTCTTCCCTCTCCCCCTCTAGGGCATGCAGGCGAACTCTCAGCGTTGCCCGCTCCTCACGCATCGCCATCAATTCCTTTTTTAATGAAAGACTCCAATGAGTTCACTAACCAATGAATAATAGAATTAATTAATCTCACGGCAATAACAGGGTGTCCGGTGAACCTCAATTTCTTTTTTCCCTGAGTTTTCCCGGTTTTCCAGGCAAATTTTATATTTTCCAGGGTCTTGTTGCACTTCATTTCTAACGTATTTTTAATGAATTCCTAATAAAATCGACACAATTTGCCAACGATAAATTCGAGAGATTTTGGTTCTACTTTGAGTAAGACCGAATAATAGAGATACAAGGAATGTGGAATATTACAGCTTTTATTTCAACCAACAAATAAACAAAAACGGTTAACTGAAAACAAAATTTTGAGTCAGGTACAATTTGAACACAATAAACTAGAATCAGACTATATGGCAAATATGATGCCTATTACCTGGTAGAATACCCATTCAAAATTTATATTTCAGATCCACCGGGAATATCTTAGATCATTTAGAACCAGACTAGTTTGACAAAGAACTTACAAATAAAAGAAGACACTGACGTGAAATGTTTTTCAATGAATGCATTTCTGATTCAACTTCAGCAACAAATTTCTCGGCTTTTCAAGACATTAAGTTTTTTGGTTTGCAGGTCTGGAACCTTTTGCAGTACCTCTTTCATATACTTTTTTCTTGAGGTCTAAGTACCTTTCCTTTTCTTCGCTAAGGCTTCACTGTACTTTGCATGAGCATTTCCGAAACTGTGAATTAACTGCTTTGTGATAGGTATGGATCTAAGTAATCAGGAAAGTCATTTTTTAATTAGCCAAAATTTCGTGGAAGCATTCACTTAGAACAAAATTATATATGTTGGACAATACACGAATTATAGTTAACTGGGGTTGCCCTTGTACAGTGGCCCTTTTATATTCGCATTGGCCATTTTACATGGGAATTATTCCGTGTGGAATTTGCCTTGTTAGGCAATTGGCCCCCTGGACTGCGCGAAGGGAGAGGTGGATGGGGTGACAAAGCACAAGCTGCGAATGGGGCACAGCTACAAAAAGAGTATGAAATGAACAAGGAGCACGAGGCTACGCTGAGACAAACATAATGCAAGCAAAGGCATAGGTTAAAGCTCTCTCTCTGCCTTAATGGAAATCAGCTGCCGTGGACAAATCAAAATCCCCTGAGTTTTCCAGGACAAAATATTTCCGAGTTTTCCAGGTTGCCAGACACCCTGAATAACCTGGCATTTCCTCAACCTTTACCTTACGAGAGTGTCTCTCCAGCACAAAAGAAATCTCCCTATACTACCAAGTGTGTCCATTTGGCACACTGGATCGTTCTTTTAGTCTCACGGCCCCAGCGACTGTCACATCAAAGGAAATTTTCCTTTTAAAAGGCATTTGACTATGTATGAATGGATCTTAAAGTGAAAATTTTTTCGTTGACATCTCATGACATTTCATTTAGACCAACGCTACCTAAATGACGCAACTGCTCTTACTAGGGTTCGATCACCTTGTGTGTGAAGAGAGAACCAAATCCTTTCAACAGCATATATAAAGATACAGACTCCTGAATGATATCCTTTTCTTTTCCAGAAGCATTCAAAATGTAGAGGCTCATCCTTCCAAGAGAATTTTTTCCGGGTCATCTCACAGTATTGGGTTTATTTGACCATCTCTTGCATAAATGATGCAATCCTATTTTCTGAATTTGTTTACCTCAGGTGTGAGGAGGAAACCAAATACATATGTACTTTCAAACAAGTGAAGATACAGGCTACAAAATAACACACTTTTCTTCATAACAAGCATTCAACAAGTAGAGCTTCTTCCTTCCATAAAATTTTTTTTCATAGTCATCTCTAGGTATAAGATTTCCTTGGATCATCTGTCACCTAAATGATGCAATCCCATTTTCTGAGTTTGTATACATTGTGTGTGAGGAGGAAACTGAATCATTCCGCCAGCATAAATGAAGATAAAGGCTTTTAAATAATAATTTTGATAGCATGTGAGCCCTTATATTTCCATAGGGCATGCCTTCCAAGTCTCTTCTATCCACAAAACTGCTGTGACTTTATTACATTTTGATTTTATTAAGGAGTACCTAAGTGACAAAGTAATCCCTGAAATAGTGATCATTAGAGAGTGTTGCACCCTGTGAAGTGAGAATTTTTGTGAAGATACTATTGATCATATCGTAGGTCTAGCAATATGGTTTCACCATTCCATTTTGAGAGTTTCCACTCAGAAAATGATTAAAATATACAAGTACGAGAGGTTGAGCTTCTCTCCAAGTATAAAAATGAGAAAGTCAGCAGGATCTCTCAACGGTGTTGCTCGGTCACCGTCTTGACTGCAAAAGAGGGGATTCTCAGGGATGAATCAGCTGAAGAGGGGGTTTGTCGGCCAGGACAAGGTGGAATGGGCAAGCTTAGGATATAGGCGATTGGTAGCCTTGGAGGGGAGGAAATAATGGGATGGGTGATAGATGGGGTGGCAGTTTTCAATTGGAGTGCCAGGAACTGTTTTCTGGCTTTGACCGCAGAATACAGGATCACAGCCTTTGTGGCTTGGTCAGAATGACCGCATTTTTGGAATCCTTCCTCACTTTAGGGGCTATATAAACGATGCAGGACCTGGTGAGGCAAAGGCGTGGCTAAAGGCATGGCATAAGTCATGGCAGGAGTCGCTGCATTTTGGAGTCGTAGGCATTTTGGCCGTCATTGGCACATATGTCGTTAGCGCTCATAGCGGGGCGCGCCTCGTGCAAGACTTTCAGCTAAGTCCGGAGGGTAAATAGTCCGCAGAGGGGAAACTGTCCAAAGAGGGGAATTTGGCAAAAAAAGGGGGTGGGGTTGTATGAAAAATGCCACACTGTAAAGGCTGGTAACCTTGTAGACTCTATTCAAACTTACTGCTAATAGTCAAAGAATAGCCTTTGATGGTGAAAACCATGATAGGTTGCGTAAGCTGTATATCGTTGGCCCATCATGAGATGGACATGGCAATACAAATGGCACAATTGGTACTTGGATTGAGAGAGGTAAAAGAAAATGATTTGATTAACAAAATGAAAATGAGATGAATGGATGTTTAGTGGATTTGTGAATCCAAGCGCAATGGCAGGGTGTTGTTACAACTGATGACGGAGCATTGTGGTCAAGACTGAGAATTATGCATGATATGCCATTTCGTGACTTTCCCAGGCCCATCTTTAATTTCCATGACTTCTCCAGGAATTCCAGGTTATCCAGGCCTGTAGCAACCCTGCACTAAGATGCCTCTAAAAATTGACAATTCTTGGGAATTTTTTCAGTAAAACATGGAGTGCAATAGAAAAAAGCCTACAATGTGGAGTGGCACATGGACGCTCTAGCTACAACTCTTCTGAACAATGAGCGCTCACTCACCTGCATTAGCACGGCCACCTCCAGGTCAGCCTTCCTGCCCCCTGGTGACAAGGACGAGGCCGGAGGCCTTGAGGACTCTAACTTGGGGTCGTGGGGAGGGAGACCCAGTTCACCTTCCGAGGCAGATGCTTCCGAGGCCATAATCCTGGCCTTGCGGAGGCCAATTCCACACGTGAAGAGCTTCTTCATGAGAACCGATATGTGCCTTCCAAGACGTCTCAGCATGTCCGGAGCGCCATCTTCCTCCTCGACCCCCAATGACTCGAGCCTAAAATAAAATATGAACCAAGATCCGTGAGGTAACATCCATGTCTGCCAATCTGGAGGTCGTGGGTTCGAGTCATGCCAGATAGGATTTTTCTCAACTCAGGGTATGGATGTTAATGTGACATAACAATGAGTTAAATGCAGGGATGGGATGTGATGGATTTTTCATCACAGCTCCCACTGTGAGAACTCCAACCAAGTCACAGCACCAAAACCTGCAATTGCAAAACCTGCAAGGAGTAATTTTGGATACATGCTACACACATTCCAAGAGACAAGCTCAAAAGCAGTTCCAGCTCTCGCAGTTAGATTCTGGGGTAGCAGACTTCCCTACCCAGGCTTCCAAGTTCCCATGTCAATTTAGGAGGATACAAGGGAACTGGATGTTAAGCCCTTGCAGTCCATAAAACATGGCAACGCAAGGGAGCAACGGACTTCAAGGAAGACACAAAGAGAAAGAGTCTCATTCGTAAATTTTTGAATTTTTGGCAGCGGGAGGATGTATAGCCAAATGCAACATAATTCCACCATTCTGAGTTATAGTGGGGAAACAGATGAGGAGGGAGAAAAGAATCAAAACATGGTATGCAGTTACTGAATGATTGTTTGTGGAGCGAGGCGTATAATGCTATGAGAAGTATATTGGGAAGGGGCCTTACAATTAGATAAGTGATTATTGATACTTATGTTGAAGGGAGTCGATAATTTACCAATATAGAAAGCCGGGCAGAGTTTATATTGCAAGTGGAAGACAAAATTACTGGTGACGCAAGAGGAGGGAGGAGGGTGAGTGAGAGAGGCGATAGAGGTGTTGGGAGGAGGGGGTGAGGTAAATTTACGTGAGTTTCTTTCTATTTGTGTGTCTGTGTTTGTGCTTGTCATGCCTGTGACGTCTTTTTGAATATGCATGTAAATAGGTTTCTATAGGTGTGCTTGGATGTGTGTCTGCCTTGATGCATTTGCATTCTGCTAGTGATAACCTTGCATACCTTCACAAGTGGGTAGAGGATCGTAGTCGTTAGGTCATTGGCAGCACATGAATATGACCCTGATACAAACTCAGAAGCATTCACTTTTCAAAGGAAATAATTGAAAAAAGGTTTATTTTTGCCAGAAAATGTTATTTCACCTATCACCTAGATTTCTGAAACATTATTTTTTGCTTAAACTTCCAAATTTTTATCTATTTAGGACTATTCATTAAGGTTGTGAAACATTCACCTGAAATCTCATCTTTGCTGAGAACTTCAACCACTTTATTGTGATTCCTGACTATTTAATTAACATGCCCACATCTACTTCACAACCAGCATGCCATTTTTAGTTCATGATTTAAAAAAATGGCCTGTCTGAAGTCCACAAATAACAAGAATGTAATATATCTGGCTTCATGACTGCAAGACGTCAATATTAAAAGAGAGACAATGTATATCTGGCAAAATAGAGGAAGGATGGCACTACATCCATACCTAGCTTTCATTAACTTGTATACAAGGTATTTAATTTTTAAAGCCACCTTACTTACATATTGAATGTCCTGTTATCTGCAGCCTGTGATTCCATCCTGAAGGAGCAATAGCGTATGCAGGATTGACTTCTGGGGGAGTTTCATAAATATTTGTGCATCATCATAAAATGATACTTAGATTATAATTCAGTAAAACAATAATTAAATTAACATTATCTTTCCGTGAAGACAATTCAACTATTTTTTTCAGCCCAATAAGCAAAATTCTAAATGCTAGTTCAGGTAAGCGAGCGAAAACGAATTCAGGTAAACAGGTGTTTGGGGGGGTTTAAACCCTAAAACCCCCATCCGTACGCCACTGTGAAGGAGGTGTTAGCTGCAGTATTGAATTTCTTAGTGACTATGAATTATATTATGAGAAGACTAAAGTGGGAATTATTTTAAAAATAGCGGGAATTATTTTTTTAAAAGTGGAAATTATACAGCCCAGTGCGGTATTTCTAAGCAAATGGAGTATACTGTTGCTGCTAGGAATTCCTTAGTGAGTGTGGATACGTTGTAGGATTGCACAATCACCATTCACATTGGGTTATTACTTTAACTATTAGCTACATTTCTGTGGGAATGTATGCTTTATTAATGCAAAATATGTTTGGGAGGTAATTTTGTTTGCTGAGAATGCTGCATTCTTGGGTTTTCCTCCGCATGTGTTGTTCACACAAGAGTACCAAAATCATGTGAGTGACACAGTTTTGGAGCAACACCACTCGGAATGACAAACGAAATCGTCATGCTTCCAGAGCGACAAAGTTCCGGAACTACAGGAGTGACAAAACTCCACCGGCAAAGAGCGAAGAAACACAGACTCAAGCTATGCACTGTCCAGAATTGTGATTTCATGGATCCTATCACAGCACCGAGTCGTGACGAAAATATCACTGTGACAGAATCACAGATCCTGAAATCACACCCCATCTCTAGTTTAATGTTAGGTCTCTGAAGACCTAATTTTGCTGAATAAAGATGCCATTTATATTATTTTTCTTAGTATTAAGCCTGACCAGAATGAACTCACCACTGGAAGTCACGTCTTGAAAGAGCCCATTCCTCATCCCCTTCCGCTCCCCACTCCCCTCCGACAATGGCAGCACCTCCCATCGCCACCTCCTCTGCTCGGCACTCAGACAGGTCGAGGGATCGCATCCTTCGGTCGAGGCTCTCAACGAAGGCAGCAGCCTCAGACTCCAATGCCCTATGCATCCCACCTCCCTCTGCACCCTCCGGCGCCTCTGTGCTCCCACTGCTGCTCGACTCAGTCTCCTCCGTTGCGACTGCCCGATTTATCTTCCCGTAGCCTCCTCCTTCATCCACAACAATCACCGACGGTGCCACGCCACCCCCCGCACTCTCCTTCCTCCACGATTTGCCCAGCTCCTCACGCTTGCGGCACAGCCACGACTTCTCGGACTCTGATTGGCGAGGTGGGCTGCCTCCTCCCCGGGAAGACTGCCTCCTCTTGCTGCGAGAACGCTCTGACCCCTTAGCCTGGAACTCTGGGATAAGATTCTTCGGCGAAACACCCACCTGGCCCTCTGCACCCCCCCCACCAGGGCCCATCGTGGTCGATGGGGAGGGCACTGTGGGAGAATCTCGAACCCTCAAGTCGAGCAGCCTCGAGAGTATGTAGGTGGCCCTGCAGAGGGGGACTGCATAACCAATGGCGGTGGCCAGGCCCACAATGTCACTGCCTCTGCGGCCCAGCAACAGGGCCTGGTTCTCACAGGCGCAGCGGCACTCATCCAGGGAAAGAAGGGCAAGCTCGGCACTGGCACGGTGTGACTCGGCACGGCCCGCCTTGAAACAAGAGCACCAATCAAACACATTGCCACAATGTAAGGGAGGGGAGAAAGCAAACCTGAACAGATAGGATGACCCAGATACGACCCTTTCCAAATCTCTTTCCTCTTTTCCATCATTGAAATTTAACTTGGCACTGACAACATTTAGCGAAAGCGAAGATGGATACATATGCATTGGCTCCACAGTAAAACCCTATGAGCAGGTTATTCAAATGTATTTCCTTTAATTGATAACAATCTGTGAGTAGCATCAATAATCGGCTAAACATTTTACTTCATCCCAACTATTTGACTAAGACAGATGGAATGTTAAGTTTAAAATGACTTGGAAAATATTTTGAATGATTTAGTGCTTATGCTTGCCACAGTGCTTTGCATTGCAGACCATAACATAGAGATGCACAGATTACTAAACTTATGTATGTCACCACATAGTTGCATTTTTGTCCAAATTTCTTACTTTGCATTCTGTACCACAAAATGGCAATAAACGTAATTGACTTATTAGAAGAATAGGTCACAAACTTAACCTTTAAATGCCGAAAGTGCCCATTTGGGCATGCTGACTTTGAATAGTTCTAATTCTCATGGTTTTGTATTTTGGGATCCGAAGTTTTCTAGTATAATAGATGAATGCCCTTTAAAGTCACTGTCTGAAGGAAAGATACCAATAGACTGGAAAATTGCAAACGTTACACCGATATTCAAAAAGGGAAACAGACATGACCCAGGGAACTATCGACCAATTTCATTAACGTCTATTATAGGCAAGATACTCGAACATATCGTCGTTAGCAATATCATGACGTTCCTGGACAGTGGTAACTTCCTTCATGGCTGTCAGCACGGCTTTCGGAAAGGTAGATCATGTGAAACACAGCTCGCGCTCTTTCTTCATGACGTTCTCAAATCTGGTGAATCGAAAATACAAGTGGACGCATTATTCCTAGATTTTAAGAAAGCTTTCGACACGGTACCTCACAACAAACTTTTATACAAATTACAGTCATGCGGCCTAAACGAAACAGTAGTAAACTGGATACGCGACTTTCTGAGTGATCGTAAGCAAAAAGTAGTTCTTGACGGAATTAGCTCTGATGCAGTTAAAGTGACATCAGGTGTCCCACAAGGAAGCGTAATCGGCCCCCTTTTGTTCATTATATACATAAATGACCTATGCTCTCGAATTAGCAGTAAAATACGTTTATTTGCTGATGACGCTGTCATCTATCGCGAAATTAATGATCACTCTGACTTTGAAATTCTATCATCGGATTTAAACAACGTTCATGTGTGGAGCCAAGAGTGGGGACTTGAACTTAATCTGAGCAAATGTGCGGAGGTACATTTCTTGCGGAGGTCGTCCAACTATACCCGTGTATATGCTGTGGATGGCGTTAAGATAAAGGCGACAGATGAAGTTAAGTATCTGGGAGTTACGATTACCTCAAACCTATCGTGGGGAACACATATAAGAAATATTTGTGGCAGAGCTCTGAAGAAGCTAGGATTCGTCAAGCGTATTGTGGGAAGATTCTCAGATGAAAAAGTAAAAGAGAGGTGCTATTTCGCACTCGTCCGGCCACACCTTGAATATGCAGCAAGCATATGGGATCCGGTGCAGAAAGAATTAATTCGGGAACTTAATAAAATACAAAGGAAAGCTGCGCGATTCGTCAAAAACTGTTACGGGCGTACAGACAGCGTTACGCAGATGTTAAACGAATTAGGCTGGGAGCCGCTAGAGACTCGGAGGCTGCGCGCTAGGCTTAGATTACTTGAGCAATTGAGAATAGATATCTTTCAGAGCGACACGGAGAACATCATATTAGAACCCCACTATATTTCCAGGTCCGACAGAAACGATAAATTAAGAGAGATATTTTGCCGAACGGATAGGTATGGGAATTCGTTTTTCCCCCGAACAATAAGGGACTTTAATAAATGCAAGGCGTAATTTCATAGAGCGTTTTCTTTTTATATGTAAACGGCTGGTGTCCTAACACCCCCTGCCACACGCCTATTGAGGCGGCTTGCGGGGTAGTATGTAGATGTAGATGTAGATGTAATGAAGTGGCACTGTATTTGAATTTTTAAAGTGCCTTTGTAAACATTATTTTTACTGGTAAATGATTGGATATGATGCTAGCATTCTCACAGCCTATCATTGTGGCAAATCACATTCGGTTGCAACCGAAAT
Source organism: Pyrrhosoma nymphula (assembly GCA_963573305.1). Lineage (NCBI taxonomy): Eukaryota > Metazoa > Arthropoda > Insecta > Odonata > Coenagrionidae > Pyrrhosoma > Pyrrhosoma nymphula. The sequence goes on from OY754335.1 coordinate 108,113,564, forward strand.
CTATCATTTGCCTTGTGTATTTCAATCATCCATTCTATTACTGTTTTCTATGTTCACAGGCAATGAACGAATGATTATTTTGCTTCTTGCTTTCAGTGCAAGGCAGTAAAATCCTCGTACACTACAGTCTCTCAGGTTTTGACATCTCTCAGTGATCTTATTTTTGTTCCAAAACAACACCTTCAGATGGGGACAATAATCCTATGATGTATCCATATGCTTGGAAAAGGACAGCCCTTTGGGAGGGGAACAAGTTCCTTGAAGGCTAAAGCCCCCACTCCTGGCCAGGGGAGAGAGGGATCTAGGAAAACCTAGACACTTCTTGCTCTCTTGGCTACCGGGTGCCAGCCACCTTTCCCTTCACGTCAGCAATAAAGTAAGTGTGAGTGCAAGATTCACTCCTTCAAATCACCATTATATTCCCCGATCACATTTCGAGTATACTGAAACTCAACTTCATTCTGTCTCAGTTTTATAACGAGTGCGTTTTCTTGTCTGTGTTTGTCTGCCAGATATCGTGGATTTCATCAGGGGATTCAGAATTTCTGTGAGGAATTGTAATTTTTTGTTAAGAATTTTAGCTTATTACGGATATCTATATATGACACCAGAAGGATTTCAACCACTCAGCAATGGAGTATTAAATCAATTTTATTATTTATTAATTAAATTGGAGTATTAAATCACTGGTCAAATGCAACAGAAAGGAACATGCTCACAGATCAAGACATAAAACTATGGCTTTTAGGAATTAAAAAAATTCAGCTTTGCCTAAAGTGAATGACAAAATGCAGCAAAGAAGCTAAAAATATTTCCCTTCCTGGATTACGAGAAGAGATTCCACACAAACTCACTATATACAGTTGGACTTATGGAGCACCATAGCATGCAAGGTACCGACCTGTCTCTCCACCTCAAGTTCAAGGGCTCGGAGAATGGGAAGGCAGCCGCAAGGTGACGTGTCAACCCCTTGCTCGCCAATTGGTGGGCTTTCCATCTGCAGCCTTACAATGCTGCTGCTGTGGCACCCCTCAGCCACCCTCCTTCCTCCACCCCACTGCCAGAGAGAAAGAGAGAGAGGGAAAAGGAAGCAATGGCAGATGGGTTAATTAAGTGCAAATTAAGTTTTGCATTTCGTACATTATTCCAAGCATGCGCAGAAGTAAACAACTGAGAAATGCGTTTGCGGTGGCCTGTTATGAGTTGATTATTTAATAAACATTTACATAGGGTATACAATAAAAAAACAGAATAAATTTATTCCTCGTTTATATTTTTAGGCACTACAAGAACCACTAAATAAGTGGTTGGAGTGATTACTCGGATTACTCCTTGACATCACATCAAAATTGTTCATTGAGTTCCAATGTGCTCTGAAAATGTTCTTAACACGTTGCGTACCGATGGCGAGAATTCTCGTCATTTAAATCCCAACCGTTGTGGACGGATGACGAGAATTCTCGTCATTTGGGAGCACCATTTTAAACTAGTAAATTACATTATTTACGTTTTTTGTGATAATTTTTTTATTTGCCTTTTGTTAATATATAAGAATAGTCGCAACATAATATTTGTTTTCGTTAATTAATTTTGACGATATTAGCCATTTAACAGTATTTAAATCCCACATCGGTTTTCTGTAATGGCAGGCAATCTCAATTTCAACAGCTTGAAACTTATTCGTCACCCCTCTTCATTTCGGAGGTAATACTTCTTTCATCTCTTCCTCGCGGGTACCCCAACTCCTTTCCTCATTATTTCTCTATTGTTTACCCAGATGGCCCTAGCTGAGCCGTCGCGTCGGCAAGGAACCTTATCGGTATTGCCTTGAGGGCCATATCTGCCTCGCCTTCAATTCCACTCCCGGCAAATGGAATGCACTCTCAGCTCTGCTCTGATCCAATGTAAACATTCATTATGAAAAGAATGAGGGGGCAATAATGAATCGTCCGTAGTTCTTTTACGGCTCTGGTCAGTTCCTTCTCTCGATGTGTCTTGAACAGTTCGTTTTCTTGAGTCCCAGTGAATTGTGATTTTGGTGTTGTGTTTGTCTTGCGAGAGAGTTTTCTCAATCCGTGTTTTTCGAAATATTCAAAGGAATATTCCATGTAATGGCATCACATAGGAAAGAGAGTGCTTTGCGCGAGGAAGAAATTTTATTAGATCTGTGCGCCGATGATTTGTCAGATGTGACATTAGAATATGACGAAGAGAGCGACGAGAGCGGAAGTGATTCCGATATTGTAGTGAGGGTCAGAAATAGAAAATCCACTCCACTCTTCATAAGTGATAGTGACTCTGATATGAGTGCCAACGAAGACAATACTTCACCAGGAATCTCTACTACATGGAAAAAAATAGATTCTGAGAGGGATTTAGAACAATTTTTGGGCCAACCTGGAGTAAAAAGTGTACCAGACAATTCTTCCAGTATCCTTGATGTAGTCTCACTGTTTGTTACCGATGACTTTTTCGAAATGATGTGCATTCAATCCAATCTGTATTACCATCAAAACCAACATAAATACAAACAATCACAAAAAACAGGGAAGTGGTCAGATGTAACCATTGCTGAAATGAAAAAATTCTTCGCGATTTTGATTCTCATGGGGCAAGTGAGAAAAGATTCACTGAAGGAGTATTGGAGCACTGATCCTTTTATTGCAACGAATATATTTGGAGAATTACTGATGAGAAATAGATTTGAACAGATTTGGAAAGCATGGCATTTCAGTGATAACGAGGAAATGTTGGTTGTGACGGACAGGCTATATAAAATAAGACCCGTACTGGAATACTTCATAGAAAAATTTCAAAAAATATACAAACCAAAGCAGGAGATATCACTTGATGAAGCGATGATTCCGTGGAGAGGAAGATTAAAAATCAAGACCTATAATCCAGCCAAAATCATAAAGTATGGGTTACTAGTTCGTATGGTTTGTGAAAGTGATTCTGGCTACATTAGTAATTTAGAAATATATTCGGCTGAGGGAAAAAAATTAGAACAAACCATCCTTTCGCTTCTGCAGCCTCATCTCAATCTTTGGCATCATGTTTATCAAGATAATTATTATAACAGCGTAAAAATAGCAGAACTGCTCTTTGAAAATAAAGTAAGAGTTTGTGGAACCATCAGGCCAAATAGAGGGCTCCCTGCCTCATTGAAGAGTGAGGCGAAAAAATTGAAAAAGGGACAGTACACGTGCGCTCGTAAAGGTGAAGTGCTTCTGGTGATTTGGAAAGACAAAAGGGAAGTGAGGATGATTAGTACTATTCACAGCGCTAGGATGGGTAATACACAACTAACAGATAGGATTACAGGACTGCCAATCAAAAAACCTATCTGCATTTTGCAATACAATAAGTTCATGAAAGGTGTAGACAGGGCGGATATGTATTTATCGTATTATACGATCATGAGAAAAACAATGAAATGGTCAAAGAAAGTAGTTCTGTGGCTTATAAATTGTGCTCTATTTAATGCTTTTAGAGTTTTTAAAACCCTAAATGAATCAAACACCATTCGATTCAAAGGCTTTCTGCTCCAGACCGCCAAAGAGTGGGCAGCGAGTAGAGAGGATCCAGATGAGTCATCTTCGGAGGCCGACGGCGGTGATAAGCCGACGCAGCGTGTTTCGTCAAGGGATCACCCACATCGTCTCTCGAGAGACCTTAGTAAACATCATCTCATTCCTATCGTGGGTAAGGGGAAGAAAAAATACCACACAAGAAGATGCAAAGTGTGTGCTTCAAGAAAAATTAGGAAGGAGACGAGATATGTGTGCTCATCTTGCGGTGTTCCACTCCACAAAGGAAAATGTTTCATAAGGTATCACACAAAGAAGAAATACTAAAATTATTTGTGAGTATTACGTTCAAAGTTCCATTAAAAAATTTAAATTTATAAGAAAGTTATGACAATTTTACTGAAGCAATGCATGTTCAAAGACTAGACTTTAAAAATCTGCCGGGAACGGAGGATTAAAACCCATTTAAATACCCCGGTACGCAACGTGTTAATAATACCTGTAACCAGTACCAGTTGTGATAGACATTTTTCCAAACTATCAATTGTTAAGAGTAAACTAAGAACAACAATGTTCAAGATCGCCTGGAGTGCCTAATTTTATCATTCATAGAAAAAGAAACTATGTATAAGGATGTCATTGAAGAGTTTAAAGTTCTTATACCTGGTGATAGGAGAATGTTGCCCAAGTAAGTTTATTACGTTTGACTTTATAGCAATCAGGTAAAAATTGATTGTGTGTTTTGTTACATACTAACAAAAATTTCAAGATAATACATTTCTTTGTGAAACATACGCACATAAACAAATTTTTATTTTTTATTACCTTGATACTGTTTGTTCCACTTTTATTATTAATAATTGCAAACAAGCTCCAAATTTCTGAAAAAAAAACCATTTTCAAATGCTTGTTTTGATAATCATAAGAATTCCAGGCACCACCAAATAAAAAGGTCTGCGCACGCTTATTATGGTGGACCACATATATTCTTAACTTTTAAAACCTAAACCGCACAACCGATACCAACATAATAAGTTTAATTTAGCATTCAGTTTTCACATCTCAAATTTTCAAGTAATCGAGGAATGCTCTGGGCTCTCCAGGGAATATTTTCACAAATCAAGTGGAATTTCTCCAAATTCTGCTCAGCTCATGCATCAAGTTTAATGCCTATGCATAACAAATTTCATAACAAACATTAATAGGATTCATGCAATTTACCCATCCAAACATGCCATTAAAATTTGTATACTGGAAGAGAACAAATAGAATTTACCATGGAAAGTCTAACAGCAGCAAAGTTATGGCAAAGACCCCACAATAATATTTTTGTAACAACTTCAATAGCCACCTTTTAACCAGGATATTTTAGTGCCTCTCATACAAAACAGCAGAATACTCAGAAGTGAAATATCATAACACAAACACCACAACAAAAGGTAAATGCAAAAGAACACCATTTAGGAAATGCAGTAGAAGATATAAAAATAACAAATGACCAGTACACTTAATGGTACCAAACATTTAACCAAAACTACATTCAAGTGTAGGTAAATATAATACATTCTTTTGTTGATGAATTGATTCCGTCATGGAACTTTATTTCTTGAAGTGAGACTGAGTTATAATTCATGGTGAAAAAAATACTGAAATAACACTTTCTATAGTTTCTGAGGAAAATTAGTTTATATTATTTAGTTTGGATACTGACATATTACCTTGTTTGTGTTATCTTAGTTTGTGTTATCTTAGGTTATTGAAGTACTGATCTGTTGGCCCAGTGCAGGATTTACGAAAAGCTACACAAGCTATAGCTTAGGGCCCCCACTTTCTTGGGGCCCCCAAAAAAAATTGTCCGAGTGAGCAATTGCCATATATACTTAAATATACTGCAGATTTATTATTTCACTATCTATATACTTCTTAATTGTATTTCAGTTTAACCCTCTAGGTATCAGAAAATCATATTTGGCACTGACATAGAATATAACGACTTATTAAGGGCCCCATATCTCAAATAGCTTAGGGCCTCATCAAGTCTAAATCCGGCCCTGTCTGTTGCTTTATTTTGCATGGGAAGTACGAACAATTTTTAAACAGATGCCATACTTTCTTGAAACAACTGTGGTATGACCATCATACCTGATTAGGAGCACTGGCCCATGCCGGGGCCATGCCTCCACCCTCCATGCCGCCCCCACACCTAGCTGCCTGCTGGAGCTCCTGTGCCGATGACTCCTCGCGGATATCTCGGACAAGGTGCTCGGCGGTTCGTGAGTTACAGCACACCTGAAAGGATATTATTGCTCTTAACTCATTTGCACACCTGCTGTCAGCAATAAACACACCATCATGGACAGGTTCCTCCACTTCCGGCTGGAATCTATATGATACCTCAGTAAAACCACAATTGTATGCTTTGCCCAATGTTACGTCATTTTTGTTTCATCACATCCCATTTCCCATATGAACTATGTTAAGATTTCCCTGAATTTGCACTTCTTCAATTTTATGTTTTCCCTCATTTCTCACTTTATTTCATCAGCAGAAGTCTCAATAGAAGTATTTCATATGATTTTATGCTATGAATTTTCTGCTTTTGGTATACAAGAGCTGATCGACAGGTAATGCTATTGTCTGTTCATCATCTCAAAGAAACATTCCAAGGGACTGGGTCCCTCCCGCAGCCCTTTATCTCACCCCACCCTTCTGAAAGGTACGCCGAATTTTAATTGAAACTTTATGTGATTAATAACCATTAAAATCTTCACTTATGTAGATATCTATGACAAAATGAATTTTCATACCAATTATCAACACTTTACTAGTCATATGACATTGAGATGCTAACATTCCAAGGTGAGATTTTACATTCATGATGAACAATTAAAACTTGTTTTGTTTGCCGACCAAAACATTAGTATCATTATCAAGGTGAGATTTTACTGTGATTTACAGTTTACTGTGACATAGCACATAAGCCAACCACACCACCAGGGTTTGAATCTTATTTGGAAGGATTCACCTGAATCCTGAATCCATGGATTCAATAAGATTCAATTAATTCCTGACCACATCACTAGTTTTTCCAGTTTATTTGTGATAGTTTCTAGTTCCTGTGTTTTTCCCAGGTGAGTGGCCACCCTGTAATAACCAAGACTCCATGGAAAAAGCTTTCATTAGCACTTTTAACGTTATTATTACCCCAAGGTCAACTATTTCCGAAGCGGTAATGTTTCCATGCCCTGCTGCAGTTGCACGGCAGTCTCCCATGGAGCGTGGGAGGGAGCACGCCTGCTCTGCTTCCCTCATGACTGCATGGCCCTTGGCTGGGCTCCCCTCCCCCTTCCCAACCCTTCTCCTCGGGCTGCCATCAGCTGCCCTCTGGTGGCACCCACTTGCCCTCAAACAGCACGGCTGCTGAGGAGGCACTGGCCTCGCAAGTGGTGGCATGGCACGCTTCAGCTCGAGGGTCGATGCCGGTGACTGTGGCACAATTGGGGGAGGATTTATGATCTGCAACTGCTGAAGGTTGCCTTGGAGCTCCTTCACCTGATTAGAGAAAGCACCAATAAATATCCAAGCATTCCACTGGCTAGTTATCATCAAAGCTTGCCTATCTTAATACAGCAGGTGATCAAGATGTTGGGCGTATGCAACCCAGATAACATGGTTATCTCTTGCCATGGATGACGTGATATCACATCAAAAATTAAAATGAATACAGGCAGTCCCCGAGTTACGTATGCCTCGACTTATGTAAATCCGTACTTATGTAAGTGGCAACCTTACCCAAAAAAAAGACGAGAATTACAAAAGTTACGAATTTGGAAAGATGGTTACCTACTTTCAAGAAGGGCATGTGCCATAATGTTAGTAAGAGCTGGCCTTCCCCATATTTCTCCGAATCGACCATAATCTTGAGAGCACGGACTCAGTTATGAAGTAATTTTCGACTCCTTTTTTTTTCGACTTCCGTAAATTTCGACTTACGCCGCTAGTGTCGGAATGCATCTATTACGTAACTTGGGGACTGGCTGTATATAAAAAATGTAAAGCTCGTATAATTTTTTTCAACATCTTTCCCAACTTAGTTGGCATCGATACTTATGCGCTGTATAAAAAAAGAATCATCCAGGGTTATAAACTAATGCTAGGTATGTATATGGGCAGCATTTAAAGGGCTAACTGCAATGTGTTCTACAAAAACCTCTCCCATAGCCGCTCACTGGCCAACATGGCAGAAAGTAATGAATATGGGTGAGTAGAGACAAAGTGAAAAACCTTGCGGTGCAGTCGCCTCTGCTGCTCCAGTCCTTCCTCCTCTTCCCTCTGCGCAACTGCAAGGTCCTGAGTGTGTGTGTTGTCCGTGGCATCATCTGGGACCACGGTGCCCTCACCGTCCACCAGCTCCGTGCGACCTGACTCTAGCTCGCAGCAATCTTGTGTCTCGGTCTCAACCCCCTCCTCCTCCCCACACACACCTCCGAGGGAAAGAAAGACGAGTGCTGTTAGAGTGGGCAATGCTATGAGCTGGGCTATGTAAAAGCATGACAATGCATCATTGCTTGCTACAAGTTACACATACATTCCGAAAAGCATACTACATAAAAATATGAATATTTTGCCTTCTGGGACCAAATTATGATGGTTTAAAAACATAAAACCAAGAAACTACATGAAATTGAGTGTTATCCATTAAAATTTCCAGTGCTTTCTGCCCAGACGTGATTGTCAATGCTCAAAATTGCAACTCATTCAAATTCAAGGCGAGTAAAAATGAGGTTTTACGGCACAAACGATAAATGTCTTACATCAAGTCTTAAAGTAAAATACAGTGGACTCTCGTTTGCAGGCTCTTGAAGGGGCCCGAAATTCTGAACATGGTAACTAGGAAAACATGCAAAATGGGGTAGGCCAGGGTAGATCTTTTTTAATGCTAGAACAAAACCTCTTGAGAGATATCCATAGTCAAACTAACTTACAGGGTGGTTATTTTCCAGAGACAAATTTGGTTTGGTCCTCAAAAGGTGCTGAAGAGGTAACCAAACTGTGCTAACCATAATTATTTACATGCACTGTGACTCGGACCTGAGGAAATGAACGTGCAAATAAAGAAAAAGTGCTACAGTAGAACCTCGTTATAACGTTAATTGATGTAATGTAAAATTTGAAGTAACGTCAACTGAAGGAAGGAACCAACGAAAACCCTATGTTTGCCAATGTGAAAACCGTGATGTAATGTAAAATTTGATATAATATTATAAAGTTAAGTCGTCGAGGCACTACCAGACGTAGTTATTTTGTTATTACGTGACCAGGATTAGTTCATGAATCGAGTGTGGATGGTGCGGATGCAGTGAGGCGTGGGGAGTATCACGTACGTACGGAAATCTGCGTACGAGTATTTCTTAAATTGAATTTTGGAAGAATAGAGAAAACTGAACACATTAAATGTGATAAATTTTTTTTTTAATGTAACCAGGGGTAACTGTGACAAGTAACTAAAAACGCAAGATGAATGGCATTAGTGCATGAGTTACGAGAAATAAGAAAAAGATCGTTGCGAAGTATGAGAAAAAGAGTTAACATAAATTTTAACCTTTTCGCCACAATGACAGCGGCAGTTGGCCAAATAACATATAATTAAATATATTTATGGCATCCCCTACATTTTAAATGTACTGTTTAAAAAGCTAGTACGGCTCCTTAGTACCATTCTACGATCCATTTGATAGGTAACTCGTAACAATTCCGATCGCAAGCATTACAATATTTGTCAAAAATACTTTCAGCAATGCTATCGATGTAATGAGCTACCATCAAACGAATGGTAATGTTTTTTTAGAAAACCAAATAAATCAGCATTCATACATCATGCTTTAGCATTTATTTTATCCATAATTAACATTAATCATGTTTGCAGGGTCGCCAGTTGAAGTGCACCAGCTGCCATCGTTCTTGCCTTCAAATGGCGGGATTTGAAAGTGTAAATAGCAGGATGAAAAGACATTGGAATGATTCAAACATTTTTGGGACCGGAAGAAAATGTTGTAAATCACGGGAAAACATAAATTCCGGGAAGGTAAAAGCGTGTTTTCACTGTAGTTTGTTATAGTGTTAAGGTACTTTTCATACCCCCTTGCCTTTACATTATAACAAGGTTCTACTGTATCAAGGAGCCTCCTAATGAGAGTATACTGCACTAAGTTTTCAAAATGTTCACCATACTATTTCCATGGCAAATGGAATCCATCCCGACCTCCTTCACCCTCATGCTGATGTTTTCTGCAAGTTTAAATTGTTGAACAAATTTAAATTTGGAACGAATCCCTTATGGGATGCTTTCCAATGAGCCATTGGACATCCAGGTCCAGCTGGGAAATGAGGCACAATTGTCATTCTAGGACTTATGAAATGTAAAATTGGCAAATTTATACTTTTTGAGCAGACTGAAAACAAAACATACACTGCACTTAAATCTCCACCACTTCACACAGCCTTGCAATGATTGAAAGCTAACAACAATAACTATGCTAACTAACAACGACCTATGCTGCAGGGTTCACATACCAGAGAGGTCATCCTGGGTGGTGTCAGCCGCCACTGACTGGCTTCCGGTGCCATCTTCTTCCTCCTCTTCGTCCTCCTCCCCTCCTCCTGGCTCCACATCATCGTCGTCATCATCGTCAGCCGCCGTGGTTGTCGACTCGTCCTCTTCCTCCTCCTCCTCTGTGATCACTCGCGATGTCTGTCCTCGAATCTTGCGACTCAGCTCGGCAATCACACAGTGAAGCTCTGTCATGCGACCCTCATAGCGCTGCGCCTGGGAGTCCAGCCTCTCCTCTGCATCGTGCACCAACCTCAGCTTCTCCAACTAAATGGGATAGAAAGGAATGCACAAAACAAATTATATTGATGCACATAACATGTGTGTGATACTTCACTTGATTAAAAAATGTCACATTACATACGCATATTTTTCAGAGCAAAATTTCTTTACAGTAGAAACTAGAAGTCCTAGGCTCTTCCCTCCAACTAGAGTTCTCCAATATTCTTCGGAATAAAGTCCCATTTTATAATTTTATTTCTTTACAATGCAGAATAATTATGCATTTTATATGTTTTATAAGGATAACAAATAATACTTGGTTAATGTCACCAGAATCAGGACTTGTATCAAATTGTTTTCCATGCATTTTTTAGTCATGCCTATTAATACATACAGCCTACCACATATTCAACTAGTTTTGCACCAATGCTATTCATGTAATAAGGCTACACACATCCACCAAAGAGGGTGACATTTGTCAAAAAATTATTTGACTTCACCGGGATCTTGATCAAGACATGATTTTTTCAGTGAAATTCACCCTCTTGGGTGTACATATATCTTCGCACATGTGCGGGAGACTGTATACCACAGAGTGGCTGATTAAGGTCGTTGCTTTGGGAGAGGTGGATTGCTACTTTCCGGAGGTCTGGGGGTCATGGAAGACCACCATTTTCCCTATTTTACCAGAAATTACAAGGGGCGGCCATGCCCCCCACATCCCCCTTAATCCACCACAGATACCACATTATTTGTGCAACTGCAATGATTGGAAATGATGAGACAAATCAAATCACATTATTCAAGCTCAAAGAGGATTGACCTGTTAAAATAATGGGTGATAGCCTTTTTGGTAGAATATCAAATAACTCTGGCAAAACAAATATTTAGGAAATATTTGGGAAAAAAAAGCATCTTGAGACACTATTCTGGTGGGTAGTATGGTCACCGTTGCATGCAGAACAGCAGAACACAGATTGAAATTGTAGTTCTCCAAATATTTATGTCGGATATCATCTCAATAAAATGCCATTTGCAGAGATGGACAATGTTATTGCAACCACAGAGATTACTGCACGATGTTATGATAAAGAGTTGCATAATAAAAGAGGCAATTCTTTTGCGTCAATGTCAACATTTAACAGAATAAATTCACAAGTACATACATTTTCATACAAGTATGAAAACGCTAAAATTGAGCATAGAATTTTTCATAAAGAATGTACTCTTAAGCTGAGACAAAAAGAGGTAAGCTCAAGAGCAAAAAGTTATTTTTAACAACATTTTCTCCCCTTGAACCTGCTAAAAAAAGGGTGTGCATTGAAAACAATGGCATGGCTTACAAGAGTTAAAATGGTATATCCCTAACTACCTCTTTGCAGATAGTAAATGCACATTATCAGCAGCAAAAATAAACATAATGATAAATTCCCCATATTTCACTCATCACATTATCAACGGCAATCAACACACTGTGACAAAACCAACCTGTGCTTTGCTCAGAGATCGCTCCAGAAAGTCACGCTCCTGAGTGACAGCCTTCAATTGTCCACTGAGATCCTGAATTTCACCTTTCAATGATGAGAGAGCAGCCAGATGAAGCTTCGGGGAAGAAAAAAAATGTTACTCAAAGTCATACCTTTTAACAATTGTGATTTAAACTGCAAGGATTAGGAGCAAAAAGAGGACAAAATTATTCCCTCAACACTTCGCAGCAACAGACATAGAAGGAGTCAAATAAAAGTGCCCACGGAATATTTGATTTACGGACCTGTGAGAGAAAACAACAAATGGAGAATGTGATATAATGCAGACCTTGATCATTTAAGTGGAGAGCAGTATCCAGTGGGATTAGTGAGGGCTACGAGAACGGAGTGGTTGGTTGACATAGAGAGAATGGCTAAACACCAGATTCCTAGGGGAGTGTTGAGAGAAATGCTTCACCAAGCCAGAGGAAGAGGCAAGTCAAAGTTTACCGTACATACTCGCGTATAATTCAGGAAATTCCTTACTTTCTTCGGTCAATGAAAACCTACCATCAACTTATGCTTGAATAACTAAAAAAGGTGACTCTTTTGGGGCAAATATTTCTAAGCATCGGCTGCATAAAACCATATGTATCTCTACTACTGATGAGCCACGGAGAATATTCACCAACAAATGAGTTAGTTTTACGTTCAAAGTTTTGAATTAGGACCTACCACTGACAAAATATACACATGGTATTTCCGTTTAGCAATATTAATGCATTACATAAGGCCAATTGTACTCTACAAATAATGCATGACCAATCCGAAACACGAGAATTTACCAATTAGCTAAGGGTGATGCTGAGGCCGTAAATCTCCATAAATACACTGATCAATAAGGTGCTATTTTTTTACATGCGGTCCGTGAGAATAACTTTGAGAAAAAGAAACTCAATATGATGAAACAAAAATGTTGACTTCTTGTCATGAAATCAGGAATCGCCTGGCATAGACACTTTCCGATATACCACACATTCTGATCGCCAGCTAAATCAGTTAAGACTTGCCAAAAGCTTCATGGATCCCAATTCACAACTTTCTGTCTGACAATGAGTCCCAAATACAGTAAAAATCATTTATAATGATCATGCCGGTTACAAAATCCCACCCATAACGAGCCTTCCCTTGGGCTTTCCTATGGTCACAGATGTTAATTATCCTGCATGTAACGAGTATGGATGATACAAAATCCCTGCAATAGCAAAATATTCTTTGGTCCATTGGCCAATTACTATTATCTCTTTCATAACAAAATTCTTGGCATCTCTGTCACCTAACTGCCCCTCAAGCATGGCAATTACTTTTGCTTCCCTCAGAGCGACTACCTGCAGTACTGCTGCTAGCTGGAAAATCCTGCTCTTCAGAGGTTTAATACAAAGGGAAACTCTTCATTGAGAACTCTCTCTTTTTCTCTCTTTAACCTTTATCTTCCAGTAACAATATCTTCAGGCAACGCCCCTGCCCCCCCTCTGTAACACCCCCCTGCTAACCACCTCCCACCCACCTTACTCCTGCCACCTACATGACGAATGGCATTCAGATGACCTTATCACCCTACCATTATGTTGACCCTCATACTTCCATTTCCTCCTCCCTTCCATTCCACCATAATACCGGAAAATATTACAAAGAAAAAGGAAGAGTCCTGAAGTTGGTTAAGTAAAAAAGCCGAAACATGTGTTGTCAATTTAAAATAAAGTGGACAGTACTATATCGATTACTTTTCATTTTTGACGATGCAGTTCCACCACATCTCTTCGGACACTGTTTGTTTTGTTGAGATAATTATTTGAATATATAGTTTTCTCACTAAGATTTATTGCAATCTTTCCTCTCAGTCTCTCTCAACAATGCCCGTAGTTCTCCTCTAAATATTTACATCTCTCATTGTCACCATGGCCAGTTCATGATATAAATCTAAATATACAACATCTTCCCTTTTTACAAAACAATAAATGAAACAATCCAACACATCTACAAACAGACCAAACACAAATACAATACTGTTGACTTCAATTTTTTCACGATCATATTATTTAGACAAGGCCGCCATCGTGGATTCTTCGGTCATGTGACTCCCTTCTCCAAACGCATTTACTGATTGGCTGCATTTCTAACTGTCCACTGTGCTATTATCTTGAATGAACTATACTCACCGGGAAAGCACCAGATCTTACTTCAATGCACATCGAAATACATTCTATTGAAGAAATAATCAATGCAAACACACACACTATCACTTTCAATTAAGAAATTCTTACACTGAGGCAAGCTTTTGCTGCACTATATAATCATTTTGACTTGTTGCACATGAGGATTCCCCAAACACATTGGCCCTCCACAAGGCATGTCCTTGACCAATGAGTGCACTCCCAGGGAAATCATCCATAAAAACTGTAAATAAGAAACGAACCAACCTTGTTGGCCATATCGAGGAGGCTGGCAGTCCCTCCACCCTGTGGGATTGGGGAGCCACCCACTCCTGGCCCCTGGACGCTGGGGGGGCCCTGCACGTTGGGAGCACCCGGGCCTTGAGCCTGAGGCTGACCTCGAATGACACCCGGCGATGCCTGCGGCTCTGGGCTCAAGTCACGAGCTCCACTGTCAAACTCCCACCTCTCCTGACGGCCACCACTCCCAGCACCTACAGTGAACAATGCTCCAATTACTCATAACTAGAACCATGCCAAGCTTATCTGCAGCACGGGTGCAACATTGTTTTTCCACCCCTGATTAAGTATCAAATTTATTCATTGTTTAGAATTTCGATAATAAAACATTTTTAAAGACTAAAAAGCCAGATGTTTAAGGCATCGTTTCCCATCTTAGGTTCATCATTATTACTTAATATTACTGTTTATTTATTTATTTTCCATACATTAATGCAGTGAATTGCCATTTTGATTAAAACTGCTTACATCTACTGGCAAATCATACAGGCAGTCATTAATGTCTTCAAGATTTTAAGGAATTTGAGCAATGCCTTTCACCCTGCTATCACATCCTGCATAATAAAATATTTATTGTTCTTCGATGACTACACCTACTACAAAAAAGTATAATTCAAGAATTCATCACTTTCTCAGTTTGAAAGTTGAAACTTCACATGGTCAACCTGGATTGATTGCTGCACATGCCATAGTTGTCGTGTGCTAACATAAAAAATGCCTTGAAATGGAACAAGTTCTGCTTAAAAAAATTTCCACCTATGATTTTCTCTGAAAGCTCTCAGATTCAAGTTGTTGTGTTACCTGCTAGAGTTCCCCTTGGAATAAAAATATGTTTCTCTGAATTAAACAGTTAATGGACGACTGGAAGAGGGCGGAGCATAGAACATTATTTTAAGGCTGTAGGTGGCAGTGTTCGATTTGTGGGAAACATCGCGAGCCCTCACTGTTTACTGGTAGAAACAGGTTGGTAACAGTAACTTGTAATAACATTTTATAGAATTTTTTCAAACTTAATTCCGAAAACAGTATATGGTTGAAGGAAAAAAATTTAGGGTAAACCGACCAGAAATAACTATGGCATCTTGGATATGATATGGACTAGTCTTTTATGATTATTTTAATAAATACGTGTATTCACGTTCACTCAGCCAGAATGCACGGAAACGAAATGCCTACATCTTTGGTTTCCATCCCTGCATCTCGTTTTGTTTTATTTTTATTGTTTACTGCTCCTATTAATTAGTGTTAAAAAGTAATGATATGTTCACCCCAAATGTATAGAATTCAGATTTTCGTAGTCTGGAAGTCCTTACGGTATCAAAATCCCTAAATAATGCTGCGCTTTTTATAAGACATTGACTCAATTTTCTTTACTTTGTCTTAAAATATTTGCTGCTTCCGGAATTAAGTTAGGAAAAAATCCACTCAAAACACTAGATATTAAGTGGTCCCACAAATGTTTTTTCGTAAACTTTTTTCTATAGATCTCGCATGAAAAAAATCTGGCCGGAGACGAAATGTAAAACGCAGTATTGTATGGTTTTATAACAATTGCGTATGTTACAAGGAACTGGGGAATTGTGAAGGCAGGCAGGCATATTTCACTGCATGGGTGCGCATCTTCTTATGTCTTTTCAGCTGATACTGGTTGACAGTGGTTGGATATGGAGGTGTTCGGGCGACTTTAAAGTTTAGGACGTTTCCTTTTTTTATTTTTTTTAAAGTCATGGCCTTTTTACTGCAGAAAGCGGTTAGTTGATATGAAAAGGCAGGTAAAAATACCTCAAACCAATTAAGTAAATGCTGAATCTTTATGATGATTTGTCAGTGTGTAGCAACCAAGGCATTTTTATTTGGTTAATAATAGTTGAATGAATGCAGGCTTTGAGTTTATTTCCTAGGAGGTTTCCACAGCATTCCAGCATTAGAATTAAATAGCATTGGTCTATTCGCATCCTAAGAAAATTGACGTGCATATTGATTTTTGTTTATCAATGGAAAAAATTAAAACCAAAGAAGCACAGCCATATAATTCCAGACATAGCAATTGCAAAAATACTTTAAAGTTTTGACTAGTTTCTATTTCAAAGAATACATGTACAAAATAAAATAATTATAAGAAGCTTAAGGAGCTCTGGGGAGGGAGACATTTTATTTATTCACGTAAGGGAGCTGAAGAATAACCAAAGAGTTAACGAATTCAAAATAAAGATCACTTTGCTCAATAACATCAAGATCTCATTACGCGATCATTTTCCCCACTTCTCTCCAAGTCTACGTCTCAAGGCAACAATATTCATAAATTTAAGAGGAAAGCACCTTAAATCTTGGCTGTTCAAACTAAGTTTAGTCGATATCCATGATTGGCTGAGTTTTGTCTCTGAGCTCATAATATGTAATTACAAATGCCTCTTCCCTACAGTGATCGTATAAGGCCCCCTTCGTATTATATTTGAAATACCGCAAATTGTTCTTAGCTATTTAGTTTGTTTCAGACTTCCTTTTAATTTTTTCACATGGCAGCTCACTCTTTCCGAAAGTAATTCATGAAAGTAAACCAGGAAACGCATTTTAGGAAGTGGGCTTACAAGTTTTTCTTCAATCTAATTAGGTGTGTAGATATATCAGGTGTAGGTGGAATTATAATACACAATTAGCTACAAGAATGTGCGATATTCACAATAAAAAAACAATAGTTTGGATGGGATTTAAAACTGTATCACTCTGTTTCGCTCTGCAATAACTATTATGTCAAGCTCGAATTATAGTGCACACCTATCATCGCGAAGTATTCGGGAATAAAATTTTTCAGGGGCGATGTATTTACGTGCAAACCATAACTAATTAATGGTTTCATTTTTAAATAGTGAGCTTTCCAGAGTATCCAATATCATATAAAGTTCTTTTGACATGCTTTAAACTACATGACTGCACTTCTTTGATTTTAAATTTTGTTTGTCGAAGAACAAGGAATGGTATTCACTTCAAATATCTTTGGATTGAAGTAACTTGATGCTATTTCATTCCAATATTGGAATTCTTAGGAAAACACTATCGATCCACTCAATCATAATTTTCAACCAGTTCTCAATTATTGTTTCGCGGTGGTAGTTAGAACACATTTCTTTGTTGCCAGAAAAATAACCCGATGCCAATAATTTCACCTTTCTAGTCTCTTAAATACCTCTTTCAATCTAGCCAGTAAGAGAGTTAACTATACTCGCGAGGATTTTGGCATAGAGGCAACACCACTTCGGCCCTTCCAATTTTTCTCGGGAGAGCAATAAAAATTCCGAACCATAGGAAGTCCCTTCCAACTTCCATCACCCTCGCTCGAGGAAAGGCCCTACTCTGCCAAAAAGTGACAATGGAGGGGGGGGCAGCGGCTTCTTATTTGACTGGGAGTGAAGAAGCAGAGGTGTGGTTTGTCGAGCTGTTTCTGCACATTATATGGATGTGTGGAAGCGGCCCATACATGGGACTACATGATTTCTCGTTCACAGCTGCTAGAAAGCGTGGGAACGCAATGCCCATTTCTTTGGTTTACATCCCCACAGTTCGTTTTGTTTTTTATTAGTTTCCTGCTCGTATTAATTAGCGTTATTAACTATTGATATGTTGACCCCAAAAATATAACATTTAGATTTTCTTATGTGGACGTCCTTACGGTATCAAAATCCCTGTTACTTTCAAAACGTTATGATTAATTCTGCACTTTTTACAGGACATTGGTTCAATTTTCTTTACTTTGTCATATTTTATTTGCAGCTTCCAGAATTAAGTTAGGAAAAAAATCCACTAAACGCATTTTAGGAAGTGCATTCACGAATTTTTTTTCTTTAGATCTTGCATGAGAAAATTCTGACCTATGACGAATGAAAAACATAGTAATGGCAGTGAAGCAAGAGGAGGACAAACTTAAACCTGATATGGTCATTGATCTAACAATAAGATGTCAGTCCGCTCTAGTCATACACATACAATATGATGCCATTAGTGAACGCATAATATACACTCGTATTTGAAGTTCTGCATTGATAGCAGCAAAACGACCGAATTCACCAAAAGCACGGGATGAGTACAAAAAGTGCATTTTTCAATCCACACGTCCCTCTCTTGAGCGTCTAATTATCACAAAAATATTTGCTAAAAGATCGTGAAATTCAAAGCTTATCATTTTAAAATGAAACAGTTGTTTGCACATAAATATATTGCCCCTAGAATATGTTTTCCTAGAATACTTTGCGAGGACAGTTGTGCACTAAAATTCGAGCCTGACATTATCGGTTACTACAGAGCGTAATAGAGTGATCCAGTTTCAAATCCCATCCAGGTGATTGTTTTTTAAATGAATTTCGCACATTCATGTGGCTCAATATGTATTGTAATTCCACCAATGCCAGGTTTATCTACGCACCTCATGAGATAAAAGAAGAACTTGTAAAATCACTTCCTAAAATGCTTTTCATAGTTTACTTTTATAACTTACTTTCGGAAACAGTAACTAGGTGTGTGAATAGAAAATTAAACAAATTGTGCCAAAGTCCGAAATGAACCAAATGGATTTGAACATAACGCACATTTCAAATATAATATGGATTGCGACATCACAAGGACTTCCAGATAACGAAAATACATCAAATATTTGAAAATTTTTTACGCTAATGAATACGCGAAACTCCGGGGATTGAGACCTAAGATAGGCTTTTTTTTCCATGGCTGCTTGAATCTGTCATGTGTGAGGGATCTGGTGAGTCAGAACTGCGCAGATCTCCCGTTTTTTCTTACTCACACATCACAAGAAAAGAAACCCTACCCCTCCCCTTGGAAATAATCCCTTTCGCAGGTCAAAATTTTCCTTCCGTGGGTCTTTCAACTCGCCCAGCTATGGGGAGGAAGGGTTCTTGTTCCGCTTGGAGAGGATATCGCTCTCCTGCTCAGGGGGGCGTGGTTCGGCCACATTGTCACATCGGGACTTAGAAATTTTTCGGCACTGAGGCTGTACGATTTTTTTGAACAGAACTGTACATCTGAGAATCATATTTGTCACACTGTTCAAGACATTGCCACATTGAACACAGCCAAATTTCAGAATAAGTTATAATCCATATCTAAAAGCAAAGTCTGGGAATAAACAGGAAGGCAGAGTGAAGATATTTGCATTTACCTATTTAATGTTACGCTTTCAAAACCTCTAAAGACTTACATGCTTCTCTCCAGCACCACTCTACATGCAAGTTGCTGGTCCCCAAACTAACAAACACAATGCTTACCCAAACTGTTCTCGCTGCTGGTGGGCTGCCGGTACTCGGGCTGCCTGATGTTGCCGCCACCACTGCTGCCGCTGGTGTTCCCGAGGGGGGTCTTGCCGTCCTCGTCCCCTCGACTCCCCCCTCCCCAGCCCCCTCCTCCCCCACCCTCTTCTTCCTCCTCGTCCTCGGTGGCCGTCGTCTCCCCCTCGCCAAGGCACCGTGCTGCTGCCTCCACCTGCCCGGCCAACTCGAGCCGCCTGCGCAGGAAGCCCTGGTACGAGATGCGACCGTGCTCGTCTGCACCCAGCTCCTGCATAAGCTCCCCGACGCATTGCTCCAGGTTGAGCTTGCGGCAGATGCTCAGCAGGTCCTCACTTATCATGCCAAAGAGGGAAGCAAACAAAACTTACAATGATGCTCCTCTCAGCACACCATGTGAACACGGTGCAAGTGCATGCATTAGGTTCCACATCTGTTCATAACCATCCAACTCGTAAATAACATCTCGTAATTGACTTAAAACTTAAACAGCCATCACATAAATACAGTACTCCAAAACTGCACCAATTTTCAATCGGACAACACATTATTTGCTAATCATAAATGCACATTCTAGTAGACCGTCATTTCATAACCACAACTTTAATTGCAAGGAAAAAATCAAATGTGTATGAGATTGAGAATTTTCATGGTACAGTCAGCCATAATTATTAAAAGTTTCACAGTGTTTTGTGGGCCGTTCTGGCAATTGGTGCTGCAATGCCAAATTCAAAAGTGCAAAATGCAAATTTTTCTTCAAAGCTATTCATAACATAAAATTGAAATATAAGGCATTGCACATGGTATCCACCAACTTGAGGTCGCTTGCGGGGTATCATGGAGATATAGATGAAAACTCATGCTACCAACAATTGAGTATTAGATAAGAAAAGCAGAAATGATTACTTTACTTGAAAATATTTTTAACATTACACCATCACTTAAAGGGTTTATGCGATTGGATGACATCTTCACAGCAGCCTGAAGAGGGAACAGAAAATTATCCAATCCAAAATGCTTTATTTAAAAAAATACATGCAAAACTTATACTGCAGTAAATTCCTTGAGAATGAGTTAGTATAAAGACATACGCTTTACCTAGATTACAATTATTATCCTTTTCAAATATCTTTGGGGCTGAGAGGTGGGGAACTTCCTTCGAGAGGGGCGGGTCAATCTTGACGTTGCTGATATTGTTATCCCTCAAATCCTTCAGCGGCAAGCCCACGTGGGCCACGGCGAGAGATGCCTCTCTGCGCGATGGGTGTCGCCCAGCCGATGCCCAGGTCGCGAAACCTAAGGGAGGGTGACTAATGCATTCTTTTCGCTTTAAGGGCTAATTACCTGGGCCTTTCCCTACGGTCATTAAGGGAAGGAGTAGAAATATTTTGAGAACAAAAAATTATACCTGAATGTGCAAAAGAGAATGCTATTTCCTTCAAAAACAGAAGCAGCAGAAGTGGACTTAGAGCAACTGGTAGATTCACGTGTGAAATGTATTAGAACAAAAACGATAACAGTACGAAAAAGATTATGCTATTTCTCACGAAAACGGCAGCAGCAGGAATGGGTTTACCGACATAATTTGCTGTCGATATCATTCTCGTCATATTATACAAAATTTTAATGAAAGAAAAATCGTAACACAAAAGTTACACAATAATGGCCTGTTTTATTCAACAGTAAATATAAGGCAATATATAGTATTTACTAGTACAGGACTTCTCCCATCAACACGGACCAAAAACACCAAAGGTTTGGCAAAGCAGCAAGTAGATTCACGAAGTGGACACAACGAAGGTGTGAGAGCGAATGAACTTCCAAGAGGCTACTCCACGTCTACTGCATCCTAGTTGGCTCTGAGAAAGTCACGTGACGAGCGACTTTCTCTTCGCTCACCCCCACGAATTATAGCCCTGCCTCTCAGCCCGCAAGATATTTGAAAGGGATAATAGGACCTTTTTGATCCATCCTTTTAACATTTTAAAATTTTATTGCACTTCTATTACGCTTACGAACTAAACATATCCATTTAATACCTGAAAAGTCTGATGCATGGGAAATACAATTTTTATTAGTTTACTTCAAATATGAATAGGATGAAGAGAGCAGCCAAGTATTCAAAGAAATAATGGCCATTGTATAACCTTCCCTAAGCATATAAGATAAGAGAATGATGACAGTAAGCCATATAATTATGCAAGCAAAACAGTTGTAAAGAGGTTTGAAAATACACATTAAAATATTTAACGGTGACTTTTATGACATGAATGCAAAATTACTCCTTTTCTGATTTTCTCCCCTCAATCATTTCTCTCCTTAAGATTATTTTTCACTTCACTTCAATACGAGTCCTGCTTTTCATAATTTCATATTCACTTGTGGACCAATCCAAATGAAATCATCCAGCATGAAAGTTAAAACCTACTCAATATTTTTGATTTTCCTGATTTTTTGCCAGTTAGGTGAGAAAATCCCACCCAGGAAAAATCATTTGCCTTAACTGTGACTCAAACCTGGATCCCTCGATATGAGTGCTTTATCCAGTTAAGCTACAAGGCATCCTCCTCCCCTGTAGATTTTTGTGGATTTTATAGGAACAAGATGTTCAAGACTGTTGGACATACAATCTCACAAAGCAGTCAAAGCATATTTTACCAGTATATATTGTAAAAAAAAAAACTTACTGCAAAAACTGGTTAAGCACACTTCGGTAATTTTTGAGTTGTGTACACAGTTATAATCAGAAAATGAAGCTCTATCGTCTGCAAGAACCCTTTAAGTGCTATTCCCATTACAATAGCTATTAATCACTACATTATAAAATTTCTACTCCAGTACTCCGATTTTTCAGGTAAAGAAAAACCTGAAAATGCATTTTTCTCAAAACTTGCTAAACTGCACTTAATGGATTTTTGAAGTAATCCCACGATATGTTCAGTTTAAAACAAGTCATGAAAAAATTGTTAATCTCTTAGCTATTTCTGGCGACCATTTATAAATAGATTCACAAGAGTTCCTTGAAGAAATAGTAGTTTTTTTTAACCTTGTAACTTTTTCATTGTTGCAGAGGCATTATAATTTTTAAAACTTATTGTATTCAGCATAAAAGGGCAGGTATTTTTACAGAGAGCATAATTCAGCAAAGTATTTAAGAAATTACTTAAAAACAACATGCAAAACTGTAATTCATTTGGCTAAAAATCACATTTGTAGCATAAACATTTCAATGGAACAAAATAATACTTAATTTTATAATTTTTTCACTTGTAAACAGAACCACCCTCAAGAAAAATATTAAACTTGATATATTACATGTAAACAGAACCACCCTGTGTAATACATATAAACAACATTTGTTCATATGTATTACACAGTTAATAGAACAAGGCACATCACTCAAAAAAATGCAATATTTAACATATATGTACGAGAGAGGTTTAGTAAAGACTCCCGACTTTTGCTATAAAACCTTTTGTTACTACATCTTATTATTTGACAATTTTTTCACATTCAATATTATAGTCCCCTTTGAGTGCTATGACCTATTCCCAATGCCTCCGCCATTCTTCAAAGACCGTCATGAAACTATCTTTTGTAATATTCTGGAGAACCACCTCGAAAGCCTTAGACACTTGAATTTCAGTATCAAAATGCAGCTATCCCTTCAACTCACTTTTAGCAGTATGATAAAAAAAAATTGCATGGTGCGAGGACTGGGTTGTATGGGGGGAGGGACATGGTTGTAATGTTTTTTTTTGCCAAGAACTTGATGACAGCAGAAGCTACATGCGGCCTACGTTGTCATGATGCAGCTTCCAACTTCCTTTCAATTCAGGATGCTTTTTAGGGATCTTGTCCTTCAACAACCTCAACAAAACATTCCGGTAACACTGTTCAGGAGAATGTAGAGCCCTTTTCACTGTGTGGGTGTACACCTATTTGTAATCACAATGGGTAATGACCATCACCTTCTTGGCCATAAATTTTAGAGGCAAAAATTCAAAACACACACTTCATCACTCTGCTCAGAATGAACTACTGCCGTGTCGGCTATGAAACTTGGAATGTAATACCATCTTGCTACGTAGTTTCATATAATGCCAAGAGAGCGGACATGGTGTACTTGTTTCCACGCTTGTGCAGGAGTCCAAGTGTTTATTGAACACCCCTCATATTCTCCATTGTCTCAGGCGTGACTTGGTGGAATTTGCTTAACATTGTAAATGAAAAGTATAACTTAGTTTTTCCACATAGAATTATTAACACAATACGACCTATGCTTCGATGAAGCTCGTCATCGTCAGGTGAGCTGATGATGACGAGCTTCATCGAACCCATTTTTTAGATGTCTCTGATTCCCCCTCTCATCATCTCCCTTTTTGTGGAGTAGGGTTTCTGAAAGAGACCATGCAAGTCTCCATGGCAAACAGGCATTCTGGTTCTTCTTTCCTGTAATGCTCCTTATGGTTTTTTCCTCTTCTACTCTCCTGTATATTCACTTCTTAATTTCTAATTTATCCATCCATTTGATTTTTAGCATCCCTCTCCAACACCAGAATTTGAATACTTCTAATCTTTTCTGGTCTCCTTTTCTAATGGTCCATGTTTATGTTGAGATAGAAAGAGTCATAGATACATAGTGTGACATGCTCTACAAGAATGTTTTCACATACTATTTCCTATGTTTTTAGTCCTTTCTTCTTTGAAAACAATGGTTGCCTTATCATCAAGAACACTTTCTTTGCCTGGGCTATTTTGCACTAGATGTTTGTTGTATTTACTTCTTCTTTCCCAAGTGAGGATGCTACTGAGGTAGGTGAAAGAATCCACTTGCTCTAACTTTCCTCCTCTCAGAATGATTTCTGAATTCAGGTTCTCTCTTCTGCATGCCAGGATTTTAGTCATCTTATTTATTTTCCGGGATTGGGTTCGTGTGGTAGCTAGAGTACTGGTTTCCCATCTTGAGGGCCTGGGTTCAAATCCCAATGGTGGAGGGAGATTTGTCAGTGAAATCCCAATCTTTATTGGTGTATGTACACATAGTATATACACAAGTAGTAGAGTGGAGAGTACTCAATCTGTCGGATGGGACATTAAACCATTGCCTCCTTGGTGCCTTTCATTGACCCATTCGCGCCTAATGCCGGCTATAGCCAACGAGGTTTTTCCTACAAAAAAGAACGAATGACAGCCATAGCCAACATGGATTTTTCTACGCAAAATAATGAAAGTCGGCTATACCCGACTAGGGAGAAGGGAAGTGACCACCGCCAAAACAATAAACACAGGTATGCTGCTACCCCCTGAGACCCAGCTTAGCGAGAGCATAGGTCCTCTCCTCGGCAACTAGAAACCTCTCTTCATCGCAGTGCGAGCCCCACTCACAGCATGTGTCCACGGTCAATTACTTGTTTACGCAGAGGAATAATGAAAGTAAAAGTTCCTATGTACTCTGGAAATTGAGGCTTATAAGTACATTCCTTATGTTTAGGTGTACATTTACAAATTTTAAACAGAGCTCTACCATTATTTTTAACGTGGTTTGTGTGTATAGAAAACTCCAAACAAATTTGGGAGTCTTTATGCTAAAGAACTTAATATTAACAGTAGAATTTTGTTTAAAATCTGTAAAACTTAAGGAATTCAATTCTGATTTAACATATCTTGAGAGTGCAAACACTATTTTTTTTTTAGCAAAACCATTGCATAAACTAATAGTTGACCAAGACCTCGTGTCGTAACACGGGAAGGGGTGAAGATTACCTCTGCCCAGTGGCCGAGGAAAAGAGTTTGGCGCCCAGCTAAGTGCGGTCCCTAGTTGAGAAAACACACCCCTGAGCTATTCCTTGTCGATCAAGAGCTCCTCCGTACAGGGAGTGCAAAGGAATGTAGTGGCATTTGTGAGGGGAGAAGCTTTTTCCACCACGAGACGCCGGCACACAAGGGTTAAGAGTCCGCTAATGCCGATGCTGGGTCTCTCTCCATCTTTCCTCCATTCCCCAATAATCCTTATCTCAGAAACTAACCCACCTGTCTTAATAGTGCAAATGACCTCAGTTTTAGGTCGCCTCCCAGAATAACCAAACCAATTATTTACTCTCATGTTGTATTCATGAAGTACTAGGTCGATTGTGTCCAGTGATCTTTGAAGATCACCATGATTTCCTGCTATGACTGAGATATCATCTGCAAAACAGAGTATGCTTATTTTTTCTCCATAAACCCCAATTCCTATCAATCCCATTTCTTTTTTCTCTTATTGCCTTCTAAAAGCATATGTTGAGCAGTGCTCGTGAAAGGTTGTATCCTTATCTAACGCCATTGTTAATTTTAGCTTCTACTCTTCCATCTATCATTTACACTGTGGCAACTTGCTTCTAGTACAGTTGGTAGATTATTCTTCTGTCATTGTAATCCATTCCAAGTTTTTCCAACAGCCTGAACTTCTTGTTTCACTCAACATTCTAGAAGGCTTTATCCATATCCACAAATGCCAGATACAGTGTCTAGGTCACATTTATTGTTTTATCTACCATTAGTCTATGGCAGAGCATAGCCTCCTCCCTTGTTCCTCTGTTCTTCCTAAATACAAATTCGTTTTCTGAGAAGTTGTCTTCAATTTTCCCTTCTCCCATTTGGTATATTTTTCGCCTTAAATATTTTTGATGCATGTGACACCGGACTCAAGATTTGGTGCTCCCCACATTTCTCAGTTCTTGTCTTCTTTGGTATCACAATTATTACACTCGTCTGAAAGTCCTCTGGTGTTCTCCTGCTTTTGTAGTTATCTTTGATTATTTCATGCAGGTTGTCCCTAGTTTTACTTCTGAGTGCCTTGATGGTTTCTGCTCCTGGCAACTAGCAATTCTTCAGTCTTTCATTGGTCTACTGAATTAACTTCTCACCAAGTCTGGGCCCTGGGTTGCCCTTGTCCACCTTGCTCTAGTCTTTCATTAACTGCCTTCCAGAGGCTTAGGCCCATGGGAGTTCTTTGATGTATTGATTTTGTCTATTTCTTAAGTCTTCAACCCCTATCAGCACATTCCCCCTCACATCCCTGATGTTACATATTACTTTTCTCTCTCCATACTGCCTCTTCACTAGCTTGTTTGCTGTTTTGGTGTTCCCCTTCTTCATGTTGTCGTTGATTTCCTCGCAGCACCTTTCTATTCAATCCTCCTTGGCTTTCTTGGATTCACGCCTAACTTGGTTTTGAAGCTTTTTATAGATTACCTCACCTTCATTTACGGGGTTCTTGTATTTTCTTCTTTCTTCCATAAGTTCCCTAATCTTCATCGTAATCCATGCCTGCTTTTTTTGGGGTCTTGTACTCACCAGTAGCTCTTCTGAAATTGTCTGCTTCAACTCATCCCATCTTCCTTTGGTGCCCATTTCTCCTCCACCCTCCAGTTTCCTGTCAACGGCTGCGGAGAATTATTCTCTATTACCTTTTTCCACCAGCAATTTCATGTTCTATTTTAGTCCTGGTTTATCTTCTTTATTTTCTTGTATTGAAGGCGACTGTCCATGGCCACTAAATTGTGGTCACTATTTACATCTGCACTGGGATAGCTCCTGCACTGCCTCACTTGGTTCTTGTATCTCACTCCAACAAGTATGTAGTCAATTTGGTAACTGCCTCCATCCCCTGGCATCTACTACGTGCACCTTGTGCACTGATGTTGCCCCAAAAGTGTTTCCCATTACCATAATAACCTTCTCATTCACAATAGTATTTCTCCTTTGGCATTTCGTATTCCCAACCTGAAATGCCTTACAATGCTTCCCTCTTCCACCACTGCATTCCAGTCTCCCATTATTATGAGGTTCTCTCCCCCCTTCACTATGCCAATGACATCTTCCATTTACCCAAACACTCAGATGTAGACTCGAACAATCATGGTGTCTGTAGGGTCTCTTTCCAGCATCACCATCAGGGTCCTCTTGCTGTACTGCCATACCAAATTCACTCTTCTGCCCCATTCTTATTTCAGCATGATTTCAATTCCAACAATCCTATAGCAGTTTTCTTAATTTTTCACTCACAATCAGTATTATTTTGCTCCAGTAATCATCTGCCCCATGAAAACGCTTATAAAGCTAGCACGAAAAGTCGGGCTTAAAGCCAGTGATGAGAAAACCAAATATCTAGTGGTAGGCAGGGATGCGGATGTATACACAAATCCCCTGAAAATTAACAACCATACCTTCCAAAGAAGCCAAGATTACAAATATTTAGGGGTTACAATTGATGAGAGCAATAACGAAGAAATGGAAATGAAAATCAGAACTCTGCAAGATAAGAGATGTTACTGGGC
This sequence comes from Pyrrhosoma nymphula, assembly GCA_963573305.1. NCBI lineage: Eukaryota > Metazoa > Arthropoda > Insecta > Odonata > Coenagrionidae > Pyrrhosoma > Pyrrhosoma nymphula. Next base: position 108,141,517 of record OY754335.1, read on the forward strand.
CATCCAAAAACTAATGAAGACCAGGATTATATCAAAAGATACCAAAATAAGACTCTACAAGAGTATAATATTACCTGTGGTCCTATATGGGTCTGAAATTTGGGCATTAAGCAAAAAGTCAGAAAAGAATTTATTTGTACTTGAAAACAAAATCCTACGAGCTATTTTTGGCCCAATATGTGACCAAGGCACCTGGAGGATACGAACCAATACAGAATTAAGGGACCTATACCAAGAGGCTGACATCAATGACCAGATTAAGAGTAGAAGGCTCAGATGGGCTGGACATGTGAGCAGGAGGGAGCCGGCCTCTGTACTCAAGATGGCGGCAGAGAATAATCCACGAGGCAGAAGACCATTGGGGCGACCAAGACTGCGTTGGGAAGACCAACTGCGGAAGGACATAGCAAGATTGAATGTTGCGCCTGAGCTGATGCAAGACCAAGTTGGATGGCGGCGAGCTGCTGGTGAGGCCAAAAACCATCTTAGGTTTGAGTGGCCATGTAGGTAAAGGTAAGGCAAGTCATCTGCCCCAGTCCACTTGATCTCCCAGACTGCCGGCCTCTCCATCTTTGCATTATCCAGCTTCCTGCTCACCCTTTAGGGCCTCACATTCCATGTCCTTATTTCATTTGTCCACATTGACTAATGATCCCCCCCAGTCATGCCCACTCAGAGATTTTTACCACCTACATCTGCTGCATCTTTTAGGGCAACTTATGAGTTGGTTTCCCACTGCCTTCCCAGTACTGCTGATTCTGTGAACTTTACTCTCGCCCTCAGCTATGGCAGTGGATGCCAGACTAATCCTCTTAATCTGCACCGTAAGTGCCTTCTGGTGCAACTGCTCCTACTAACCAGTGAAGCTACATTGTAGAAGGTTGTATGAGTCATTTCTTAGTAGTCTTTTTCTGGAAGATGGCGGAAAAATATTTGTCCTTGCCAGGACCTGACCCGGGGACCTCGGACTCTCAACCCCTAGGAAACCTCTGCCCTCATCAGTAAATAGATATTTTATGAATAAACCACCTTCTATACAGTTTGTCTAAGTACAGATTGTATACAAAATGTCCACAGGGTTAATGGTACATGGTGATTTATTTAGCCATTAAAAATATTGGTCTTGTGCCAAACAGTTTCTAGTTCCTCAAGTGAATCCAATCATCTTCCTTTTTCCACATTAGATTCAGCCCCATTACCAGGACACCTTTTGTGTTCATTTTCCCAAGCACTATAGCTTCTTCCCATCTGCCCAATGCATGCTCTGTCTCAGGTTTCATAAACACCTGATTTTCATAAGGACTTGATGACCATCTTTTTCCTAGGCAAAGGAGTTACCCTTCATTAAGTATTATTATTCTAGGAGTAAGACTTTTGGAGGGAATATCAAATAAGTAACACAAAAACAGTTAGCTACTCTAAATAATAATAAAAACAATTGTACCCAATGTATTATGGAATTTTTGTAAAAATAAATATACATTTTGCAATTAAGTCACTCACATGAGACCCAGAACCCACAGACTGGTTCATTCAAAATTCATGAAACATGATTTTCAATCAGGCCGACAGGATAGAGTATTAGAACACAGACTGGATTGCTATTGGGTCAACTTTAGGGGGAAGCATCAAACAAAATCCCAGCCTAATACCTCAGGGTAGTGATATTTGTAGTCTTGAAAATAAGTGAACTACGAGGGCAAAAGCAAGACGTCCACGGAAAGGAATAGGCTCCTTACCCCTATGAGCATATTTCAAAAGACTAAGGGCTTCCTATCCAAACACATTAAAATTCACTACAGATAAATCGACTAAAGTGGTGAGCCATGAATAAGCAGTTATATTGGTAAAAAGGGAGAAAATTATTGCAGCCAAATGACAGCGTATACATTTTAAATAAATGATTAATTCATACTATTAACTAATTTCAGGAGGCCAGAGTAGGATGTCCATACATTGACAAAAATCGCTCGGAGGTTCTCGTGGGGTAGTACACGATTAGAGGTTGTGCTGGTCAGCACCTGAATACCTACTTATATTCCTCATTATAGAAGTACTTCAGAATATAATAGAAAGCACATATTGAAAGGAGCTATCCCTCAATCTATCATCCCAACCAACCCCAAATCGTAACATTTAAAATGCCCCTTCTATTCATCTCTTTACCACGCTAACCCAACACTCCCTAATGTGCCATAGCTTCACGACCTATCCACGTCCCATTCGCCCACTTCCTCATTGCCGAGGTTAGCACAGCTTTTGCACAAGCAAAATTTTAAAAGATCTACGCTCAGTGCCGTACAATTTTAAGTTGATGACACCTTTATTATAGAAAAAAGAGTGCATTTCCGGATTCGGATATTATGTTAATGATAGCAAATAAGATTTCTTTTTCCACAGGAGCTGTTTTGGCGATTAGGTGATGTCCGCAGCGACACATCCACGCGAATACAATATCTGCAACAGAGCGAAAAATGCGAGTAAAGAGAAAATTAATTCAAATGTTTACCTACCTGTCAATGTAACCATCTCCATCTCCGTCGCACACTTGAAACAGCTTCCGTATCCGTTCCTCTTCACTGATTGAACCAGCCTCACTCGCAGTGTCTTCTGTTTTGATGACGCCAGCCATTATTTATATTAATCTTGGGAGCGGCGTTTTTCATCTGAAATATGTTTTCCGTTTCACCCATATGTACACACCCAACTCAGACATTCAACACTAACAGCCATTGAGGACTACAGCATTCAACTTTGATATTTATTATCGATAACCGAAGATGTGATTATTATCACAACAAATTACTTTTGGAGTAGATAAGTGTCACTCACCATTTTGAATAAAAACAATAATCTCCTTGCTAATATTTACATGACTCCATATTAGGTTTACTAGCACGTCAAATGTCAAATGGAAGTTCTTGAGATGGCCAGTGACAGCAGCACCATTCTGAAAAGTAATTGGCGGCAGGTTTGGCAGTTTTCAAATTGAAAGATGTACGCATACATTTATCCAAAGTTATATATTTATTTAAAGACCATTTTATGAACTAGAATGAAAAATTTCGGTGATAAAGTTGTAAAAGTGTTTCAATGTTCATGTTCTATACATTTTATTTTTATATTTCTTTGCGTAGACGTATAATACAGCATAATTTGCGATAAGTAAGAGTAAGCATATGCGATGAAATTAATGTACCCCAACTCAAATCTTGATAGAGTTCGATTGGTCACACCCAACTTCTTTATGAAGAGGTAAAGGAGCAATGAAGAGGAAAGTGGTGATATTCTTGGGAGGAGGGAGGTTATTGTTCAAAAGATTCCCTAGGTTTCTATTACTATGAAGAGCAAGCTTAGAAGGAAGTTTTGGAAAGTGACTTATTGTTACTGATTTTTAAAGGCAAAGTTCCTAAAAAAACCTAATTTTAGCCCATCGACCCTTGTCCTAAATCTCGGGGATGGTTTATTAAATCATTTTTTGCACAATCATTTTCCTTTTGGTTTAATCAGGAATCTTTTTAAACAACAACATCAATAAAAATAAGGATACCAGCATCTATCATGGAATTTACTCAATACATTGTAATTGCTGTAACACCAATGTGTTGGCAAAACAGGCCGTAATTTCAAAACAAGAACTATGGAGCATATTCGAGCATTCATGTGATCACAGCCAGAGAAGCCTCATTTGGAAAAAATCCTTATTGACACAGGGCACTAGAATGATTTCAATCCTCTCCACATTGAACTCAAAGGCAGAAAAATGGACGCATTGGAGAAATTAGAAATTCTCCTCCTTCAAGATTCTTTTTTAACTTGCCTAGAGAACACCTCCTCCATTTCCACTAACCATTAACATGCGTAAAAAATATACATAAAAAATAATTTTGGTGTGGGAGACACCCATCAAGCAGTAAAAGGACTGGCATTTCAGGAGCTCATGAATTTGAAAATTTGATAATTATTTCAAACTAATAAAAAAAAATTTCTTCACCAATTCTACCACTTAAGTGGTAATAAACTTATGATCCTGGAGGTGCCTCATCCGTCAGCATTAGATTACTACCAATTTCCTAGAAAAATAAACAGCAGAGGCTACTTAATTTTTGGGTCAATTAGAGCTAAAATATTCTCGAAATTCATAAATGGTATAAAAATGCTAAAGGTGGGGCAAAATCGGGTACATACCCACCTTGTATTTCCCCCCCTTATGTTACCTGGGTAACCCCGACAGTTTGAAAATGGAAAAATGGCAGTTTTTTTGAATGATCCAACGGATGCAACCTACATAAAATATTAAGTGAAGGCTATAGTAATCTGTGAACTATTTACCAAAATTTTAACTCTTTGTAGAACTTGTTTAACACCTATCAAACCTAGTGAAATATAGAAACTTTTTCAGTAAATTTCACTTATTCAACATAGAATATACATTAACCCCTCAAGTGGGGGCAAGGGCCTAGCCATGTTGAAACACCGGTTCCCATCAGAACACTGAAGTTAGGCAACGTTGGGCCCAGACAGTGGTTGGATGGGTGACCCTCCTCCATACCTGGACCAGGCGTGGATGGAGAGGTGATTCTCCCTCCAGACCACCGGGAGGCCGGTGGGAGATATACCCAGACCGGGAAGGTTAGAGGGAGGACACCCTCTATACCTGCAACTGGGGGGCAGGGGGAGGCCAACCCTCCATACCTCTACCGTGGTGCTCTTGTCCCCTGTCTGCAAGTGGCAGACAGGTATGGGGTTCGCACAATGGACGAAGAAAGGTCTAAGTGCCCGGGCTCCTGACGAAGGCCCCCCCGACTAACAATCTACAACCCCTCAAGTGGGGATATAATGTTTGAGTATTTAACTCCTCAGGGGGTATTTAAATTGATGTATAAATAAAGTAGACGTACACCATACGCCGAAATGCGAAATAGGGTCCATACACATGTATGTCAAAACGGCTTGAGAGGTTAAAAGAGTGGTTCCTGGGATAGCTCCATCTAATCACACTGTAGGAGGGTTGCGGAAGCAGTTAAGGGTGGTAGAAACTAGATCCCAGCTCTAACCAAGAAAAATGAGAAGTGCCTGATTTTATGGGGCTATCTGGTTTTACCTGACTTTCCTTACCAAAATGGAAAAATCAAATCCCAACTGATCTGCTCATGAGTGCATATCTTTCCAAGACATTTTTCTGTATTGCATTCTAAAACTAGAAAGTCAAATGAGAATGATGACACCTAACTTGGAAAAAAGGGACTGAATTATTCAATTAGTCTTCCAGCAATAGTGCTATTCAAAAGGTCACTACATTTTTTTGAAAAATCTTTCCACATCTGTTATTACTTTCATTATTGAATAGGATTGGGATATGCCGATGTTCTGCAAATTATATATTTGAGCACTCAATTCAAGCAATTATAAGTTTATTCACTGGGATTTCATTATATCTACATACATTGGAAACAATTAAAAATTTGCTTAAAATTTCTTTAATGAAAACCCATTTCATTTAACATTCAACATTCTTCAACAAGCAACTCACAGAAAGCAGATTTACAAAATGCAAAATGAACTTAACATAGGTAATAAAAATCCATGAATGAGGTAAAGACATTCATGCTTGAAAAATGCAACAAGCATACTAAATTTTAACAAATAGCGATACAAAACAATGATTACGTAGCAAAGCTACTTATGTGCAATGATTTTTTCATACTTAAAAGACTTAAGCCTAAATTTACATTTATTAATTAATTAATACATTTCATTAATTAATTTACACTGGAAAATAATGTATGTGTAGCTCAATGAGAAAGAAAATATCATTGTGCGCATTCATGAAAAAGTATAAAGTATCAACACTGTGAGATGAAATTCTAATTCTAACAAGAGCTGCAAATTAGGCATAGTACCTATCTGCAGTCTTTACTACTGATTGTAAAAAAATAAATTAAATTTCTCAGAAAATATTCTTTGAATTAAATTTGAACCAAAAACTAGGTACCATTACTTATTATTCCATATGAGAACTCATAGGGCGAATGAGGGAGGAGTAGCATTCAATTTTAGGATGAGTCTTCTGCTGCTGATGATGAAGAATCTTTGTCTTTGTTGTCCTCACCATTTGTCACACCCAACTTTTCTTTTATCAGTGGCATGGCCTTCTTTGTCTTGGTGACATCTGGGCTGTAAGCGAGCAAAATCAGCTGCACGTGGTCTTTAGTGGGCAGACCCTTGAGGGCGATGTCTGTCTCAAAGAGAGGCAAGTGGTTCTCCCTTATCTCTGACAATTTTGCCTTCAGCTGAGAAATAAAAAAAAAGAAAATGAATGGGTGGATACTTATGCCATCATCTTTGTAAAATTTAAGACTCTGCACACCAAGTCATCAAAAGAAATTAAAGTTCCAAAATTTTAAACTGCGAGTTACACCTGCACATTCCATAATCACTGGTTTACATAACTTCTGGCTCATAGTGATTTGGTAAGCAATTTATGATCCTGCTGCTTCTTTTTCAGCGGATAACTTTTACAAATTCAGTTATTCATACATGCAAAATAGAACTTATGCTTAGTTGCCTCGTGCATTTATAACACCATATTATTTTTAAAGTCAGCCATGAGCATTGTTCAAAGTTCCTTACAATTAGAAAAAATCTCATAATGCCACGAATTATGATATTAAGGATATTAAGGAATATCAAAAATGAAAAATCATGGATTTAAATCTAATGTTCAAGAAATTTATGGATTACTGTAAGTAATTGAATTTTGTGATTGATTTGACATGTGTAAAAAAATAGGAATTTTTGGAAGAACTACCAGATTATCTGGCCATCTCTATCATCACAAATGAAAATGAAATTTATGTGTATAAAGTTACTCAAAATTAATCAACGGCAATAATTATGGTAGTAAAAACTTTTTAAGCCACATATAATTGAATTTTAATATCTAATACAGTAGGCATTCAAGAACAAAAATTATCATTTATGTTTGAAACCTCAATGTTTCTATTAGAATCAGGTACTTAAGTTTCACCTCTTAACCCATTCAATGCAGATCTGTTGACATGACATTTATTCCCACGCTGAATGGTTTTTTTCTTTTATTTATATAAAACGAAAACACATCCAGCAAAGAACGAAACTCATCCACGTGTGCCTAGAGCAAGCCTAAGACGCTGAAGGAAGTTGCAAGTGTCAGCGCCGACGCTTGGGAACTAGGGAAAACTGAGAAAAGTAAGGGACAGATGCCTTGAATTCAAGGCATCCGCATTGAATGGGTTAAGTCAACAGCTAAGGTCATTTCACACCTCATATCCACTACTTACAGACACAGGCAACATCTCATAGGATGAATTGAATGATCATCCCTCTAAATTTGTGCCAAGCTAAAGTCTAAGATGCTTCATTGATTAATTTCTGTAAATGAGTGAGATTGGTGATTCTTTGAAGCAGGCTGAGATGCTCTAATGTTTCTATAATGAGGCAATTAAGCTCACAGAGACACTACATACATAAATGTTGGTGATATTTGGGGACTCAACATATTCACCCCATTTGATGGTTTAAAGGTGCTTGAGTAGATTTTATGCAACCAAATTTCAACAGGTAATATTCAAGAAAAATGATTTTTATGCCTTAAGGCTTAAAATATTTCCCTACACAACTGCCTGATATGTACCTACTGGGGAGAGATGTTCCCTGTAACTTCTTTCTACTTTTTTCATGATGTACTACCGATAGAACCTAATCCGCATGCACTTTTTCCAAATGAACTAAGTTTCCATTTAAACCCTTGGAAAAACAATTTTCCTTTTCCCATTACAACATTTTGAGAGAAAAACTCTGCATGCTGCAATTAGAATGGTGGAAATCACTCTACAGAAATAGAAGTTCATCTCATAACCTGTCAGATCCTAATACAATCTGAAAATCAAAGTATATACATACATTTTTTTTGCCACAGTTGAAATTTTACAAATATGAAGCTAAAATAACATAAATTATATAGAAAATTCCAACTTTTTAACATTCTGGATCACATGCTACTTTTACTTCCTGAAGCATCATTCAGGAGAAAAATCTCAATGGAATCTTTAGAATAGAACCTTGATAGGGAGGAATAGAAACATCTTTTTCCCCCGGCCATCTTGTGTGATTCTCACCTCTGTTTCCATAAAAATCGTTAAAGAATTTCCTGTCAAATGATTTGGCTGTTTGCCTGGGCTTAATGCTACACATGAATTCTTTTCCTCTCCTGTGAGTGCATGCAACCCACTGCACCTCAAGCAATAACCTTGGAGTGTATGCAACCCTCTTGACTCCGCTAGTCTTTTTTTTCCCCCGAGGATGACGATGAGAACACGGTGGGAATATGAAACCTGGGTATGAATTTGCTAACTGGGTACCCAGATTTCTGAGTTTCACCCGGTTTCCCAGGTTGCTGAGTTTGCTGGGCACCACGTCATTTGACGGATAACAAACGTTCGCCAAGGTATGGTAAGGCATTGGATTGGCTTTCAGGTTTTGACTTTTATTCCTGGATGGTAGTTATAGTCATCATGGATATAATTACTAAAATTGATTCTACTAGTAGTAGTAGTCACGCCATACTACGTATTTCTAGAAAAATGGGAGGGTCTGTGCTAACCGACCTCGGTCAACCATTTGAGTATAAAACCTTACCCCCACGGAAATTAATATTACAAACTAGGTAATTGTGCATTAAGAAAGTTAGTGTTTAAATGAACGATGTTAGTCACTTACTATTAAATGTCACTTTAAACAATAAAAGGAGAAAGCAAAAGAGAAGGACGTCTGGTATGAAAAGGCACTTTACTCTTACAGGTAATAAACTCCAAATTCTTAATTAGTTTTGGACTGGTTCACTTTACTCCAGAGTTTAGTTTCAGACCAACATATTGTATTTGCTTGTGCACTTGCGGGTGACTCCGTAAAGGTAACTACCGTGGCTAGTCTCGGTATCCTCAAAATTGGACTTAGTTAAGTATTATTAATTTCGATGAAAAATTGACTCATATATGCGTTTTTATCACTCATATCGTTTTTTATCGACTCATTTATGCGTCAGTGCCTCGTCATCCCAATTTTTGAATGCAGCAATAGGAATGTGGTCGAGTCGGACATCATTACTGTCAACGAACCAAGATGTTTAACCATTCCGGACTGATTTTACGGAGCGAGATTGCGTCGTGCTACAGCGTCATGCCACGCCATGGCTGCCTCTGCTCAACCGCAAAGTTGAAATAGCAAATTATGAAAGCCTAAAAAAACATTTCCTTGGGACCTTGATTCCATAACTTTCCGTTCCATAAATCCGTTCGTTTCTGTCACCACTTATCAAAATTCACCACCCCTCTCACATCGAAAAACAAATTAGCATTGCCTTAATTTGTGACTTCACTTGACGAGGTCGGTCATCAATCGACACATCACCTTTTTTTAAACGCAAAAATCACTCGTAGACTTGAGTTTTTCCCATAGCAGTATCGTTTTCGCTTGTTGGGATAAGAATTTACACAGGTGGTTAGTTTCAACGTCTGACAACGGGGCTTGCCTTTTCAATCGAAACGAACGGATTTATGGAACGGAAAGTTATGGAATCAAGGTCCCAAGGAAATGTTTGTAGGCTTTCATAATTTGCTATTTCAACTTTGCGGTTGAGCAGAGGCAGCCATGGCGTGGCATGACGCTGTGGCACGACGCATACTCTTTCCTTTTAACGTTTTGGAATGCGATGGTGGCAATAGGTATTGCACATAGGTAATGGAGATTTGCCGGTCATTCATTATAAGGCCGAAAAAAGCAACCACAGCCACTTTGAATGCTTTTCTTTTTTCAGTGGATGAAATAAGTAGGTAAATAAAATAATGTGACATCGTAATTAGTCATCATTTATATAATTGTAACTATGTAAATATCAAATTTCATACTTCAGCATTAGTTTTATCGAATGTCACCCGAATTGATTGCGTTGATATTAAGAATGAATCTTTGGGCTTATCACACACTATTTCCTCGTGAAAGTACATACTGTAAAAGTTTTTAACCAGAAGATTTAAGCTTCTCTACAATCACACCTGGTCCCCCGTGCTTGGATTTAGACAAAGCGAAGACCGAGTCATTTCCACGCACAGCATAAATAATAAGTCAAAATGTGGATTTAAAGAAAGCAAATGACTTCAGGTGGAGTCCAAAAGCAAAGAATCCGATCGGCCCAAATATAGTGTGGATGTGAGCTTCTTCAGTGCATTCCTTTCGCCAGGGTGTTTGCCCCTTAAAGAGTTTATTTGGCTACAAGTTCGATAAACCCTGCTGCTCCGCATCCTTCCTCGTCGCTGAAGTTAAGCTAATCGAGCAAATATAGCAACCAACCTTATATGCCAACCCTCCAATTTTTTTCATCCAGTCCCATTCAATCAAATCCGTAAAATGGGGCATGGTGGGTGTCTACATTATTGTGGAAGTAGTTGTACATACACCTAAAAGAGAGCGTTCTCAGCGTATCGCGTAATAAGTGTTTTCATTCGGTTTTATTTCTGGCAACGAAAATGTAATCAGAACTTTTCCTAGCAAGTGGGGCATCAAAAATAAATTTAAACAGTTTATAAGCGTATCGTAGGTCTCGTACTTCTCGCATTCCCCAATTATTAATTTTATCCAGTCCCACTCGGTCATATCCTCATATGCGTCCAAGTGTTATGCATTTGATCAGGTAAATTGTTGTTTGTTTGTGTTATTGTAGCCATGTTGTTTTTATAGTATTCGATCAGTCATTTGTTTCGATCATCTAGAAGCAAGTGGTCATGTTTTTTGAGCAGTCAGAACCTGAACTCTGAGCACAAACGGCATGCTTTGTTGCATGTAATTATATATTTATCATATTGCTGGTTATCAAATCGTGTTCTGATATGTATTTGGTATGTTTGTATTCTTTTATAGTTGTATTTTTCGTTCTTATAAAGTTGCATTTATATTCTCATTGGGTTTAACATCGTGCTGCTTGACGTTCTCAAATCTGGTGAATCGAAAACACAAGTGGACGCATTATTCCTAGATTTTAAGAAAGCTTTCGACAGGGTACCTCACAACAAACTTTTATACAAATTACAGTCATGCGGCCTAAACGAAACAGTAGTAAACTGGATACGCGACTTTCTGAGTGATCGTAAGCAAAAAGTAGTTCTTGACGGAATTAGCTCTGATGTAGTTAAAATGACATCAGGTGTCCCACAAGGAAGCGTAATCGGCCCCCTTTTGTTCATTATATACATAAATGATCTATGCTCTCGAATTAGCAGTAAAATACGTTTATTTGCTGACGACGCTGTCATCTATCGCGAAATTTATGATCACTCTGACTTTGAAATTCTATCATCGGATTTAAACAACGTTCATGTGTGGAGCCAAGAGTGGGGACTCGAACTTAATCTGAGCAAATGTACGGCGGTACATTTCCTGCGGAGGTCGTCCAACTATCCCCGTGTATATGCTGTGGATGGCGTTAAGATAAAGGCGACAGATGAAGTTAAGTATCTGGGAGTTACGATTACCTCAAACCTATCGTGGGGAACACAAATAAGAAATATTTGTGGCAGAGCTCTGAAGAAGCTAGGATTCGTCAAGCTTATTGTGGGAAGATTCTCAGATGAAAAAGTAAAAGAGAGGTGCTATTTCGCACTCGTCCGGCCACACCTTGAATATGCAGCAAGCATATGGGATCCGGTGCAGAAAGACTTAATTCGGGAACTTAATAAAATACAAAGGAAAGCTGCGCGATTCGTCAAAAACTGCTACGGGCGTACAGACAGCGTTACACAGATGTTAAACGAATTAGGCTGGGAGCCGCTAGAGACTCGGAGACTACGCGCTAGGCTTAGATTACTTGAGCAATTGAGAATAGATATCTTTCAGAGCGACACGGAGAACATCATATTAGAACCCCACTATATTTCCAGGTCCGACAGAAACGATAAATTAAGAGAGATATTTTTCCGAACGGATAGGTATGGGAATTCGTTTTTCCCCCGAACAATAAGGGACTTTAATAAATGCAAGGCGTAATCTCATAGAGCGTTTCCTTTTTATATGTAAACGGCTGGTGTCCTAACACCCCCCGCCACACGCCTATTGAGGCGGCTTGCGGGGTAGTATGTAGATGTAGATGTAGATGCACTATAGTGCTTTTCGTTGTTCAATTGTTTCACAGATTTGGACTTTAATTTGTCTATGTGGGCATGCTTAGACCATACATACTAGGAGTACTTGAGTACCTATATTTAAATGGTCTAAGTGGGCATGCTCGCTCTCTTCTCTTCTCGATGCCATGGCGATCGGATATTACCTACCTGTGTATTGGGTTTTGAGAGCAATATATATATTTGGTTATTGTTAAGTGGGACCCCTTATTTACAACAACCCAACATATTATCATGCTAAAGGGATTAGATTTTTATAATTCCGCCCATAAAAGAGACTTTATTATTATTCAATTCTTTGTGCACTGTTATTCCCAGCTGAATCCCACCATTTAGGTATAGGTATCTTGTCTCCTACAACATATGGTCTGCTTTTTTTCTGTAGGCATGTATTTAATATCTGTTCTGTCTTCTCATCATATCTCCTCTTCCATTTTTAAGGTTTACCTTCCACTCTGCCCTTTTCATCACGATCTCTACCACTTTCATGCTGTGAATAGTTCATTTTCAAAATTTTTTAAACCAAGGAGTGGTTGACATTATATTATTAAAAATATATTTTCCTATCACCCACATACCTTTTTATTCCTTTCTATGTCCCACGTCAAAACATGTCCGTTTACATCTTCCTTTTGTTTATCATCCACAGGAGTGGTCCTCAGCTTCTTCATGTCTCCATCAACCTTACGGTACGCATTCAGGAATGTTGGCTCATCGCTGGGCTCATTTGTAAGACCATAGTGTTTTACCAGTGGCAAATAGGCTTCAATTACGTCCAGTGGTAAATAGGCACAGTTCTCCCTGGCACGATTATGAGCTCGATAATCATCCAGCCATGCTTCAAATACAGCCATGGCTTCCTCCATGTGCTTAATCTTCTCCTCATCTTTTGTCCTTTTGATGCACAGCTAAAGGGTGAAAGCCAAAAGCGATTAAAAGGTATGAATCTCCTCAAAGTCATAAATATTAAATTGAATGATTTAATGTAGTAAATAACTTAATGAGTTCTAATTTAATTGATTTAGAACAGCTATTGAAAATTGTGATAAGAAATCAATGATTCTATAACGCCTGTTTTCTTTTTAAACTAAATATAGAACTTATTTTAGATTATTTTTGTCATTTACATAATAAATTCAGTTTTTATAATATACATTAAGTGTCTTGAAGAAGCTTAAAAATACATATTGTACAGCAAATAAAGGGTTGAAAATTTGGAAATTCTCTTGCGATAATTTTGGATATAATCTTTAATGTCACAGTGACTTGCTCATGAAATCGGAGATATCAAGAACTATTGATCTAAGCCAATATACAGGCACACAAAATTTAATTGTTTTTCAGCGAAACATACTTTCATAAAGCACAAAGCATGTACCAAACTATTATGCAAAAAAATTGAAATAAATGAAAATTAATATTTAGAGAAATTTCATGTTATCCGAGCATCTTACCCAGGCAGAACACTCAAGTCAAAAATACGCCAAGCTGACGCCTTGATGATGGTCGAAAAACCGTCTCAAGACCATAGTCAAATAAACCCATTTTATGCATGTACATGACCGAAGTAAGATGTCTTTTCATGCAATGATATAATATCAAAGGGACCAATCCACAGTGAATATTTATATTACATGGTTTTCTGTGTAAAATTGTAAAGAAATAGCTATAAATATACATCATAAGGAGGTAAGTATGTGCTGATTACCACATGTACATATAGTTGACATATACATGACATGACTATCTACAAATATCTCTGATCTAATTTCCAACCATTTTACTAATTCTTATCCTAATCTCGCGTTTACTAAGAAGTTATGCTTGGTGAATACCAAATACATTCCTGCATGATGTAAATAAATTGGTCTGCAATAAGAAAACGAATTTGCATAATGATCAAACGTTACTCTTTAGAAAATACAAGTGGATAACTTTCATAGGTATTTTTTTCAACTCTAGCCAAACCAATGAAGAATTTAAAAAGACACACCTACAGCAGTGCTAGCAGTGAAACAAGGAGGGTAGCGAGGAAAAAATAAAGCAAAATTTTATGTCCCTGTGAAATCTGTCTAAGTGTTTTCTTCATCATAAATATCGGAAACTTCCACCAGATCCAGCCTGACAATGGCTATATATAGCAGAAAAAACCCGTTTTAACTTTGTAATGAGGAATATTCTTATTTAAACCTTTCTTTCCCCAATCTTTTTTCCCTTCTTTAATCCCCTACCTAAGAATTTCCGCCACAAACCCGTCAAAACCCTTCAATAATAACATACAGACATCAATGAAACATTAGTGTAAGTAATGCTCCAAAAAGCCGTAAATGAATAACTATTGGAGACTCATTTTTCACTAACACTATCAAGCCGCAAGATCTCAACGCTTAGAATTCAACCAATAAGGCAACACAACAGTATGATATACATAGTATGAAAATTAGTAGGGGCAATTCCACGCGAGTTGAGCCAATGTGGTTGCTCGACCCCAGCCGATTTTTTTCATATTCATACCATATATAGGCCTGTACGTCAATATGACAAATTTCCAATAGTTCTTCAGTATTCGTACAGATGGCGGAGATATTTGCCACCAAAGTTTTCCAAAATGTCGTTTTTTGCTGTTTGCGTGGTCCCACGCGACGCGTTGCTGCTCAATGCTGGTCCAGCTAAAGCAAATCAAACCTTGCCAATCCTCGTCTAAACATTGGATCTTTTGATTAGTCCGATATTTATTCCGTTTTATTCAAACAATCAATAATTTTCGAGCCCTCCAAAATATCGTTCTCATGCGTAATTTGAACGATTTTTAAAGCCCTGTAACTCACCTAAATGCTTATACATGTAAATAAAACTTCAGAATATGATAGAACAAGACTGTATTGATGCATTAGCGTCAAAATCACTGATCCTACAGGAATATCTGAGGCTGGCTGGAGATGTCATAGTAGGGGGGATTGAATTAAAAGGTGAAGGGTTGGGGAGGGTGAGGGAGTTCAAATATCTTGGTTCCTACGTCACCGAAAGTGAAGGTTTAGAAATTAAGCTAAAACCACAGAATTCAAGCGGGATGGATGAACTGGAAAAGAGTATCAGGTGTGCTTTTTCACAGAAGAATAAAGAAAAGGTTAAAAGCAAAGATCTTTAAGCGAGTGGTGAGACCAGCCATCATATATAACAGTGAGACCTGGCCCGTTAAGAAAGTGTTAGAGAAGAAACTAGATGCGGTAGAAATGAGGATGCTGAGATGGGCTATGGGTAAGAAAAGGAAGAGTAGAATTAGAAATTACATAATCCGGGATATGGCTGGAGAGGCGGAGGCATCCAAGAAGGCTCAGGAAAGTCGACTACGCTGGTATGAGCATTTGATGAGAAGGGAGGAGAGCTATGGTGCGAAAAGGATGCTCGACCTGGAGGTAGAGGCCCAGAGGAAGACCAAGGAGAAGGTGGAAGGTTTGTATAGCTGAAGACAGGAGGGAGAAAAGACTGAGTGCGGAGGATACTAGGGACAGAAAGGAGTGGACAAAGAAAATAAGGAACAGCGACCCCTGAACAAGGGAAAAGCTAAAGAGAAAGTGAGCGAGTTTGAACATAACATTGATGAATAATATGACTCCACAGTGTGAACTTCGCACGCACCTTAGCACGATGGAACATGGAGTTGACGACGTAGAAGGCGTAGCAGGGGTCCCGCCCGTTTAGGATCCTCACGGTCTCCTCGGCCTTCTCCTTATCCTTGAACCCTGCGCCTTGCACGGACGCCGCCTCGCCATCGTTGTCCTCGCCGCCCTCCGCCTTCTTCCGGCCCCAGCCTCCTTTGCGGCCGCTCTCCGCCTCATAAGGCTTCTCGCCAACCTCCTTCTTGTCAGACTTCACCTTCGGCATCTGGAGGAGTCGACACATAGAGAAAAGGTGCGCTCATTAGTTGTGGCACTGAAAGAACACAACAGTGTCATAGCAACGATTGCAACTGTTTCGCAACCGAAACCGAAACAGTTTCGTGAAACACTATGTCGCGGACAACAGCTAGAGGCACATAAAACAATACGCGATCGATCAGTGCTCTTAGAATATGACTGGTAGTTCTGTATTCTATGTAATAAGAAATATTTCACTAAAAAAAGTAACATTTTCATTAGGATTCATGAGATACTTCATAGTTCGAGTTCTATCTGTAACGATGGACGTACAGGTGTTGGCTAAATAGAACGTCAACCACCGGCAACAGACTAATAATCCATCAAATTGTAGCTTATAGCTAAAACGCAGCCACACGTGCAGTGAAACTGGAACAGAATAGAATACGAAACAGTCAGCTTCATCTATCAGTTGCCGCTTCAAGGCACAGAGCGTGACATACTGCTGCGGCATGAACACGAAACTAACCTGTTGTTTGCAACAGTTATTTCAAACAGTTGTCTGACCGAAACAGTTGCGGCTGCAGCCGTTTCGCTCTAACAACACAACACTGTATTCCAACCTTAGCGCTTATTCGTTTTCATACTACTCCGCTAGCCGCACCCATCGCTAAAATAATCACGCGAACGAACGGGAAGTATCGCAGGGTCATTCGTGTTACTGGCGTTCGAGTTGAAGACTAATGAAGGTGGTTGGAGTGATTATTACCGGTGTACCGATTTGCGTGAAACTTTGCATACGTATCTTAATTAGTTATATCTACATATAAAAGTGAAAAAATTGCCATTTTCCGATTTGGTTTCTTGGCGATTCAATGCTATTTTAACACGTAGCCTTATGGCACATGGAATATATTTTGAAATTATTCGATTACATACGCACAGATTTTCTCCCAAACGCGAAAGAGTACATTTCATATTATTGTAATGCTTGCTATTAAAATATCAAGGTGTCATGCCGTGTAAAAAGCGTAATTAATTATGATTTACGCTTAAATGTAGAATTCCGCGCGGAAAACCCGTAATAACAATATTTTAATTAAAGCGAAAATTTTTAAATATTATTCTAGTATCATTTACGTAACTGCATGTGTGGTGGTACCTACCGTATAAACAATGTACTTACCGAAGTGAAATGTGGTCCAAGAATTTATGAAAAGTTATTAAAATTCGCACTCAATGACTCATTATTACCGCTCCAGCCACCTTAAAAAGCCAGGCCACGATATTCGTGTGCCAGGCTAAAGTTGGTTGAAGATTTTCAGATCTTGCGAGTCTGAGGATGATACGGAGAGTGTACGTGAACTTAGGATCACGCGGTTTGCATCTGCCGGCCAGGAACAAAGTGAGGACAGTCGAATAGGTAACGTAGTTCGTTTATCCTTCACCTCGTTCACAACCAAGGTACAAACTGAGTGATGAAATCATGTTCAAACCAAAACAAACATCTCCCTTATACCATATAATGCGTTTTTACCCTCCACTTGTAACTGTGGTCTAATAATAATTATCGCAATAAACAAAATACAATCCTAGGTTTGTATAAATTTTTATGGTATGAAATTATGCTCATAAGAAATGTTTCCTTGCAGCTGAATCAGGATTATTTTGTATCTGAAAAGTAAATATCAAAGCGTCAACATTGACATAACGTAAAACACCCGACAAATAGAAGTGCATTATATGTTATGCCATTTTGATTGCGCGTTCCATCGTGTAAAGTAACTATTCCTAAAACTGCAAATTTGGCCTAATAGTTGCAAGTACTGATCCAGAACCATTAAAATATTTTATGAACTATAGCTACATTTAAAGAATGCTATATGGACGTATCCCAGATTCGGCTGAAAAGGATAAGAGGATACAAATGGATAAAGCAATATAAACATTGATAAAGGTCAGCAAAAGAGTAAGTCAATGGAAAATATTACATTACTTTTTCACTCTTTTCCAAAGTGATATATTCCTTCTGGTAGTAGTAGTGCTTTGGTACGTGCTTCGACGGCTAAGGTCATTTCGCACTTACTGTCTGCCACGCGTAGACAGGGGCAACAGCACTCGGACGAATCGGAGGATCACCCCTCCAAACTCGCGCCGAGCCCAACGATGCTTAACTTCGGTGACTGATTGGGAACCGGTGTTTCCATCGTGACAGGCCGTTGCCCTCCCTTCTGGTAATTTAGCCATTAACAACATGAGACTCGGTAAGATTACAAAAAAGGTACCTACTAAAAGTCATATATTCGGTGTTTGGGTTGCACAAAATAAGTTGCTATGGCAACTTATGGTAAATAGTAAAAAAAACACAAAAACTATAGCATAAATGATAAACAATACCATATATCTATTCAGGAAAAATAACGGCAAACAAAACTTATAAATCGAATGAGTTTTAAAAAACAAACTTGAAAAACGCACTTTTCAAGTTTGAGACCTACCGTTTGCTGCGAAAATAAATAAATTTATAAAATAATAGACTCAATTCAAAGCGCTTATTATGCACAAAAGGTGAACAGGGTTTGATAGTAAGAGCTTAGTTTTAACCGGGTAAATAAGACGTTTGTTCTGGCATGATGGAAGCGCACATTTACCCCATTTTACTTCCTGCTTCCACAGATAATAACATGCTGAAGTCGTAGAAAAGTAAAAGAAAGACACCATATATTCAATCTAGTCGATGAATACATTGCTTCACAATTATTATTCCAAGTGCAATCAGGCGACTTCTGCGCCATTTCTATCTGACATCAGTGTAGCATTTTTTCAGTTGCTACCTACCAGAGTAATTTGCCAAAGCTCAAAAAAAAGATGAGGTGTTACCTACAGTAAGATCAATTTTTCCTGAATTATAATCACCTTAATTAAGACTTTTTTACGCAAATTACCTGACCTTAAGGTTTCAATAATTGCATTTGACTGCAATACCCCATTCACTCACGTATAAGGGTGGTCTAACAAGTCCATAAGTTTTCAAATTTCTCTCGTCGCCTCTCAACTGGATGTCAAATAACTGTAAAACTCTCCGTGCAAACAATTAGCTCAATACGTAAACCAGGGGCAGTGCCCCAAGCAATTGGTTTAAGTGAGCACCCTATGGAGCACACCAAGAGCATATGGGGTCGGCAACACGGACGATGGAATTTGATATTTCGCAACCTCGAATGTTATTTCGAATCGATGGTAGAGTCATAAAATATGTGCATATTTATAACATCCATGGTAACCGTTTTTCAAATGTTTCTAGTAAAAGCGGTGGCGAATATATATACCAATTAAGGTAGAGTTTTTATAAAATATTTCTAAGGTGGTAGAATTACATAATTTTACTTGTATAGATATTTGTAGTTGATGTTTTTGTTCCATACTCTTCCGTATTGTAACCCTGGCTGTAACCCTGGAGATGGAAATTAATCAATATCGAAATGTCGGCAATGAATAGTTTTTTTTCTGAAATTTTGACCAAGGTAGGTACCCTCGATGCATAATTATTATTGAAAAAGAGGTCGAGATGCATTACACTGAATATATTGTATATTATATGCATGGTTTTCACTGAGTTAGGTGCTGTTAGCCAGCCCGCCTCCAAAGATATTCGGCAGGTCTCACGCCGTGGATGCCACGACACTTGTGGATCACTGCCAGGGAAAAAAAGGACTTTTTGTGTCTTGGCGCCCGAAAGCCATCGCCCCTTGGGATTCGTTTTGATCCATCCCGAAATACTTGTGCACACAATCACTCATCTGGAACAGAAATGGAGAGACGTTCGGCGAAGGCATTTGATTCTGATTCCGGGATCTCTTACGGGAGGAACTCGTGATCATAGGCTTCGGCAGTGACGTCAGTGCCTCGTCATCCCAATTTTTGAATGCAACAATAGGAATGTGGTCGAGTCGGACATCATTATTGTTAACGATCAAAGATGTTTAACCATTCCTGACTGATTTTGCAGAGCGGGATTGCGTCGTTCCACAGCGTCATGCCACGCCATGGCTGCCTCTGCTCAACCGCAAAGTTGAAATAGCAAATTATGAAAGCCTAAAAAAACATTTCCTTGGGACCTTGATTCCATAACTTTCCGTTCCATAAATCCGTTCGTTTCGATTGAAAAGGCAAGCCCTGTTGTCAGATGTTGAAACTAACCACCTTTGGCAATTCTTATCTCAATAAGCTTAAAACGATACTGCTATGGGAAAAACTCAAGTCTACGAGTGATTTTTGCGTTTAAAAAAAGGTGATGTGTCGATTGATGACCGACCTCGTCAAGTGAAGTCACAAATCAAGGCAATGCTAATTTGTTTTTCGATGTGAGAGGGGTGGTGAATTTGGAATTCGTTCCACCAGGGAGGTTATTTTGTAATCTTACTTTAGTGAGAATACGTCATTAAATCTCACTTTTTCGTAGTTCAACTCCCTCACCCAGGCGGCGTGACCATCTTCGGATCTCAATCGGTGAACTGCCGGTCATGTACTGGTCTTTTAGACGATTCATCCGCTCTGATCCGTATCTTTAGACTATTGATCCGATTCATTATCTCCGCCTGCCATTAGTTCCATCTCACCTGTCATAAAGAACGTGACATGGAGCCACCATCGTTTCCACTCGAAGCTTGAGTTGGAAAATAAACAAGGTCGCGAAAGATACAAACAATTTTAAATCGTATTGTTGTAATTTGCTAAACGTGAAGAACTTACACATTTTCAACTCCAATATATTGGGCACTTGAAGGTATGCTTCGTTTGAAATGCTTACGTTATTATTTGCTTGAATTTTCAGTGTATATATTTCGCATCAATATTTCCCAAACAATGTTGCTGATACCTTTGTTTTCGTGTGCCTATACGCCAGTGTATGGAGAATGGAATTCAGTTATTTATACCATCATTTTAACAAATATTGCCTTAAAATCTACGTTCTTGGTAGATATTTCCCGTGCTTGTGAATCGAACACCAATTAGATGCACTTAATTGTTTTTAAATATTGAGTGATCGCTTACATGTCGCTTGTATATTTGACTGTATTTAGATTTTCGTGGTATGTACAGTGTAAGATATCTTCCGTAAGATGTTGAGCAATCTGGGTATTCGCTAGCATCGGCATCTTTTATTTGATATAAGGTAATTAAAGTTTCGGCAATTCACGAACCGTTCGTGAGCCGATCATTAAGAGAGGGAAACGAATCTCCCGCCTTTCCACTAAGAGTCACTAAAATGGTGAGATTACAAAATAACCCCCCAGGGTGGCTATCCGGGAATGTCGACAATCAAAAATTTCGTCATCATATTTCAGATTTTCTGAAATACCTACGTCATCAAATTTCAGAGAAGATCGGCTCATTTGGCAGTTCTTCGTTCACGGACCGACTCAAAACCGAAGTTTCAGTGTCGACCGTAATTTTTTCCGCGGACAGCGCTAGCGTCGCGTCTGAAATCAAAGAGCATCATGGGGAATCCCGAAAACTCGTAGTGGTGCGCTAAACTCAGAAGAAACGGATCACGAAACTAAGCCAACGGCTCTGACATCAACTCATAGATACGTTCAGAATGCCGTTCTGGGTGTTTTTGCCGTTCATTGAATGCCTTAATGAATGAATGTCGACATGATGAACGTCGACATTCCCGGATCACCACCCAGGTCCGACTGTTAACTAGGGTTCCTACTTTGAGGTTCTGAAAAGATAGCGCAACAGTTTGAGCCAAAAAATGGCCCGATTTTTAAAGATGGTTTTTGAAGGTTGATGGATGTGAGGGACTGGGTTTTCCACCATGATAATGCACCTTGGGGGGGTTATTTTGTAATTTCACCTTTTAAATGACTTTTTGCGGGAAGGCGGGAGATCCGTTTCGCTCTCTTAATGATCGGTTCATGATCGGCAAAGGTCCGATGGTGGCTCCATTTCACGTTCATTACGACAGGTGAGGTGGAACTAACTAATGAAATTCGGAGGCAAATGAAACGGGTCAAGAGTCGAAAGATACGGATCAAGAGTCGAAAGAGCGGGTGAGTAAAATAAAAGACCTGCAGATCAACACTTGAGAGCCGAAGATGCTCACGCCGCCTGGGTGGCGGAGTGGAACTACGAAAAATGACGTAATTTTCGTATTTAATGACGTAATTCTCAGGTGAGATTACAATCTTACAGCTTTCTCAGGGCGCCAATTGATTCTAAAAAAAACGGTATGACTCCCTTTCCCAACCCCTCTCATTCACTTGATTGAGCTCCGTGCGACTTTTTTTGTTCCCCGCGAATGAAGTGGGACCTCAAAGAAAAAAGTTTTCCGACGAATCGACGACGATGAGGTGAAGAAAAAAACGAGGGATGTGCTGTCGTGCATAAAAAAATGAATTAAAAAATATTTTGAACAGTGGCATAAATGTATAATCTGCAATGGGGATTTTTTCTTGAGTTCTTGAGAGGTATCTCTCATAATTACGGAGTGGTGTGATATTCACCGGGCGTTGCGGATCCGACAAAGCTTGAAGCTGCTGATTGAAATTGACAAGGCACTTTCCAAGGCTACTGAAATTATTACGTTGCAAGGATTTAAACTAATAGTGCTACACATTAGGCTAACAGTAGGCTTGAAAACACATCACCACAGGCAACTTGCAGGCGAAATCCGTACTTCAGATAAATAGCGATACACAATTGAATGAATACAGTTTTTTTCCAATGTTATTAATTGCTTGTTTATTTCACGAGACATGTGGAAGAACGTATGCTCATTCAACATTTTATTCTTCAGCATGACGAGACGGAGAAAGTAGTTCTGCTTAATTTTCAACACCTCCATTATTATTTAAATTCTAACAGCACTTTTCAGTGAGAATATATTAAAATGGTTAATTGGAGTTTTATCGTCTCGGACTAATTATAATAGCCGTGATTTCATTGAGGCTTAATTAAATGCATAAATAAAGTCTGGATTTGAATAGAAAAAATATAATCAAACAGGGTAAATATTGTTTCTAGATCTCCGGAATTTTGAGCAAAACAATTTCGCTATTCCTCCATTTTAACATTCGTTTCTCAAGAGAGGTATGTCGTAGATAAAAGTGAATATTTAAAGCCTTAACTGATTTAGGGATTGAGAGATGGCACATACAAACATGGGAGATGGCTCTTAGGAATATTTCCAGGTGCCTTTTCATCGTGGAGAAGAGAGCACTGAAAAATTATTTTAAAATTTCTCTTCAAATCCACTTTCATAAGAGTTTCAAAGTTTATAAAGCAATTCTATAAAGCAGCTAGCTCATATTAAAGAGACGGTGGATTTCTTCTACGGACCTGTCAACCTAACGTGTTTCATTGCCGTGTTATCAGAAAATAATGAAATCGCGCCAAAGTGCGCATGGGGTGCTAACAATTCCATACCAGCAGGTGCCAGGAGAGGAGCCATGAAAAAAGCAGGGGACAGAGAATAGCAGTTGGATAGGAGAAAGGAGGAAAGGGAGTTTTATTTTTTTTCGGCGTTTGGCGCTGTTTTTATTGAGGTCACTGTTCGTGCGGCGGAAGAAGAAATTCTTACATCCAGCTGTCCAATGGTGTTATCTCTCTGAATTCATCGCTTCTGTCTGTTCTGCATGAGTGGCGTGGGACTGAGAGCTATTCTGAAACTATAGTGATCTGAATATTTCTTGCAATCTAAAGTTCTGGACTACACTGAAATCTTCTTACCCTTGTATGTGACCTCAGACTCTCCAGCCCGCAGCTTGCCTTAATGCTGTGCTGCATTCAACAATTAATTCTCTCTCTGCTGACAATGAGTCCCAAATGACTGTACACAAGATGAGGCCAACATTGAGTTGAGTAGACTTCCACTTTCACGTTCGAGGACCATCCAATTGTCCGACTGATGAAGTCTAGTCTATTGGGTATGTTTTAGAATGGGTTTTTCTCGCGAGAGTTCTGAAGTTATGCAAACGCGGAAATTTGGTGAAGTACTGCGTGACTGGCACCGACAGTAAACAATAGCGGAGTTGTAAAATAAAGAACCATGATCGCGCCGGAGAATGCAATCGGTATGCATTTCGAGGGGGTCTAGGTTCGAATCCCAGCCCTGGTGATTGAGTTATTTGCTCCGCACATTTGCGTATTACATGCGAAGGAGACTCCGCGTAAGGTAATTTGAGCGAGATACCACCATGCATACAATGAAATAAATTTGGCCTCGTTATAAAGAAAAAAAATCATATTCCTAACGATACCAAAATAATAGCCACTTACCGTACTACGTTTCGAGATACTTTCCAGCAAATAGTAGCGGTTTTCCATAGGATTTGGGCTCCGTTTTGCGCTCCAAATTTGATTTTGTTTTAAAGAATTACGAAGTTCTTACGGACAGATCGCGTAATACTTCATATACAATCGCAAAGAAACCTTTGGTAGTGAAGGCGTTTCTGGCATAATTTAATAAAGAAAAGCGTCGAGTTAAAACCTCAAATATGTTAATTACTAAGGAATTACGTTATTAACGCATAGTTTTTTTAATACGTAACCGCAAGTTCGTCATTACTTTCATTATGTCACAGAACTCGTTCGTTGGCAGATTTTAACATATCGTCTTTTTTTTATAGAGATGATCATCTACGGTAACAAAAGACTGCTCACAAAATATTTTGTCTTTGCTCCAGAGGCGTTTGCGGGAGCGGTCTGCTCGCTGTATCGTCGTTTTTATTCTCGAGCGAGATAATCGCACTTCCGCAGCGACTGAGGAACTCACTCGCCGGTCGTCCCCGCCAAACCACCCACAATCTGACCCCCCCCCCACACTGCCCAACCGACATCCGCACCAATGTCACGGCGTCAGCGGAATCTCAGATTACTGATGGATCAGTCATCAATGATCAACTCAGGTCACCCGGGTCATTTGAGCTGAAAAAGATACTTAGTTCTATGAATTTGAATAATTTAGTCGTGATTGGCTACGTCGCCATTCAAAGTAAGTCCATCATTAAGTTTTTTGGTAATGATTCACTAGTTGAAAATTCACAATTCCTTTATACGGAGCTGGCAGTGATTATGACTGGAAACCCTTGTCAAATGCTCAATGTTAAAAAGATGCTAAGTTCATCCACCTTAGGTGTTCACTATTGAATCGTTCAGTCGAATAACGATCGCAGATTAACAGTCGAAATCGTTAGTTATTGAACCTCGGCGAGTTTGGCCGCAATCGCCAAGAAACACGAAAGTCGATCGCCCCCGGATTATCCTCATCAATCCCTAATCGACGTGTACGTGCTGATATCGGTTTCGACCGGATCGGAATCATCTGATAGATTCATTCCTCGTTTATTTTGACGTGTCAAATACTGTTGAAGAAGAGCTTTAGTTTTACTGTGTTTTGTCTTAATGAATTCATAGTTTTCTAAAAATCCAACACACTAATTTTAAATATTAGCTTTTCAGTTACCCACTTTTAAATATTTTTACTTGCGATCTCGCAACACGTGAGGCAGGAATGTTTTTCTCATTTTTGAAAAAGGAATTTGTCAGTCCGCACAAATTTGCATTAAGTTTGAACCTATGCGTCTTAAATTAGCACCAGATAATCGGCCAGGTCTCCGTTGCCAGTTGCAACTTAGGGTTGAGTTTTGCACACTGCTCGTCCTCCAACGTAATGCCAACTGCGAGTTCAGTACATATTAGCTTCTGGACATTTAATTATAAGGAGTAGTAGTCACAATATATTACCTTAGGCTTTAATTTTAAATTCCAGTCGCGATCTGTATTTCAATGCAAGCAACATTGTCTTTTCGTATCGCTGCAAGATTTAATCGGCCGCGATGGACGGAAAAGAATGCGTTGAAAATTGCCTGAGAAAAAATGGTCTCAAAATAATGGTAATAAAGCCCCGGACCTTTCAACTCATCTAATTTTTCGTGTAATTCTAATTTCAGCATTCGCAGAAGACTGAATGTGGCGATATATTCAGTTGTAACCCCAATAATTCCGTTGTTATTTTGTCACGCATGTCTTTTTTCTGCATGACTTCCGTTTACCGCTTTTCATTTCTTCCTTGTACAATAAACATGTGAAACACTCAGTCTTGATTAGCTTCATTAACATCTCGGAATCCCTAGCTGGAACCTCCTGTTAAAATCTAAGCTACAACCTCCAGCGTTGATACTTGTGAGGGGATTGGTCACTTGAATTGAAACACGGCCCGAGTAATTTTCATCGTCCCGCATCTTTCTGTGAGTAACCTCAGGTGGCAGAGGAGAAGGAACTGGTCCTCTCTTCTCCCAAGATGAGTGAATTTCACTCGTCGATTGACTCAGCACCAGCTTGGTGAACTCCTCGATCTTGCCCACAAAATCGGGTCGAATACCGTGATTCGGTTTGGGTTTTGAGGACATGAGAGGTGTCGTCGCCGCTGGGAATGGCCACGGGAGACTGCGGAGGGAACTGACCGTCGGGGAAAGCGTTCGAGAGGGGGTGAGGAAGTTGCTCTTTTGTTCTGGACAGAGTAGAAGAGTTCGATAAGCGGGGCCGAAAATGTTTCGTAATTTTTTTGAAAGCCCTCCCCAATTGAGGACGGCACGGATAAGAACTACAGAGTCGTTATGGAGATGTGTCTGTCATTCTTTCGAGCGCACGAAGACTCTTCAAGTCAACAGCGAGCGATTCAATTATTACTTGAATGATAAATATCCGCGGTGGGACGATGGTCGATATCATCAGGGGGAGAAATCCACAACAGGCAATTCTGGATAGAGGGTCGGTTGGTAAGAGAATGAATATTCTGGGAATGGAGGGAGGTTGGAAATAAATCCGGAATCGAAATCAGTCCACCACAAATGAAAGAAAGAACGGCGCCAAATCGTCCAAAGAGTCCTTTAGAAGGAACGCAGCTTTGCACTTGACATGCTCACCACTGGTTCGGGATCATACACCAAGAATATCCGCCATTTCCGAGTATCGATCTGGAGCCCCCAGATCGGAAAGCCGGTTATCTCTACCGAACTAATCCGATAACCTGCGGAGAGTGAGCCATGATTCCCTATTTGTCAATAAATTGCAGGAAAAATTAATCGGCGGCATCCAGCGCTTCGGGATGGTAGTGCGTTCGCCCTCCCGCTAGGGGGTGTTGGCTCTCTGTCGGGGAAGAGGGGCGGCCCACGTGGAAATTCAAAACCCAACCGAGGACAATTCGCTAGGGTCGTTAAAAACTACAGTTAAGCGTATGCAAACACCGCTCGAATACTTGAAAACATTGGATTGGAACGCATGGAGAGAAGACGGCACAAAAGTATAGATTAATCTTATCGATGAGATACCATTAGAAATCGTTTATGGCATTCCGAATACATTCAAGAATCAACGCTGCATCGTTAGGTCAGATAACAGCAATGAATTCGTGGAATGCGCTGCGCGATTTCCGAAATTCACAGCCAGCATTGATATAAAACGGAAAACGAAAGATAATCCTACTTTCCCACTGATGCAGTGACATGCCGGATCGACGGCAGGCCAGTCCGCGGGAAATATAACCGGGTAACTATTTTAAGCGAATTTTAAAAAGTCAATTATTAGAACCAATTCAATGGTAATTAAAATGCGTATTTCATTTTAAATCCCTTATATTAAATGCTATTTTTCTTCATCCTGATTATTCCCCGAAGAGGTGATAGTCTAAAGAGAGGTCCACTTTTGTTATTCATTGTTGTGTTTTTGTACATTTTATGCTAATGCGGAAAAAACATTTATTGAACTTGAACTGGCTATGAGTGATACATAAAATGATTTTTTCAATGAAAGAACTATAGCACATCCCATAGCTATGTTCTTCTTTGTTTATTGTAATTCAATACGCAATTTTATGTGAAATAAATCGTCAAAATACATTAATCAACGTCTCATGCGTCTTCAGGTATTATTTATGTACTTTGCACATAGCCACTGACTGTGGCATACGTCTTTATTTGTTTACGAACTTCTGTTTCCAAACGCTTTGAGAAGCCTGCGATGACCGAGGACGGCTGGAAACGTCATGCAATGTCGGAAAGGACATCGTCGGTACTTCCGGTTCGGTCATCCAGAGAAATCAGCCGTAGCCGGGAAATGCACTCATCTCAATCATATATTAGAATCAAACTACACAGGACCGAAGGAAATAATATAAGAATATTTTATTGTACCAAAATAATTAATCCTAACATTTATATTGTAAAAATTAATATTAAATATAGGTAGCATTGAAGGAGGATCTGTTTAAAGGCTACTAGCAAATGTTTATGGTTTTGCTTTACAACTCGTATGCATAAAAATATAGCACATGTTCAAGGGATTTCAAAATTACTTTAAGTTATCAGTACGTGCACAAAACAATAAAATTATTGAGCCAAATTTCACACAGCTATAATAAATACTCAAGATTTTCTTTAGTTAGAAGCCTAGACTTAACATTTTTTATTTTTTATTCACTGAATGAGATTTAACAGAAGATTCGAGTAATAAGTTGCACACCTTTGATCCCACTTACGTATTGGGTTTTAATTGCCAAAGAGGCCTGCGAAATCCAACTCGTGCCCAATAACCTCAACAGACATTCCACATGAACAAGCCCAGGAGCCCAATTCTGCAAATGGCGGGAAAAAGACAGCTGTGCCATTGGAGCGTCTTCCATCACAAAGGCAACAACCCGGTGGGAAGACCGAGAAAAATTCACAAGAACGAGGCTTGACAATCAATACGTTTTCCAATCGATCTCAGATCGATATGAAGTCAGCACGATCTGAAAGTTCTGAGTCAAGCTGACTCAAATCGCCAGTTAACCAACGTGGACAATATATCGATATTAAACTATCAATATCAGAAGTCGAAGCCCAACAAACCAGTGATCATCGTGGTTTGTTTACATAACTCGGAATTGGCAATTCACAGAATGTCCTTCAGTTCCACGTGTACTTTAAAATTGATTTTTCACTATTATTTCAGCCGCCATAATCGCATTCCTATCTTTCTTCCGTCTCAAAACTAACCAGGCCGATAGTGATATCGAATATGTTTTGTTTTCCATCGGGAACCAAAAGAAGAACGAAGAGTCCGGTCTCTTCGAATCGGTTTGAAATCTCAGACTGGCTGAGAAAGCGGGCTGACTCACCTTGCTCGCTTCTCAGACGATTTGGCCAGCCAGCAACATTTTACATACCGAGCTTAGCCGGTCAGATAGATACGAGGTTGATTGAAAAAACATAGAGAATTACGGAATTTTTGAGTCATAGCCTACATCCCAGATAGGAGTTTATGAAATATTGGGTTATGCCGAGGTTTATAGGGCGCAATTTCCATTGAGTCTATGCGGGGGCCATTATTTTGTCTTCCTGAATTTCGGCGTATTTAGCGGGTAGCATTAGATTGTCGGAAACTTCAAATGTTTAGCTCGAGTGCAAACAATCACAGGGATGAAAGCATCGATCAATTAAGGATCGATAGACTTAATTGACGCTGGCTTGAGCTATCAAGCGGATGGGATGCCAATACGGCCTGTTTGCGCAGAGTAAAGTACATACTACACGCGTAAGTGCGTGAGCAGAGGCTCCTCGAACACATTACCGTGCAGACACGAAAAATTGCGTGAACGCCCGATCAGAAAATAGCCCGTTCTAATTCCAAGCATTCGCTTTCCCAATTTTCAGAGGTTGCCTCGTCTCTTTGTATATCTCTCCACTCAAGCGAGCACATTTACCGTGCAGACAATGACCACTATAATGACAGGCGTTGGCTTTAACGACGTGAACACCATGAAAGTTACGAATACGAAAATTATCATTGCCATATCATTTATTTTTAAACGTACCTATGTTCATATCTCAGCTTCCGCAGGCTCGCTCGTGAGATTCTGTTCACAACAACATCGGAACCGTTGGGACGATTATCGGGACAAGACCAGATGCCCAATCGGGTCACTTTCAACGGCAAAAGTAGTACATTGAGGTACGCACAGCGTGTTGACAGTACTTGAGGGGTACAACTAAACATTCAATTGCGTTAGACTCACCTCTTTGTTGTGGTTGTAAGGGTTTCGCCCTGTTCCTCCTCTCTGTTACCCTGCCGGCCGGTTATATCTCTCGCGGAAAAACAAACTTCGCGCACCGCGCCACTCCTTCGTATGTTATGTACACGAATCACACTCTATTCCCAGACGGCGAGAGTCCCTCCTACTGAGTCCTCCGCGAGTCAGTCAAAGACTACCGCTCCCTCCCTTCTTCACACTCTCCTCCCCTTCCGCGCCTCTAGAAAGGATCTTTTTCTTTCGCCCAGCGCGCGCAGCGTCCTCGTGGCAGCCGTCCTCCGCGTTGTTATACCGTGGGAGTGTGGGTTGAGTTTGGAGTGGAGTGGATTTGGGGGAGAGGGAAGGGAAGAGGGAAACAATGACGCAACCGACTCAAAGGAGAAAAGTTCGGAATTCGGGTTTTGAGCGCGCGGGAGGGAGGGAGGGGGAGGGGTCGGGTTGTGTCCTCATACTAAAAGGCCAGGGGGAGGGAGGGGGTCTTTATAAAACTCGCTTTCCATAAGGCGCGCAGATTTTTCGGCGACCAACTTATTAATTATCTCGAGGCCGTGTGACCACGTGTAACATTATTCACTTGTGCCGGCAGAAATGCTAGGCTGGCGAGCTTTCAAAATCTCAGCAGCCTTAATCGACGAAAAATTTATTTGCGAACGAATTAAACTTACTGTTTAGCAATGTTTAGTTTTATTTGTGTGCAACTATGGCATTTCTTTCAGTAAAACAAATTATAGGTGTTGTCCAAGTAAAAAAGAAAAGTGCAATTATTAGTGGGATGTACATCACTATTGTTTTTTTTCAAAAGATAAAAATTACGGCAGAATTAAACTACCTTAGATAACTCCACTTGCGATATTTATTACCACGACCCGGGTTTCGACACTTTGAGTCATCTTCAGGCCACCAACCTGAAAATGACACAAAGTGTCGAAATCCGGGTCTTGGCAATAAATATTACAAGCGGAGTAAACTAAGTTATTTTAATTCTTCCGTAATGGATAAATTCCACAAAGCCAAGCCAACAACTGCTTCCCTTGTAAAATGAATTTGTTCAAGGCCTTCGCGACGAATCATTTTGGCACGATTACCATAAATGAAAGTAAAAACTCTCAGACGAGAAGATCGGTTGATGTCATGCCTTAGAAATATATTCCGAACAATACGAAAAAAGGTGCTCCAAAGATGGCGCCTCGTCCACAGAACCAAGATGAAGCATTCTCCTCGTCACAACGAATGCAATCTAAAACATAAGCAGAGCAACCACTGGGAAGTATTGAATCAAATACCCTCTGTCGGAGAAGTTGATTACTGCTGTCTTCTTTTATTAAATCAAAACGTGGGTCTCAGAGAGACGACGTTTCTACTCTGCTGAATTGATAGTAGGTAATACCGTAGAGTTATTGACCACCCTACAGTTATTGGCCATTTGGTATTTTGAAGAGCATAGTAAGAGCACAGCTGGACAAAATTTACAATAATCATTATCGTAAATTTTGAAATCATTATTGAAAATTTAACCAACTGCAGCTGTACTATGCCTTTCAATATACCAAATGGCCAATAACTGTAGAGTGGCCAACGACTGCACGGTTTACCCTATCTATTTAGCGGAGAGGATTAGGTACACCTACGAGTGACGTTCTTTTATGTTTGGGATATTTTCTCAATTTGTCTCGAGGAATATTTAATCTTCAACAGCAGGCATAAAACCGCTTGTCCACTTAGTTTGGAGTGAGTGGAATGAGCAGGTACAATGAAAGGGGGGTGGGGTGGAAATCGGGGAGGAAATAGGAGAAGAGTAAGGAAGCAGAAAGGAAGGGTTTCTTGAATGGGGTAGAGGAGAGCGGAATGGTACATTTTGAAACAGATTCGAAGATGGGTACATACTATGCGGAGGAAGAGCTGAAATGCGGCCACAGTACGGTAGAAGTACGTTGCATACTTAGGTGTATCCACACCTACATTAGTAGGCCGACTATCACTACTTTTGATTTTGGTTTGATTAAATTGGTGATATTTGACATAACATTGCATCAAAAAATAAATTATCTATATTAGAAAAGCCCTTGTGCATCACTCACTGAATCAGGAGTGCTGTAAGATGGAGCAACAGTCACTTAAATTTTAAAATGCCGTTATTCAACTGCTTGCAAGAAATTTCATAAAAGCGAGAATCATTTCTGATTTGGCTCCGACTGAGACAACGCTCCCTTTCATCTTGCGACGACGACAATTTCCAGTGATTCCTACACATGCGATTAATCGCTAGGTCAGTCGTTCGACCACGTTGGTCTTCAACCCCAAACAGCAGTATTCTCTCACGGACAACTTTACGTTGCTCTCTCTCGCTCGAGAAATTCCCGCCAAGTGAAAGTGTTTATCGAGACCAACCCTCAGCAAGGACCACTGCTCAACGATAATTGACAATTCACACGCAATGTGGGAAATAAACGGAAAGAATGTAATTTTTCTAGTATTGGGAATAAACTCGTAATATCAAGTGTCATTCAATTTCAATATCTTCCTTCAATAAGTGGGAGCCACGGGCGCCTTTTAAAACCTAGTATAGTTATAAGTTAGGGGATTGTTGAGGCACTCTAATCATGCTATGACAAGGGAGAGATCTTCAGTTACGGATAAAACACTCGTGGTTATTAAATAGACTGATAAGGTGAAAACGTCAAATTAAATTCCAAATAACTTACTGATGCACAATTTACATTAAATTAGTACTTAGTTAAGCCCTTTCCAAATCCTTCGGTAACTTGTACTCCGCCTGACGCATTCTCAACCTTACAACGTTAAACGCTGCCCACCCTTTCCTCTTTCAAGGTGTGTGACTACTTAGACTCTCTAGACTTACCGTGACGTCACAAAAGGAGGCGCTAAAATAAGTATATTTGAGAATCGCATGGCCAAAACAGCTCCAGATAATTCAATCATAATATTCAGTGGATTTCAATCGGATGAGTGATTGAATGACTGACGATGCACATTGGAAAGGTGGCGAGGGTTTTCTTCAATCGGTCGGGACCTTTATAAGCAATCTCCCCAGTTTTTCTCCTAAATATCTTAACCGTTCCCGTCATTCTCCTCTGAGTAAACATGCGTTTTTCTACAGCTGTTCTTCAACTTGATCACGCATATAACATGTCTAATTTAGCCCAAAATATTTTCCAAATTCGTGAACTCCAATGTACTCTAGTGTCTGCCTATTATATACATATATATGTACCTGGAAGTAAGTTGTATGCAATATTTACTTCTCAGTTTCAAACTAATCTTATTTTTCTCAACAACCCCTTTACTATCATTGTTTCACTTTTTATTTGCATTTCCATCAGAGGTTTCAGTCGAACCAGTAATAGTCGCCTTGCTCTAATTCGTAAACTAAAAAGTTAAAGAATAATAATAATTTATCTTGTCCAGGTGACAAAATAAACGGTACAATGTAAAAAGTACCTAACATGAGACAAGGTACAAAGTACATGGGACACCTCAATTGTGTATAAAAAGAGAGGAAAGCTTAAAGTCACATTGGGTATAAATATTAATTGACATTGTAGTAGCACTTTTCAGAGTAAGTTTAAGAGTCCTTTTTTAGACCAAATATTTTTTTTCAATATTATTGAAATAAACTGGTAATTGATTGTACATTTTTGCGCACAATTCACGGTGCTCTTTAGCTGTCATGGTTAGATCAGTTTGTCTCACATGAAGGTCATTACACCGTCTAGTGTTGTAGTAAAGGATTCCATGCTTCATACCAAGGTCCACAATACATTTCTTTGCAAAAATGGACACATTTCTTTGCACAGAGTGGCGTATATACTTACTCGGTACAGTTAAGATGCCTAGACCTTTGAAAAGAGGTCTGCAGAGCACTCGTGGATCCTGCTTACACACTGTTACAGTGACCTTTTTTGGATAGTAAAAACAGTTTGTAACATAGAGAATGATCCCCATTATATAACTCCATATGATAATATAGAGTAAAATAACCCATAATACAAGATCTTCATTACACTTAAGCTTACAGTATGTTTTCAGATGGTAAACCTACAAAAGAAAGTTAAATTCTTTCCACAGTAAATCAACATGTGTCCCACTTTATATTGCAAGTAACATATATCCCAAGGGATTTTAATTTATCGACTACTCTAAGATCAGTGTAAACAACAGGGCTGTTGTCAATCATATTTCGCTTTGTTGAAAAAGTTTTGACTTGTGTTTTATCACTAATTAGTATTAAATTATTGATATAGCACCATTCTGTCATACTTTGCAGCCGTGACCTCGTATGGCTCTGCACAGTTGCATATGTCGTCAACACATTAACATCATCAGCATGTAACTCATATTTTATTCTTGGATTTACTATTACTTTAGGTAGGTCATTGTTAAAAATTAAAAAGAGGACTGGGTCCAACAGTGACCCTTGAGGCACACCTTTACTTATGAATTCTACCAATACATTATTTGAACTTTACAACAAGCCTTTCATCGTGCTATTTAATCTGCTCTCGAGAGCGAGTTCCTCATCATGATCATCATTGGCAGCGGTGATACCTTCACATTATAGGTCTTCATTCCGACGTATCTCATGATTCGGCGGGTGGATTTCATCCTGGGAATTCTACGGTAAGTCTCCATATTCGTTTTACCTTGTCTAGCTAGCTATAACGTTTGATGTTGTTCCATGGAAGCGTAGGAAATTATGAATATGAGGGATTCTTATGCTACTGCCATAATTTGCAATTTCTGCCGCCCATATTCGGATCACCAAAGGTACCAGACTTTAGGATGTAAGAGAGGAGTTTGGAGTTGTTGACGAAAAAGGGGTTGGATTGGGTGAATGAAAGAGACTGGAAGCTGGAAGAGCTGTTCTGTAACAAATATAAGCATAGACAAATAAAAAATGGAAAATAAGTATTGTTTTGACGAGTAGACACTGTATGACGCTACACTGTACGAATAGCTCGATGAGCTTTATTACCGCTATTCGAACAAAATAAAAACACCGCGGAGGAGTAAGATGTGAAAATTATTTTTAATATTCTCAAGGCCCTTTATCTCTTACTGGGCTGTGACCCTTTTTTTATTACAACGAAGGAAATAGTTGTTCTGATCCGAGGATTAGGAAGTGTAATAGCCACTGCCAAATCAATCTGACACAGCCAATGTCAGCAGATAAATGAAAAATACTTGAGACCTTCTCTATAATCAGACCTATTTAAGCGTCATTTTGTGACTAATTGTACAGCCGTAATTGAACGAATATAAAATCGGCCACTTTCACCGGAAGAAATATAGTAAAAAAGTATCAATTTCTTTATTTTAGCGTCTATTAAGGCCTTAAAAATAAAACTAATGAGTGTGCCAGAAACATGGCCTATTTTTTCAAAGCATCAGAATGAGTACATAATCATTTCGTTAATGAGGTCAATGAATAGAGAAAACTAAATAGCAGTAAATTACGAAGGAATAATATTGAAAACATCAGCTAAAATGTG
Organism: Pyrrhosoma nymphula; assembly: GCA_963573305.1. Lineage (NCBI taxonomy): Eukaryota > Metazoa > Arthropoda > Insecta > Odonata > Coenagrionidae > Pyrrhosoma > Pyrrhosoma nymphula. The sequence continues at coordinate 108,177,173 of OY754335.1, forward strand.
TATGTATATCCATTGCATCTTAGTGTGGTGCATGTTTGCATTCGTAGTGCCACATCTGTCACGTAATTATGTCAATGGTGATGTCAACCCCTTAAACGTTGGAATTATTTAATTATAAATATTTGATCTCTGTGACCGCTAATTATAAAAAAGCTATGGCTAACAATTAGCTCTAATAAACGGCGAGATACTTAGAGAAATACAACTTTTTGTCAAATATCGTAAATTTTACTGCAACATAACACCGAAAAACGCCCTAAATACTGAAGAAGCTTAGAATTTATCCGGCATCCGGAAATACCATGATACGGAGAAAATTTAAGATTAAAAATTTCAGAAAAAGTTCTACGTTGACTTCGGTCTAAATTATCGATTTTGTATACTAAGGAATAACTAGAGGTTAATAACTATTTACCCCTGCCAACCAACCTGTAGAGGAACGGAAAATTAGGCGTGCAGCGGTGAGCCTAACCGTCGCCAGGGAAAAAGGGGTTCCTGAGAAATGTTTCCCGGAATAGCAGAAGGGATTGGATTGGATGATAAATGAGCGGGCCATGGAAGAATGTGGACTGGCCGCAGCCGTAGAAACCTAGCTTCGCGTGTGATGATTTTTCTTGGAGGAAAGCCAAGCGTGTTTCCATCGCATATGCAAAGAATACTGATTCATCTAACGTTTATAATTACTACTAAATTCTATTCTCATCATTGCGATTAGCGCAATGAAAAACGACAGTAATCCTGTAAAATATGGATATAAATTAATCCTTCGACCCCTATGAAGGACAGAAAGACTTACCGAGGGAGGCCAAGAATGGAGCAAATCAGGTGAAATCATGAGGAAAGTTAGAGTGAAGACATTTGAAGGAACGAAGTGGTTAGGTGGTATAGGGGAGAGGAGTGGACAGCTACAGAATACCAATCATCGAGTTGATGACCACTGTTGATTATTTTGATGTGATAGATGAATCCGCTTATGTCGCGAGAGAATAGAATAGAACTCCAAAGATATATTTTGATGGACCAAACAGCATTGAAGGGATAGACCGAGAAAGCCATGGATAAAGTTGGTTCAAGAGTCTCCCAAGAAAGGGAAAAATAAAAGTCTCAAGAACGAGAAATCATGCATGAATTAAGGAATGACGGAAAAATCATAGTTACGCCAGAATGCGGCAGTGCGGAGGAAATCAATGAAAAAGAATACTTATTTTTTTTAGACCTCGGATTGAAACTTCAAGGCTCTTATGAATGAGTCTATTTCTGTGAAACTTCGTCTTAGAAGGAGAATGGAACCAATGGTAACATAGAAAGTGTACCAATGACTTTAAAAAATATTTTTGCCGTCCTCGAATATTGATGACTAATTAATTAATTACGTACGTATTAGGTATACGTACGTAATTAAAGGTACGTACGTATCTGGCGGTGCTAGTCGGTTGTAGTGACGTAATCGCATTCCTTAGTGGCATGTAACCCATTAGATTATTTGCATGTTTGCATGATTAGTGGCATGTAACCAATTAGTGGCATGTAATCTCATCAGGTGATGCTATTCGAGGGGAAAGTATCTGAACTAATAAACTTTAAATTAATGGACTGCGTGGAAGATACGAAGTGGTCTGTTTTTTCCGAGATAATACTGTCCTTACCCAAAAATTATTCTGGAGTCTATGGCCTTAATATACCAACCTACTTACAAATAGTAGTCACAGTCAAAAAGATTTGACCCTTGGAGATGTTCTGTGTCAATTCCTCCTTTAGAAATGGCATGGGTACATCATTCGAAAACTATTGTTACTCAGCTGCTGGTATGCGTTAGGGGGTGAAGCAACTTTTAACGATTACGTCTACTGATTAGAACCAACGGCTGAGCTGGATGATCCATCCACTGCGCAGGCTGTCACCTCCATCATTGGACGAAACGGCGATCGTCAGCAGTTTAGAATCTGAGTGGGGGCTATGGCTGCTTCACCGATAATGATAAGAGCCCGTTTCATGTACACTCCCTGCTGCGGGCAAGCACTCCCATCGGCAGTCCAGGGGGGAGGGTTAGATCGGCACGCCGTCTGTACGTGAATCTACCCCGCCCGCCCCTCGAGACTATCAAGGGCTAACTTACAATTAGAGGGAGACACTTAAGGTAGTTTGAGCGAGATGTTTCCCTAGTCATAATGGAGATGATATTCGAATTTAATTTTTTTTATTTCAGCGTCTGTAAGAAGTATGGAGTAAATATCGTAATATAAATAGCGCTAAAATATAGTTTTATAAATCAAACATTCTTAGAATTAAATAATTATAACCACATAAGTCTCTAACTTGACTCATTTTTTCACACCGTACGGTGAAGACGCCTTCAAAACAGGTTTTTTTGCAATTCTGTAAAAATTACTGCGGTGACTAATTTATTAATTTTTATAAATACTTGAGAAAACGTACAAACTACACACCGTTAGTTTTTGGACGGAATCTAGGTGTAAGAAATTCCAAATTTTTCCTATTTTCTATTTTGATATCACTGGAAAGATAGGAATTTTATTTTTTAAATGAAGTCAGATTCATCAAACTCTAGGTGAATTGATATTTCGCTCACATTACCTGGGGCCAATTACCAAGTAAAGAACACTGGTCCAGCAGTTTGCAATGGAACGCTGCATAAACCACCGGCCTTCGTCCTATTTGGATCTTTGCAAGAACCTGCCTACCACGTGACAATAGCTACTTTATCACGTGGAGCCAATAACATAGCTGTGTTTAGCTAAAAAAATCAGCAGCTGCTTTAAACCGCTAATTGTTTTGGTGTTTTAAGAGCACAACGTACCACATTAAATCGGACGGTCTGGCCCTTTATTATTCCTCATATGGACCCTTGACTTCGGACAAGAATTGATAACGTTCATGATGAATAAAACACTTAGTAATCTTACACATATTTATTGAACTTTGGAGTGTTTGAAGATTCCTCTGTCCACTCAAAACCCTTACTCCCATGCTTTACTTTCTCTTCCCCACCCCACTATATATGTACGATCCAAACCGAAGAACCCTGCAGATGATTATATCACAGAGTGGTGATACGCGTCGTGCCACTCAATAAATCTGTGGAAGATTGCTAAGTGTTTTATCCATCATGAATATTAAGAAATTCCACCATGTCCAGCCAGACACCGTTATGCTTTATTGATTATGTGTTCGTCCCACCTGATACTCTGCCGAAATGAATGACTCGTCGAGTCACCCCATAGCGAGAGTTAGCGGGAAGTTAAAGAGCGGTGACGAACTTCTTATGCCCCTGGGAAAAGGTGCGACGCTAATATTCCCATCGGTAAATAGAAGGAGGATGAATATAAATTCTCATTCTATAGGTATCTAATTCTATAAAGATTATAGGAATTGACAAAGTTGATTGGTGTTTAATTACTATATACAATTTGCAATTAGTTATGTCTGGCTCGTTAAGTGTTGAAATTTGCAATATTGCTACAGATTTCACTGAAAATGTTTGAGTAATTTTTGCACTTAACGGTTTGGCAGTGCACATTTCTTACTTTGTCCTTCTATCAGCTCTATAATTATAGTGCGTTAATTGACCGTAAATAGGAAAAAACAGTGAGAGATGTTATGGCAACTGTCAACTATGCAGTGTGATTTTAGCTTTTCAGCGAGTTGCTTCCGGTAACACTGAGCATATTTTTTATAAAGCGCAAAGCTTTCCTCGACCCTTCTGCCAGCTTAGTCAGGCCATAATGCCATTATTGCCTGGAAAATGTATTTGGTTATGCACGACGCGTTTCGACGTCGTTTGCAAATGAAACGATATATGTACGAAGAAAATTATACACCCACTTGAAAATGGGGCAAAGGGCTCTGTTATATCAAATATATTTGCGTATTTTAAGAATACTTTGTCCACTTAACGAAGGAAATATTTATGTTGATTCTGTGGAGAGAACCGTGAATTGGCAGCGAATCTGAAGTTCCAAGCATATAAGCGTAATTTAAGATGCAACCTCATAAATGTTTTTGGCCCAAATTGGTTTAGGTATCATGCATTCTTTTTTTGAGCTTTCGCAAAATTTTCACCGCAATCTGTGTTTCTCAGTTAGTTGTTAACCACACATCCAATAACGATTTCAAACCCATGGCAAATGAAGTGTCAAGAGATAAGGGAAGAGGAATGCGAGGAATTTGAGGGGTTGGACGGCGATGGGGACGCAGAATGCTTTTCTCGATCCGTTCGTCCGTTGGCGTGGAAGCGGCACAATCATAATGCCCGCCGCGTGGGGGCATAAGAGGAGGACAAACACACCGAGCATAGCTTCTTCCCTTCCCTCCCCTCCAACCCGGATGAGCGGAGACCGTTTTCGACCGTGACGGAAGACTTGTGCCTTCGGGAGCGATGACATCACCCTCCCTCCCCTCGACCCCCTCCTCCCCCCCATGTCAAGGTGTGCCCGCCGCGATATCGCGATTGGGAGGATGACGTCATCGGAGCTATATATAGCTCCGCAGAATGACATAAGGCTCTTCGGTGCGCATGCGCCGCTCATTTCTCACCAGTCTCGGACATCTTCGTGTCCGCATTAAGATGAGGGCAATCCGATTCATTTTGATGATTCGGTTCATGCGGTTTGGTTCATGGCAATGATTCGATTCTTCAAATCCTTCATAATGAACGAAAACTGTGGCAATGTTCGATTTGGTGGATTGCACCAAATCCACGAATCCATTACGTTCGCGTGAGCACACCATCCTATTTCCAGTATTACTACAGCTGTCACGCCGAAGAAGTAATTTTTTTTCTTCTCCGATTCATGATACCATAATTTCTTATTTAATATTCATAAAATACCTTCAGAATTTAAAACTTCTATTGCCCCAAATTAATTGGATATGTATAACTGTGCAGTTCACAAGCCCTGGCTCGTGAACTAAATAAAAATTGTAATTTATTTATATCCTTTCTTTATAACCAGTTTTTCACGGATATTCTGGGCGTACGGTAGGTACTTGGTGTACTGTGTATATACGGTCACTGCAAGAAGGAACTTGCATTAAGTTTTACATTAAGGTTAATTTAGGTACCAGCAGGAACGGCTAATATGTTTCAGGTATATTTCTCAAGATACTTTTCTCAAACATTAGTGAAAGTATCTACAACTTACAACTAGCCATTCATGAGAACTTTAAAACTGCTACCAAAGCTCATTAGCATTTCTAGATAAGAATGTGAATTTACTCTACCTTTTTAAGTTTCAATAGACGAATTTATTTGAAGACCACCTTTCACAATTTACGGTAGCTCAAGAATTTTCATGTTACCAGAATAATATATATTTCTTCGCGAATAAATCATTTATCAGATTCATCTATTCTGAGAACTGGTTAGAGGAAATTCTTATGAATTGCATCAAACTAGTTCTCCTAATTACCATAAATATACTTCCGAATTGCAGGTCAACATCAATTCAACGAAATAAAAATTTCATAATAATTGCTCTTTAATTACGAACTTGAATTTTTTCAGCATCAAAGTGGACACCTTTCTCAGGGTAGCATGAATGAACCTTGTCAGGTATTCATCATTGCTCATGATTCTCCGTCTCGTAAAATACTTCAGTCTGGTAAAAGTCCTAAAGTACCTATCTGATTTAGCAAAGTATTGATACCGAGATCTGATGGATGGAATGTATTCAGAAAGAAACTGTTTCTTAATAATATCTTTGGCGTGCGATATTCCACAGGAGAAAAATCATTCGCCTAAAAAATATCTTTGGCGTCACAGAAAAAAATGTGGGAAACGTTTTATTTAACAATTAAGATGTGAGGAATTGATTTTCCGAGTTATAGAAAAAGCTAATGATTTTTCTGGAAAATGTTTCCTATAAAATTTGCACTTTTTAAAAACAACCTACAAAATGAGCCTAAACTCATCAAAATTCGTCTCAGTGTGATCCGCTTTCAGAAAAAAAATATGGGAAACAAAAAAGAAAGAAGGAGGAAAATGAAACGGATCAAGAGTCTACAGAGCCGGTGAATCACGGGAAAGAGCTGTTGAGTCACGGGGAAGAGCAGGGGAGTCAAGGAAAAGACCTGCAGATCACCACTTGAAAGCCGAAGATGGTCACAAGGCCTGGGTGGCAGAGTGCAAGTACGAAAAATTACGTAATTTTCCGTATTTTATGACGTATTCTCACTTAAGGTCGTTTGAGCGAGATATTTCTCTTGTCATAATGGAGACCATATTCAAATTTTATTTTTTGATTTCAGCATCTGCAAGAAGTATGAAATAAATACTGTAGAATTAATGGCGCAAAGATATAGTTATATATGACCACAATTGTTAGTAATTAAATAAATAAAGCTACGTAAGTCTCTAACTTGACTCATTTTTTCCCGCCGCACGGCTGAAAACCCTTCAAAACAGCAGGTTTTTTTTGCGATTCTGTAAAAATTAATGTGGTGAGTGATAGATTATTTTTTATAAATAGTTGAGAAAGTATGCAATCTACACACTGTTAGTTTTTGACGAAATCTAAGAGCTAGAAGTTCCCAATTTGTTTAATATTCTCCCTCTAGAGCGCACAGCCATTATCTATCCCATGTATATCAGCTTATATTTTCAGGCAAATTGCTAGAAAAGGGGTTCGGAAAGGGGTTGATATTTTTATATAATTGGAAAGGTGATTTTTCTTTAAAATGAGGCCAAATTCATCAAATTCTAGGTGAAGTGATTTTTCGCTCAAACTACCTTAAGTGAAATTACAAAATAACCCCCCAGTTATCGAGAATCGCGGAAGATGTGGGAAGAGAAGGATGAAGCTATAAAAGACGTAGAGGTTGCCTTTCAATTATGCAAACGATGGGAGAGTCAGCATGACACCACTGGGAGAGGCACGATAACGTGCATGCACATGTCGCAGCAATGTAACGTTCTCCCGCGGTGACCCGCCAAACCCAACCAAGGGGTTTATTTTGTAATCTCTCCTTTTTAATCACTCTTTACGGGAAGGCGGAAGACGCGTTTCGCTCTCTTAATGAACGGCTCATGACCAGCCAAAGTCCGTGGAAACAATGGTGGCTCTATTTCACGTTTCTTACGACAGGTGAGATGGAACTAATGAAATGCGGAGGAAAATGACACGGATCAAGAGTCTAAAGAGCCGGTGAGTCGCGTGAAAGAGCTGGTAAGTCGAGGTAAAGATCTGCAGATCACCACTTGAGAGCCAAAGATGCTCACGCCGGCCGTCTGGGTAGCGTAGTGTAACTACAAAAAAATACGTAATTTTCCGTATTTTATGACGTCATTCTCACTTGAGTGAGATTACAAAATAACTTCCCAGAGGGTCAACCTCTCGGTGGACAGCGGACGATGCTGGGCTCGGCTTCCATCGGCGGATGGGTCGTCGATCGCTGGGAGAAGGTCGCGCGCGCTTCGTCCTTGTTTCCATTTCCAGTCGAGTTTCGAAAGTGTTGTGCTCGTGAATTATAGCGAGGCCGTGGACGACGACGCACGCTATGAGGGCAGCACCCACGCGAAGGCTCTTCGACCGACGAGAGGGAACTTTCTCTTCCGTTGCTGTCCTCCTCCGCCGAGGGTTGACCCATTGGCCACTAGAGAACCACGTGTTGGTCCGAGAATCTGAACCAATTTTCACTTAAACTGCGTCCTAGCGAGGTTCCCACATAAATTTCAGCATGCCGTGAAATTATGATGCATTTCATACTGCCGAATTAAAGGCGATGAATTACGAGAAAATTGTCGCGGGAATAAAATTAGCCTTAGAATCTAAAAATTAACCCTAACCAAAAAATTAGGTACAACCGTAGATGGATAGCCCTGTAAACACAAAATGCTGCTGAAGCGCGGCAGCAGCGCAATGTCGCAGCGCTGCAGCCGATGCGGACGCGCTGCTGCAGCGTGACCGATACCTTCAAATTTCCGATATTCCCGTGTCACCAGCGCTGCAGCAGCGCTATTGAAGCGCATGAACAGCGCTTCAGTAACGCTTCCACCACGCTGCGGTAACGCTTTCGTTATAATTTTTAATACATTCCAAATGCCTTATTATTTATGAACTCTAGGCGAACCTCCCATTACCTCTAACCTGACGAGCCACAGCCCCAAAACATTATACTCGACCGTCTCGCCCTTTTCTTCAAAGTATAAAAGGAACATAAAATTAAAAATGCCCCAAATGAAATAACAATCATAACAGCACGTAGAATTATCCTTTAACTTGTTACGAAAATCACTTAAGTGTTCATTTCTAAAGATGATACACTCAAAAGAAGACCAACTCGGCCCGGCATAATTTCACGAGGTACACACAGTACTGTATCCCATGGATTTCATTGAGTCCCCCACGGCTGCGTATGTCGAGAGCCAAATTAATGTACTTTTTTAATGGCTTATCATGAAAGCTACGATGACATATATTGTGCCTTGTGATAAAGCTGAAGTTTATAAAATAATTACGTGATGAAAAACTGTTCACTAAAAGATGCACTTTACGCAGCAACAATCTACAGTTCATCTGAGATATCAATGGTAGTCAGCGCCATCTCTTACTCAATGGTACAACCCATTCCATTCAAACTAGGCGCGAAATGTATCGTGGCTGTCTGCATCTGATGTGGCTCCTAATGCGAGCGCGTGCCCTATGAATAATGTTTTTATCCGACAAATTGTAGAAATTGGAACTGACACCGATAAATACGGGAGGGGCATAAAACTGCGTGTTCCATTCTGAGAACTTCATTTCGTACTCTACATCAACAGTTATCTTTTCAACTTATTTTAAATTATCTCGATACATATGATAAAACAGGAGCCTGAAAATATACTAACACTAACAATTCAATCTTCTCATTGCTTCGTGTTAAGGGAGGAGTAAAAGAGCCCATGTTCTGTCAGCGGTGGCTTCATGCTTCACGAACATGCATCGGTAGCGCTACAGCAGCGTGTTGCTGGCGTGCATCACCCATGCGCTGTTGATGCGCTGCAGCTATACCCTTTGGCAGCGCGCTCCGAAATACCGCTGCGGAGACGCTGCGGCAGCGCTTCCTTAAGTGCGAGTTGCGCGTGCAACCTTGAAACCCTTGTGCAGCGCTGCTGCAGCTTTTTGTGTTTATAGGGAGAATTATTGTCTACGCAGGGGTGGCTCCAGACCAGGGGGGTTATTTTGTAATCTCACCTTTTTAGTGACTCTTAGTGGAAAGGCGGGAGATCCGTTTCCCTCTCTTAATGATCGGCTCACGAACGGTTCGTGAATTGAAGAAGCTTCAATTACCTTATATCAAATAAAAGATGCCGAGACTAGCGAATACCCAGATTGCTCAACATCTTACGGAAGATATCTTACACTGTACATGCCACAAAAATCTAAATACAGTCCAAACTACAAGCGACATGTAAGCGATCACTCAACATTTAAAAAAAATTATGTGCATCTAATTAGTACTCGATTCACAAGCACGGGAAATATCAACCAAGAACGTAGATTTTAAGGCAATATTTGTTAAAATTATGAAATTATGGTATAAATAACTGAATTCCATTCTCCATACACTGGCGGATAGCCACACGAAAACAAAGGTATCAGCAATATTGTTTGGGAAATATTGATACGAAATATATACAGAGATAATTCAAGCTAATAATAGCATAAGCAATTCAAACAAAGCATACCTTCAAGTGCCCAATATATTGGAGTTGAAAATGCTGAAGTTCTTCACGTTTAGCAAATTACAACAATACGATTTAAAATCGTTTGTATCTTTCGCGCCCTTGTTTATTTTCCAACTCAAGCTTCAAGTGGAAACGATGGTGGCTCCATGTCACGTTCTTTATGACAGGTGAGATGGAACTAATGGCAAGCGGAGATAATGAAACGGATCAAGAGTCGAAAGATACGGATCAAGAGTCGAAAGATACGGATCAGAGCGGATGAATCGTCTAAAAGACCAGCACATGACCGGCAGTTCACCGCTTGAGATCCGAAGATGGTCACGCTGCCTGGGTGGCGGAGTTGAACTATGAAAAAGTGACATTTTATGACGTATTCTCACTAAAGTGAGATTACAAAATAACCCCCCAGAGGTTCGGGGGGGGGGGGGCACCAGCGGCTCTTGGGTACCCGCCAGTTCGTGGGCCTCGTCCCGGAAATTCGTAGCAAACTATGTGCAAATGATTTTTGCCCCCTCCCCCCTGACCCCCTTGGGACAGTCAATGAGTATACGTGAATTCAGGTGAGCCAAAGGTCTTTGATTCCATTCCCAGTATAGGGATATTTTTTCTCATGTAAATTTTCGCGTGCTGTGCAGGACGGATTGATGGCCAGAATGACCAGAGTATTTTTGCCTGCATTTCAGGGGTGACCGAAAATAATTGTTTTCCGGCTTTTTTTAAGGAATTAAACCCATTGGTTCTACATGTAGAAGCAATTGTGGAACTTGAATTCCAACAGAATCAATTATATTCACCGCATTTTTTGGATGAATATGCCTACTCTCATGACTGTTAATTATATTTGCTGCAAATAAAACAGAGTAATTCTAATAGCCAGCTAGCTATGGCATGGCGCGTACAACTTATAGTCGCAGTGTGAAGAACGACGCATTTATTTGATAGAAAATGAATGCAGTGACACAGCCAAGATTTCGTTTCCGGGGGTCTATATCGAGTATCCATAATTTCAAGGTTTTTGTTTTAATTGAGATAGTATTCCGTGGCCTTACTCAATAGTGTTTTTTACGTGAAACCATCACTTCAGAGGCCGCCCCAGTGGGGTCAGACGCCTTTTGCAGCCACGTCACTGAGGTACAGACGCTGCGCGGACTGCCATTCGTCTGTCGCCTAACTTTCGACCAATCTGGCATGGGTAACCCTACCATGAGCATTGCTCCCGCCAGTGCAGCTCTAGGGGTCAACGGAGCACGCAACTCCTTCCACCACGACAAGGTTGTAGTCTAAGGGAAGGGGAACGAAATAATCAAAATAGGTACGTGGAATGTTAGGACTATGCTGAGGGCGGGGAAGCTAGAGAACATAAAGGAAGAAATGGAGAGGGTGGGTGTAGACATGGGTCTAGGTGAAGTAAGATGGAAGGATGACGAGGACTACTGGAGCGATGGCTATAGAGTAATATATAGTGGAGGGAATGAAAGTCAGCGCGGGGTTGCATTCGTAATGAATAAGAAACTTGGTAGAAAAGTAGTATATGCAGAACAAGTGAGTGATAGGATAATAATCGTGGAGCTAAAGGCAGATCCAACTAATTTAGTTATAATCCAGGTTTATATGCCTACCTCTAATCATAAAGAGGAGGAGGTAGATGGGGTATGCGATCAGCTAGAGGAAATAATTGGTATGATACCTGGGAGTAAGCACTTGGTAGTAATGGGGGATTGGAACGCGGTGGTGGGTGAAGGGAGAGATGGAAGGCGGGAGGTGGGCGATTACGGGCTAGGAAGGAGAAACGACCGCGGCAAGAAAGCTGTGGAGTTTTGCCGTAGAAATAACCTAGTAATTACAAATAAATGGTTCAGACATCATCCTCGGCGTAGGTACTCTTTGAAGAAGCCGGGAGACACAGATAGGTTCCAGATAGATTATATAATGGTTTGTCACAGATACAGGAATAGTGTTAAAAACTCGCATACTTATCCAGGAACTGATGCAGACACAGACCACAACTTATTAGTCATGAAATGTCGGGTAAAACTGAAAAAGATAAGAATGGGAAGTAGGGTATGAAAGTGGAATACGGAGGCATTAACTGGGGCAATGAAGAAAAAGTATCGAGAGAAGGTGGATGAGATAATGGGTGAGGATCATGGAGTTAGATCAGTCGAAGATGAATGGGGAAGTTTGAGAAACGGAATTATAGAAGCGGCGAAAGCAACGGTAGGCGTTGTGAGTGCAACTAAAATTAGAAAACCGTGGAGCACGAAGGAGATGATAAGGGAGATGGAAGAGAGAAGGAAATGGAAGAGCGTAAACTCAGAGATAGGTAAGAGAAAATACCGAGAATTAAATAACAGGCTTAGAAGAGAAAAAAAGAAAGCAAAAGAGGCGTGGTAGAGAGAGAACAGATCGATTCGTTAGAGAAATACCAAAAAGAGGGAAGAGCAGATGCATTATATCGGAAAGTAAAGGAACTGACGGGTGGTAATGAGGGAAGGGGAATTACAACGATAACATAAAAGACGGGAAAGGTGATCGTAGAACCGAAAGAGATCCAGGAGAGGTGGAAGGAGTATGTTGAGGAGCTGTATGGTAAAGAAATAAGGCCAAATATGTTAGATATAGAAAGGGAAGACGATGCCGACAGAGATGGCATCGGACCAGGTATCCTAGATAGCGAACCAAAAGAGCTTTACGAGACATGAAAAGGAATATAGCGGTGGGAATATATGACATACCTGCAGAGTTTTTTAAAGAACATGGGTAGGAACGGAAGAGGAAAACGTTTTGCGCTTATTCATAGGATTCATGAGGATGGAGTGTGGCCGGAAAACTTCGCGAAGACTGTACTAATTCCTATACCAAAGAAGAGTAAGGCAAAAACTTACGAAGACTATAGGATAATAAGTTTAATATCCCACGCGGCCAAAGTAGTTCTAAGAGTTATAAACAGAAGGCTAGAGAATAAGGCAAATTAATACCTGGGTGGCGATCAGTTCGGGTTTAGGAGAGGGACGGGAATGCGAGACGCTACAGCGGTGATGAGGACGCTAGTAGAAAGAAACGTAGAGTATGGGCGGGACGTTTTTGCGTGCTTCGTAGATTTCGAGAAGGCGTTTGATGGGGTGGAATGGACGAAATTAATGAGTGTGTTGAAGAAATTAGGGGTCAATTGGAGGGACAGGCGTCTGATTCGGAATTTGTATATGAACCAGACGGCGCAGGTTAGGGTAGTCGATGGAGAATCGGGATGGGCCATGATAGGACGGGGAGTGCGGCAGGAGTGCCCACTATCACCGTTGCTTTTTAACGTATATTCAGAAGAAATGGTAATGGAGGCATGGGGGAGGAGGAGGTAGGAATAAAGTTAGGAAGGGAGCAGAAAAAATCAGTGAGATTTGCAGATGATCAAGCATTAGTTAGTCAGTCTGCCAAGGGGTTACTGTCAATGGTGAATGCGTTGGAGGTGCAGTGCGAAAATTATGGGATGAAGATCAATCACAAGAAAACGAAAGTAATGAGATTTTCTAGAAGTAAGAAGGCGGGACTGAATAGAAGGGTGGAAGGACAGAAGATAGAGCAGGTCGAGTAGTTTACGTATCTGGGTAGTATTTTGGAGGAGAATAGGTTTAGTGGTAAGGACATCAGATGCAGAATTGCGCTCGCTAAAGAAGCATTTTCGAAGAGAAGGGAATTGATGAGGGGGGTCTGCGAAGAGACGTAATGAAGAGGCTGGTAAAAACTTTAATATGGAGCGTGACGCTATATGGGTCGGAAACTTGGTCATTGCGAATGGAGGATGTGCGTAGACTTGAGGCGTTTGAGATGTGGGTTTGGATAAGGATGGAGAAGGTGAGCTGGATGGCGAGGAAGAGGAACGAGGAGGTATTGGATATGGTCGGAGAGGAGAGAAAGCTTGTGGCAGAGGTTAGGAGAAGGCAGAAGAGATGGATGGAGGAGGTTTTGAGAGGAGAGGGCATGATGAAGAGAGTGATAGAGGGGAAAACACTGGGGAAGCGTGGAAGAGGAAAGAAGAGGATAGGAATTCTGGACAAAATAAGAGGAAGTAGAAGATATGAAGAAGTGAAGAGGAATCTAATAGTGGGCCATCCTTAGGAAGGAAAGTGAGACAATGTCTATGAGGTTGGGATGCAGAATGGGGACTGTCCAAGAACCTACCCATCAGCTGGTAGAATACTTGAATGATGATATCGAGTATAAGCATCGTGGATGTGCGAAAATTTTAGAAAAACAAGAGCGAAATGGTGTGTTTAGGTAGTTGATAGTTTATTTAATCGCCACTGTGGTGTTACCACCGTTTTAAAAAGATTTTGCTGTGAACATTTCTAATTGAATACAATATCTACGGTTTTTCATGTTTGGAAATAGCAAACATATTAATTGGAAAAGTTGTTCATGATAAAGAATAAATAGAATCACCATTTGTTGTTTTCAACTTTTTCCTTTAGTGCTCTTTATTAGAATAATACATTCACAATTGGAGGGGAAGGGGGGGGAGGGGTTCAAATTTCATACAAATCACTGAATGCAAATTAAGTTCAGAATGGATGTTATCAGCAAAAGTTATTCTGAGAACCCCAAACTCCCTAATCGCCCCTCAAACCCATTAGAGGAGGAGGAGGATGACATTCCCTCCAACTCATCTGAGTCTAATTTGAAAGAGGCACCGCCGGGCTCTCCCAAAAGGATGTAGTCTGACTTGGGGGCCTCTGCCATCACCTCGGGGAGAGTCACATCGAAAATGAAGAGGCTCCCAACAAACCACAATCTCAGCAGTGAAGCTAGGAGGAGGAGACGGAAAGAAAAGCTGAGAGCTGAAAGGGTGTAGGGGGATCAACACACACCTCTGCCAGAGGGAGTACTGCGACAAGGTTACCGATAGGGTCCCAAAGCAAGGGGAGAAGTCGGCTATGACCCCCAAAGCAGCACCTAATAAAAGGAGCCAGACTCCAGGGGACATGCCCATGGATGAGGATGCCAAGAGGGCCAAGACTATGTCCAGGCCTTTATATGCCGAGGCAATGAAGGACCTCAGAAAGATGGCCATAGTGCCCGTAGGCTACCTGGAGATGATGATGAAGGAGGAGTTGCATATAACTCTAGAGAAGCGACTGGAGAAACTCTGGGATGATATCCCAGAAGGCCAGGAGATTCAGGTGTTCAAAGTCACTAGACCCATCAATGGTGCCTTGGAGATTGCCTGTGGCCATGACCACTCCTCTACCTGGCTTGAGGAGGCAGCTAAGAAGATGGGATTCATTGAAGGGACCAACTTCCAAGCAGTTGAGGCAGACTACCTCATCAGGAGGATAAGAATGATGGTGTGGGTCCCTGGACCCTGCAAACCAGAATTATTCTCTCACCCTCCCCATTCCTCTCCCTGAAACTCCATCCTCCATGTATCCTGCCCTCCTTGCCAGTACTCCACCTCACATGTCAATTCAGATCTCCTGATAGTATCACTCATTCACTTTCAGGTTTCCCTCAATTCATCATCACACATGATGAAATCAATCATGTTTGTGGTGGAGCCCTCTGCTACGAAGTTCTGCAGCTCACCACATAGGCGCCACCTGGTTGACATCTCCTACTTGTAGTAACCAACATGGGCACGACCGGGGCAGGGAATCGCTGGACTAAGAGAGCAGGGCAGTCAGTAACCAACCTCTGCCACGAACTACGTACAGCATCCCTGGCCACATACTGCCATTACTCTTGGCCTCACTGTGACGCCTGAAGAACCAATAAACGTGGTCCTTAGCAGTCCTGTGTATTCTTTATGAAGTGTAGTACATACAACCTGATCTACTTCCCTTCAATGCTCATACAATCATCCCTTTGCCATGTATGCAAATGAATAAATACTCTTCTTCTTGAACCGCATACATTCGAGACAATCTTATTCCATGCACGCACTCGCCAAGTTTTCACCATCATTATTATTAACAGTCTAGGATTTGTTGAGCAGGTTAATTAATTATTTTTCAGTGTGGAACAATCTCATGGCCATAAAGCTTAAGCTTTATATCAGATAATTTTGTCTTAAAAGTGTAGTTTAATTAATCTCACAGTTCGTCTTAAGTCCAGCATTCATTGAGTAAGTCAATTTAATTATTTGGTGTGTGGAACAATTTCATGGCCATCATTTCTTAAGCTATTACAAATTGTTTTATTTAGTAAATTACTTTCATAAGGGAGAGTAGGCAAACATCAGATACCTACTATTGACTAATTTTGAGGATACCGGGACTAGCCATGGTAGTTACCTTTACGGAGTCACCCGCAAGTGCACATAAGTGCGATATTCCACAGAGGAAAAATGGAGGATGGAGGAGGAGGAAAATGGAGGAGGAAAAATGGAGGATGAAAAAATGTCTAGCAGTTCTGACTACCATGCTCCTATAAAGCCACCAAATTATCCACAGGGGAGAAGGACGCCTCGGTAGCTTAACTGGTTAAAGCACTCAGCGCGAAATCAAGGGATCCGGGTTCGAATCCTGGTCAAGGCGAATGATTTTTCCTCTGTGGAATATCGCACCTACTTTTGAGTTTAAAATGTAGCAGGGCTTATCTTTATCAGAGATTTTATAATAGATAGGTACCAGACTATAAAATTTGATGCAATTCAAAGAATTTGAGTGGCAAAAGGGGTGAGAAGCAAGCCCTTTTCAGTGAAATTCAAGTTGGATAGTGTAAGGAAGGCAACTGGTGACAACAATGAATATTTTATGATGTATGTACCTACATTTTATGCTATTGGGTGAAAATTAAAGTTTGTGTGGATATTATAATTGGAGACTTTGGCTGTTACATGGATACAGAATGGATATTAGTTGCTTCTGGAGTATTGTTTGGTGATGCACCTTAGGTGAATTAGAGTTCATTTTGAGAGGCAAAGAAGGCTAAATGCATGCATCTTCCTTCCTCCAGTTTTTTTTTACACATTATCAATAAAAAGTCAATGCTGAACATTCGAAGCACAGCCATTACCCCCTTTTAATAAAAACCATCTAGGAATTCCATGTAAATGCTGAACAGCAAAAGCAAAGGAGCTACATCCATTTAGTAAAAACAACCTCGGAACTTAATGTGTCCTCCAGACTTAGAACACATTATGAAGCAGATTTCAGTGAAAAGAAAGCATTCAAAAAAACCAGTTTGTATTGATAAACAGAGTTACACATTCATGTAAGCTCCTCACACATTTTTACAATATTATCAAGATAGAGCTCATCACTGTCAGAAACTTGGTTCTGCGGCTCTGATTTAATGGTATGTTTCAAGCATTCGTAAATAGTAATAGAATGGCTGAGTGATTCATTACAGTTTTCCAAAAATAGTCTCCAATGTTTCTGAAAATAATAAACAATTTTTTACTCATCACTCTTTCTACCTTATGCAACGCACATAAGCATTTATAAAAATAGGGAAAAGGCTTTCCATTTAAAAAATTGAAGTATAAAATATACAACAACATAAGTAAATATTATGGACAAATTTCTTAAGTGAATAAACTCAAAAGATAAAAAGATTTCCTCAAAAGATAGTGTCACAGTTAGTATAGCATCGTATTGCTAAAATAAATTGCCAAAAAAGACTCAAGATAATCGGATTGGTTAGCAGGGTATTGTGGGTTCATTGCATGTACTGATTTTGAGCAGCTTCTGTTTGATTCTTGAAACCAATCTTCAGGGATGGAATTTGAGACCACAGATTTTGGAAAGTCTCAGCCCCCACCCTAAAGGCCTATTTCTTTGGTATGAACATGAGATGATATGATTACTGGTACATAAGCAACGGTAGATTACCCCTGTAATTCCTGGTAAAATAGGAAAAATGGTAGTCATAAGATATTCCATACCCACCATACCCCCGGAAAGTAGCAATCCGCCTGCCCCAAGACAATGCCTTATTCCACCCCTGTTCATATCTCCAAACATATCACATGCTTTGACTCCTTAGGATATTATGATTTGAGAAAAGGACAATATGCATGCTCAATCCACATACTCTTGACTTTCTTCTCTGAGAGAAGTAAGGAAAGACAGAATGAAAAAGGAAAATAATATCTCTTGCCTTTGCAACATCAAACAAAAATGGTCATGTTGTTTGTTTTTTTTTCAATCATTGCGATTACACAAATGATATGGTATGCAGTCACTCACACGAGTGCTGAGATATACACCAAAGCTGGTGAACTTTGCCATGAAAAAATCATTTTACTTGACCGGGATTCGAACTCGCATCTCCCAATTCCCGGTCAGGTATGTAGCCAGTGTAACTGGCAAACACACCTGATGGGCAATTGGGAAATCCAGGATCGAATCCCCGTCAAGTAAAATGATTTTTCCATGGCAAATTTAACATTCATTGGTATATTGCTTAATTGTGTTGTTTAATTCACAAAATATTAACATTTTCATATCAATTTCTCTTTATGTGCTCAACTACAGCTAATATAAAAGACAAATGCCAGAAATAAAAATGATAGGAAGTTATATCGATTGCATGGTAATATTACTGCATTTATATAATGGAAGAACAACTAATACCCACAATACTCGGCTGAAGATCTCAAAACACATTCACTGGGTTCCAATTGTGTATCCCCATCTCATTAGAGTAGTGCCACAAATGTTTTACATGGTTTTTTCCTACATGGATGTTAGGTTCCATACACTTTTTTGAGATGTAGTTGGAGCAACCATGACAGATAGCTAGGGTTAATGATGTTAAGACCAAATGAAACCCAGGAAGAACACTCAGGTCAAAAGGACATCAAAGACAGTCTTAAAGATGGTAAAAAAACCATCTCAAGACCATGGTCAAAATAACTGATTTCATGCGCTTGATCGTGACCTAAGTAGGACCTTTCATTTTAAGACATCTTTTCATTGGTTGAAAAGACGTTGAGAAGTCGTCTTGCAGATTTACATTGTGTGCATACTTGATATAATGTAATGCTATTTGTTAAAAGGAGCCAACCCGAAATGAAAATTTAGTGAGCATTTGTGTTAAATTATAAAAAGTAATAATAATGTACAGTCGCCGCATAAAGTCTGGCGACATCGACAAAAGCACCGAATAAGCGAAACTGCGAAACTACGATTTTTTGTGGCTCCACTGATTCAAATGTGAGGGGTGGGGAGGGGAGATAGAGAGGAGAGAGGTGGGAGAGAGGTGAGAAAGTGGCCAGAGTAGTCACAAATCGGAAATTCGTCTTCGGGGCTATTGAATTAAGGGGATTAAGTTTCCGATGTCGCCAGACTTTATGCGGCGACTGTACATCAGAAGATAAATTTTTATTGTTAAATATAGAGATATATGCTGTTGAATGACTACTTGCATACATGCCCAAGTCGTACTTCCTATGTAGACAGCATTTTCCATAGCAACCATGGCTCCTAATAAGTGGCAATAATTTACCTGACACTTTTTCTACATTAGTCTCTTCCAAATATTAAAGGAACTAGGAAAGCCTTGAAGAAGGCACAATAGAATTACCATGAAAAATATCTGACTGGCCAAAGCTCCATTATATATGATAAAGCTCACACGCACACACACATAGAATGATCATTTGAGTGTGGCAATATTTAGGAGATTCAAGAAAAATACGTAAATATTAAGTAACTCTACATATTGCAAGTTTATGGTATTGCTGCAGCTGCTATTTTTTGCAATAAAGAATACATTATACTAGGTTAAAAGCAAGATTCCCACCTATGAATTTCTGATGGTTTTTTCAATCGCTGAAGGATCATTGTAAGCATTCCATTGAAAGAAGTTGCTAAAAGAATAGTGAAAGAAGAAATTTCTCTTCCAAGAGAAACCTCACACTCCCTTCCCTCGTTCAATTTTTTTAATGTTTGATTGAGGTATTAACCTTCACTCTCCTGATCCAGTATAATTCTCATTCCATAAGCTACAATACAACACAAGGATTAAGGGTGCAGCACTCACTTTCCTTAGACTATATGAAATAACATACACAATGGAATTTTATTTCTTGTTTATTTTCCCCATTGTCACTCTTGGACCCTATACAATTTTATTTCATCTAATGATAATGTTAATGATAGTGATCATAATAATAATAATGTTAAACATACAACAAATTTACTTGGGGTAGTCACACAACCACTGGAAAGATTTTCTAAACAGAACAATTTTGAACACAGGATATTGGAGACCACGGCAGTTGATGTGGCCATAGTAACACTTCTCACATGACTAGCATCACATATCAACTTCAGCATCTGCATTTAAAAAGAAACTAAACTCACATGAGCACATACTATGTATGAGGATCATCAGCGAGCAACAGAAGTATTCCCCAAATAAAAATAATCGCTTCCTAGAGTCATGCATTATTACAATGATTCTTCTCCTCATATACTTGAAATCTACCCCCTTGCCCACTTTCGTCATCACCATTATAAATACTTGGTTTTTAAAAAAGAAAGTCTGTCTAGGCATTAGTAAAATCATATTACTCAAAATGCAACAGAGTTTGTAGAGATATCTGTTTTGTATAGAGCAAATGTCTATTTAAAATATCTTAATCACCAATCACAAAAATATTTGTTACACACACTCATCTCAAGTAAACAAACTCTAGATCATGGGAAATGCCCAAGGCCACTACAATTGAAAGTTTAAAAAAATCTCATTAAAACCTGTACAAATTTGTTGATTGACTACTTTGCACACTTTATGTAAAATTTTGTAATGCATGCAAGATACCGGGAACATAGTCTGAAAGGTCGACAATACCTATCTGGTGAAGTACGTCACATGAAAACATTTAAGGAAGGGTTGGGGGAGAATTGAACTCAGAGTAAACACGTACTTCAATGATCAAAGTGCCAGAGGGGCTTTCGAAAGAAACCATCGCTACCAACTCCCTTTGACACCACTGCTGAAAAGTTACAGACACAGCCACACTCGTACCGACAAAGACACAATCATACACTGGTCAATAAACAATGTCCATTGTCTGTCAACAAACTTAAAAATCCCTCTTATCACTAAAGGTCTTACTTATAATGATAATTATCTTAAAAATAAAATAATAATAATAGCTTAGGAAACAAAGTATTACTCAACTCCCTTACCATGGTTACAATTTCATCATCAAACTTGCAGCCCAATATTTTCATCAAAATCTACATTTCCATTCACATTTTTAATACATCTTTGTATCAACATTGTATAATTTCATATTCAACACAATCTCAGAGAATACAATTGAGTGGGGCACATGGTTTCAATTGATATGTTTATAAGTGGTGTTTCAATTGCATAATTGGCATGTTGATTGTCTGTCTCGACAATCTTCTCCTCTCTCTCCCTACACTCCCTCCAACCGTTCTCGCTCACACAATAAAACTTAAAAAAGAGCAGTACTTGAGGAGGGAAAAGGCGCTTTTTTTGAGTTGCGGCAAGTTCTGCACTTCACACCCCCTCACTCCTGTCAGCCTCACCACGGATTGTAAATATATACATTTATTATATAGGTATCACATGATTCCTGCAGCTAGCAAAATTGGCTCAAGAGCATTAAAATTCTCACCTGTCTTTTTTTTATTAAATGGCAAGGGAATATAAAAACATAATCAAGGACATGGCATCTGTGAGGGTCATCATTTTGGTCTGGCTCTTTGGTAAAAACTTGAAAGCTTGTTTAATAATATACATAAAGACTTGACCCTCACAGAAAACCAAATTATAAAATAAGTTATTAATGTTGAGCTCAAGGCTTTTAGCTTAAAAAGAAATGTCATCTAAAGGCAAGATTAAAGAAGGAATACTAATTAGACAACATGTAAGTAGCGTATCACGCCACCTTACAAAGAAAAATGAGCAGCAGAATAGAGCAAACAAGCCCAAAATACTGAATTCAAAATAGTTTCAATAAATAAGTAAATGAATTAGGTACACCCTAAAGCTAGACTTGAGATATGATAAACTCATCAAATCATAGCACAGATTTTAAATGATCATGGATGCAGGTTCGTAAGCTTTTCAAATGCATTTCAAATCACCCAACATCTAGTTAGTCAGTGCTTGACTCCTATTGACAGTCAGTCATAACAATTGCTTCCAAAGTTAACAGTAAAACAATTTTGTGAACTATCAAATACCAAAACTTCCATTTAGTAAATAAATTTATGTAAAAGGCTTACTCCTTATCTTTTTGTAGACATATTTATTTGTATTATTATATATGTAATCAGTTCCACTTGCATACAACATGCACGCACACAGAAGCGATACTAAGGCAACAGATTTTTCCCCAAGTCGAAAACACAGCACGGTCTCAAATCTTAAACATTACACAACAGACTTTTATGTGTCTTTTGGTTTGCAACATTGTCATTTTTTTAAACATTGGATTGTTTCCCTGCCATTTTTTTCATCTTCAGGAGCAGGATCTATCTATCTCTCTGACCTTTTTTGATACACATGTTTCACACTTGACACCCTGTGATATGCAACACTTCAGATACATTTATATGTATATGTTTATATAGGCTAATTCGTCACATAAATTTGTCATCTCCCTAAGAGAGCATTCATTTTTCCTTTGAAACCTTTTTTTTTAAAAAAGGCTTTCACCTGATGACAGCGAGGAACTACTCTACGTTTGAAGAAATCATTATTTTTGACTAAAATTTTTGCTAGTAAAATTTCACCCTTGAGCCCTTCTGCAAATCTACTCTTTAAGACAAAGACAAGTAGCTCCAAAATCAAAATGATTATAAAGTACAAGGTTCGGATTGCATGTTAACAATTTTATATATATGTATATATATATATATTTATATTTAAAAGCTGATATGTATTCATTTTCACACGTGTATTACGTAAAGAGAAAGAGATGGAGAAGGATTCCACTCACTTTCAAATATGGATATGAGATATTCTTTCACAAGCATTGAGCTGCATTTTTTTTTAAATGTTGTCTTTCACCAGAGACCAACAATGGACGGATTATGTCAAAAAACAACAATCTATTTGCAATCAGTTTCAAAAGCTCAAGTTTTTCTTTGCATCATGATGTTTATCGTTAAATGGAGAATATTTGATCCACAATTCTAGTGAGCAACTTGCCTCACCATTTTCCTAAATTTTATTTTCATGACAAATACAATTTACTTGGACATCATTCCTGATGTGTAGCTTTGGAAATGATGCAAATGGATTCTGCAGACTCCTTCAGTATAAAATTGGTGGCAGGGTAAGGCTGGCTTCCATGGGGGACATTAAAAGGTCTCATCATTTCATTTTCCTAATACAAGACAAATGTTGAAACCAGCAAGGCTTTGCGTAGCTTGCTGAATAACTTCCTGAAATAATTACCCACAAGAGCGGAGTCAAGCTTATAGAAAATTTTAGCGACCAGAGATGAAAAAAAAATAATTTTGAAGCATTTACAGAATGACATATTCGTCAACATCCTAATAGGATGTGCTATGAATTGCCAGAGAACAACTTCTCTCAATTAATAACAATAAGGACTCATCCTTTCAAATAGAATGCACATCTACTGTTAATATTTTTTAATAAATTCATAACAAAGAATAAATTAGGTTTCCCACAAAAAATAGAATCAATTAGTTTAGCAAGTTTTTTTGTCGATTGCTTAAGAAAGGATTAGTCAAAAGGTGTGCATCACCTTGTAATGTTCATTAATTCTTTTGTATCTAATTTTAAGTTCTACAGCCAAACCCTCTGCATACTCCTAACATTACAAAAATAACAATTTGATGAAATAAATACTAGTTAACATTCCTTCAACACTTAAGTCATCATCACTTGGTCAGAGGTCAAAACACCTTCATTCCCAAAGAGGAACCAAAGAACAAGCCAAAGTAGAAGATAGAACCCTAAAGTCCCTCCATGAGTCGCAAACCCAATCACCAAAAAGAATCTTCACAAGTTTCTTATTAACAAATTTTTCCAGCATCTTCTTTTGTCATTAATATCACATCAAACTTTACACAAAAAGCAACTAGTAGGACAAAACTATTAATTTTCCCAAGTACATATTAACTCCTGGACTCATTGATTCTACATTACATTATAATTACTATAATAGTATTTTAGCAACACACTACAGGATTCACTTACATTTTCGAAAGCAATTTTCCTCTTACAAGCCCTTACCTTCATCTCTTTTGCTATGAATAAATAAAGCCCTGATGCTGTGGGACTGCCTCCTCTGAAGAAAGAATAGCTGCTGAATTGGCTCGGCATAAATAAAATGAAAAAGACCTGCACCGAGCACGAGTTTATATTCAGGCCACTATCATTCTGGCCAATGACTTCTTATTAAGTTGCTAATTAAAACAACTGTTCCCTCCTCCTCTGAGGCTCTAAAGTCTAGGCACAGGAAAAATAATGTTTTGACAATGCTACATCTTCTTTCTTTCAGAAAAGAAACCCTTGGTTCATTTCGAGTAATGCCCAGTCGACCTACCCCCTACCATTGGGCAGATATGCAGACGCACACACACAGTCACTCTTTCACTGACGCAAACACAAGTACACCCACAAATGAAAACGCCTGACAACATCTATATACAACAACACATCAGACAGTCTGCTCGGATGCAGACTCATGTTTAACTGTTCCTGTTACATGTTGTATATTTTCCTTGCAACTTTAATCTTGAAATAGTATTCATTAATCACATTAGAGAACAGCAGCAGTATCATACAAGTGGTAAAATTTGAAGGATGGATGGCTGATATTTTGTTAGACAGTACTTATTTACTTTTTTTTGATATGGTTCAAAGTGATATGTTCCTCGGCTTTCATGGCACAGGCAGAGTAACAAGCTTTGGGCTAGAATGGCATCCTGTGCAAGCGACAACAAAGGATTTGCCTGACCCCCGCATGTGCACGCAACATCCTATGACGCAACGCATCTCTGTGCGTCTATATTCTGTGCTTGCAATTAGTGCCTGGCCATGCCGATGCCCAGTGCGGGCTGGGCCCCCTTCTCTCCCTCTTCTGATAAAAACCCGTATTGTAGGCGCTTGTTAGTTAGGTTAAAACATTTTAAAAACGGTTTATTAATATTGAAAAAAATTCCTTTGTATCTTAGTCTTCAAAATATACCATCACTGTCATTCTTAATTTTTCATCTATTGATATACATATAAACTCCATCAAATATTTTTTCATTTAAATTTGCCATTAGGCACATGCAAAAAATGAGGCTAAAGAAGAGAGATGTTTACGATTTTGTGGAGAGCCAAGATAAAATATAAGACTCCTGTCTCTTCATTGTAGTGAGTTTCTTTATACTCCATTTTTGCTATGAAAAGTCATGTATTAAGTGTCTTCAAACACATGTTATTGCTATGATTGAAAAAATTAAAGCACATGCATTGTAAACATAGTATACCATTTAGTTTTGGTATTATGAAGAGTCTGCCTATCAACAAAAGGCTTCAGCAATGGAATATATATATTTTAAGCTCTCATTTTAACTAAATACTTTTGCAAGATTTTTTTATCAAACAAATTCACCCTATTTTTCCAAAATCATTCACATGTTCATGACATATCAACCGCAAGGTTGACTTCCAAGTCAAAAATCTGGGTCTATATTTAAATATATGTTTACATATGTTAATTAATATTTACTCACTATTCACCTTATTAAGTCTCAACCATGAACAAATCAACAGGCTAATGATGCTGCCTCTAATTATATTAAATGTTTATCTACCAAAGTTTTAATTTACTTCCACTAGTCTTTCGTCATGAAAAGGTATTTTATTATCAAAGTAGAGAACATAAAAAGAGCTCAAGTTTTTTATAGGGCACCTTTGGTAAAGAGAAATCCTTCACAAAACCCTTCAGCCCCAATACCCAAAAACCTCTGTATCTTGCAAACCCCTAAACTCATGGTATCATCTCTCTTCGAAATAAACACATCAGCCTCACTGACTATCGTGTATGTAGTGCCACTCTCCCTCTCTGAGTTCTCCCAAAGAGTGGCATCAAAACCTCGTCACCTTTGCTGTTTCTAAATACCATTCTACTTACAGACTCAGTGATGAGGCAACGCTTGCAACAGCACGAGAGCGGTTTGAAAAACTACCCTTAATACAACAAATGCATGGAGAACAGTCATGTTAGTTCTAGATGATTGTCTTTTAGACACTCCAAAATGCAAAAGCATTTCCATCCTAAGGGATGTTCTAACCTTTCCATGAGGGATTCAAATGAGGTATTGATCAAACTTTGATCTTATTGCTGTTGTGATGTGTTGCCATCCTGACAACTGACCGATTAATTTGGCTAGGAAATTTCAAGAGGGTTCTTTTTGTATGCACGTACGTGCAAAATTGACAACCGGATGAAATGCCTCGGCACACCTTGGGTGCTACCTTTAGGTGACCATTGAATGCATGCGTGGCCCACGCATACAAATGCGCATGAATGCACCAAATTGGGGCCCTTTCCACCCCCACGACGGCACCATGCCCAGGAGTCTTCTCAGCATTGTTCTCTCACAGGAGTGCGTGCCTTTGGAGCGTGTTGCCTGGAGACGATGCTCATGCTTGCTGTAACACACTTCGGGGAGGGAGCACTTTGGGCTGACTCCAGTGCACAACTTCACTCGAGTCAACGATGCCACCAAGGACTTCTCCCATTGCTTCTTGAAATCCAACATCATGGCTTAGGAACCTCATTATACCAACCATGTGTTTAAACCTTGTCAGGGCTTATATCAACATAGGATTCGGGACAAGAAGTCTTTCATAAAGCTAATTACCCAATCCTCCATTCCAAAATTCTTGAGTTTAACAAATGATCCCGAGATTGTCCCATTTTTGGCAGGATTTGCCGTAACTATCTGAAATATATAAGGTAGAAATTGACTTCATTAATCAAGTGTTAAGGAATAATACTACACTTGGATAAAACTTGGGATATGGAATGAACCCCCAGGTTCATTCCATAGCTGGGGGTTCGTTCCATACCCCAAGGAAAAGTGGAGGTTCATGGATCTCGTCCCAGAAATTTGTAACAAACAATGTGCAAAATGGCGTGTTATAAGTGGTTTGGAAGCAAACGTTTGCCTTTTAAGAAGAGCAAGTTTTTACTAATTTCATATTTTCATTTTAGATTACCACTAAGATTCGATTAATTCTAAAATTATTTTGATTTACTTTCGAATTTAGCTTGCGGTTTTAATTAACGTTTTAGTTAATGTAAATGTACCTGGATTTTAAAGTAAAACGACCAAAACTTCAATAACAAAAAAGCAACAAAATAATTTAGGCTTTTAATTTAAGGTGTATGACAAAGAAATACACTGGGTTTTGGGGGGCCAATTGCCCCCCCCCCCCCTTGGGGCAACCAATGAGTCTCCCAGAATCACCTTGAATTTCTCACTCTTGGAACGGACTTCTGGAACGAATACCTTATAGTAATTCGCAATCATAATAATACGCGCATCATCCGACAACTCACCTCATCCGCAGTGTGATGAGCACCTCCCCCCACCACCGATCCCCGCAGCAGCCGTGGACTCGTCAGGGCCGCCGGGGGCGGGAGGGGGGCCCTGGGGCTGGAGGCCGTCATTGGAATGTGTTCTTGGTCGTCGTGGGGGCGGCGCAGGTGTCGGTGCTCCGCGGCGATCAAGCGGGGGCCTCCACGGAGATATGGTGGTGTCGTCGTCCGCCCCTGTCTCCGCCTCCCGCCCCCACCCGGCGGAGATGGCTGGCGCCTACAGGGTGGGCAGCCCCACGGCGCCGCCCCCGCCTCCCAGCCCCCCGCCCTCGCCCCACCAGGCGCCGTCCCCGCCCCCGGGCGATATGCAGCTCCCGTCCGGAATGAGCCCCAGGCGGCAGAATCCGAGGAAGCTGCGACAAAGAGAAGAGATCGGGTCAGATCGTCAACGTCCACAAACAACCGCAACAAACACAAACAAATGCGCTTTCGCCACAGTGAACGAGACCCGCGTAGGGTGCTCATTAAAAAGGAATGGCATTTAGCTGATCATTTCCACCGTTTCTGGAGGTACTTTGTGAAATCTCATGGTTGGATTGGCAAACTTGGTGTGTCAAATTAGATATAACGTCTACTTCATCCCCCCACAGCAATCGAGAGGGCAAAAGGTAATGGGGTGTAGGGGGGCTGGAAATACATTCTTCATCAGTTTAATTTTAGGGGGTGTAAATAGAATAGGAAGCGTTCTCGATAGCGACAATTGTAACAAAACCCACAAATCACAGATGTTGAGTTATTCCATATCAATGGATCTTGTTGTGACTGTGAATGAACAAGGGATAAAGGAAAAAGTAGCATGTTTATCTGAGCGCTGAAGTCTGCTTGTATTATTATGTCATTCAGCTATTAGGAATAAAATCACTTAGCAGTTTTCCACTTTTTTTCTATTAAATATAGGTTTATGCGACCGGTTTCGATGTATGACATCATTGTCAAGCACGGAACCGTGCTTGACAATGATGTCATACATCGAAACTGGTCGCATAAACCTATATTTAATAGAAAAAAGTGGAATACTGCTAAGTAACTTTATTCCTAATGAACCAATTCCACCACATCTGCCCGAAGACAACTTTATTCATTCAGCTATGTTCAAATATTCCGACATTTTCTGAGTTGGGGGCTCTTGGCCAGGCACCCGTATCCGAAAGGGGGAAGATAAACTCCTTCACAGTCAACGGTGGTAAAGCTGAATGAGGATGATTGCGGCTCATGCGCCGCATTGGCATGACTTAGGAGTCTTACAGGTTCCTTAGGCTTGACTTTACCTTCAGCGAAGGGCAAAGGGTTTGGAAAGGAAGGCTCTGGAATTGGTTACAATGCAAACCTTAAACGAGTGAGACGAATTGAAAATCCGCCTTCCCCGAGGGAATTGCAAAAAAAAACATCGCGAGCAATGCATTCAAACATTCCCGCCCAACTAATTGATACGACGGATGCGACCCTGCCGACTTCTATTGGAAGGAGAAGTGGGTATCGAGGGTCATATACATTATGTACCTACTACTACTAGTAGAGCAATGTTACACATGGGTAGACACGGCCTAACTTCTGGAATAAAAAATTCACGGCGATAATTTAGATCGTGAAACTTTTGGTATGCGTGAATTAAAACTGGAAGATTATCTCATAAATGGATGACGTTTAAGGCTATAGGCAATTACATGCTTGAATTACAAGAGGGATTCCAAAATCATTACATTACTTAGAACGGAAAAAAAACCTATAGCTCAGATCAGCCGTCCCACCAATATTGATATCTGCCGACGAATTCAGCACCTCAGAAAATGCTTTATCTTTATTGTACAACTCAGGAAGGATTCTAAATTGGAAGGGAGCTTGTTAAGACAAGATTTTCTTTAGGAAGTACTTCGCTCTTTATGCTAATATCTTTAAATCAGATGAAGTTCCTCACTCTTACACAGCCTTTTTTTCAGCACTATGAAGAATTTGGGCAGAGAAAAGGATGCAGAGAACATGCATATGAACGAGCGTACCACTTACGTGTGATCTCATGAGTATCAGACGTTCTCCAATGCACGCTCAATCTCAAAACACAGACACACAACGGCACAAGCACGCTCACGGAGGAATATCGTTCAGAATACGCCCAGCATAGGATCACAGGCAACATTCATTATGGCATAGAAGAGGACCGATAACTTCTCCCTAACTTCAAATTCATCATCCACCATTTTTTTACGTTTCCTTATCCGCCAGGATTGCAATGTAATTATCTACCTTTTCCCCATGCACCTTCACTCCTCGGAAATTCTGCTTCTCCTTCGCCTCGTCTATTCCACGCTGCATGTAGCCGTTAAAGAGAATGGGTGAAAGGGAGCATCCTTGCCGCACACCTTGCCTGATTTTTGTCTCTTGCTTGTGGTCTCCGCATCTTATCACAGCTTTTCCTCCCCTATACAAGCTCTACATTACTCTCCTGTCTCTGCATTTGTCTCCTGCTTCCTTCAGAACCACTAGTGAGTTTAGCAAAAGTAGGGCGATACACTTTGCCAAAAAAATAATTCACTCTCCGTCCTCTCCCAATTCCCCTTCATCAGTCCCTCTCTCTTTCACGATTAGCGTCCCAACACCCCTCTGCCATACTGAAAGCGGTAAAGCGCAGGCGTGGATGTTGGCGACCAAACAAAGAGCACCTCGAGGAAGTCATCTTCGAGGCTTCCAAGCCTCGCCTCGAAGGCTTTCGTCTCGCTCCCAAACACTCGGAGATAAGATTCCTTAGGTCGTGGTTCAAATGCTAATTTCCTTCTGCGAGTAGGTACTGCGAAGCATTATAATTTCAAAAGTGTTTGTCAAGCATTACATCCAATGAAAAGATGCCGCAATAGTGACCTTCATCACTATAATAAAAGGCGCTACACACGTTCCGACCAGACCACCCAACTGTCGGGACCAACTACGTTGTCGCCGACGGTTGGAGGGTGTGTAGGCCTGTCGCCCAACGAAAACAGTCGGACCCGACGGTCGGGCGGTTGGTCCTAACCGTCCTAACAGACCATCCAACCGCCGACCTGCCTACCCCGATTTCTGTGGCATCGCAACGTGTGTACCGTCATCGGCCGACTCCTGATCCCGACCCAACTTATTTTATCCCTGGATTTGGTCGTGCGAGGTTGTGTGACTTCAAGTCTTCCAACGACCTTCCAGTTTCTAAATAACGGAGCGTCACCACGAGCCTCTCTTCAGCACTTACGCATTCCCTCATAACTGTATTTTTTCTATCAATTTGAGGTTTGATCTTGCCAAGCAACTCCATGAAACACACTTCGTCCATCCACAAATAATTTCGGAAATCATTTCCATCCAATTCTCGAAGTAAATTCATGTTGGTGAAACTTCTCTTTTTTTTATGTCATCAATGAGAACCAAATTGGCAAAAGGAAAACCAATTTTTTGATGTTTCGAAAAATGTGGAGCCATTGCCAACACAAGCCGAAACCAACTTCACACCACGAGATCACGTTGTGTATTGAGAAATATTTGGTAAGTTGGTCGGGTCGGGTGGATTGGTTTGGACGTCTGTGGAGCTGGCCCCGACAGGGATGGTCGGGGAGTTCGGTCGTGTCGGGTGATCGGGTCGGAACGTGTGTAGTGCCTTTAAAAATGATTGAACTTATGATTTTACAAGTAATTTCAAACTGTTACAATTGCTAAAGAAAAAAACACGATGTATATTTTCACCAAGGGGGCACCAAGGGTGCATATATATTAGGGTTCACTTAGTTTCGACGCATCGACGTCATCACCAGGTACATAAAATTACTATCAAGGTCGGTTGTGAATATACCCATAAGTGAAATTGTTATAATTGCCTTTTCCATTAAGCAACGATACAAATGTTAATAGATTTATGATGATATCGAAAGGCTATCGCTGCCATTAATTCCAATTATATTCGGAAAATAGTGTAAAAATATTTTTATTGGCAAAAGAAGAAAGTGAAAGCGGCAGATCTAGTGAAGTGCTGACATAAGGGGTATACAAACTACACATCAATTAGTCGTGCGAACCATGCATCATACATGTATTTCAACACTCAAATGGTCCCAAAGGCGTGACATAAGGCAACTGGGATACATTCCTATAAAGAAAACGGTGGACACTAAGAATGCATTTGTTTTAGAGCAATTAGCGCATTGTGCAGGAAATGAATAATTTTGTCTAAACTATATTGAAAAAAGTGGTCAAGTAATGCTGGAAGCAGGAGAGTGGAAAATGGCTTCATGCCTGCTTTTCGATATGCAGATCAGCTGTTTGCTCTTCAAAGGGGCTTACAAGATACATGGATACTTGAGGGTAAGTGCATCGTGCATTTTCTGTGTTGCAAAAGCCATATGGTATTCGATAATAGAATTAAGGCGTGAAAGAGTTTGGGGGAATGTGGGATGAATTGTCAGAAATTGAATAAAAACTAATGGGACTAGTGTAACACCTAGGGTAACAGTTATGAAATAATCAAAGGGTAAAGCAAGGATGCACAACGTCACTGCATCTATGGACCATTTTCCTGTTTACATTTGTGAAGGATTTACGTACATCGGTTGGTGCCACGCTAAAAGACACCATCGTTCTTCAATACGCCAAACGGGCGCTTTTGGGTCCAAGAACCCACACGATTTACACCAACATCCTGGTTACCTCCTCATAAAAATATGCTGAGAATATTTCGTGTATAAGATATTTAACGACAGTCTATTGTACACACACTCGTAAATCGTTTTAGTAAGAATATTTTATCTCGAAAGGCATTTTATTTCGAAACTTAAGACCTTGTCCTCCGTAATATAAGAAATCATATTTTTAATATCGCTCCATGAGGAAAATATTCCATGGAGTCGCAGAGTTATTTGATTACGTGTGCTCTTTTTGGCGCACTGAATTTAGAGTACCTCATTCAGACCTTGGGTACCTATTCTAAATAATAGACAGAAAAATACTCATATTGCTTGCTCATATTGCTCATAGCTTGAGCATTCTACATCGCTCTGGACAGCAGTCCGGATGGTAGTATATTCACCTTGCATTTTGTGATCAAAGCATGAAACTTGGCACAGATTATATAAATCTATGGTTCTATAAATCTCTTCTTCTTCACGTTCACGTTCAAATTCACTCAACACAAAACGTTAAATTACCAAAAGAAACACTCGCTGACAAGTGAGTACTCAATCTCTCGAATGTCTCGGATGTTGTGAATTGTGCTCTTGCGATTGTGTTAATATGTAACGTAAATATTTCACAAAGTAAATACAAGTTAAATGGGTATTAAATGTTTTAGTCCTGAAGTATTTGATATACAGCAACATCGCACGAAGAAAACATATAAGTACACAAGTTCACAACTAGAATACAAGAATTGATACAACGTGAATGTGTTATTTAAGATGCAAACGTGTTTGTATCGCGCGTACAGACGGCTGTGCGTACGGAAAAGCTCAAAGCCTGCGTATTTTTCATTTTGGTCGTTCTGCGCCTAGTGGGTAGGCAACTAGCAAATGTTCTGTATCCCAAACGTAGACAATGCATGTCCTCAAGTAGCAGTAAACGTAGAGAACATTAAAAAAACAAAAACAGCAAATTACCATCGTTTTACGAAGCACTGAGCGGCTTTCGGGAGGTTTGCGCCTCAAGGTAGGCAACCGGTAAATCTCGTAGTCTGCATGCACGGTGACCGTGGCAACATCTCTTATTTTGAAGAGCACTGTTTATAGAACATCTGTGCCAAGTTTCATGCATTGATCACAAAATGCAAGGTCAACCCCAAATTCATGCCTTAACTTCCGGACTACGGGTCTTCGTGGAAACTTCAGTATATATGTATAGCAAAAGATGCCACTTTTCTCCTGCATGCGGCATTTTCGTGCATCTCCCTCCTCCCTTTGGGCATTTTGCCCTTTGCGGACATTTTGACCTGCCGACCTGGCCTAGGACGCCAATATTGCTTACGATGCTAAGTAACATACCTACGCTACTCTTTTCGAATCGCTCTTTGCAGTGCCCTTCCCCTGCTGCGCCTTTCCCTCACCACGAAAGCTCTGACTCATGCAGCGGTCCACGCAAGGAGAACTATGATCGCTCAAGAGCGCCAACATCCTTAACTAGACAAGCGGAGAAAAATCAGTTCCTGATACTCTAAATGCAAGCCTCCACCATATCTAAGACCTAATCCTGTACCCATCCGCCTATTTATTCCCATTCAACGGTTACCAATCGCCAATATCCTAAGATCACCCACTCCACCTCGATCTTGCCGAAAGAAAATCCCTCCGTCCTGTTCCACTGGTCGGCAATTCAGCCCCGAACGATACTTTGAGCCACCGTGCCAATATCCAGCCGTTTTTTCTCATTTCGAGCCTGATTTCTTGAACTTGCCAAACTTTTTCATTCATCGTAAAGTGAAAGTTTCGCTAATGGTTGGTTGGACCTTGAACCTGGACCTGTTTAGTAATTGGATATTATTCTGCTAAATACACTTTCTTACTTTTCGCTCATGATTGATAATATTTAAAAAAAAATGCAAAACCCTGATTCCTAACCGTACTACTACTCCCATGGCCATTTGAAGCCAAGTTGGTTTCTGACCTCGCCAAAAACTCTTCTCTAGCGTTGTCTGTCTGCTGCTTCCTCTTCTGCCACTCCAATTCTCTGAAGTTCTTTCCTTAGTTTATCTTTCCATCTAAGTCTTGGGCGTCCTCGTATCATCTGTCTTCCCACTCTGGCATCCTATATGCGTTTCAATAATGATACATTTTCACCTCTATTAACATGACCCCTCCATCTTAAGCGTCTTAACTTCATGATTCCCATTATATCAGACTCATCATAAATGTCACATCGAAGGTATACTTCTTGCTGGCTAGCATACGCCAGCAACCTTGAGCTATGCCGACGGTAGCTTAGTTACTGGTAGGGCCTGCTATTGCCGACTGGTCCTCGTGAGGTAGAAGTCAGTCTATAAGGGATACCCTGATCTTTTAGGTTGGGGATTGGACGTATGGTTGACAACTTCACCAACGCCAACATGACTCGGGTACTGATGGATTTACAGGACTACGGACTAGACCTCGAGTGAAAGACTTAAAATTTGAATCTTGGAACATACAAACCTTAGTAGTATCTGGAGCTATAGACACTCTTCCTTAAGAACTAGGTTAACACAACATTTTTAACCCTAGCCTAGAAAAAGTTGGTACTCAATAAGGGTGTTGTAAACGAGATGGCCAAATTTTTTCTTCCATTACGCTGCAACAGCTGAATCTTAGGAAAAGTAACCATTAACTAATCTACCAAAAGAAGACACTTTTAGGCTCAGGATGCTAGCCAGACCTTAATGAATCGAATCGTTGAAGATATGTAGACAATTATTTCGAGAAGACTATGGATGATCTGGCTGGATAGGGATAAGGGAGATCTGGAATGTGATAGAGTATGCCTAAGCGTTGGTTACGTTCACTTATAATTGAAAGTTTTCTGCTAAAATAGCATGAAAATTATAGCAAGAAATATACCGTGTCATCATTTATCGACCATATTCGTTCAGCAGAGTGATCGATAATTCAGAAGTTGATGTTTAATGGTGGCGGCGCACATTTTTGCAATGGGCAAAGAGATTCCTTGAAGAGGGAGCATATGCTTCAGTCAATTTGTGCTGATTTGACGGTGAAACTTTGTCTTCATCTGGCGTGCAATGCGAGGGAGTATGTTGCAAGGCAAATTATGCCGGTACGGTGAACCGTGACGATTCATGGCAGCGGTCAGAGGTCAAGGAATTATGCACGGCCTCGCCGTTTACGTGACTGGGAAAGAGAGATGGGAGGAGAAGTGAGAGTGATCCACTAGTATGCTCTGGGGTTCAAAGGAAGGTTACCGCTTGCCCGTGAAGAGAAGGCTGCCTGAGGAGAGATCTAGATGTGAGCAGGAAGGGTAACGTGAGGTGAGTGAACGGTCCATGAGAGATTGCCGAATGTGTGGCTCCGTTAGTGAATGAGCATGCAAGGAATGTGGATACTTTGTTAGAGAATACGGGTGAGTGTCTAATCTCCCAACAACGATATACAAGTAGATGCTGTGAGAGATGTGAGGGTTGATGGTTAAAATACTGGCGTATATGGTGAGAATGAGATTCCTGAGTAAACGAGTACATGTCGTCTTAGGAGAAAAGGAGCACGTCCAATGTGAGAGACGAATGAAAAAGAAATGACATATTAGAGCTATAATTAAACTGAGGGGAAGAAATTATTGATACAGATAGTTTCTAAGGATCACCACCCGTTTTCAGTATTCCTTATGAATCAGCCGATTCCGAAAGGGAATGGCACCATTGGAGTGCGTGTATGTACCCTGGGGACTACGAGGCGCAAAGTCGAGGCAAATGCAAAGAAAGTGCTATGGTAGTGTTTGGTTAAAGAGTGTATTGTTGGATGGAGTGGTGTTACGGCGTTGGGATGTAAATTCCCTTTAATGAGAGCAGTTCCCTGTGTGTCTTCGTTTTTGGGGTGCGATATGTATTTAAATTTCTTGTGTTCGAGCTCAAGAGCAGGTGAGGGTGTATCAGCAGATTCGGTGCCGTGGAATGGAAAGCTAGGAATTTCACGTTTGATGCCAGAAAGGTTTCTGCAGCAGCTGAGTTCATGTTCCAGTGTTATTTGAACACTGTGTGAACGTTAGAGGAGAGTTTATTTCCGGAAGCCAATTACCTAAGCCAAAGCAGGTGCCAGAGAAGATTTGGGAACAGGTCAAGCGAACTCATCAAGAGCAGGAGAAAACTAAACTGGAATTGACGTTCGAATCTCGCAACTGCCCACATATCAACATCAAATTTATATATTTGCAAATATGTAATCATTAGAGGACTGCAATATCACTAAAACATTTAAAAAATCAAGGAGTTTATCATCATTATGGTGGTGTTCTTTGCTGGAACGAAATATAAAATTAGAATATCGCAGTGCACTACTTCTGCATGTAGGATAAATACAAAAAAATATAAGAGAGATTGACTGCCACAAAGATGAGTCCAAGGACTAATTATCCCCACGCATTACTCAACCAACATCAGAAAAGGATCAAAGCACTAATACGCTGGAAAAAATCCTAGTCTTTCACCCCTTTATATTCCGGACGGCACGGAAGAGCCGGCAGGGAAATCGACGGTCTCCCGGGGGACCCTCGTGGCAAGCGTGTCACTGTTCACTCTCATCATCAGCCACGCTCTACGCATGCGAATGCCAGTAAGTCCTGCGACAACTTAGCCCATGCGGCCCGCGTGCTTCGTGTGCTCTAACCTGTCCTCCCTCCGTGGTCCTCTCGCATAGTGCAGCCTCTCATCACTCGCTACAATCGTCGCGTGGTGCTCCGCTAATGGTAGGGGAGGGGGTGGTGGTGTTTGAGCGGGTGGGGGAGGGGATGAGAGGGGGAAGAGGGGATGGGGTGGTGCCTCTCACCTGCGGGTATTCCCCTTCAGTTGGTGCTCGGGTAGGAGACCCACGCCGGCCACGCGAAAGGCAGCACCCTGCGGCTGTCCCTGGAACCACATCGCCGCGGTGACAGCAGCAGCAGCACACCACAGGGGGGAAGAAGGGGGGCATCGCCAGACAGAGATAGAGAGAGAGAAAAAGGGGGAGGAACGGGAGGAGGTGGAGGGAGGGGGGATAAGGAGAGTGACGTCATTGGGAGCGGTTTTTAAATATTTTTTTCGTTCGTTTCGTGTGTGCGTGAGAGTCAGTCAGGTTGGTTGGTGGTTGGGTTTGTGGGCGGTGTCGGTCGTGCGAGTTCGGGTCCAAGGAATTAAAAGCAATTGATTCGGAGAGTGCAGAGTGTGGAGATGGGGTTGTTCATTGGAGGGGGGGTTGTTTTGCGACCGCGCAGGGTGTTAGTGTTTTGTTTGTTGGCGGGGGAGTGGGATGGGAGGGTTGGCGGAGTGAGTAAAAGAGACGCGTTAGAATATCAATAAACGTGGTGAAGAATGAATGTTCTCTCTATATAATATCCAATCATCATTAACTTATCTCCTCTACTTTTATCCATTGATTCTTCCCCCTTCTCTCTCTCTTTCGCTCTCTCTCTCTCTCTCCCCCTCATCTCACCCCTCTCCCCTCCCCCCTTTCCTCCTCCCCATCACCAACAACTCTACATTGCTAAACAAGCTACCTCCTCCACACACCCACACACTCTAAAACACAAACACGTTCACTCACTCACACAAGCACACATGCGCACACTCAGAGCGAAAGATTCCTTGATCGCATCTCGCATGAAGAGAAGGCATTGTTGCATTTCGTTGTTCTTATTAGACAGAGAGGTCCGAAATCAAGAGCAGCTTCTTCAGACCCGCCCCTTGCTCTCCAACTCACGTATTAGGCACTGAATTGAACTATAACACTTAGCGCAAACACAATCATGGATTACCAACAAGAAACGATTGAAGATGAGGGCCTCACAGGTAATTACAGCAACGTTGCTTATTTTTCCATACTAAGGGTTTGGAATGACAGAAGTATTCCGTTTTCTAAAAAGTCACCAACTGGCTTGGATGTCACTCGTTTTTAGAGACGACAGCGCAAGTAGTCTTTTTTAATCGTCAAATTCTTTTAATAGGGACAAAGCTAGGATCAAACAAAATAGGCAAAGCTCAAAGGATCAGCTAATGGTAGAGCCGGTCACAGCCATAAGTCTGGCAAATGTCGCAACGCCTGCCTCTGCCAGCATTCACTCGGATGCCTCGCTCTATTTCGCTGCTGATGGAAGGAGATGGCTTCTCGTGACTTTACTAAGACGTGAATATTTTCCCGATGGAATGGCCTGCACCTCACGCCGTATCGTGCACACCCGCTGCCTCACACCTCAAACTATTGACTGACCACGATTACCTAGAATGTTGCGATGAAGGGGACGCCGAAGATCGAGAGTCAAGGGCTCATTCACCCTGGTACAATAGTCACCCTGATTGCAAGCATAGGCTATAAAAAAGTATTGTACTAAATAGGGTGCATTGTCGAAAGACGAATGGTTTACGATGGCTCAATACGAATAGATCGTCTTGAATATGTTCCCTCAACAGGCTGTTGCTTGCTTGAAGGTGATCTCGCGGGATTCGCCCGTTTACCGAGACGGCAAACCGCTGTTCACGAGGTCTCCGCTGAAATATTTCTTTCGTCAGGGCACCTGGATGATGTGCGAAGGCGTTGCTAGATGAATTGGATTCCGTTTGAGAAGCTAAGTTCGATAAAAGTGGACGGGGCGATATTTAATTGACCTCCACTCCAGAAAACGGGTGCTTAAGTTTTAGCAGAAGCCACCGTTCAGCAGTATACTGATTTCCATACCATATACGAAGACCGGAATTGCAACGCCACAATTAGCCCACTGCAAAGAATGGAACCAGTTTAGCCCGAGTGTTTGGAGACACTGCACCGCTGAAGAAGCACATATTTTCTCTATTGCAAGACGAGAGGATATATTGACATCCAACAAGACTCCATAGAAAGTAATTATGCAATTCGTACGATGAGGCTACGGAGTGAAAACCAAATGAAAAGGCCGCGGAAAACAAAGACGCCAAGCCTCCAGGGAGACATATCATTGAAGCATAATACTACGAAATGAATTTCGAAAAAGTACGATAAAATGTCTTAAAGTTTCAAAAGGATTGTAATATAATTTATGTTCGTGACTGAGCCACAGCCGGAGGAAGACTGGTGAATGCCGACAACAATGGAAAGATAGTTTTAATATCCAAGGAATAAAAAGTGAGCAAGTGACCTATACTTCATCACAGTACTGAGTTTCCGTAAGATTTAGTGTTAACGCCCAGCAGTCGCCAAATAGTCCATCATATTCGTAAGTATTTGTCCGTTTAACTGAATTAGCGGGTGACGAGGGCTCTCCAGCAATCGCTCACAGCAGGGGTTTCCAGCTACCGACCCACGGAAACAGGTCGGTCTGTGCTCTCTAGCTGTTCTTTTTATCCCGATGTTCTGTAAAGACGGAAACGACAATCCGGGAATATTGACATTACCGTTTGGATAAGAGAGGTGGCCGCAATGACTTTCCTGACTAGACGACCGCCTTTGAAAAGAAATGCATTGTCCCCTTGCAAGGCGCGAGTGTCAGGTTTGGATGACGGGGAACAGCATTTCTATCCAATCACTGAACGCCGCGAATCCCATTCAGGAAGTTGGCGTTCCCATGGTCCATAAAGGTTTTCCTTAGAAACTTTTGGGAGCGCCTAAAATGGGTTGCGCATCTGACCAAGGAAATATGTTTTTGAAAACTTCAAAGGGAGGCTCCTTATTTAATTCCGATCAAAATAAATCTTAAGAAATTTGGCATAGCATGGCTGTCCTCTAACAAACCCTACTGACGAAAGGAAAATATAAGTCTATATTCCATATGTATCGCATGTGAAGTTGAAGGCTCTCTCCTTCCATCTTCATCTCTTACACACTGGGAGCATTTAACGGCACCCAGTTCAACAAAAGCAGGACTAAAATTATCCAAATGTCAGCGAGGTCAGCTAAAGGCATGGTGTCAAATTTGTTTAGGATATTAAAACACACCAAATGGGAATGCAAGTGTACAATCGATGACTAGTGACAAATGAGATGTGAGAAACCACCAACAATAAGTTATGTATAAAAATGGACTAAGTAGATGCCTGTTCCACCGCACTACAATTAGTTATTGATGATCACTGCAACGAACTGATGCTCAGAAAATGTGGATAAATATTTTTGCTCGAGAAAATAATGCTAAGGACAGCTGACGGCCCGCAAATTAGAAGTGATTGAAACGATTGCATAAAAGCATACCAGTGAATTAATGAGAACAAGAAACAACCGAGCAATGTAATCGGCAAAGTTATTAGTATCCAAATCATTCGACCTTCAGTGTGTATTCTTACAGTTTTTGAACAAAATCGGGCCAATACAGGAGCCACCGAAGTCATCGTGGAATTAGTCGTGGCGTGATGCCGTCCTATGGAGTTTACGTACGTGGAGACAGACACCTTGGGGTCGCTCCAGAGAGCAGGATCTTCCACGGTCTGGAGACTTGTACTTGCGCGAGTGACTTTTGTTTTTCTCTGAGAGGCAAAGTTCCTCTTCTGCGAAGCAAAAGTGAAATGAGAAGCATTGCGCGGTGCGACATTGTAGTGTGAGAGGGACTGCTCCTTCGAACGATGCATGCAAGCCATTGATTTAAAAATGCGATGACCAATGTATCTTGTGCACACCATTGGCCTCATAAACTAAGACACTGGGAAAGAGTGCACAGCCAAAAAAAATGTAATGCACACCCAAAACACTGAAATATCTGTGACGACGGAAGATTAGGTCACACGCAAAGCCAACAACGATGGCAAGTAAGTTTTTTCTGATGGAATTCTTCCAATTCATTGATAATAAACGTTTTGGTGATTTTTTCGTGAATGAATGAAATCTCCGAAAACTACCGCTCACAAAGGATGAAGACCACATGGTGAGGGTGCGAGAGAAGAAGCGGGTGAACATCAGCTGCCTAGTCCAGAAACGCTGGGCGTGGCAAGACGTCCTTATGAGGCAATACGGCGAAATACTATTATATTCTAATGAGGCAAAGTTCGTTCCATATTAAGGAGATGAGAAAATGTTCCGATGTCACAACAATAAATGATTTATGAAGAACTAACTTTTAATGTGACTAACAAAAAAAATACTCAGTATCGCAGGGGAGAAAAGATCGCTGATGGAAATAAAGAGAAAGCAGAGCAGGAGGATATAACATGTTAATATAGACAAGGAGGTACTGGAAAGTGTGGGAGAAGGAAGAAAACTAAGCGTGGAAAGGGGAAGAAAGGACCAGCATTTAGAACAAAATGTGCAGAAGTAGGTAATGGACCGAATTAAAGAGAGAAAAAGAGGTAAGATACGCTGGGAGTGGAAAAGTGAAGTAGACATTGAACGTGAGTTAACCAACTTTGGCTCAAGAATCGCCAAACAATGGTAATGGGCCCATGTTCCTATTGGCTGGGCGATAACGAAGTATGGGTGGTGGCATAGTGTTAGGGCGAGAGACTGCCATTGATTGTAAAGTAAGTGGTCAAGATGCCTTGAAGGGTAAAGGTGGCGTGCGAGGTGGAAGCTGTGCAGCCGGGAAGAAAAGATGGGGGGGGGGGAAGAAAACGAGTTTGCGTGGACATCATCCTGGAATACTGGAAACGGATTCGTGGAGCCAAAAAATGAGGAAAAGCTACAACTCCTAACTCATCATTAGTATCTCCTGGGTCTGTTCAGGGCTGTCACTTCAGATCAAGAGGTTTGGTTCAGGGGTTTGCTGGGAGTGAGTCACGAAATTATTCATTGTCTCAAGCGAGGATTGACTTAAGCGGCTCAATCTATCTAATCTAAATACTGCTGCATTTATATTCAATAGAAGAATTTGACTTCTGGAGCATCAGTTGAACTTGAGAGTTGATACAGAAGTCACCATCGGGTCCGTGGGCGGTGGTTTCTAGAGTTCGCGGTGGAGGTCTAACACAGCCAGTGAGGCTACTGATGTCCTCATAGACGGTGACGACTTACACCATATGTCGGCTAGGCCCAGCATTAAAGGCAGTGAAAAGCACGGGGCGGTCGGGATCGAATGTGCATCCCGAGCACCATTTACGTTCTAAAATAGCCAAGGCAATGAAGACGGGATGCACCGACTCCGCAGTGATTACCAGTGCTGTTTAGAACTTATCGTCCCTTTCCTCTGAAAGACAACATGCTTCCCCTCATTCATTTTGAAACATTTTCTTCGGAATCGGTCAACTCCAACTCAATGTTTAAACGATTGATATTCTGATTCTGAGATATAGAGATAAAACAATGCTTACGAAAATAAAGTACATTATTATCCCAAGAAGAGAGAGAGAGAGATGGATAGAGTGAGAAAGATGGAGAGAGAGGGAGAGAGGGCGAGAAAGACAGAGAGAGTTAGGGAGGGAGAGAAACGGCATTTCTTCAGGGAATTTCCAATTTTACTAGTTTAAAAAATATAGAGCGAAAAATTCCCCGAGACTTAACCTATACGACAGCAGTTGCAAGATAATCTCTCCTATATTCCGTAACCCAGAGCTTACCTCTAGGGGTACATACATAAAGGTAAAGGGATACACAACAAAATACATAGTGGACATTTGAGTAGAAAAAAGGCATTTTCCCAAACAGTCGTGACATTTGCAATGCCACATGGACGGAATCACTCTCACACAATATCAACGAACGTACGAAATTACGTCAACTCTAGAATCCTTCAACTTTTAAAAGCCTATAACAAATATCCCAATTTATTAATATAAATACAACTTGCGAACTTCCTCCTACCGTAACATGAATTTCCCTTGCCACGCTGACTTGCAACTTCAATATACGCAACTGGTTATAAACATCATTTGATTTAACGGATATAACAAACTTATGTCAGTAGAAAGGTAAACGTGGTTCAAGAAGGGGCAGAAGAAGACGTTTGCTACTCGGTCGTTTACTTTAGTAGAAAAGTACCAAGCAAATGGTCCTTTGGAGAGTACATTTGTATCACCCACTGCTAAGCCACAGCACCTGTAATCACAACACCACGGAGTCTCAGTAAGCCCTTATTTATCTTTTCCTCCTTCCTGAGGTATCTTATGAATGCTCCGACGCGGGAAGACAGCATTCGCAGACACCCATAATAACGCTTTGCTTCTGCTTTGATACATCCGACTTTACGTGGACACGCACTGCGCAGTCAA
This sequence comes from Pyrrhosoma nymphula, assembly GCA_963573305.1. Taxonomy (NCBI): domain Eukaryota; kingdom Metazoa; phylum Arthropoda; class Insecta; order Odonata; family Coenagrionidae; genus Pyrrhosoma; species Pyrrhosoma nymphula. The sequence continues at coordinate 108,220,190 of OY754335.1, forward strand.
TCATAACCGAAATCGCCAACAAAGATTGCGCTGCAGAATAAGTTGCCAATCTCTCTACTTGCGCTGCAGGCGTAGCAGCAGCGAACAAAAACCCCTCTAGCTCTACATTTAGTCACTGGTCCGCCACATTCTAGACTTTTGAGGGCACGCGTCGTTGTCTGTGCTCTTACGTAGTCTCTCCGCAGACAGTGAAAGGGCTTTTCCATCGGTGGCACACGCAGTAGAGTCGGTCGCGTGAAGACGTCGCTAGGGAGCGTCGCACCTCGAGCCGTTGAGCTGAGCTGTCTCTCCGCCGCTGACGCTTGGTCCGGGGCGAGCGGCGTGTGGATGGGGTCGGAGAAGGTCGAGAGAAGGAGGAGAGAGAGTATTGGCGTGTGTCTGTCTGTGTCTATGTCTATGACTGTCTGTTTGTTTGCGCGAGGGTATCCTCTAGAAGTAGAAGGAAGGGGCGGGGGCGGAGGAAGGCGGGGGCAGTGGGAGCGGGGAGGCGGGGGTGGGAGGCGAGGAGAGGGAGGAGGGGGAGGCCGGGGGTGGGGGCGCTGCCGAGGGGTGGTGGTGGTGCTCCCCGCCGCCGTCCACCTGCCACCAGCACCACCGCAGCGCCGAGTCGTCCACGGACTGCTGCTGATGCTGCATAGCTTGGTGCGCGGCGTATGCCACCGCCGCTTGCTGTTGCTGCTGCTGTTGCTGTTGTTGCTGCTGGTGCTGCTGCATCGCGGCGGCCTGCTGCACCAAGGCGGCCGCCGCTTGGTGTGCCAGGGCTGCCTGCTGGTGCTGTTGCTGCTGGTGCTGCTGGATGGCATTGGCCAAGGCGGCGGCGCTGATGGCGGTGACGTCACGGGTGGGGGGGAAGGGGGGGGGGGAGAGAGGCGAGCGTGTGTCGTTTCGGGCGGCGGCCATGTTTAGTGTGCAGTGGGTTTGTGTTCGTCGGTGTGTTTGGAGAGGGAATATTGTTCGTTTGTGTCGAAGACGCATTCAGAGGGGAGGGGAAGGGAGGAATATGATGGAGTGGGTGGTGGGAGGAGAGAGAGGAGGACGGAAAATTAATGCAAATACGTGAATAGGGCTTCAGAAACGATCGCGCGTGTTTCTATTATGTATTAAACGCTTTTAAATCAGCGATAGTGATCTACATGCACTGAGGACATTGATCAAGTGATTTCATACCGCCCACGGTCACTGATAAGGGCGGACCCAAACTTAGTCGAGACTCGACAACGATGTCACCTCCTCAAAATATTTAGGTTAAAATTTATAATTCGTTGACGCTATGACGTTTTATCAAAAATATAGTCGAGCCTCGACAAGTATTTCAGGTCCTATCAGAATCCCCAAAGAGGTATTATCTTTTTTTTTCATATTTCTTTTTCCCGTGACTCCACGAGAATCCGCGCGCCGCACTCTCTTCCATCTCAATGTTTGTGTGTTCACGTGACGCGTAATGACGTCACGGTTTAACAGCGAAAGGGAAACGAAGCGGATTAGAATGTTTAGACACCTGTTACTTTAAAGGTGTTGCATACGGAAGAGGATAGAACCATACCACTACTACGGTTTAAGCCCACGAGGCAAGACTATGCCTGCCACCCTGTGGCCATTGGATTCCCCTGTGTTAGAGTCCAGCACACGCCAGTTGGGAGTATATATTTGAATGCGGGATTATTGTAGGCAATGACCAGTTAGTAGTCATCCACGTCGACATAGTTTCATTAATGAATGGGAGGAGAACTGAGAAGGAGAGTGACAGAGAGAGAACGGCACCACCAATTCAAAGCGAAACATCACATCCAAGAGAACCACGGATGAAACGAACAAACGAAAGATTTCTACCTGCAGATGACGGCTCAGGAAGGAAATATAGGAAGCCCTGAACCTCCAAGGAAAATATTTGAGGAGAAAGCCACCAGCTTCAAATTAATGGTTTGAAGATACCGTTTTTTTTTTCTTGACAGCGTGTTCCTTTTCTGTCCTGTAAACATCTACCACCATTGTGGGTCCCACGGCACTGTCAAGAGTCTAGCATCTTTGAATATTGGTACAGCATCTAATTCGCCTTCCGTCTTCTCGATCCCCGGGCTGGAACCCTCCAACATTCTGGTCTAAGCGAACGCTCTCAAACAGTTAATTTTACCATAAAACTTGGGAGTAGGTGTCCGTCCGGATTTGATGCCGAGGTTATTGTGTAACTGGTCACATCTAGGGTATGCAATGTATTTCATTACCATCCAATGACTTCCAAATAATTTTCATTTTAGTACTAATATTATTGCATGTACTTGATAGGTAGCGCAAGTCAAAGCCCTGTCATTTAATATTTTCGTGTAGGTACTACAGACAATAGTTGGTCATGCCGAATATATTCCATGGGAATCGGGATGGATGCTCGTTGCAGCAATGAACACAAATTTGCTCGCTAGTAGTGGAGTTCTCCACTGTATTTCATATCAGGCAAAAAAGCTACGGTGACCAATCACATGTATTTTACCTTATCATTACCAAGAGAAATTAATTGATGACTTGTTCCTCAGAAATTCAGCTCAGTGTGTTTCGACCGCTAGGGTTCTTTCGCCCTTACTTTCAGCCACCTGCGCCTGCTCGCTGAGAGCAACATCACCAGGAATGAACTGAATGGTCACCCATTAAAATTCGAGGTGGTCACAAGCGGACGCCGGTGGTTGAGTGGGACTTGGTTTTTCAAATGGACCGCAAGTCCTGGGAAACCTGGTATAATGTGTTTCTAGCCTTGAATGATTATGTACTTTACTTGGCGATTGACGGGTGTTCAAAGACTTGCAATTCGATGCAGTGGAAGAGACTGTCCCTTTAAATGAAATCGAGAAGTGAACTGGCGGGAACAAAGATGAGCGTAACTTTTTCCCTTGTCGGATCCCTGATCCTTGAGAGACCGAGGGTTTGGAGATAGACGAGAGGCAGGCCCTGCAGGGTGCTTTTTTAAGTCAGTCATTCGTCATAGTGTGAGATTATAGAGAGAAGGCTATTGAAATATAGGTAAGACTGGAAGACAAGGCATCTGGAAAAATTATGTTGGGACCGGAAGTATAGAGACGAGACGAGGTGTGTGAGACGAGGAAGAACGACAGGGGGTAAGCGGACCGACAACAATGGGATATTTACAATGATTGCCAACTCGGAGTAGCTATTGTAAAAAACAAAGATGTTAGGCGAATAGAGGTAGATTGAGAGCAGGTAGTTGACAACTTTATCGTATGCACACACGATAAAATAGTCATTTAGAGAGAGAAGTTTAATACGCTTTACAAACTATACAAATATCGGTAGAAATTACGGAGAAAGAGTGAAGGAAAAGAAACGTAGTCCAGAACGAGGAATAACCACAATGGGAAAACAAGCAACCTTAGCTACATATATGTGAAGAAATTTTAAAGTTTAAGTTCAAGACGATGAGACACGTCAATTATATTACATTATGGCTCGGCAAAGACCACAATGCCACAGAATCCAAGGCCAGTTGCAATTTCTGAGGCTACAGATTACTACTTGGTATTCATTGGTTTGAAATGAAGATTAAGATGATAGAGACACTCAGATGACGGAATTGAAAGGATGTGGTTGATCATTCTTTGTTTACTATCTAAAGTTAAAAAAATTCCGAAAAAGAACAAGAGAAAGTAACAGTGCAACACGAAAATCTGAAGGAAAGGCGCTGATGTAAGCTGAGAAAAGTGAAAATAAGAAAATGAAATTCAGAATGAAATGAGGAACCATGAACTGATGGGGATACGGAATATTTTAAGCAGAAGGGAGCCGAGGAATGTGAATATAGAATCAGGGGATGAATGAATGCGAAGAGAAGTATACTTAATGTGCAGGAAAGAGAAAGAAGCATGAAGTAGCAATAACGCGAAAGTGTTAAGAAAGAGAAAAGGCAAAAAAATAAGGGATGGATTTGGAAGATGTTCTGGGGATGTGTGGAGCAAAAGTGAAGGAATTCTGCAATGCATTTTTTGGTGGTTACCCTAATTGCAAAAAAAGCAAATAGGAAATGAATAGGCAATGAACCCTTGGGCTAGGGGTATTACATAGGGAGATAGAAAAATCACTATGGAAAATGAGCGTAAACATTAGAGAGAGAAAAGTATGTAGGAGTTTTAAAAAATGCGTCCCCTGTATCAACGATTGCCAAAAATTCACCTCGATATTTTCGGTCAAATAACGACACTGATGGGGGAAGTCCTGGCCACACCGTACACCACAGTAAAACAATATTTCTTTTACTAACTGGGTGGGCGTTGTTCGGGAGAATTTTAAAATACATGAAAAATGAGCTAGTAATTGCGGTAAGTGGAATTAGACTGACGGGGAATCCAAAGGAACATTCTTGGTTAGAAAGCACAGGCCAGTCATTAAGGGAGAGTATTTTGGTTTTCGCAGCGGGCGATGCCGTACAAGCAGTGACCTACACAAAACACCTCCTCTTACAACCCCCTCTTGAGGCTTACTCGAGTCAATGCGGTGCGCATTAAGCAATTTGTGACGCCTAAGATTTCGTTCAATTCACCGGATGGAGGTCTATGCGCTGCGCTAGGAAGGGATTCTAAAGGATTTGATTTTCAGGCAACTCGTCTCTTGAGAGATCAACGAACGCGCACGGCAGGGTATTCTTCTCCTCTCATTCGTTCACATACAAAGAAGTTTCCTTCAATTCACGAATCAGTTCAGGCGGTCGAGCCTCCACTCCAATCGGCGACGGACATCATCAATTTGGTATTCACTTCAGAGGCTGTCAGAGTCAAATAACGCTCCAATATTTGGCGAGGATATGAGAAACTGCCCCTGTTTTGTAAATTTCCAAGAAAATGCTAGATTCTTATGTGCATTTTTCGCTGAGGTTGCATTCATAGTATGCATTCTCTTTGTACTCCTCGAAAACCGATGAGTACCTATCGTTATGGTTATGGAACGGAGACCAAAGAGTCAATCTGTGGCAGAGGAAGCGCACGCTTGGTTCACTTATTTCTCGGCTCACTAATGAAAAGAACGTATAACGATGTTAGCAATGAAGCAACGTCATTATCCTTTCGGCTTAATATTTTAAGTATCAAGCCATATAGTTAGTAATTTTAAGCCTTTAACCCCGTAATCTAGTAATGTCTCGGCATCACGACCTACGGTCTTATAAAAAAACGCAATTTCCCAGTAGAAAACTATTGCACTTGGTCTTGCATTGTAAATACTCAGTCCGCGTTTGCATATGAACGCTTGAACTAAAATGATTGAACACCACTATTGAAAGAGAGCCTATATCAAGGCAAATGATTTCTTGGCCCAGTAATTTCACAACAGATGCTTCGATGTTTTGTCTGATTCTATGAAGGCAAATAGGGATTCAAAACGATTTATTCACAGAGAATAGGTCTTAAACGTTGAATAATATCCCGGAGATACACTAAGAGTTATGCATGTGAAATGCATAGATCACAAGAGTCAAAGCTACGGCCAGTGGGAGGAGTAAGACAGATAAGTCAGTAGGCGGATAATTCAGATCATCTACTTAAACGCCATTAATTTCAAGAAACTTAGAAAGACGATTTTATTTCCTAGTGTGAAACGAAAGCTGCAGAGTAAAATAGTGTTACTTTTAAAATTATTTCGTATTTAACGGGATTCATAGTTTGGTGCTACAATTCGCTAAAATTTAAGGGGTGGGTACTCACCAAATCACATCTAATCTCTGAGGATCCATTCCAAATCATTAATACAATACAAGCACAACAAATACAACATACAAGATAAATTTTGAAAGCATACACATGTGTGAAAAAAGCTGTGGCTAGTAGAAAGAACAAAATCACCAGATGCAATTGAGATTCCTCCCCTTCTCCTGTCCTTCGCCACCCACCCCCTTCTCATCTTTGAGATGAAGGAATTTAGGGACGACTACTGTGAACATATCTTCAACCAATAGACCACAAGCAACTTTGCAAATGAGTATCCCCGTCACTACTCTAGTTCGGTCGCATCGTTTTTGAATGAATTTTGACTCATATTTTCATGAATGCGATACAGTAAGAGTGCGTTGCTTTAGTTGCCGTGAGGCAAATTCAGCCAAAATTCACATTTTTTGCCACTGCGATGAAAACATGAATACTAAATCAAATTATTGCGATATATACTGACTTGTATATACCATCTGTGGATGTAATTTTCAGAAGTTTGGCTCAAAAGAAAAGTTCATGAAATATATGAAATAGGGAGGCTTTCTGAGAGTAATTTCAACCTTCTAATAAACTTACACAAATTTGAAACATTGGGAAACACGTGGGCTTTGAATGGGGCACGTTGGCTAGACTGAAAATATTAAAATGGGAATTCGCTTTGAAGGTATGTCCAAAACTCTTGTGATGCATAGCATATCTTGAAAATGTTAACATGGAATAAATTAATATCACAGTAACTGATAATTTAAAACATATACTCGTTTGAACAAGTGGTGACGCCAGCCAAAGCAACCCAGTACGACGATATCAGTAGAATGAGTGCCCTTTATCTGCTTCCGTAAATGGAACCCTATCTTTCCGTATCACTTATACCGTAAATGAAACCGATGTAATGACTTTAGGGTCCGACGGGTAGTTTTATGAGGAAAGCATACGTTATTCGGGCACCAGCGATCATTCAGCAACGGTCAAAGCGAGTGTCCCCACAGCTCGTAAGAGGGCAGAGTGGCACTTTGCTCTCAGAGTGGAATACGTGAATGGATCCGATTAATCCGGGGTTCTAGAGCACAGCCATATCGACACGCAGCAATAGCTCAAATGTAGCAATGTCGCCACCACAGAAAAAACCAAAGGAGGTTATAGAGGCGGAGGGAGGCGAGGAAAGGCACAAGATATTTCGTCAAGGTTGAAGCGCAACTTCTTGTAAGAGAAGACAGCACCCTAGGCTTGAAAGAGGAGGTTCTGCGATCCGAAAGAGCCTACACGCCTGAAGTATTTTCCTCTGTTTCCCATGGGCTTATTCGTCCAAAATCCCACTATTATTTTAAATAGTGATCCGTAAAAGCGTTCCTTTGACTAAGGAGACCATGAAATTCTTCTACAAGATGGACTTCTTGCTTGGATGAACCTTTCAAAGCGAGGAAAGTTTTGTCTCAAGTAGGTGCTAACTCAAAGAGTCATATCTTCAAGCTTTATTCGCACGAAGAACGATTTGCTTAGGGAAGCTTGTAACTCCTAGTTGGATGAGTCCATGATCTATGTGGACATTGTATATGATTCGCTGACAGAATATTAATTGAAGGAACTGACGGAATTCTGTTTGCCACCGCTCTTGGGTGATCGTGCACACGACCCATTTGTCCGCATCTTATGGCAATTAAACTTATGCCAATAGGTTTGCCGATCAGCCAACAAATTGAGGGTGCATAACTTTTTTCTTTTAGCTCACTTGACTAAGATGAACTAAAATGGCACTACGAATACATGCAGTTGCGTGCACTCCTGGCTGTTGAGAGAACTTCAGACGATTGCATGAGCTCACAGGATAAGGAAATAATTCATTCGCCCTTAAACTGAGTTTTCCGCCCTCAACCACTTCTTTCTTGATGCTACAACAACTCACTGATATGGGATCAATGAGTTGGCTGAAAATCTTCACATAAGAGTCCCACTCTTCCGTTTATCAAAGACTTGTATGAAACAGCCTTTTACCGAGAAATATCTTTTCCCAAGCTCTCATAATTAAACAACAAATACCTTGAAAAGCGAAGGATTTTGGGGAGAAAAAAATAACATTCATGTTTTCAGGTGACACTTTGTGGTACTCCATTTCAGAAAAATTTGGTAAACTTAGTATATTTGTCAAATAATTTACGAATCTATCTGACCAAGGTTCCGACTTGTAAAGTCGTTATTGGAATTGATAATTACTTCGTCAATCGAAACCTTTCTCCAAAAGTTAAATAAAATATTGATAGACTAAACTAAGTTTAACCCAATTCTCCAGAGGGGAAATAGACTAAATATTGATTGAAAAAACTACTTTATTGTATAAGACTAGGTTTAAAAAAACGCCCGTGGCGCCCACATATTCCAGGAAGATATTAAAATTAAATGACACTTGATATCAAGAGTTTATTCTCAACATTAAGAAAATTACATTCTTTCCGTTTATTTCCCACATTGCGTGTGAATTGACGATTATCGTTGAGCAGTGGTCCTTGCTGAGGGTTGGACTCGATAAACACTTTCACTTGGCGGGGATTTCTCGAGCGAGAGAGAGCGACGTACAGCTGTCCGTGAGAGAATACTGCTGTTTGGGGTTGAAGACCAACGTGGTCAAACGACTAACCCTGTGACTTGTTGATATTAATCGCATATGGTGGAATCGCTGGAAATTGTCGTCGTCGCAAGATGAAAGGGAGTGTTGTCTCAGTCGGAGCCAAACCAGAAATGATTCTCGATTTTATGAAATTTCCTGCAAGCATTTGAATAACGGCGTTTTATAATTTAAGTGACGCTGGCTCCATATAATAACCTCATTTTATAATTTAAGTGACTGTGGTCCCATCTAAGAACGGAATTTTTAAATTTAAGAGACTGTGGCTCCATTTAGTAACGGCATTTAAAATTTAAGTGACTGTGGCTCCATCTAATAACGGCATTTTAAAACTTCAGTGACTGTAGCTACATGTTATAGCATTCCTTAGTTAGTGAGTGAGTGACAAGGGCTTTATATATAGATATGTCACAGCTATGCATATCACAACACATACCTAGTTACATCCCTATGCGAGGCTTTGTTAGCGGTTGTAAACTTTCTCGTAAAGGGGTTTTAAAGTGAGCGTGAGTACGTGCGTGAGAATATCCTGCCCTGGAGGCGGTGGAGGTGGAGGGTGTTGGTGTTGGGGGAGGCGGAGAGAGAGATAGAGAGAGAGAGCGCACGGAGACCGTGGACGTGAGGGGGTGGGGGGTTCGTTCAATGGACGGCCGCGTGAATGTGGCCCCAAATGTGTTCGTGTTTGTGATTGGAGGAGATTATAAATACAAAAATATGAAGGAAAACACCAGGGTGTCCATGATGAAACTTTTCGATCGTTAAGTATCGAGCAATATGAAGTCCACTGTTGCCACATTTCACAATAGGCCAAACTTCGGCTCGAGGACTTTTGTTTCGATTACGGTACACATGTGGCAGCATCGGGTGCAATATCACTCGATACCCATCGTTCGCACAGTTCCATACTCTCTGCTTGGATACCAGACGACCGACGGACGTGTTTTTTTCCTCCTCTTTGCGGTGACACAGGACTCGAAATGGGCGGAGGTACTCACCTGGAGGAGCCCGGGAGCTCGGATGCAGCAGCCGCTGCCGCAGCGGCTGCGGCCGAGTAAGCCAGTTGGTGGTGGTGGTGATGGTGTGGGTGGTGGTGCGGGTGGTGGTGATGGTGCGGGTGGTGGTGGTGCGGGTGCCAAAGCTCAGCGGCACCCGCGAAGAACGGTGCGCCGAGATCTGTGGAAACAAAGAAAAGACGAGGCACGGGAGTTTTAGTGCTTGCTCGCTTGTCGCCCCGGGGGGATTTGAGGGGAGGGGACACGAAACGGGGGCAGGAGGGGGAACAAGGCAAGAAGAGCGAGAAAAGTGGTGTCGTTGGTGATTAAAAGGAAATAGTTAGCCTTTCACCATAATAATGCTATGCCGTGGAAGGGAAATACCAAAGAATCGTGCACTCACAGATAACTTGGGGAGTCCAAGCGATGTAACTGCTGTCTGTCGAACTTTTCACGTAATCCTTGGTTCTAAACCGTGGTGTCCTCTGGTTTCGATATCGGAGTCATACAATAATTTAGAACCTGTCCTCACCACGGTGGAACAGACATGCATTTCAACTGCTGTGCAGTCATCGCCAATGTGATCGAAACTTGATGACACTACAGTTTACAACCAAGGGTCGCCTGAACAGGTCCTCAGACAGCGGTTCCACGCTTGTCATTGCTTACCTGTGAGCGCACAGTTCTTTGGTTCCTTCCAGGCCACGGTGTGCTAATACGTATTGCGGTGATGGACTAATTGTTAATCTTTTAATGTACCAATTCAATCTCACTCTCCCACATCCCCGTTCAACCTGCATCGGGTGGAGTGACCACGGGGGGGAGGGGGGAGTGTGGGTAGGTGATGTTCGTGCCTGGGTGGGTGGAGGGGGGAGGGGGTGGGGGATATAGGCAGATTGTGGGAGAGAGAGAGAGACCACGAGGGCGGAGCGGAGTGCCATTGGCATCCTAACCCACTCCATGGAAACGGGAGGGATTGTGGTTCGGCCGCGGACTGAATTAAACTCTTTTCTCTCTGGGAGAGAGAATGATGGAGGGGAAAAGCAGCAAAAAGAGGTGCAGAAAATGACCCAATCACAATAGCGTACACACAAACACACACAAGCACAAAGAAATATTAAAAAAATTAGTATTCCAACACCACCAGGGACAATAATATACATGCAACATTTCGGTTAACTTAATTCCTCTAGAATAAAATGTGATAGCGAGAACAACTTGATATTACTGGCAAGCTTGCAGTGCAGGAAGTATGACGCGATCGTATCGTCACGTACAATGACTCTCATAGTTTATGTGGCCTAAAATGGGCTCGGGTTCCTTTGACTGCTAATAGACGACATTTAACATCTGTCACTTATTAAAGTCGTCGGGATAAGAATTTTTTCGGCACTCCTATGTTTGGTCATTTACTACATATAGTCTCATCATCATTATATGTACCCAATATAATTATTTACCCATTTTTAGTTTGCCTGTTTTATTTCTTCTAAGAAATATACCATGCACTGCAACAAGAAATGTCTTAAACTTTCTCGCTCTTACGACGACTGAATCTGTGGGAAGCTGAAGAAACTTGTGCCACTTTCGGGCGACGAGGTGTCCTTCAACCCTACGACACCTCTTCTGCAAGGCTCCGATGCCTTAATCGGCCTTGAGACACCTCGTGAATTCCTGACGAACGGTCTCAATCACATGAAAAAGGCAAAAAAGCAAATTTATTGGAGATTAATAATTACATTAGAGAGTTGCTTTCTCCGTTTGGTGACAGGATAAAAAAACGGGTCTCGCCAGCAACATTTTAAAAGCAAAAACATAATGCTGAAGCTGGCTATCTTGCATGAGCAGTAAAGGAAAATAGGTACATTAAAACCATAATAATATCTTCCGCAAGGTTGTGTGACATACTGAAGTTTGGATATTTTGGGGCTTGTGAAATCAAATGAAAATAATATTGAATGCCATGTACACTGCTTTAAGTAGAACCAATCGTTCCGCCAGATTTTTACATTTGGGAAATATTGGCAGCTATTTGGTAAAGTCTGATGTTCAAGAAGTAGTGAAAATACTTTCTTCTGAGCAATACCCCGTCTTAATTTTTGTATCATGCAAATAATCGATACATTACGGCGACTGGATTCTACTCGTTAGTGAAAATAAATTAATTCAAATAATTAACGGATCCATACCATTTCAATTCTTCGTAAACTACTTGATTAAGGAGGATTGGTGGTTTTGCTCAACTTAAGAGAATTCCATGAAACTTGCTGAAAACATAACTTTTGTTATTTTAAAGCTACCTGATTTTTTTCAGAATTATTTGCCGCAGATTTCTTAAGATATTTGAACAAGAAATGAGCATGTAATTACACGGGTTCTTGTGGGAACGCAAGGCTTTATTCGCCAGAAAGAACCTTTTCTAATTACTCGATGCATAATAATTTATATCATCGATAGAAAAATGTATAACAGATTTTTACTCCGAGCCTTTGAAGAAATCCCTCGCCCGCGCAGCGAACGATGTTAAATTGGCACTACGAGTAGGTTACTTGGTACATTGTATGGTCAATAACTGATGCACTGTATTGACGACTCTCAATCTTGCCCTATCCTTCTCGAGATCACGTAAATTTTCAGAAGCGATGGTTTTTGCTCCTTACAAGCTCTGAGAAAATACAATCCTAAGAGAAGAGATTCTGCCAGTCCTCCACCGATAGAGTTCAAGAGATGAGTGTAATAGAGTAGTAATAATCCGATCGATTTGGACCACTTAATATGCAGGAATGCAGACTTTGCGACGCCACTCCGGCCGATCAATCTCTACCTCCATATCCAGCCCTTGAGGCCACATGACGCAAATGCTCTTTTCCGCCTGTCCACCCACCCAAGGATACACATCTCGAGGTTAATTCCGCATAGCAACTCTGATGAAACGCAACTCAAAACAATAGCTTATATTTCGCGCTATTTTTCTTTAATTGCGGCCTTGTTAATAACAATATTCGACTGTGGTTTGGTGTATATGTCCCACCCACCCCCCTCCCCCCACCCACCTCAAAACATTTCCTAAAATATGCTTGGTTCCTATGAAATTTGGCTTTTTACCAAAATAATAGCTTTTTTTTCGCTTAATAACAATGCCTGTGATAAATAATTAACAGCGATGGATAGAGGAGTAGATTTACGTAAAACGATGCCTATAACATTATTTCCATCCCGATAGAAACGCTTAGTTTTTCGTTTCTTTTTCGTTGTCCCATACGAATTCTTCAGCTTATTCTCGCGAGAGAGGTATTCATAGAGTCATGCGAGCGACCTTCAAGTACTTGCTCTCACTTCCTGGTTTCAACCCCCCTCTCTCTCTTCGCTTCTCTCTATCAGCTTCTCTCTCCCACGCGTACGAAGGAAGGTGGGGAGGGAGTAGGAGGGAGTATTTCCTCGCTCTTTGACTTCGGAGTAGACCTCTGGTTATTGCTAAATATCTTAATTGAACGGTTGGTTGGAGATTTGATTACTTTTATGTGTAGAGAATTAAATTGTCCACAAGATACAAACTTTATTAGGGGGTGGTCCGTAAACAATACCAAGAATGTCAATTTTATGTTTAATGTCAATCCCGCAACGTTGATGCAGAGAGATGTTTAATTAAGAGTATGTGGCTCGCATGGTTTAAGCACTCTTCAGAGAGAGACGAAACTAGTTTTTTATTATATTCACGATGAAACAAATGAAGATCGAACGGTGTGGACATCATAAAATGCTTCAAAATAAGGTTGTATCCTAAAAAATAGTCGCGAACTTCTCTTTGTTTATTAACGATAATATTCGACTTGTTTTTGGCAAACATAACCCTCTCAACCCCACCAACCACCTTAATAAAAGTTGTAAATTACACGCGAGTTTCATTATTTTCTACTTTATTTAAGGCATTATGGATTATACCTCGCTTAATAATAATCAAATAATTAGTATCAATGTAAAGGACAGTTATGTATGCCATGATTTGTTAGCAGCCCTAATCAATCTTGTCTCACATAACTGTGTATTTGAGGTTTAGATTTATAATAATACCACGTATATCTTAGTCGTTCTTTTGCCCGGCAACCGATATATTGGTAATATTTCCACTCCCTCGACCAGGATGTTTTTGGAATTTTGCCCCACTGCAACTCCCCATGCCGATTGAATTTATCAATGCTAACACGATCTAGTTTTTCTAGAAGTTTAAGACCCCACCCATTCATAGCCTCAATCTGCCGTCGACGTTTTATCTCTCTCTGCAACCTCTTAGCGTACGTGAGGGGGAGGGGACTATCGCGGAAAAAGAGGGGGAGATCTCGGAGAGGGAGAATATGACACGCTCGTTCGAATGCAGGACTTTTCCTAGTTTTTCAACTTTTTTTACTTTACTTTACTTATTACTATTCCTATTTTTCGCTTCCTAGTTTTTTCTTAACTTAATGTGTATATAAAGGAAAAGTCAACTCAGCAACGTTCATTCGCTACCATGGACTCCCTTCCTATGCACCAAGTCGGAGGGATACCTCTCTGGAAAGAGATTGAAGAATATATTCTTAGAATTAAGTCCCATGCTGATGAAAATTTTGAAAAGCAATTGCAGACGTCTAATTCCGACCCGGACCCCATCGCAATGCATAATGTATGCGATCAATATGAAGGGTATTATGAGGTAGTAGTTTTTCCCAAATTGACTGACGATTTGTTGAAATCGCTAATTATTGAAAGATTGCGATATTTAAATAAAGAGAAATGGGGTTACTACTTAGAAGTTTACGGCTGGCGTGACTATTATTAGTCACTAGTCTACAAAAAAACGGTCCTTTTAAGGACTAAATAAGAATATCCAAAAAAAAATGATCCTTTTCTTAAGACTATTCCAAAATTTTTTTATATATCCCCCTAAACTATTCAACCCCCCCAATTTTTTTTTTGAGGAATAGGAAAACAAAAAAGTCTATTGATTTTTTTAACAAATTTATTTTTTTCATATTTTTTATTACATTTCACCAGTAAATCGTCCACTAAAAATCACCAGACCGGTTCGTTTGCATATTATGAAAAATGCAAAGGGATGATTTGCGATGAACTCAGCTTCTGCGCTCGGGCCTACCCCTTTTGGAATGAACGTCATCTTGGTTGCAGCCGCTGCTGTAGCGCCCACCTCAGTTACCTCTATGAATGTCTTTTGGAGCACTTTAGATATTTTAGTATCATTGTCAATCATCGGAGTGAAATCAGCAAAATCACTGAACATAGTTTTCATACCCATATCTTGAAGTGTACTCGAGATATCTATCTCAGTCCGAACCGTAAATTTTGGGAGACGAATTCGAGTCCACATCAACTCACACTTGTCTAAAAGTTTGAATACATTAAAATCTTGGACGGATAATTTTTTTTCCAACTCTACTATACCATCGCGAGCATTGGGTAATACAAACAGCATGCAAGCACTTCGGTCTTCGAATTGCATTTCCAACACACGAGAGTCCAATTCAGTATCCTCATAAAAACCACATTTGTTAACAGCGCACATGGTAGGTATATTTATCTCATTTCCAGGAGTGTAGAAAATAGTCGGACGGGTATTAAGCTCGTAAAATGGTATCAACCATTCGTTTTCAAAGTACACTGCACTCAATAGTATCAATTTGGATTCTTGCACATCCTCTTCCTTCACTAACTCTTTTATAATTCCATTAGTCTTCTCACAAACCCACGCATTCATTTTGTTAACATCGAGCTCATCACTTCTGTAAACTACATCTTCGCTCCAGCTATTTATCAGGTTCTCGTAGTATTCGGTAAAGTTATACCCCTCCCTCAAGTGGACAGACGTTGCGATGGCCCCCTCCTTTGGTGATTTAGCCTCCCTCAACAAATTATCGTAGATATGTATTTGATCGTTCATATTGGTGACTTCAATAATTTCATCCAGCGTCTCTCCTTTCGCCCCCTTGGCAGCCATGTGAAGAAGTATCATGATCCCAGAACCCGAATATATCAGACTGCCATCTCTCAATCCACCTCGGAGTCTGTTGATGAAAGAATGATTCGGCTTTTCATTCTTCTCCTGCTCCATCACCACTCTGCATTCGGTACTCGACCCCATCTCGTCGTAAAGGAGGGCAGAAGGACTCGGCTGAGACTGACTCGCTATTCCAATATTCATACCCGCGTTTATATACATCTCTCACCCTGTAACCATCCCACCACATGCTCTGATTTTCACCGCCTAGTTTCATAAGTGAAGAAAACAAAACTAGATGACCTTTCCACGTGTTTATTGATTTCAGATCCTATCGCTTTAATGACCCCCCACCCTCAAGCAAGGCCAATTCCGCCTTTCACTTCATTCCACCTAGTTTAAAAAGTGAAGGGGAAAAAACTAGATGACTGAATGCTCTCTCAGACTCTATCCCCTCATGCGCAATTAACCTCAACTCTGTCCTTAATCATCCCCCTCCTTTATGCATCACCATTCACTGCGCTGGCAAGGAAACATGTATCCTCACGCACCACGCCTATACACAAGGTTAACCCACTCTTCTCAGGGAGTTTCCTAATAATAATAATAAAAAACTCAATAAATAGTCTCCGCTACTTTTAGCGAACCGAGTTGTAACTTGCCTTCCGTGGAGCTCGATAAAGTTGTGCAGTTATGGTGGAGTATCTACCTATTCTTCCTATTCGTAGGAGAGTTGCCAGTTTGAAATCGTTATCCTGCGCAATTCTAAAGAGGGAAAACATTCGTAAGAGAGAAAAAGACTTTAAGTCCATTCCACTACTGGA
Source organism: Pyrrhosoma nymphula (assembly GCA_963573305.1). NCBI lineage: Eukaryota > Metazoa > Arthropoda > Insecta > Odonata > Coenagrionidae > Pyrrhosoma > Pyrrhosoma nymphula. Next base: position 108,236,314 of record OY754335.1, read on the forward strand.
ACTATTCTATCGTGTCAAGTGGATAATTTCTAAGGAAGAGTTTTTTACTTGTTTGATGTCACCGAGTTGTCCTCTAGAAGAAAAAAAAAGCTGTTTCAACTTATGTCGATTTCATGCTTTTTAATGACTTTGACAGAATGAATTGCGATACATATTCCCATTTAATGTATTTGGGATTATGTGATTTTGTTTACACTTACGGAGGAAATTATTTTGATCTAGATAATTATAGCCATCTAATAGCTCCGTATGATTTGTTAGTCAAATATTTTTGCCTAGAAAAAAATAATAGTTTTATTAAGTTGTGTCCAGAGTGCTTCGATTATTGGCGTCAAGAGTTTGTCGATGAAGAGGACTTTTACGAAAAGTGTGGTGGTGATCTCAAAGTCTACAAGGTTGAAGCGAAACATCAAATTTTATTCACCGATTTTGTAATTAGGGAATATATTCAAAATTCTAATTGTTGGTGTTTTAAATGTTTATTTACACCTCTGTTTAAAAACAACTCTTTTAAAGATAGACGAGTGTTTCGTTTTAATTATAATTTCGGGCATGCTGGTGCTATTCACGACGTGAAGGTGAGAGTGTATGACGTGGATCGTATTCTTTCGTGATATTATCATTTGTTGCGATCTGACAGACCTTGTGGGAGATGATTTCATTTTCCTGGCAAGGTAGTCACACACCCATCACCATTCACATCCTGACAAAAAAAGAGCTCTACCAGAAGCTATATATAAAAAGACCACCGCACTTTAGCAACGCACTTCTCCAATCGGCGGGTCATAAATATGACATCTAAAATCGCCAGTTTACTGAAGCTACCCACAGCACGGCTGGGAGACACTTACTTACGTGTGGAAAGACAGGAATATGGTGACGAATATCAAATTTACGTACCCAAAGTCTGCCTGCAAAAAGCCGGCACCGATTTCGTATTGGAAGTAAACTTTTGTACCTCCTACTATTGTATATTCAGACATCAGAAAAAAGAGTTTGAGGTTGTCGGACATAATGTGACATTTTCCGGCTTCGAGGATGCAAACGGAACGGTGGAGAGATTTAACATCATGCTAGCCGAGGACATTACTGATCCAGAGAAACTACGGCGAGCGGAAGAACAACTTCCAGTCATATGGCTCGATGTCCACGAACATTTTAAGACCATCCCCGATCCAAGAGGAGGCTCTATTCCAAGAAGAAGAACAGAGTTTGACGGTGTAATGTGCAACGTCAAAGACACGTCCAAGTGTCTGGGAGGTTTTGTATCCAAGTGTGGTCCTCTGTCTATTAAACCGGTTTGTTTTACCGACCACAAAGAATCTAATGTGAAATACAGTAGCATAAATGCTCTCAAAGGCACTCGCTTGCGAGTAATTAAATTTGTGTTAGCTATCGAAGATGAAATGACAATATTTTGATAATATTTGTTAAATAAAAAAAATTGAAACAAAATAATAATGTTCTTATTTAATAAACCTCATTATTTCCCTCTGCATCCCTCATTTATGGGTAAAGGTTTCTTTTAAAAATAAAAAAAGAGGATAGGGTTTTACAAAATTTATTATCAACAAATTTTTGTTTTCAGTACACCAATTGGCAAGTTTGTAGCAATTCTTTCTTGCACATTGAAAGTTGCCGTTAAAATGTGCTTCAATTAAGCAGCTCTCACTAGTTACAAGTGTTTTTAGAGATGGGCAACCAAAAATTGACAAGTCTAAAACGTAAATACCCTTGGGAATCAGACGATTAAGGAAAGAAGCCTTTTCAGCTCCTTTTGTGAATAAAAACTTGTAAGACCTCGTATATTTACAAATAATAGACTCCAATTCAGAATATTCCACATCTCCAGAGAACTCGTTTAAGCCGTGATAATTGTTTCTTAACCATGACGTATCTCTGGCGTAAAGGTGTTTCGTTGGTGATTTAAAAAGCCACGTATTACAACACCTACTATCAACATTAATTATAGCTAATTCTTTCACAATGTAGCTACCGTCACTCGCAGTGAACCCTTGGAATTCTATGATACCACTCATCTTTCTTCTTCACTCACTTGGTTGCAGTAGATTTCACACTTTTCGTTTTCACCAACCACACCAAAAAGGTAGTCCAAAAGTTTATTAACCAATTGAAAGTTTCTCACCACTTGATTCCACTCGTCAAAATTTAAATGAAACGAAGTATTGCCTCGCTTAATCGACAAGTATCTCTTCCCAAAGAAATTTGCAAAGGAAAGAAAACTAGCGGAAAGTGGATGTTTCACACCGGTGACAAAATAATCACTCACTAGTTGCTGGAGATTTACAACATTAGCCCATTCACTGCTACTAATAACAAGGCTTTTCTTATTTAGATGGGAAAATTTCACCACTGGTTCAAAGTAGTTGAAAAAATCACAGCCGACACGAACACTCTTTGTTCCTCTCGTATTTAGAAAATATTCGCTTTCTAAAACGAGAATATCGTCGTCGTCGGATATTGTGCCGACAGCCCGAGATGAATTTGCGGGCTGTAACAACTCTTCCTCCTCCGGCGGAAACACCATGACCACTGGCACCCGATCGTGTCCCTTTTAAACTGTTTGATGCTGGAGGAGTGGGGGAAAAGAGAAAGGGGGTAACTTTGACCTTGAGTCGATTGCCCATTGGGAGAGCGTTTCATAGTTCTAAGCGAGAACTTTATCAAAATTCGCTGTGAGCTTTTTAAGTTCACGAACGAGGTCTGAAATGGGGGAAGAGCATCGTAGTCCGAATAAAGATGGAGTGTAGACTCCAGCTCTAACCAATTGGCTTCTAAACTCATTATATTCGTAAAAATTATCGTCCTTTAGAAAGTATAACATTCCGTTTAAATGTCTGAAAGCGGAATTCACACCCGGGGGTAACCCTGGGAATTCTTTGATAAGTTGAGCGTATCGGGATGCATGATTCGTACATTCGTCCAATTGCATTACATAATGATCGTTGTAAAATATTAGTGTTTGTCCCGTATGCGAATTTACGGCTGCTTGGACCCTTGCCTCATTGGGGAGACCGATAGAGGAAAGACTTTTGGGATAGCCATATGTTGGTCTTAACGATGGATAATCCAGCATATAAATTTCATTTTCGATAAATAGAACGACTTCCCCAGACGGTCTCTGATAAATAGCTGTCACTTTTTTAAAATCCTTTGGTAAAAATGACAGCCAGTCAGTTATTAGCAATGTATCAAATACTTTCATATCAGCTGTAATGTCAACTAACCACACCCACTTTTCATTTAATACATACATTATTTGATTTATTATTAAAAAGTTGATCCCATATTTCAAATCGCAAAAATTTGGTTTATCGCCCGAAACACGTTCATTATCTCTTGTCACCTCATCATCATTTTTTCCTCTATCTTCACTATCGTCATCCTTCCACTTTGGTGGGTCACCATATAAACTACGAATTCCCGATATGTCATCGTGATGAAGAGAAATTTTGTGATCATGCGTGTATGTAGAAAACATGATAGCATTTGAATCGCTAGAGTGGGAAAGGCCTAGAGCATGGCCTATCTCATGCAATAAAACGTGGAATAAACTATATTGTCCCCAAGTTACATTCCTATCTAAACCTAAATACCACGATTCTGCGTCATCGATGTGAATTTCTATGTGGTCCTTGCCTCTATTTGGGAACTCCGCGTGGCCCAGTATGCGTCCGGGTCCAAAAAATTGATGTCTGCACGGTTCGGACGGTTTTATATTTCTGTGAATGCCATTCCTATGGGCGATAATAATATCGGGATTATTCCGATCATGTTGAAACGTAAGGTTAGTCTCCCGACCCCACAACTCAAACGCCTTCTCTGCAACTTTATGGTGCTCATTATCGCTCAGCGCGTAATTCCATTTGATGATTCGTTTATCCCATGATTCTGTGGAAACCGAATATTTCCCAATATCATGTACACCACATCTGGGGAGCTTAGTAAAACTCACGACATCTTCTCTGCTACTAAAATTGTAAAACTCTTCCAAAAGTTTCAATGCACTGTCAACGTCAGTGTCATTGACTGATGTGATTTCGTTATCAGAGACTTTTAAAAAACCAAACTTTTTTAAATAGTCGACTAAAATGGTCTTTTCATCGTCTGCGGCCCGACAACTTCCGCAAATCGAAATAATCACAATTAAAAGCGATGAGATGCGCATTTTCAACCACTCGACGTTAATATCTCAAAGATCGAAAGAGAAATGAAAATTTATAAAGTCTGTTGTGTGATTTTACTTTGAGTTGATGATGCAAACATATGGCCTGGTTACACTAGCAATAAACGGTTTGAGCCGCACCTGTTGAGTGTTTCAAGGTGGTCTAGGAGTGGGGAAAAAAGCATGTGACCTCAAAGGCTGGATATGGAGGGGAAGGAAGGAGGTTGATTGGTCAAGTACGCGAGGAGAATATAAATGTCAATATTTCCCTTTCACTTGGACTTGGCACACATACATAGCGATGGATGGATTGGTGGATGGAATTGTTCGAGTGATTGAAGGGTGGTTTTTAATGCTAAAAGATGTTAGCAAAACGAGATACCACCCTCTAAGTCTACAACGTCTCGCTGCTCATGCAATAATAACTCGAGTGGACAAAGTGAATCCGATTGGTATGCTTGAGTCTGTGAGAATGGCTCAATTCCGTTCGCTCCCCATACCATCTCGATTTGCAGACGAGAATATAAACGATTTTTGTGCTTTATCCGATTCGTTTAAATGTCGCAAAATGTATCCACAAACTACGGTCATATATTGCAATCAAACTCAATCGTACGAAGAATTGGTTAAACAATGGAAATTCCTAAACATTTTTACCTTTTCTATGAATAATTACACCCAAACCGGCTTTGATAATTATCCGTTTTTTTCTCGGATACCCCTCCAACCTGATCCGGTCTTTCCTAGAGAATTTTTTTATAATGTGACATCAAATAGTCGAGATGTTTCAACTCAAACTGATTAGTCTCTTTAAAAAAAAAAATCCAGTCTTTTCTTAAACACCCTCATGTATTATGAAGGAGAGATAAATTACAATTGAACCTGTATTCCCTACTCAAACACGATGACCCACATAATTGACTTTTATCTCAAGAGAACAATATTACCGAAAATAGGTACTAGAGCCGGTCCTAAATACCTAACAGAGACGGGAAAATAGTGATCACTCTGACTCATGGCTCCACACTACGTTCATGTGTGGAGCCAAGATGGGAAGAGCAAATGCACGAGGATAAATTTTTTTTTTTCGTGGAGGTCGTGCAACTATCCCCACGCGGTAGAGCTCTGAAGAAGCTCGGATTCGTCAAGCGCATTGTGGGAAGATTATTTAGGATGAAAAAAAAAAGAGAGGTGCTATTTCGCACATGTTCGGCCACACCTTGAATATTCAGCAGTGATCCTACCTAAATCCTCATCGCTGCCCAATTAAAAAAAAAAGAAATATCTATAGTCTGAAATAGTTATTTATTTCAAAAAATTACGATATCAAAATATTTAATACTGTTGATATTCAAATCATTGTGTGAACTAGCTTTTTTCCATATTTTTTCTATTCCTATCTAACCATTCTATTCATATGGCGTGTTGGTTTTTTAAATTTATTACTTACATGCGGATCTGCTATATGGACTCCTTACAGGTGTGCAAATAGCCGCCTCGTGATATTAAGTGAAAAATACTTCGAGTGTTTCTTGTAAAATTTCTGCTACGCTCGTCTGTGGATATGTTGCGATCAAAGCAGTCTTGGTTTGTGTGTGTGTGTGTGTGTGTGAAAATACATGGGGATCAAGAGTGTATTTATACTAGAGTGGATTGAGAATTTCCCTCTGCGAGAGCAAGGTTCGTTGTGAGGGATTTTTTAGCCGAGGGAGAAGTGAAGGGGATATATCTGTACATAATTCAATTGCGGTGAGGAGTGGCTAGCATTGAATAGTTGAGTCCCCCCTCCACTTCAGAAAACTAGATCGTGCGAGCTGAGAATGCATTCAAGTTTTTTTTTTCCAAATTTATCAGTATATAAACCCTTGTACGGACGACCTACTACCATCATTCGCAGCCTACAACCTATTATATCGAGTAAGTATGCATTATATATTACTCAATTGCATTCTATTACGAGTTGGAACTCTCCCTAAGAGATTTTTTTTTTTTATTTAGTAAAACATGCTTGTACCAATGAAGAAATTAGACCCTCTCGCTGTAGTTCCTAAAGCAAGCTACGAATGTCCAGCTGGATACGACATCAGCGCTATCCAGTCAGACATAATTCCGAAGCGAGGACGGCAATTAATAAGAACGGGATTATCTCTAGAAATTCCAAAAGGGTTTTACGGGAGACTTGCTTCTCGCTCCGGATTATCGGTTCGGTACGGGGTTGAAGTTGGGGCCGGGGTAATTGACCCGGATTATCGGGGAGAAATAAAGGTACTCCTCTATAATCATGGAGAAAACGATTTTAGGATCTCTAGAGGTGATAAAATTTGCCAAATCATCCTCGAAAAGATCGCTACTGATGTAAAATTTGTCGTTTCCGATGATCCTATATCGGAATCCAGCAGAGGAGAGAGTGGTTTTGGGAGTTCGGACAATCCCTGAAGTGAGTTAAGTTCTAGTTAGCGACATTTATTTCTGTGAGGAATATAAATTAACATGTTTTTTTTACGTGATAGGATGAATCCTACCGCCGCCGATGCCACAACCAGCCATGGAGGACGACGGGATAGATCCCGATCGCCATCTGTGAGTTTTTTTTTGGGTCTTTCTACTCCCTCTATCTTACTTTGTTAAAGCCTTTTTCAATAATTTTCATTTATTCTCTTTAAAGGGTACCGTGAGGAGCCGTCTCCTTAAACTTCAAGAGGAGGCGGAGTTTTTGAAGAAGGAGGATTTGGAAGAGGAGATCCGATACCGGATAGAGCGTTTGGAGATCATAATGACTAAATTTGGGGTTTCGCTGGTGGCAACAATAGAAAAAAACGAAGAAAAGAGGAAAATATTCCTCCCTCGAATGTTTAGGCTATCGGGGGAGGATATTTCAAATTATAATTCAGGCGGAGAAGAAAAGGTTTTCCTCTACAGGAAAAAAAATCTATTAAAAATTGAATGAAATATATATTTTCTTGTGTTTTTTATTTGAAATAAAACCCCCCATCCTATGCATTGAACGAAAGTATAATATTCCTAATTTAATTTGGTCGCCATTTTGTAAAAAGACCGTCGCCATTGTAGGGGCGGGAAGAGGCCGCCGAATGGACTCTGCCCCCCTCTCATAGGACCATTAGAGTTTTCACCATTGTTTTATTGGAAAGATATAATTCGGGAGGTGACGAAGAAAAGTGTTTCCTCTATAGGGAAAAAAAAAATCTATTAAAAATTGAATGAAATATATTTTCTTGTGTTTTTTTATTTGAAATAAAACCCCCCCATCCTATGCATTGAACGAAAGTATAATATAAATTGCAAAAAAGTTTAATATTTATTTGCTTTAATTAGACAAAATATATAATATTCCTAATTTAATTTGGTCGCCATTTTGTAAAAAGACCGTCGCCATTGTAGGGGCGGGAAGAAGCTCCCGAATCGACTCTGCCCCCCTCTCATTGGACCATTAGAGTTTTGACCATTGTTTTATGGGCGTAGCTAATATGAGATGCAATGGTATGAAAGAATGAAAAAATATTGAGAGAGATATTTCTCTAGATGCATTTTTTCCTACTTTGTATCATCCATAATAGTACTGGCATTGTAATTTGTTTTCATTAGTGAGCTTGGTGAGTGAAATTTTTTAAACAATTTCCGTCATTAGTTAATTCGAATTATTATTTCCGAATGAAATAAAAAAGCTTCTGCCTAATGCCTTCTTCCTAAAAAAATTGTCTGCCTAATATACTGAGTATAATATAAATTAAAATGACTTACTGGTGAGATAAAATATATATTTAAAACTATATACACCGACCGGTGATCTAAGACGTTCAATTTTTAGACGTAAGGAGACACCACTGATCGAGCATGGGTCGGTCGGACGCTAGAACGATCGCCTCGAGAGAGGTGAGCGTGTTCGAAGCAATGAAACGATCCCCCCCTAACGGGTAGGTGGATACCACCCCATAACGACATTCCATTCTCAACGCTGACAAGCTCTTCCTTCTAACCCACTCCCCTCACACCAAGCGGTAATTCTTCCGCCACCTTTCGCTTCCCCTCCCCCCTGCCACCGTCCCAAGAGCCGTTCCCAAGCTTGCCGTAGCGAGTAAAGAAAATGAATCCAGTTGGTGGCGCCGCGAAAATGAAACTATCTGAATCCACGAAATGTTTTCGTGTGTTAGTAAACAATATTGCGGTGTGATAATTAAATTATTACTTACATGCGGATCTGCTATATGAACGCCTTACATGTGTGTGCGAATAAGATCTGCAATTAGCTGTAAGAATGCAAAAGGTTAGTTAAAATTATATTTAATAGTTTAAAAAATCGTAATAGTCGAGTTACTAATTGAGAATAAAGAATTGAGAATACTTACTTAAATTTCTGTTGGTAGATTATCGGGACGGGTACTTCTGTGGATTCTGATGACGATTCACTACAATTGATGTGGAGTGAAGCAATGTCAGCAGCAAACAAATGCTGTGACATATGGCATTCATAAATAACCAAGTCCAGTCGCGAGATATATATAGTTAAGAGTAAATTGTATAAAGTCTATATGAAAAACGAACTGAAAATACTTCTCAAGGATATTTGCGTGGGAGTTTGGAACTTATGTTAATTTTGCAATTGTAAATAAAGAAATTTTAATTAATTTGTAAAACTCATCCTCTGTGTTTTTATTTTTAATGAAACCCCCTATCCTCTTTAGTCGCTTCGTCTAAAATAATGATAACATTATATGACATTATGTTTGACAAACAAAGCCTTTCTATCGAGCTGGGGAAGACAGTTATGTGAGACAAGATTGATTAGGGCTGCTAACAAATCATGGCATACATAACTGTCCTTTACATTGATACTAATTATTTGATTATTATTAAGCGAGGTATAATCCATAATGCCTTAAATAAAGTAGAAAATAATGAAACTCGCGTGTAATTTACAACTTTTATTAAGGTGGTTGGTGGGGTTGAGAGGGTTAGGTTTGCCAAAAACAAGTTGAATATTATCGTTAATAAATAAAGAGAAGTTCGCGACTATTTTTTTAGGATACAACCTTATTTTGAAGCATTTTATGATGTCCACACCGTTCGATCTTCATTTGTTTCATCGTGAATATAATAAAAAACTAGTTTCGTCTCTCTCTCTGAAGAGTGCTTAAACCATGAGAGCCACATACTCTTAATTAAACATCTCTCTGCATCAACGTTGCGGGATTGACATTAAACATAAAATTGACATTCTTGGTATTGTTTACGGACCACCCCCTAATAAAGTTTGTATCTTGTGGACAATTTAATTCTCTACACATAAAAGTAATCAAATCTCCAACCAACCGTTCAATTAAGATATTTAGCAATAACCAGAGGTCTACTCCGAAGTCAAAGAGCGAGGAAATACTCCCTCCTACTCCCTCCCCACCTTCCTTCGTACGCGTGGGAGAGAGAAGCTGATAGAGAGAAGCGGAGAGAGAGAGGGGGGTTGAAACCAGGAAGTGAGAGCAAGTACTTGAAGGTCGCTCGCATGACTCTATGAATACCTCTCTCGCGAGAATAAGCTGAAGAATTCGTATGGGACAACGAAAAAGAAACGAAAAACTAAGCGTTTCTATCGGGATGGAAATAATGTTATAGGCATCGTTTTACGTAAATCTACTCCTCTATCCATCGCTGTTAATTATTTATCGCAGGCATTGTTATTAAGCGAAAAAAAAGCTATTATTTTGGTAAAAAGCCAAATTTCATAGGAACCAAGCATATTTTAGGAAATGTTTTGAGGTGGGTGGGGGTAGGGGGGCGCGTGGGACATATACACCAAACCACAGTCGAATATTGTTATTAATAAGGCCGCAATTAAGAAAAATAGCGCGAAATATAAGCTATTGTTTTGAGTTGCGTTTCATCAGAGTTGCTATGCGGAATTAACCTCGAGATGTGTATCCTTGGGTGGGTGGACAGGTGGAATAGAGCATGCGGCCTCAAAGGATAGATATTGAGGTGGATATTGATCGGTCGGAGCGGCGTCGCAAAGTCTGCATTCCTGCATATTAAGTGGTCCAAAACGATCGGATTATTACTACTTAATAGGTCTCATAAGACATCATATCGATAAATAAAACTCGAATCTACCATCAGTTACCTAATATGGCACAGTAAAAATATTTGCGTATCAAGATTTGAGTGACTAGTTTCAAGAAACGAAAAGTGGGGCAATAGCGATAGGCGTTCATTCATTTCGATTGTCTTGTCAAATTTTCTTCGAAAGCGAAGGGTTGGTGACGATATATTTTATTTATAATTTGAGGGCAGTTCATATTATAGGTGCTAATTTAAAATCAAAACCATTATGTATTTATTTGCATGATTATCGTTTCTCAGAGAATACACTTGTTTCCCGGGATATACTAACTCCTTTATTCTATGCCGTAAAGCTATTTAACATTTCTTATTACGATTGTAAATAGATATTTTATAACAATACCTTTTCCTAAAACAATAAATGACTCATTTTTCCGTAAACTTCTTTTGTGAAATAGAAACATGTTAATGCTAATTTACTTTTACACTCATACTTATTCAAAGTGACCAAAAATATCCTGGTCGTTTACAACTGTAAAAATAATCTGTGAAATGAAAATATTAACTGGTATTAATTAGAAAAATGCTCAAGTAGTGAGGGATGTGAAGGAGGCCAAGATTCTTCGCTTCCTCCGTCATGCATCGCTAGGGGCAGGCACGCCCACTGCCTTGCAAACCAAAGATTAAGAGCGAAAAAAATAAATCTGTTGCAGAGTCAAAACGAAAAATTCCAATAAATTACCAATTTACGGCAACGCAAAAGGATAAATTCAATAATTTCTTTTTTAACCTCACTATTTTTTAAATAATAATAATTTTGCTTTGTTATTAAATTTCAGCTCATATTTCTCCCTTGTGAAAACTCAATTTTTTACCTCCACCTTAGTTTTAAATTCTAGGACAGAAATAGTTCCTGGTAATAATAATTGTTTGTAGAATTAAATCAGAGTTGGAATTTTAAAGACCTTCAAAACCTCAAGTAATTTCTCAAAGAATTAAAAAAAATGCAAATTTTGCGTTATTTAACAGCATTATATGGAAGTCATCAACCACCTTGATGATAAATGGTAAAAACTGCAGATAAGGTAGAACACAGATATAAGTATCGTAAGGTAACAATGCGAAAATTAACCTAAAATAAGAATGACTACAATGCGTTAAATTTTTACTTTATGCTCCTTCAACCGACAGGATAGTTTTATCGAGGGTGATGCTCATAAAAAATGTTTTTGTTCATATTTAAGAGCGTGACCCGGGCGAAACTATTGAATAAAAGTGAAATTATTCAACTAAAATCCTTTTGTGAAAATCTTATATGACTTATTTCATGACTGCACTATTAACATCACATCGTAGTTCTTTTAACTTGATGTAGTTCATAAGTCATCAACTGTAATTTTTCCCGTGAAGAAAGAGAAAGAAGAAAAGTAGCAATAGATCGTCATACGAATGTATAAATGGACGTCCAAAGAGGACTCACTCGTCGCTGGCGGCAACGTAATTTACGACACAATTTGGTGGCCAAAAGCGATTGGGTGAGTAAGGGAGGCACTATTCCAGATAACCTCGAAGTATCAGCGGGAGCATATCGGCGACCGATCCGCGGATCCGGTCACGCCGAAGAGGCCGTCATATCTTCTCCCACCAATAGCCTACGGCCTCGCGAGGCAAGTGAGCCACGCGGAATTGAAAGCTCCGCGGTGGCAATGGAGACGGAAGAGAATAGAGGCCACACACGATGACCACGCCTCTTTAACATAGTTTGAGCGAAATATCACTTCACCTAGGATTTTATGAATTTTACCTCTCAACTATTATTAAAAAATAATCAATTACTCACTGCAGTTATTCTTATAGAATCGCAAAAAACCTGTTTTGAAGGCGCTTTCACCTTATGGCGTGGAAAAATTAAGCCAAGTTAGAGATTTATGTAGGGATATTTAATTAATTATTGAGAATTTTTGTCACATACAACTACATTTTTGCACCATTAAAATAACAATAATTACTTCAAAATTCTTGCAGACGATGAAATTATAATGTAAAATTCGAATATGATCTCGATTATTATTAGGGAAACATCTCGCTCAAACTACCTTCATTTCCAACCTCGAGGTACTCATGAGTTGAATGGATTCAATGAAAGGGGAAGACGCACTGACATACAATGAAAAAGAAAATAAGGAGCGAGTACGGGTGGGTTGGGTACGCAGGTAACGAGAGTGGAGAAGTATGTAAGTAGGTACTCACGTCCGGCAAGTGGGTGCATGAGCGCCGGGTGTCCGGCAGCTGCCGCCGCCGCCGCTGCCGCCACCGCCGCCGCGGCTCCCCCGCCGGCCGCCCCCGCGGGCACTACGGCCCCCAGGCCGCCGGCCCCGCCCCCGGCCGCGCCCGCCGCGCCCCCACCCCCCGCCCCCACGCCCCCTCCCCCACCGCCGCCCCCCGCGCCCACCACGGCCGCCGCCGCTCCGCCGATGCCCCCGCCCCCGGGGCCCCCACCCCCAACGCCACCCCCAACTCCGCCTCCCGCCGCCCCCCCCTTGGGCTTGCTCACTTTGGTGTTGCTCTTGGCGAACTCGAGGCGGATCGTCTGCGGCATGTCCGGGTCGAAGCGAACGCCTTGCTGTGAAAGGCAATGGCAGCAATTGGCAGCACGTATACGAAGGGAAAAGAGGGAAAGAAAATAACATTAATATGCATGCGATCCTCATCCGTCAAGGGTACTCGCGAAAATGGAAGGCTTTTCGCCCGACCCACCGATGGATCGACAATTTGCGACAGTTTTTCAATGGCGAAGCATTGATTTCATGTATGTTTTGGCTCATTTTTATCTTTTCATACTTTATTGTCATTTATTATTTTCAGTTGACATATATTATGATATTAATAATAACAATTTATCCATAGGTAGCAGCTTTCACCAATTACTACCTATTTAATATATTTGGACAACACACACACAACCATGCCCTGGATGGGGAAAAACCACCCAGGCGGGACTCGAAACCGTGATCTTCGGGTTGGTTGGCGAGAACGTTAACCCGACACCACCGAGGCCAACAAAATTTATTGTTGATGCAAAAAGGCAACTGAAAAAATTTTTAATCGTGATTATTAAGAAATTATTTTAACTTAATGACTATTTAAGCTCCACACTGTTAAAAAAATAGGTGGAAAATAAGAAAGCATCACATAAGACGACAAATGAAAAGAAAAACTATGCTTGTGGACATAAATATTAAAATTTGTGCAATCGTCTCAGAAGCACTATATGATGTGATTTGTCTTATTACACTTCCTTTTGAATTTAACCAAAATAGAATATATAACTACATATAGATATTTAGAGACAATTTTCTGAAAATTATGAACTTTGGCATTAAATTTCAAAAAGATTTTTCAGATTTTTTTGAGGAAAACCTTTCAGTGGGATGTGAGAATACTTCTAATAAATAAATATGAATAATTTCTCCATTCACCGTGAATACTTTGTTTCCCATTTCTTAGGCTTCTTTAACTGCTTCCTACAGGTGTATGTTGAAAACAAGCTGGTGAAAGATTGCATCCTTATCCAACTCCTTTGTTTTTTTTATTTTTTTTCCTCCTCCATCGTGGTGACTTGGTTCCTACAGAGTAGTTGGATTATAATTCTGAAATTGTAATAAATTCCTACTTTTTAAGGCTGTTTTAAAAACACTGTATCTCAATTACACGTAGTTGATTCCGTCTCCTAGTCAACGATCGCCACAAAGAGTGAGTTGTTGATATAGGTATATCATCTTTTCTGAGAGACTTCTTTGACATAGTTGACAGAGTATAAACTCTCTGGTTCCTCTAAACCTCTTCATAAATTTTAACTTGTTTTCTGAGAGGTTTTCTTCGCTTTATCCTTCTATCCTTCGGCAAATTGTTCGTGTGAGTACTTTGTCACGAGTAAGTTCAGAGTTCTGTAGTCCTCAGATCTCTCAGCCCATATATTATTCAAAGCTGCAATCGTCGCACTCTTCTCAAAAACCTCCAGCATCTTTCGCCTGCTGTGGGCTGTTTTTGATTTTCCCATACAGGATTTCTTCAGCAGAACCATCAAGTGTCTTGATCCTTCCTCACGAAGCCTTGTATTTCTGCAATTACTTTACTACCCTCTTGAATTTGCTCCTAAGGATACGAGGACCTCGGTCGTCTTCGTCCACGTTCTCCTCTTTCTCCATCAGTCCATCCCCCAGCGGGTTTGATCCTTCATACAGCTTTTTTTCATTCCTTCCATCTTCTGCTTATATCTTATTGCTCTTTAAGTATCTTCCCGCTCCCTTCTCTGATTTTACCGGATTGTTTCTTTCTCCCCGCGAAGTGTCACCGCATAGAGTTGTAGGCTCTCTAGGAATTTCCCTTCTTCATGTTGTCGTCGATTTCTTCGCAGCAGCTTTCAATCTACTCTTCCTTGGACTTCTGGTTCCGTAGCTTCTTATTCTAGGCTTCCTCATCTAAGTTTCTTGGGTTCTTGTAATTTCTTCTTTCGTCAATAGGGTCTCAAATCCCAGTCTTGATCCATGGCCGTCTTATCTCCGTTCTCTTACTCACTAGTGGCTCTTCTGACTTCCGTCATCTCCTTCCTTAGTGCATTCCTTCTTTTTTTTGTGCTCTCCTCTTCAATTACCTCCATTGAGTCTTTCTTTGGTGGGTGTTCCTCGCATGTTGCTCGTGCTCCATCTTGATTGTTCCTTCACCCTTATCATCTTTTTGTATCTTATACAACTATGCTTGACCACTAAATTGTGATCTTTAATTATATCTGCACTACGATAGCACTTATATCGCCTCGCTCGGTTCCGATACCTCTCTTTGACAAGTATGTACTCAATTTGGTAACTCGCTCTACCTTGGGTTATCTGTTACGTGCACCTTCTGTGTAGACGTTGCTCGAAGAATGTGTTCGCCACAGTCATGTTCTTCTTTATTATTGCAAAGCAAATTGCAGTATTTCTCATCAGCCATTTCGTTTCCCGAGCCCAAGCTGGTTCTCACCGCGACTCACCATTGCATTCCAATCACCTATGATAAATTGGCTTTCCTTTTCTTTCACCGTGCAGAAAACTTCTTCCAGTCAAATAATGACAAGGCCAACTATGTTTAAATCCACAGAGTATTTTATTGGTACAACTAGTTTCAACGCTACGGCGTCATCATCAGGAAGGTACCTGATGATGACGCCGTAGCGTTGAAACTAGTTGAACCAATAAAATCCTCTGTGGATTTAAACATAGTTGGCCATGTCATTATTTGAAAATGGACTTCCACAAAGTTACGCCAGAACGGATTAAATTCACTTCTTCCAGTCGTTCATGTATTTCTTCTATTTCGTCTTTTATGTGGGTGGACGTTGGAAAGTAGACCTGGGCTACTACTCTGCCCGAAGGCTCTCCTTCTAGCTTCGTATTCAGGATTCTCTCGTTGTACAGCTTAAATATTCCACTTTTCCCATCCAATCTTTCTTCAAAATGATGCCCACTAGTGCTATCCTTTGGTAATCTCCTGAGTGGGTATATGACTCTGTATCCGTATCTCCAGAAGTAATCTTCCGAACCCCACTTCATTTCACTGGCTCCAAGGGTGTCCATTCCCACCCTTCACATCTCCATTTTTGCTTTCTCCGGCTTCCCGCTCACTCCTAGGGATTTCCGTGTGCCCACACTACATTCACCCATCAAGACCGATTTTTCCTCCCAGTAGTCTCCACGTAGAGATCCAAATGGGGGTTATATTGCTTCACATATATTTATATATTAATAATATATATTCGATAACATCACGTTTATGAATGCAAGGCTGGATCTTCTAGAGAGAATAATGCGGTGGTTTCCCATTGCCTTTCCCATCGCGGTGAACTTCACTTTCGCCAGATGGCACAGCAGTTGATGCCGAATCGACCTTCTTGATATGCTCCAACAGTGCCTCCTGGCGAAACTGCTGCCTTCCACTTATGGTGCAGCATAGCACCGCGGAGGAATGCTTCTTCGTTGTTTCGTTCCGAAAAAAACGGATATTTTCCTAAAAACATTAATGTTTGAAGTCCTCGAGTCTCGAAATTACAACCTTTGGATCGGAAGTCGGACTCAGTATTGCTATTGATACATATAGTTTACAAACCAGACTTTTTGGCAAGATTTTTTGTCATGTAGTTACACCTTTCGGCCAGGAATGAGCATCCCAAACGTATCGTCGCTTTGAAACTGGAATCAGAGAGATTATCGACTGAAGGTGCCGTAACAGGGTAATAAATTCCCAAACCTTAGTAGATTGTCACAAATTTATCTTTATCGGGTTAGATAAAACATAAAAACGGTACACTTGCCACCTGATTGTAACCTTAACGCAATTAAAGCAATCTTTCCTGCGAGGAAAGCGAAATGCTCCCTCATCAAGTGACAAAATATCGCTCCCATTTATACTGCTTGTAGTAATACCTTTAATTAACAACTAAACAGTATACAATACGAAAACATTCCGTCAAACCATCTGGAAATATTAACTTCACTGTGACATATGAGACATTTTCTTCAAGTCGTAGAACTTTTATCCCTTTGGGATGGCGTTCTCGTATTCGGAGTCGTCCAAAATTTGTAATTGATGATTATTGCACAAAAAGGATAAACATTATTGATATGGGATTAGATATATATTTTTCTTTTGAGACTCTCTACAGCAGCGGTTCTCAACCTGTGGGACGCGACCCTTTTGGGGGTCGAACGATCCTTTCACAGCAGTCGCCTAAGACCAACAGAAAACACATAATTCGGATGGTATTATGATAGTTTCCATATTTCCGGGGGTCACCACAATATGAGGAACTGTATTAAAGGGTCGCTGCATTAGGAAGGTTGAGAACCACTGCTCTACAGGGTATGGGCATCAATATGATAATGCGTCCATGCTCTCATTCGAACAGCAGTCGCTCCAAATAAAAGAGGACTGGGAGGCAGCGTAGTTGGATCGCTCACCTGAAGATCCTGCTTGGCCGCCTCAGCGCCCGCCCGCGTGCTGAACGTGACGAACCCAACGGGCTGCACGGCCGACGCACGTCCAGGTGGCAGCACCCGTCAGCGAGCAGAAGAAGGGTAATCCGACGGCGGAGGGAGACAGGAGGAAAAAACAAAAGAAGCCATGATGAGAGAGTGGTTCCAGCTCTGCTATTCACATTTTGTCATCGAGTGTGGGAGGTCTGTCTGTCTGTCTGTGAAGGAGGGCCTCACCGCTGTTTGCGATTGGATTGGAGAAGATTGGTTGGGCGTTCGGCCGAAGGAGGGCGCCACGAAGCGAGTACTAAGGACGCAGCTCATGGCGCCACTCAGCGGTCAAACGCCTTCCCTTTCCGCTATTCCCTAAGGAGCTCAACAGCGTTCGTTACATGCGTGCCTTTACATTCTGGGGAAGCGGTGCGCTGTGGGAACTAATAATGTTTCATGTGGAATGCAGATGACTCTGATATAGGCTTAAGAAGAACAAAATCTACCAAAACAATCAAACTTCCAAAACAGGCTTCCAAACAAATTTGCGGCTTATTACTACTCAATTTATTCCATTCACCAAGTATATTTTGCTCTCGAGTTAGCGCTAAAATTTTAATTCGAAGTTGTTTTGGAGATCAATTGATTTTTAAAACATGAATTGCGTCACAAAATCATATTATGTTGTGTGGATTAAATCCGCTTTGTAATTTTATGATGATCCGGCAAATTTGATTGAAGAGGTTTACTGGTTCAGCGATTGAAGTTTAACTTTATTAAACTATCATCGAGAGAGAAGGCGTTCGGTGGCCATTGCCTACATTTTTAATGAAAATCTATCCAGTGATAATTATGGCAAAGAGCCAAACCGCCAGCAATACCCTATTATTCATTAAGTTAATTATTGCATATCAATTAACTTCCAAAAACATTTGTGTACTCTAGCCCATTCACAGTCTCTAGCTTTGGCTAATTATTGTATCTTTCAAGAAAAATATACGAAAAGCCAGTAACATCTTACGATGGAGAACTACACTGTAACTTTAAAATTGTTTTTTTTTTCAAAGGTACATACATTCTAACATTTCTTTTCATTATTAAGCCTTAGGATAAGCCAACTTTTTATTTTTAAGAGAATACGCAAGACTGAATTTGTTACAAAAACATGTTTTCTGGCGTCGAAACCCGCGACCACCCCACTTGCTTTAGTTCCACTGCGGAAGAATAAAATGTATGTGCTTAGCGACAGCACATTTAACACCTACCATCGTGTGACTGACTTTGATGCTAAACTTGAAAGATTACGGCAAGGTTCACGTCTTGGTTCAATAACGTATCACAGTGTGCGATACATATATCGGGGGCATTATGTTGATGTCGAAAGAATGCAAAATGGAGTCATAGGATTTTGAATTAGAGAATAATGTAGCGGCATGGGGAGCTATGAGATTTTCCGCTAGCAAAAGATAATAGAGATAGACATCGAACCAGATCTCATATCAAGGACCTGAGAACGTTAACTAAATAGAGGTTAAATAGTGCGGGAGCGAGATATTATAAAACTTTGTGACTTTTGGGCGCGAGGTAATGTAGCAAAGAATGTGCTCATTAGTATGTTTCTAGCCAAAAATTGAAATTTTGGGGGCAATATCAGAATAAGAGAAACAACTGATACTTTGTATAATTGCATGATCTTTCTTTGTTGTGTTCTTTTCTGTCGTTTACACACGATAGTTAAGGATATATATAATATGCGGCCAATAGTTAACTGTGATGTTAAGAAGTCGTGTAAACTGTTAAAAAGAGATGGTAGTTAAATATGGATAAGATCACCTATTTAAATATATTTGTACAACCATGGGTATGGATTTTGCTTGTGAATATGTCGGAAGGCGCAGAAGAATAATGCAACGAAGACGTACGTAGTTATCGTATAAACCTCGGGAAGGAGACTTCACCGTCACTTACACACGATATTTTCGCATTTACGTTTTTTTTCCCGTCTATAATGGTGCGAAGAAATTTTCCGATGAAGACGGACTATAAGAAATTCCTCATCGTAAAACTCTCGAGGGAGTTACAAGCCACAAATTGGATTCCTTTTTGTAGTCTGGAGTAATACAATACTGATAATACAGCCGAGAGGCGGCGATGGGATGCAGAAACAAACGGAAAACAAGCTCGCATAGTGTATTTAAACATAAACTGTACGTTATCTTTTTATGTGCACTCTCCGTGATGAAATTCGCCCCCCTTCATCACATCCTCCCCTCTTGTCAGCCAACCTCACCCCTCTCCGAGTGCTGCCCCCCTCCTTGTCTCCTCCCACAGCACGGCAGGGCCCTTTCACTTCGACAGACAGACAAACCCCACCACCCCCCTTGATATGAACTCTGGGACCCCTCGTAGGGGCCTCAAAAAAGAGAGAGGCGACGGCTTGCCTCTCAAATAGGGTATGCAAAATAAGGAGTTATTTTTTCCTAAGTGATAGCCAAATAAATGAAATATCTTTGGCCACACCTGAATTGAAAATA
The DNA here is from genome assembly GCA_963573305.1 of Pyrrhosoma nymphula. Classification (NCBI taxonomy): domain Eukaryota; kingdom Metazoa; phylum Arthropoda; class Insecta; order Odonata; family Coenagrionidae; genus Pyrrhosoma; species Pyrrhosoma nymphula. The sequence goes on from OY754335.1 coordinate 108,256,104, forward strand.
CCTCCGGCATTATTGTTCCGATTTTAAAAAAATGTGACCTTCTGAAGTTTAACTGAACTGAATTGACATGGATATTCTCACTGAAAGAACACTTTCTCGAATCGAGAGCAAGATGCATAAATTAACAATTTTACGATATAAATATAATAATAATATGACCATATATAATAAAGTTGCTAATTGATTTAGGTGCATTCTACAAATCTCGTGCCCAGCATTCTACTACTTCCAAGTGACGGTGAGAGATTATCTATATTATAAAAAAAAGGTATTGTGAGTGTGTGTGTTATGTTGAACATGTACACATTGGATATATAATGTACACATTAGATATATGGATTCGCTTACTCAAGGACATGCAGGCACGTAGAATACGTGTATCCACAGACGTATAACACATAAATACATACACAGCCTCCAGCGAGAGAATCCGTTAGAAAGGAAGAAAATGAAACTCCCGGGGACCAAAATACGTGTCTGGAAATCTACGCTCAGGCAATAAAAGGGGACTGGGGGTGGGAGGGGTGGAGGGAGGGATCAATTATTTGAGGGGAGGGCAAAAGTGGGGTGTGAGTAGATATGTGTATATTGCATTTCGTGCGCAGTTACGTGAACAGATAGATAGAGTGTGAAAAGTATTCGAAAGTGCGCAAACAGAAATGAGGTGTAGAGTGAAAGAGGCTGAGAACAGACGAAGGCCGGCGGGCGTGAGTGCAGAGGGGGGGGGGGCTGGGAGGGGTGGGGGTTTGGAAGGGGGTGCACAAGAAGGTGCTTGGTGGTGTGGCAACGGGGGAACAAGGAGGAGCAGAGAGCAGCAGAGGCGACCCCATTTCTACCGGACATATTCGGATCCTGCGGCTAGTGTTAAAGATTCGAGATCCGTCAGCTCTTTTTATCTTCGTCCATTCTAAATTTTCGAGCCCTGCACTAATGCGATTTAAACGTTTGGACATTAAAACCGGAAATATTTATTTAGTTTTGTGGATGCGTTATCAAGAAATCTCAAGTTTTAATCGTGTATTTCATTGTCTAACATAATGTCTTCACCTGATACTATTGATGCTTTTCTTATGAACTCCATTCTTAAAATTTATGCTTCGTACGCAAACGTACACGTATTCTTTTTCTTCATATTAAAGTTCTAGTTTTGAGTAAAGGATTTTTAAATTTTTCCTTTTATAACTAACAAATAATGGATTAAGTGATTCGAAAAATTTGAGGGATCCGGAAACCTTTTGGCTTTCGGATTTGAGAACAAATGAGATGCGTCCCTCGTGTACTTATTTCCACTCGTCCGACCCACCAGCTGTCCCGGATGCTGTGGGGTCTTCTCACTTTGCGCTTTCAACCATCTCAGATCGTGAACACGAAGGGCGAAATGATGGGAATAATACATGTCAGCTACATCGTTCCGAGAAAACCCGTAGCCAGGGGTCCTAGTATTCCGTCACATCTCATACAGAATGGAAGAGCTGTCGTCATCATCATCATCAGTGGTCATCAATCCCAAGATGGGTATCATGTGTCTCCACACCACTCTCCTTTCTGTCAACCGCTTCATTTCTACACGGTTATTCACTCGGACATTCTTCGTGATATGCTTAATATACTCCATTCTTGGCCTTCCTTTGAAATTCTTTCCATTCATTTTTCAGTTGCTTTACAGTGTGATATAAAGGGTGTTCGAATCATGTTGGTAAATATTTTGAGAGGTGGAAGAAATTACAATTTCAAGCACTATTTTACGCTGGAACTCGTCAAAATTCATTACCCGTGGAGCTAATGCAATGCAAATGTACATCTGAGCATATTGTGCAGCAGCTTCAATTTATGGAACTTCTGAAAAAATAATGGCTTAAACCAGTGGTTCCCAAACTTAATCGAGTCGTAGTGCCTTTTTTAATCAAGATTTTCCCACGGCACCCTACCCTAACTAAAATTATGACTAATCATAAGTAAGATATCAAAATAAATAAAACTCGCGTACCTGCGTTATTGAAAAATTTCGTGCATTTATTTTTTATTCTTTTCATTAACATTAAATTAACAATTAATGGGATGGATGAGCCTGCAAATCATTGCACATTTTCTCAAAAAATAATGAAATGGAAATGGACACTGCCACTCTCATTTCCTTTTCCTAGTTGATTTTTGCTCGTTACTTGCTCTTTATCACAGCGACCGCCGAAAACCCAGCTTTGCACAAACACGACGTCGAAAATGGAATAAAAATTCGTTTTTTTTATACAAGACCCTTTCACAAAGTCGACGGGTTTACCGAATAGTTTTTAGATAGCTTCCCTTTGACGAGTTTTGAAACATTTTCCTTTTTCTTTGGCACATTTTGTTGTTTTTAACTGAGCAGTTATGTATTCGATAGTTTGATTATTTTTTAAGTTTTTAACAAAAAGGTGAGACTTTTCCTGTAAACAAATTCTTTTTCGGTAATTAATGAGATTGCAATTAATTATGAAGCAATATTTCGCGGCGCCCCTGTGAAGACGCCGAGGTTCCTCGGGGCACCGCGCACACACTTAAGGAATCACTGGCCTAAACTATTATTCCTAATCGTAGATTAAATAATAGAATAGATGGAACCATATGGTACGACATCACAGGGGAATACATAAGCCATTATAATCCGAAATCGGCCACATTTAATGGATAAGTGGTGGAGTTAGTATGCCAAAATCCTAGGTATTAGTAGCGTAATTGTTGTGCTACCATAATGATTACCGTGCTACCGAATTATCTAGAAAAATGCAAAATGGAAATAAGAAAAAACAGCATGAAATAGCACGATTTCCATGTTAGGTGGATTGTTCTTCGCAAAAAACCAGGCTTGACTTTCGTTCTTAGAGGCGTTGTCTACTGTCTTCTTCTTTCTATGTTTATAGCTCCAAGGTTAGCTAGGTAGTTGTATTTATAGCTCCGGCTTTTGATCGAGATCTGTCATTCAAGTTTTTAGGATATGTCTTTGGGTGCTTTGGAACGCATTTGAAAGCACGACAAATAAGGTATTACGTAGAATCACGACAAACCACTGACTTCTCTCTCCTTGCTCTGCCTATCTTACGATACGTCCATTGCGTGCGAAGTGGATTTCCCTTCGGCCACGTGGTGGCGCTGTCGTCGCCAAGTGCCATCTTGTTTCGCGTGACGAGATCTCTGCCCTCGAGGCCTTTCTGCCGAACCGCAAAGCTGAAGACGATTGGAACTGGAAGTGGCCATTTTTTGCCGAATAAAGCCGGGCGACCTTTTGACTCGAGAGATCGAACAGAGGAAACTGTTCCCACAGTCTACCGCGAGGGCCTAGCGTCCCTTTTCTCACGCCTTGCTTCTAAATCGCCACAGTTGACGAGCTAGAGGGGATGTTTTTCGAGATACTTCTCCGAGGCATTGCGATCTGGATACATAACTATAGGTACTCGATGAATACTATCAATGAATAATACACAAATGCACGAAATTCGAGAGGAATCGGCTTTATGTGAAAAGATGGGTCTGTATACACGAAAATTCGTGTCGTGGAAAGAAATCTACTACAAATGGACGTCTTACATCTCGTGGGGCCCCCCCTCGCTCTGGAAGACGTGTAAACAACAGAGCATAGAAACGACAAAATGTAACACCAGGATGAGGAAATTCCGCGGGATACAAAACAAAATGATGACGCACTTTCTATCAAACAAAAATGCAAAGCTTCCTCGAAAATGCGTGGGAAAGAGAAAAGAGGTTGGCGCGTGGTATAAAATACAAACGAGTGATACTTCGCCGAAGATTTTGCTTGAAGGTATACATTGCTATTTATTAAAAAGCAGCAAGATAACGAAATAACACGGAGTGTACATCTAACACTCAATGCGTTGAAAAAAATAGTATTGGCGACACGTAAATTGTATCCTGGCCTAATAATGAAGTCATAAGCATTCAAACTAATCATGAGAAAAATGCACGCCCCGTCATGGATGCCATTTGAATACAAGATCACTCGGATTTCTTTCAAAAGATTCCTATGCAAGGATTTTCTCTTAAACCCACACTCACGTTTTTCCGAGCGATAGTTTGTCAAGAGCAGCGTTGTTTTAACCTTAGCCACTAATAATACGCCAGTTCAGAGTCATCCACGGGATCAACAGTGCACGGTATTTAAACTAAATATTATTTAATGATTTCACGCAAAATTGAAGGGTGTACTAATAAACATCGTTTATTTTTTCACTGGACCCACAAATGGGCTACTTAATAAAGGATTAATTAGTTTGGACTGAAATAGATGTGAAATTTCTGTATTTGTGACGACATTAAGTTCAAAGAGAAACTATTCTATTTTTATGGATTTGTATGTATTTTTTAAGTAAAAAAAACGTGGAATTGTTAAAAATGCAAAAAGTACGAATTTTGTTACTTATTAATTAAACCTACATAATATATTTTATTTGTTATAATACATACTTTATCCAAATAAATGTGTAGAATGAAATAATTTTTTCCAAAGGGTTCCCTTTGTGATTATTATGGTTCCAGATTTGTGAGGACTACTAATTTCCACGTTTCCTATTGAGGTATTTCGCATGGAATGACAGAAAAACCTTCATAGTCCCCCGATTTCAAAATCACGGCATACTTACCGCCTAACTCAGTCGATGCGGAGACACGTTATCCATTATTTTATTGCGCCAGCCGGATAAATTGGGATTTCGCGTTAATTCGCCAGCAGGGTGGGGTGGAAGGGGGGATTTGGAGGAATGGGAGTGTGGGGGGGGGAGAAGGGGGAGAGGGAGTGAGGTGTAGGGGGTGAATCGTGTTGGTGATGCCTTCAACAATTAATCGCGCGATTAATATGATATGAATAAATGTCGGGCGTCATGTCAAATTTACATACATGGGAGGTGGCGGCGTGCTGCGGCCACATGGCGAAACTATGACTCACCGAGGCTGTCTTGCCGTTCTTGCTGGTCACTTTGAGGAGGGAGCCCTCGTAGCCCTGCGGAGGAAAAACACGAGAGATGTGCAAAACAGGCGGGCGAGGGAAGAGAGAGAGAGAAGGTCATAAAGTAGTTTGGGCGAGAGATCACTGCACAAATAAATTCAACAAACTTGGTCTCATCACAAAGAAAACGATCTCATATTTCTAATGATACCAACATATGGCCTCTTATTGCGCTTGCTTTCTCAATGCTAGTCAAAGGTAGAATCCGTTTTCCTTGTGAAGTTTTCCTTTGGCTGCGCGATCCGGAGAGGCATTTAAAAAAATGAACAAGTTCTGATGCACAGATCGTGTCAGAAACGTAACGGCTCCTGTATTTTTTATTATAAAAAATATAAATTTACTGCCCACCATTATACTTCTTTAAAAAAAATTGTCAATAACTGAGAAGGTGAGCCATAAAAAGTTATTCGCCAATATCCATTTCCTCTATATCCATTTCAACCATTTCAAAACTGCTTAAATTTGGAATTAAAAGAAAGCCACTATTATTTATAGCGAAAAATCTCGCTCAAACTGACTTAAACACAAGCACTGGTTGGGAGGTGGGAGGGGTACGGGCAGAGATCGAGAACGTGCCAACGATTTGCTCCAGAGAGTCTGTCACGGTTTTAAACAATTGATATAGAAATTCCCTTTTACGCGATGACAAACTTCATGTAAGGAAATGCAATTTGTTCGACTGATGTTTTAATGACCCCAATGACCACAATGATAGATTCTGGTACGCATAGCGTATCAAAGTTAAGGTATGTGAATGCATGAAGGGAAAAAAGATTACCTTAAACAAGTAGAAATTAGCACACACGAAAAACATTAGTTTCATAAGGAAACCAATCCTATCCGAGCAAAGAAATAAATTTGGCAATAGAGAAATGAAGTCTCCCGAAGATGAGATCATCTTCAGTTCAGAGAGAAATTAGCTCTGGAATGAATCCCAGGAAGGAAGAGCCCCTTATAACCGTGATCCCGGATTATATGATGCAGCTCTTTGGCACGTTCTCAAGGTCAAAATGAGAATCCACAAAGACATGGAATAATATATTACGAAAGCGATTACTTAATCACCTTGCTGTTCATTTGAAGAGGAATTAATCCTCAAGTTTTTGAGACACTACATAGCGAATACGATAAATAGCTTTGAAGTGTATATACAGTTGAAATTTAAACGATAACCATTTAATTAATTTACTAACACCAGAGAAAAGTTATAATTTATTTTATCATTTTAGGCCTGCTCATCCAATTCCAAATTGAATTTATGTTACACATGTTATTGTAATTGTTGTAAAGATGTTAAAAATTCCAATCGAGAGAAAATTCATCATGATACCATGAATGAAATAAGCTGTAAATAAAATTTTGAAAATTGCTGGCAGCCAAATCACTTACGCCACAATTTTAAAGAATCTAAGTTATGTAAATTGATCATTATAACGAGGCAGCATGCTCAGGAGCCATTTTGACTCGAGCGTTACTTTCCCCTCTTCCTTGACCACGCTCTCCCCGCTCGGCGTCCGCTTTCGGTTCCTCCTCCTTCCCTTGGCTTACCTCATACGCTCTGAAGAGGAGGTAGAGCTCACGGGGCTTGGCGTCCATCGGGAGACCGCTGACGAAGAGGGTGCGCACCTTTAGGCGGAGAAAGAGAAATGAGAAAGAGGTCGTCAGAATTGGAAACAGGCGACAATCTGCAATGTCTGCAATCTGCAAATCTGCATGTGATCAATCAATATGCAGTCTCAAGTGAGTATACAATCCATCCAAAGATACCAAATCTCGGAGATAATAATAATAATATCATAAAAATACTATTTATGACACTAACAACAGAACAAATAATATTTCAACTACTTAAAAATTCACATTGCATTGTTTATGTGGTTAGAAAAGAAGATAAAAAATAAAAATTAATACACTATAAATGGCACTTAGATTACATATATCACTTCTTTTGTTTCATGAATTTTGATCTCGTGCTATGAAAACCATTTCTTTAAAAATACTTTTATGTTAATGTTTTAGCCCTGATGATGTCAATAAAAGTTGACGACACGTTGGCAGATACGCTGCAATTATAATAGTTGACCAAAACTCCAGAACTTTTTTCATTATTGATAATAAAAATGATGGAAAATAAGACTTTCAAAGGGAAGACAGACCTCAACAACATTGTATGATAAAGACTATCAAGATTGCTAACTTTAACAAAGTGGAAAACTGAGTCTCTCATTTACTCAAAACAGAATTTATCCTCTCCACAACGGAAAATGTGATTAAAAGCAAACAATTTCAAACTACCCTTAACAATATGGATGCTTTTAGAATGGCCAGAGGAAACTTAGAAATAGAATTTTTAAAAGTAATCTCTTATGCCAATACTTTTTACAATGAAAAACAACGAGGGTTGTCAACGGTACTTCCAGAACTCCACTCCCCTGCAAGAGGTAATTGGAGTGAGCAATTATTTCAACTGTGATTCATTTAATTTTTAAATCAATTTTTCCTTCATAAGGAACTAAGTTTCAAGTATGCCCACGAAAATAGTCTTGATTCTTCCAAGTGCCACTGTAATTACAACGCACGAGTAGGAGGCACTGCATCGGTAACGGCCAAATGTGCTGCATATATCGTGTACAGCGGTTTGTCCTATTTCTTAGGGCATCACCATTTCGAGTCGAGCGGCTGGAGGAGTTTTCCTTGTCTGTTCAACTTTATATTGTTACATAATGTTATAAGCCTCCTGTGTTGGAATTTCATTTCATTAGCTGTTATATTGTCAACGGAAATTTTTATTTTTTATTATTATCATTTGTTTTTCTTGTATTATTTTTTATTCATTTAATGTCTATAATTTAGCCAGCTGTTGAGGCTATTTTCTTGATCAATCGTACCTACAATGTTCCATATTCTATATAAAATTTATATTAAATATAAATATTTATATATAGTTCCATTTTCTGTATTTTTGTGAATTGGCGTATGTCGTTTATTGGTAAAATAAATTAATTAATAAGCGGTTTGCACTGGCCACCAACAGCACCAAAATCCAGAAGAAACAGAAACATGCGGAATGCAAGGATGCTTTGTGGAAAGTTGATATGCATTTGAAATTCGACTTAAATGGCCACGCATGCAAATAAGTATTGACGACTAGGTTTCTTCTGCCCACAGCTTTCAGACCATGAATATGATCTATACCTATTAATGCATAGCGAGGCTTGAGAGCAGGGCGTTTGGAAGATTACCGATCACTCCCTATCCAATCCAATCTTTGTCCAATATTGCTGAAATTTAGTTAAACAGAATTTTGGGGGTTTGAATTTAACATATCTGTGTTATTTGTAATTCCATTCATTTAAACACGAGTTTACGTAGGTGGGAATTATATAAACTTCACCATGGTTTTGAAACGACGATCAAAAAGATCAATGGAACAATGAAATTTAATATTGCAATCATTCACTTAAATAACCTCTTTATTATTTTAACGACAGAATTTTCAATTCAACTTCGGTTTTTGTGCCAAAGAATGCGATAATTTGTCGGCAAATTATATTGACTTTCTGGCCCCGGTGAGGGCGAGGTTAAGTCCTTGCCAACCCAAGATTCGCGGGTTTGGGTCTCGCCTGGGTAGGATTTTCACTTCACAAATCATCGTTGTGAGTGTTCGCCCATTGGTACATGTAAAAATACCTTAGGTAAAGAACATTGAGGCTATTTTCATGGGGATGCGAAATAAATATTATGAATATTATTTTACCGACGGACATGATAAAATTTTCAGACACCGTCCAATGTACATAATTTCTCGTTGACGGCTGGAGAATAATAATAGATAAATAGAAGGAAAATGTAGGCCACGGGGCATACATTCACGGAAAATTTAAGGCAAATTATATAATCTCTAATTATTATATATAAAAAATCAAATAAAACTTCAGGATGATATCGTGGATATTCTCGAACACGCGTTTAATTCGGAATAATTCATCAAGAGTTACATACATATTATATTAGGGAAAACACAGTATTACTCTTGGTGTCACAACCAAAATGCATGGAGGTATTACAACAGTGAGCCATCAGCGCAAATAGTAGTCGGAAAACCTTTATTTTGACTTCGATTCGAATTTATGATTTTAAAGTACCAAATGAAGGTGATTCTCCACTTTTGTAGAGACCTTTCCCAGCACCAGATCATGAGTAAAGCTGAACAGTTCGTACCAAACGTTTTTCAAAAACTTTTTCGGAGAAAATTTAATTAATATTAAAGTCGTTTGACAATAATTTAGTGATAAGTATCCGCGTACTGAGGAGATCCCATCTCAAAGAGTTGACGGATGATAAAAACGCTCGGGAAACATGATTGTTGATACAAAGAGTACAAAAAAGTGACAAGAAAATTTTAAGTGGAAATGAAATTCATATGAGTAAAAGTAAGATTTGAGGCGTTGAACGGCATAGAATGGTGAGAGAGGGAGAAGGTTTCCTGGGCGGAGGATCATGGATAGTGGTGAGTTGCTTGAGAGAGATCTTAGAGGACTGATTCCCAACCCTTTTACACTTGCGGTACCCTTCAGGCGGAGATTACAATGTTGGGGCACCCTTCTTATATTTTTTAAATTTAAAACATATAAGTTAATTAAAGTGAAATCTGCATCAGGAAACTTTTAACTTCACATTTAAATAAATACTTTCTCAATTTTATTTTATTTATTTAAGGAAGGTTAAGCTCACCAACCAACATATAATATGGTATAGTTTAGGCATAGCATACTACTGGAGTCAGGTTGGAAGAAGCTCTTGATTACTGCCACCATCTGTCGATAGTGAGTGTATTCAATTCATAAGTTGCAAGGGGGCGTCATAAACACCGAATCGGTATGAGATTCTCACAGAAAAAGAAATGAAAGCTACGCTCCGTCGGGCTCCATTTTGGCGCTACTGTAACCTGCGAATTCAAATGTTTCCGCCAAAGCTTACAATTATGTTATATAATGCGACAATATAATGATCCATTATGTTCTGCTTCAATTATTTTCAATTAAATGTATGCTCCACCTTATAATACAAATTTAAATACGTGAATACGATTATATGTTCAAATGAGCGTTGCAAACAAACAGTGCTGGAATCCATCTCGAATTACGTCACATCTTGGATTCCATCGCAGTGCAAGTCGTTAGGACGTGACTAGTGTGGATTTCCCGTTTTCAGGTGTTTAAACCAGCGTTGAGAATAGGATAAGAAATCACAATGCCTGGCCGTAAGTATTTTGCGGCGAGGTGGTGCCTGAATTTCTCTAGAAGCCGTCTCGATAGAGAAATATCTTTCTTCGGCTGGTCATACTAAACATTTTTCGTTTTCCCACAATGATCTTGCGGCACCCCTAACTGTTTTCCCGGCACTCTAAAGTGCCGCGGCACACCGGTTGGGAACCAGTGCCTTGTAGAGTGGTGGAACGAGATGGCTACGTCAGCTAGTTTCCGCAGATCCTCCAAAAATTGCCTTTGGCATTGAGGACCCTTGGAAATATACTTGTTTGCTCATTGACCCTGAAATACTAAGGTATACGGTTATTTTCCGGCCCAGAGAACCTCCTTTCATCCATCATTTTCCCTTAAATTAAGTGCAGTCATAACAATCTAGTTTATCTTACCCATATTACACTGAGTGAGTTTAGAGTTAGAGTGGACATTCAAACCAAAGCTTGCATTATGTAAAAGCTTGAAGATGTATCGAATGTGAATGACATCTCAATTGCGTCTAGAATAGGCAAAAAAAACGTGGTCTGCGTCGGACCAGACGGTGGAAGTTATACTTCTTTGGCCGGACGCACACACCCGCTCACACACACAGGCAGACAGGAAATATAAATTAAATAAAAGACATTTTTTCTCTATTATTCAATATATTTCTCTTCGATATATTGTTATGAGTGATTTAATTTTTATAATATACACCTATATATATTATCTGTTATATACACCTATATACTATATGTACGTTTTTGTATGGTTTTTTGTACGTTCGAACTTTGAAAAGAAGTTTTGTTTAAAAAAAAAAATCGCCCCAACCGGGAATCGAACATGGGACTCTTAGGTGAAAGTCGAGTGCGCTACCGACTCACCCATCGATGCTCTTGTTCAAAGTTCGAACGTACAAAAACCATACAAAAACGTACAATTGTGGATTTTTCTCACCCAAAAAAGAGCGTGACGCGGTTTCTCGACCAACATCCCATCCCAAAAGTCTCCAACGGGCGCAGAGAAGTATAACTTCAAAAGGTAGGATCATTTTCTATTCATATTCAAATTCTTATTGTACGATTCACTTCCTCGGGAGTCCTATTTTATTTCATCAAAATGGTTTCCCATGTCCTCTGATTTTTACAACATAATTTTATATTTTCTTCAGCGTGCATACATTTCTTCAACATCATCCGACCAACCTCACGCTTTTATTCGAAATCATTCGAACGCATGAAATGGCTCCACACTCACTCCAAGGCATGCTTTGGCGTTCATCGGGACGTTGCAAATGTATCACGTGCGGACCCACAGGTGGCAGCACCAGCTGCACTGCTACCCCAAGAACCGTTGCTTCCCCCCTTTATCTCTTCCCCGCCGCCCCTCCTCACCTTCCGGAAGCCGCTCCTCCCCCCTCCCACCCTCCCCTCCGGCTCCCAAGGGGGAAGGGAGTACCCCCTAGTAGAAACCCCCCTTCTCCCCCCTCACCCGCGCCAACCCCATAAATATCCGGCCGACGCACGCACCGAACGCATCCGCCACAAAAAGTCAATAAAATGGAGGAGGCAGCAGCGTTTTATTCAAGTTCCCTAATTCAGAAATCACGACGTGGGAGCGAAAACGACCAGGCGGCTATTCTGTATGGACTCGGAATCCCCGAGCCTCGACAGTGACGAAATTTTGACGTCGCAGCAACGAATATTTCAAATAGGTCCATTCAAAAGTTGAGAGTTTTCGGGGGCTGTGACGTCACACCCACGGATTTTCCGAGGTTAGATCGTGTCGAGTCCTTACTGTCGCGTCCCGGGTTGAATCCCAGTTGGGCAATTATCACGATGATCCCAATTCTCACATTACTCCATACATCCATGAGTTCGTTTCGCGACCGATATGATGTAACTGCTCCTTAATCATGACAAAGGTGTTGCAGGTCTCTCCAAGAAGGAGTGTTTCAAGTCAAATGATTTCAACGGTTTGCAATAAATCTGACACAGAGGTGGCAGTACATGCATGGTGATCGAGGTTAGTCAAAAGTAATTAAATTAAACTGCAGGAGTTGTACTATCCACTTATATTTAATGTGCAATAATACACCACACGTGCTTCAACGCATCATCACATTCCTGACACATTCCTTTAAGGAAGATTCAAGTACAGTTACAGTACAAGTAAATGAAGTATAGAAAATGGAAGTTTATAACTTGCCTTTTTTATTTCGTTTGCTAAGCAATTGGCATGTTTCTTCAAAAATAGGAATTACATGAACATTTCGGGAAACAACAAGGACATGCATTCACACGAAAACTCGGTGTCCTTATTACAACTAACTGTGTGACGGTTCATCAAAGAACTACCTTAATGAACTTCTTGAAAAAGTGGCAAATAAGTCAATGCGGCATTATTCCTAAAATCGATAGATTGTTTAGGTGTACTTTATGCAGCAGTCAATTTTAAAATTGTGTTAGAATGTAACCAAACTCATCTCCCAACCGTCTGTATGCAAATGGTTGGGAGCATAATAATATAAGTCAGTTATTGCCACATGATACCGGCGGGTACAATGTTTCTCAGAGCTCTAGTCATCTGGTCTGTTTAACTGAGAAAAGCGAAAGTTGATACAATCACTTTCCTTTTCCCAACACCTTTGCATTGAATTGTGGGGAGAAAGATATTTTGGAATATATGTAGTTAAATGTCAGCCATTACGTGTATTTATCCATCTAAATTTGCTGTTTTCAAAAATAAACTTTGTTATATTCCACAAAGTTTTATTACAACTCGACCGGTTTCAAACTTTTCAAGTCATTCTCAAGAGTTAAAGGTGACGAAAAACTGTGTAGAATATAACAAAGTTTATTTTGGAAAAAATTATGCCTTCTTTCCACGAAGGGAAGTTGCGAACAATTGATTTGATCTACATTTGCTTTGCATTCATTTGGAATTCATTGATCCTTGCTATTAATCTCTTAATATTTTACAAGCCGCAGCTATATTGTTTGGTCTTAAACACGATCGATAGATACCTACCTATTGAGTTTTCTGATTAAGAAAAAGAAGATTCAGAAGAAAAGAAAGCGTCAGAGGCAATTAAGTTTCACTCAAAAGATTATATTATAAGGGAAACTACTAATTTCCTTGCACTTCGACAGTATATTGCCTAATTCTTGTCCCAACTAATTCCGCCATCATTTTAAAATGGCATAGACCCGGTAAACACAAGTAGGTGAACCACGCCAAACCCGCTTATTACACCTCTATATCGACAATAGGTACAGTAACTGAGTTATCCTGAGTATTTCTGGATAAAAATTGGTAAATTATGCTTTTTCTCGAATTCTTTTTAAATTTAACTATGAAGATGTACGTGATTTTAATTAATCATAGTTATGATAAGTGGTGCACTTACGATTACAAAAGCAATTAAGATTCAAGATGACGCGTCGTGTGAACAAAACTTAATTCTTTCTTTCAGTTTCTTCTTTTTCTATTCTACAGAGTGGAGTAGACCTTTTTTTTAACGAAAACCAACTTTGAGTGCCCTCCTAATACTTCCGACCACTTCACCAGACACAGAAGATAATCCGCGCCAAGGTCTTTACACCAAAGTAACCAGCATGGTCGACAACAACCGACAAAACACCCAACTTCACCGAGAACACACTTTGGGGAGCCGAGGGTCTGGCACGCGTAACGCTCTCGATAATAAAATGCTGGAGTTGTACATTCAATCATGCCAGTGCCTTAAACGGAGCGTGAATATCAAGGTGGGGCAAGGGAGCTACAGACAAGGAGGTAAAAATGAAATGGTGATATTTGTTTCGAAATATTACAACGAAACGGCAAATTAAGACAATCTTCTAATAAGATAATACACATCCTAAAGGAAGTGTATTTAAAAAATGTCATTCTTTCTGTTGTACGTATTTCAAATTCTTCGCGCTCCAATTTTTATGAATCTGGAGACTGTTTATGTGCCTAAATAAGTAGATGTGTTATAGGTAATGTTTTTCAACCAATTAAAAAATGCCACACGAGTTTTTAAAGTTCAAAGCTGTTTCTAAAATGTGATAAAAAGATAATTCGAATATTTATATATTTTCAAGATTTTGTTCTCCCAGTAACAAATTCTTTGAATAAAATGATTTTATTTATTAATTTCATGCCTGAGGGTTCCCATAATAATAATAAAAATAACTAGTCACTCAGAAGAACTAGGTCTATATTCAATAAAACCCACAGCACTGAAAGTATTCAAACAGTAATTCAAATAATTTTAAATATTCTCACTTAGTTGCTTTTTGCCAAAGATTTAGTCAATTGTTTCGTAGCATTTCTTGTTATTCCAAATCATGTCAGCAGCGTGATAAAATCAAGTGACTGTAAGTAATAGCTCACCTCTTCGACTGTGCCGACTGTAATGGCAGAATTGGCTTCAAGAATCAAGCAGCAATTCGCCTCCATTTTTGTTAAACATCCTTGGCTACAGCCTCTGCGTAAAATTATCTTCTAACCCGCCATTTTTAGCGTACAACGAACTAACTTCATGGAGTCAGCCGTAAGTGTACAGAAATGGGAAAATTATTTTGAGGAAAAATCGTCCGCCTTGGCCGGGAAACGACCACGGATCCCTCGATATCGTATGGAGTGCTTTAGCCAGTTAAGCTAGGCGTGGCCAAAATGTCGTATGAACTCGACGCGATATCGAGGAATCCATGTTCGAGTCTCGGCCAAGGCGAACGATTTTTCATCAAAGGAGTTTGCGCTCTCCTAAACCGTAATTTAGAAGCGAGCAGTCTACATTCATTAAATTGATCTCTAACGACCGAAATTTTTTGACAATAATTTGTCCAAAAGGATTTATCTTTTGCCAGGTGGAATTTGAAAGATATGTAAATGGATGAACAGTCATTAGCCAATCAATCAATTAAATCGTTGGAACTGATAACATTTTCTTCAAATTCGGTCTTACACATGGTACTCAAAGCCGTTTGAACTCCTTGATTTATTAATTTACAATAACACTTCGTATTATCCCTCAGGTTATTTGAATAAAACCATAAATGTATGGAAATTACACAAATAAAGTGTGGAATGACACTAAATGCTATTCTTTAAATGATTTCTCAATACAACTAGGGGATTCGCCAACTATCACTTTAACGCCCATGATTGGGTCCTTTTGCACACTGATTAGGTCACTTATTGTCATAAATGCTATATGTCCTCAAATGCTATTCTGTCTTCTCTTTCTATATCTAATCTCCATAACCACAGACTTAAAACTGATTTATTACTCCTCCACAACACCCTTAAACTCGACCATTGACTGCCCTGAACTGCTTTCTCTCTTCAACTTTAGGATACCAGCTCGATCCACCCGTACGCATTCATTACTCCACCTGCCTATTCCTAGGATATCACTCTCCTAGCGCTCACCTTTATTTCGCCTCTCCTCCCTTCTTAATTCACTCCCTCACACTGTCGATCTTTTTTATTTATTATATAACCGTTTCACCACCCAAGCTATGTCCCACCTGTCAACAAATTAAATATTTCCCCTTTCCATCTTGGGCTCAGCGTTGTTGATTTTTATGTTGTTATTGTATTTTTGTACTCTGTCATGTTTATTGTAAAATGTTTCACTTTCAATTGGCGCTACTGCTGTATATGAACAACATTTTAAATAAAATAAAAATAAAATAATTCGAAAATCATGATTTTTTAGTTAATACCACAGGGACGATGATAATGAAGTGCACTTTTAACTGGTAGTGTCATTTCTGACCTTTTAAGATTTCCTACGAGATGATGGAAGTGTCGTCGAGTAGATTAAAAGAATACAACAACATTGAAACTTCAAATGCATCTCCTGAAAACAATGATTTTCGAGTTGTAACGTTGTTGTAACAAATGAGCGATATTACCTTGAATTAATTCTGGCTAAGGGTATGGCGCCTCTATTATATGTGCGAACTCTTAACTCCATTAGTCACCAGCTTTGGGCTCAATCGAATGTTTTGGGGATAGTAATTTATGCTCTTATTTTATATTTATCAGTATGAGTATGCAATAGGTTCATTTGCCTCAGTAAAATGGCAGATCTCTGGTGCAGTTAGGGGTCCCAACATAAACTTGTCTACGGAGTTTGTGCCTAGGAAGCGTGTGCGAACCCCAGAGTTGCCGGAGATTGATTGGGTCGCCTTTTCTTTTGCTTTTATCGGAAAGAACTGTCTCGAAAGCGACCTCCAATGAGTCGCCATGTTTAATAACAAAGTATCGACCGTTGGGTACACGAAGGAAAGGTGTCAATCGCGTTCGAACGGCCAAATTCCAATCTTTTCCTTCTCGTGACAGCGAAGCCCATTGGCCGGTTATGTCACCGATAAGACGTGGAACATAATACTTTTGTATTCCAGGACCCTTTCGCTATCTGGCAAAAGAACAGCGACCCGTCACGTGAGCAGTCCCCACCCCACCCGCCCAAATATCTCTCCCATCTGAGCCATTTTTATTTAATAAAACTCTTTCGGGGCCGCACGGTTGCCATGGAGACAAAACAAAAGCTTTCCTCAAATACTTAAATTATACCTTTTACACACCTCTCTGGGCCTCATACTCGGGAGCGAAAAAATGCGATTAATACTCTGGAATATCAAAGTTGGGGATATTAAGTGGAGTCCTCAACCGCCCTCCTCTGTCCACTCCGAGAACCCAAAATGCAGATAAGAAAGAACACGGGCCGAGGTCGTAAAATTCCCCCCGTTATCGTACAGGGGGGTGGGAACGCAACTCCTAAGAAACACCCAAGGCGGGAGGAGGAGAAAAATCGATGCATAATTTATGTGAGCGAAGGAGTGGGAGACGAAAGGCGGAAAGGGATGCGGAATTGCAATGGAAAGAGCTTTGGATGAAAAAATAAATGATTTGAAGGAAATGAAATAAATTAATTACAAATTCGAGGAAATATGGAGGTGCTTGGGAGCATTGAGTAAAGAGTGTCACGCGTCGCCCTCCAAACAAATCTGACGGTGGCGGAAGAAAGAGAGGTGCACGGTCACCCGGAGTGTGGACTGACACCATGTCGCTTAACAGCGGCGTGAGCCCTGCAAGGAAACTCGCAGAGGACTGGGGCTCGATCTGGAACTATTTGAGTGGACACAGGTAAGTGTGTCTCTGGCATACAGTTGATTCTCTGGGAAACCCATGACAGCAAACTTAATAAAAATCTGGGCGTGTGGTATCGGAAGAGATGTGGTGCGAAAAAGCGGACGAAACTACATCCCACATAGTATGCGAGTGTCCTGCTGTGATGGGGATTCGAAATAGACACCGGGGATTACCGCCCTTTACCGCCATCAGCTCCAAATGAATGTACAAGAAGCTAGTCAGAGGGACTATAGTCCACTCAACCGTTCATTAACCCTGCTGGTGGGTGAGCCAGTGTCTCACAGGTGGGGACATTTTCCACTGAGGCCTCGGATTAACATGAATGGAATTAAATTCACCAAATGTACGTGTATCTGATAGAAATGTAATAAAAAACTTATAAAATATTTCATTCCTTTGCTTGCTTCTTTTTCCAATGTTTTAGCGTAAGATGACTAAACATTAGCTTGCAATCGAGTTCATTTTTGGGCAAATTTATTTGAGTATCCCATCCAAATGATGAAGAAATGAAGGAGAAACGAGAATGAAGGAAATAGAGAGGATAGATGTCATGTGATGGTGAGAGAGCCGCGGCCGCGGAATTGGACGTCGCCTATGCCACGAGTGACCTTTCTCGGTGCCCAGAGAGTCCACCACTGCAATTTTGATTTGCCGCCGGCGTGGTTTTGTTCCCAAAGACAGATTTTCACCTGTTGCAAATTGCTAAAATGCTTATTTTGCTTCATAAAAGCAAATAATCCATTCTGATTTTTGCATTGAAAATTATTTAGTCACGTAACGTAACACATTTCCTGCATCGGTGTAATCACTCGCTCCGATGCACAGAGGGTGATTATCCATGAACTAGGCGGAAAAAAGTGAAAAAACTGACTGTATGGTTGGGAAAGTTTTTGGCTTCAGACTTTACTCTCGATAGTGTGGGAGCCCCTTTTTGCCGTTAATTTCACAACGCTCCGCATAAGTTAAGGGGTATCCAAAGTAGCCCTCTCTGCTGAGAACATTTTTCGACCGGGATCTGTTTTATTCTGCCAGTGGAGTGAAGAGATTTTGGTTCCGTGTGTAGTGTGAAAATATTTTTTCTCCGAATTGGTTAATAACTTTTAAGGTATTTCGTATGATTTAACACGATAAATATTATTCTATTGTCCTTTTATAATTTTTGTTAGTACTTGGAAGTAAACTTTGTAAAAAATCGTGCTGCAGATTACGCCTGAGAAAGGATTAAGAGCGGAAAATAAGTCATTGTTATATTTCCGGCGTCATGCTGAGTGCTGGCGTTGCGCACGGAGACCTTTGCCAACTTTTTCACGACGTCGAGACGAAGAATTCTCTGTTGGCTTACTCGATCAAAATATTCAAGTTAAGCAAATACTCCAAAGGTATTATGAACTGTGTCAGTAAAGCTATTCAAAAGTTTTTGCATTATTGTACCAAACGTTGGAAGCAAAGTGATAGACGGTATGACAATATTTTTGCTAAAATTCACGAGTGGTTTAATAACCCATTCCCCTGCCTCAAAAAGTGAAAGAATCTTTTAAACATAGCACGAGTGTATACTGAGGGCCGTAAACGTCAAAGGGAGGATGCAAAAATATATTTAATAAATTTACCGACTGAGGTAAATGGGGAAAATGTGGTCTTTGGTGAAATCGCAGTATCAAACGCATTGCGCAATACCCAGGATGCCGTGACTGGAAAATCATCCTAGTCGCACTACGTGTGTGGAGCCAAGCCTACTCATACCAAGAAAATAGTCTCATAGGCATAGGCTGTAGGCAGGAAATGTCAGCGTTGTTGTCACATTGCGTATACTCCTGGGCCTGCGAGGCATCGCGATACCTCGCCGAGCTCGTCTTTCCTGGAGTATAGGCAACACGGCATACCAGAAGAGTACTCAAGAGGTTGCCTATATCTAAGGCGAAACTGACGTTGGACGTGATGTAAGGGAAGTAAGTCATCCAGCCGAAATTACTGCATCTTTCTCACTTTAAAGCGACTTTACCAATTCATTAGAAGCTACGACGTTTGTTTGATAGTTTAGTTAATTTATTTTTCCACGAAACGCAAAACTTAATGGGCGCGAAATAAATATAAACACAGTTGTGCAGGTTATGTATCACAATACATATTATTTGATTTTGAGCTCGTTTTAAACATTCGCAAAAGCTCTGTTAAATGAAGCAGACGATTACTTTCCGTTTATATGATTCTAATTCATGGCTCTCATTTCCATACTAAGTATTACAGCCACGGACTTTGAAATGGATGAATAATAGTGAATGTACAAACAATTTAGCAAAATTAACCGTTTTTATTTCCTTATTCCATGATTCTCGCCAATTAATCAGAATTCACATTTCCAGCTAAACTTACGATTAAAATCTTCCCATAATTAGTGTAGAATGCAATATCATTTCCTATAGTGAAATGCAACTTCGAAGGGGTCTATTTTGAGTCATCCTAAAACTAACGACTTCACGTGAAGCGGGAGGACTCCATCATCTGCCTTCGGCGGAGTTCGAACCCAGATCCCTTGATATCGCGCCGCGTGCTCCAGCTAGTTAATGCGACACCTTGGTAGCTTCATTGGCAATAGCATTCGGTAGAGATGATAGCACAGCAAGTTCACGGTACCCTAAACATTTACTTTGCACGGTGTTCAGGAATAATTTATTTCAAATTTTCTTCTTCCGTGGTCCTGACAGCCAGAGCTTCCCGCAATAGCCATTTTAAACGTAGCAATGACAGCACAACGCATTCGTATGTTGTTTATTGCGCATTGCTTCCAAAATTATAACTCCTAACTTCCACCGTGGCTTCTCTCGCATTAGACGTGAGATCGCTGAACGTTTAGAGGAGAGGTGGGCGGTCCAAGCGTGCCAAGAGTGGCTGCACATCCATAAGGGAGGAATCGTTCGGGGAGAGGGAAGGGGGAGAGGTGGAGGGCGGGGGTGGGGGCGGGAGGGAGGGAGCAGAGGGAAAGGCATACGCCCCTCCGTGCCCTCCCTTCGCCTCGGATCACATTTCTTCCTCTCAATGAATTCTTGATGACGCTCCAAAGAGGGACGGCCATGAACAACCCCAGCACAAAAAGGGCATTTCGAGCCACGGAATCGCCGACGCTTCCTCCTGCATCGCCCTCATCTATGCATTCAATACCTTTTACACGCTGCTAGAATACTATTGGGGTAGTGAACATGGCTATTGACATTTTGCAAGTTTTCTCCGGAGCACAATGTTTATCTGAAGGCATCTTTCGAAGACAAACATGGTCTGATGGGTGCGCATTGAAAAACTACAATAAGCCATTTATCCATGCCATTTCCGTACCTCATCCGCTTGAGAAATATATGTTCCAAGAGTTATAGAAGTTAGACGTACATTTTCATATACATTTTTGTGCAGTCTCCAACAACCTCTTAGTGAAAGAGTAGAGCGGTCAATTTTAAATGCAAAGACGGCATGCGTTTATCCTGAACTCTAAATCGTTTACAGTTGCAGTTCCACGAAATAACTATCTAAAAATTTTAACTCTATACAAACAGCCCTGTACTCCTTTGTACTATTTAAAACAACTATTTTCACAAATATATGTGATGATTTCATTGCTACCAGTAAATATACGTACCTGAAGAGAGAGGCTTTTTTTTAAATAACAGAGGGTTGGTTCTTTGAATAGAGTAGCTTCGTATTTGTACTCAGGCATCTATTCTGATAACTGGCAGTTAATATGCGGGGATGAAGAGGTATAGCGGGCGAAGAAGTACGTGACGTGAAAATGCAGAGCCTCTTGCGAAAACAATTATCGATTCGGCGCGTACTCGCTGGGGCTGCGGCAGGAAGTTGGCTGAGAGGCGTCTCGCTGCACTCCTCCAGCCGTGATCCCGGCATGCCCAGCGCTCAGGGCGATCAAATTGCATCGAAGGACATTCTGAAACTTCTATTTAGCCTCACTAAATAGCCCAATATAAAAGTAAAACCATACAAACGACCTATTTTTGATGGTAAACTTCCAAACCGTGACTAAAGCATGAAGTAATTTTTAGAAGGGGCATATACAGAGATACAGGAATTAAAATAAAAAAAATTATAAAATAGCCTTACGGCAAACAAATTAAGAAGGAATAATTTTTAAAAATCACACCCATGGCTGCGATACTCAAAAATAAAACGGAGTTACCGCGAAACGTATCAAAAATAATCTCAAAGAAACCAACTTTTTTATTTTATAGGTGTATAAACAAAGTGACCTGATAACGCAGCTGCGCTCAAGTCAAGCTGGTCATGTCCACTAACGGCAACTGTGCACTGGTCATCCGTTGACATCGCCTTCAAATTTGAAAAAGACAACGTAGAGTGTTTTGCATATTAAAATGGCTCCCTTGATCTCATCGGTCGCCGGCCTTTTGGCATTAATAATTTTTATTATTGTGTAAAAATACATCTTTGAAGATATCGGGGATCTGTTTAATGTGGTGGCTAGAGTTTTAGTACCTTATCCCGAGGGTCGGGGTTCGAATATCGTCATTGGTGAACTGCTTTCAGTGAAATTTAGATTTATACTTCGTTGTTACGTGGAGATTACATCTAGTAAAGTACTCTTCCATAGTGCATTTCCATGTAGAGGATACTTTTAATGTGTGGCGACGAACTCCTTAGTGCCTTTCGTTAAAAGGGCAGACATGTGCAGACTCTGGGTGTGTCCCCATACATTTGCTTTATTCCGCGCATATCCCCACCCTACCAAGTTCACCCACCGTAATTGATAGCGTAAATGAGTCCAGTTGTTGGCCGCCTACCCAGACTACTGAAGTCATGCTTTAAAGACGTATGGATGGTTCACATACTAGCGATAAGATGCGCTAACACTTTTGGCATATATCCGCGAGAGATATTGAAAGGAATCTTAGGTTTTCATCTCTTATACGCGTAAGTTTCAACAACTTAGCTCCGTTCTCGGAGATATAGGTAATCCCAAGGCTAAAAAAACCCATTCTACAATATTGTGAAAGTTTCTATGTGGGGTAGATTAACTTCATTGGCTCTATTTTTAAATACGTCTTCGAGATTACTACTATCACTTTTAAGTGACTTGAAGGCCAAATCAAAGTCTTGTCTGCTAGCCAGGATACTTATCATTGAATCACAAAATTGGAAAACTGCCGCATGGCAGACCTAATTCTCAACGTACGTAGTTGTTCATTCACAGTCCGATATTTTAACCGATGTCAGTAATTATTACCGAGTAAATAACGAGGTTCAGTCATCATTGCACTACCTAAACGTTCTTGGCTCTTTTCCTAGTATATATTGTCTGCTGAGCTGTCGAAAGATCCAACTTTTTTATCTCCCGAATATGGAAATATTTTCTCAGGCTTTACGGTAATAATATTTATTCCATGGAATAAGAAAAGAATTTTCGATTGGTTGTTTTTTGTTGTCCTTGTTTAAAATTGTCATCACGCAGGAACATATGAAGGCAAACGTTTTACTTTTGTGCATCTAGCAAAGCTTCTTCAAGTTGATCTCCGCCTTTATTATACGAACATAGTAAAATCATTCTTTATGCTTTATTATATCAGTTGACTCACTGAATAGCCCAATCGGAAAACCTAATGGAGAATTTTTGATAGTGAAAAAGCAGCATGTCCACAGTGAAAATTACTCTTCCTTGTGACAGTCATACCCGGAGACACAAGGAAGTTGATAACAATTGAAATGGTGACACGTAAATTTATAAAACATCTCGTTTAATTTATAATGACTCAGGAAACAGGAATTTTAATAAGCAGGGTCAAATATTTGTTAGCAGTTTGAGATTGTTGTTACCGGCAAATAGCTACCCCGAATTAAATAAATAGGGTTATTTTAGGATAAATCAATAGTCAATACCTATTTCTATGCAGTATTTTCCAATTCCAAGAGATTGGATTCCGGGTTCTTGAGAAACCCAGCATTCATAGCTTTGTAGTCACATTTATGATTAGAGTGAGAGAGGGAAGGAAATTTCTTTCGGTTTTGTATTGGAACATCAATGAGTTCGCACGAAACACAAACCCTTTTGCTTACTCACGTCTTCAGTGACTGCAAACAGAGCGAGAAATTACCTCATTCCGCATAAATTGATGCAAATGAGCTATAATCATAGGAAATAAAAACGATGATGCCAGGTAGAAGCGAAACACGGCCGCACATTTTTGATTAAACTTTTTGAAGCAACAAACGAGCAGAATTAAAGAAGAAAGACTTAGACAAACTTTTCAATGAAGTGGCCACGCAGATATGTAGGGATGTATAAGAAGACGACGAAGACGTTCATACGATTATGTGCTCACGAGGGACGGAAGAACATATGCATTAAGCATTTACGGACACGTTCGTAAGAATGTCCTGTGTTCATGTTGACTTCAGTTCTCGCGGATGTGAATTTATATTGTCAAACCAACGTGAATTGCCCCAGTGAGTGACTTATACCTTATGTTTTGCCTACATATTATTATCTGCGAGTTCTTTGCGGGCCTTCCACCATGTTCACGGATTTCATACTGACCGGCGTTTTTACATTCGACACAGTAATCGAGTCCAGGGCAGTTGTACCGAGACAGAAGAGCGACTCACCAGTCCTGATGACGTTGTTAGCAGCGAACGTCGAAACTTAAGCCAAAGTGGAATCCTTGACACGGTGGAGGGACAGTAGAATACACAAAGGTGCGGTTATATGATGATGGTCTAACAGTAACGCAAGGTGACCCAGCCAGTTCCTTAACTCGAAGCTATCTGAAAGTCAGGGATTTGTATATTTCATCAGTGTGTTCATTATAAGGAAGTAGGTAGGAAAAAATATAAACTTCTGTTTCCATAACGAGAAAATATTTAACCAGAGATTATGAAACCGCGCCAAAGTATCATAAATTGCAATGGCCTTCTCGATTTC
The DNA here is from genome assembly GCA_963573305.1 of Pyrrhosoma nymphula. Taxonomy (NCBI): domain Eukaryota; kingdom Metazoa; phylum Arthropoda; class Insecta; order Odonata; family Coenagrionidae; genus Pyrrhosoma; species Pyrrhosoma nymphula. The sequence continues at coordinate 108,280,444 of OY754335.1, forward strand.
AGAACAAATAGTTTTCATATGACTTGCCATTTTTCATTGTCCGGAAATTGTCACCAGTGGACGAACTGGGGCGATCTTGAGCTTGCCATTATATTAAGGGAGGGTTTACACTGGCAAATGTATTACACAGATTACTTGCAGCGAGTGAATTTCGACGTAAATTGCAGGTGCGAACGGCTCTAAAAGTCCGCTTGCAGAGCTATTTAAATTGGCCGCTATCAGCAGGCCGCTTGCAGAAGCGTATTGTTGCAAGTGTAAACAGCAACCAATCTGACTCTGCACTAAAGCCAAGTTCACATGGATCAGGAACGGGTGCGAAATGCGGAAATGTATCTAGCCAATCACAAGCAAGTAAATTGCGACAAGTCGGAGTGTGATTGGCTCGATGCATTTCCGCGTTCCGCATTCCTCACCAGTTCTGGATCCATGTGAACTCGGCTTAACACGTGAAAAAATTTCCGACGGAGTGATAAAATCCTCGGCAAGCACTTGCAGAAGAAACTTGCGGAAATAACTCGCCTGGGTAAAAAACCCACCATTACGGGTGAAATGGTCCACGATCTCAGGTCCGGCGTGTGTCGATCTCAGGAGAAAGCGAAAAGCTCCTCTTGGGCGTCCACCGCGTCGAAGGAGACGAGTAGCAGATCCCAACCCCCAAGGCGAGCCACCCTCATTTGCATATAGATAGCTCTGCTTAATTGAGAGGGCGCGAGATCGGGGCGGCGCGGGTCCATCCTAACATTTCACGGGGAACGTACATCCCCGCCCCGCCCCCTAGGGTAAACAGGGTGCAAGCACACAAACACACACGGAGCTAGGCGCGTTAAATCCTTGAGGCGGGCGGCCGGTCAGCCTTAGGATGCACTCGGGATGAGGCGAGGGTAGGAGGAGAAGCCACTCTTGCCTCCTCCGAATCACATTCTTGAGGCATAGTAGAGCCTCACGTCTCTCGGAAGCGCCAGCTGACACAACTTGCGCCTTACAACGTTTCGCGCGAGAACACTTTTGTCTTCCTCCGCCGCCGCGGCGCTCCGGTCCTCTAATCTCAGCCATTGTTGACACATGAACTGCACCCATGACCAAATTGAAATCCCCAAATGGCGTCCTTAGATTTTATGAAATGGGGACTTACGGTTACTGCCCTTTGTTACAAAAATGGAGGGCTTAGTTTAGACCTGCAAGCCGGGCGAGAGGGACAAAAATTGGAACGATGAGAGACTGAACACCCACAGTTAAAGAATATTTTTTCCCAAACTCCACTCTCGAACATTAAACTGACCCAAAGAAATACAAACATAATACAAACATAATACAAACATAATACAAACATAATACAAACAAAAACCTTTCTTTAAACACCACATTCTTCGTGGATTGTCTTTCCTTTCCCCACCTATTTTCATGGCTCTTGACTCAAAATTTCCCAATGCACGCCATTTAGACATGAGATAATTCACAGATGAATAAAAGATCTGAATGGTAAAGTTAAAAAGCAAATGGGATAAACACTGTTCAGCGCAAAAAATTATTAAGTAACCGAGGCACTCTACAAAGGACCCTCTAAAATACCAGCTTTAGTCAGTAGAATGCAAACTTTTTAGTAAATTCCATCCAAAATAATCGACCGACCTCGATTTCATTTGGGCTGTTTTCATTCAAGCAGTGCTAATGGCCAGAGGAATAATTCTTGACATGTCCACGGCCCCGACTTGGAGTCCTTGACTCTGACGGAAGGAATGCTCACCGTGGGAATGAAGCTATAATGGTGCGGGGAAAAGTAATTCTGTGAAACCCTATAGCCATTTGTACGTATTCTGTAACGGAGGAAATTCTACAACCACCAATGAATGAACTTTAATTACTACGTAACTTGATCTTGATAGATCTTGAAACTCTCACCCATATAAATGAATTCCTACATTTTTTTAACGATCCACTTTCATTGAGCGGAAAACTTCTTACCATTCTATTCGCGGAACTGACTTGTTTTCGGAGGCAGCGAAAACGAATGAACATTCTCCCAATTTTCTCTTCGATTCTGCGAAGGTCTAAAGTGCGAGTTAATGTTATTTCTACGTGGCCTTAGAGCTGAATTGTACACAGTCCATTTTCAAGAGATTCACTCCACCGGAGTCCTTTTGGGAAGCGATCTGTGTTCAATATCGACACCGGTAGTGGTAGTTAAAATGAATCGTGATATATTACGATGTATATACGATACGATATATATGTTATTTTGTATATAATTTTTATTATTCTCAAAACGAACAAATAAATTCGCTGACTATATGACTATATATTTGTTTCTTGTTCAACTCAGAGCTTGATATTCAGTTCAAAATTCGCGGCGGACAAAGGATAAGAATAAACGGGACGGAATTTTGTAGAGCAACAACCATCTCTTCCCTACAGACGGAAGTGAAGCAAATTAAAAATTAACACCAATCCGAAATTTCATTCTTTGCGGACAAGAAGCAAAAAGACCCTGGTACTTTTTGCATTTCCACTGGAGCTGGAGCGAACGACAATGGCGGCTCACCGCAAAACCTTCGTCACTGTGGATCGACGAGGGCCCCTGGAGTCGTGGTCTCCGAGTGAAAACAAATGTGTTCATAAGACGGAGCGTCGCATTAAACGGAGGTCGCTCGAGAGGTCCCCTTTAAGGCGCCGTGGAAGTGGCGCATGCGCAGTGGCGCGCACCTCGACACACTCCACAAAGTGCACGTCACTCGGGGCATGCTCTCCTGCAGTGCGCCATATGAATACCGTATATCGCGGCCGAAGAGTTAACGGCCAAATCACGGCAATGAGAAAAACACTCCCATTCACAACTGGTTGCATTCGCCACTGACCATTCTTTCGCTGAGTCATCTATAATCAATCTATAACAAACTATTATAATAATCACGTAAACTTAAGTATAACTCAAAACTCCATTTTTTTATCGACTTCGAGCCGCACATTTCGAGAATAAGTATTGTGGCCCAATGTCGTTCATCGTAAACATCTTTTTAGCAACCGGACTCAAAAACCAACTACCGCGGATTAGTGACCAGAGTGCACTTTATTTCACACGGCAGCGCTCGAACGGAAAGTTAAGGAATCGAATCTCCCATCCCAACAGTATTGGGCGTTACTTCGTGGGATAAATCCACACTAATTGTGATGGAATATTAAATCACGTTAAAAATTCCCCTCGTTCCTTTTTAATCAACGAAACAAACATTGGTGTTGCTGATTATCAAGCAAGCGGACCTATCTATCAAATGCACCTATCTTACTGACTGATCTCTGTAGCCGCTGAACTTACTATGTGCAATGAATTTTTCTTCACAGCTCCGTCCTCGGCCCTTGTTGAGTTCAGTACGGCACCCTTTTAAATAATTACTACTCTAAAAGGAATTTTTAAATAATGAACGTGTATTGCAAGTAATGCCTCGGGAAAATAGCAGGGGAAATCTATTATCTGAGATATTTTACTTGTCTTACTTTCCTAGTACATCAAATTGGGTTTATGGAGTGTTTTTACACTGTAATGTCTTCTAAGAAACAAAAAAAGCTCTTTAGAAGTATTAAAGTTATAAAAAAATAAGTGAACACACTAATTCATCCAGCTTTTGGGTAACCTGATTGGCTCCACGGGTTGTAAAGTTTACCATTGGTCAATTTTCCCCGGGTGGTTTTTATGCATGACAAAATGTATAAAATCAAATTATCCCAACAATTTGAATATCTGCCTGGAATGTCTTACAATTCATACAATTTTATATAGAAGCGATTCGACAAACACAGATTACTGTTAACCTGATTTACCATCTGGCTTATAAAGGCATAAGATATATATACGATAGGTTCTCGCACAATTCTAACATCGATGTAAATAAATGATGGGAGGGCGGTGAGTGATTAAAGAGGGTACGTCGAAGTAGTGTAACGTGAGGATAGGCAGGGCAAATAAGAAGATCGAACCCGTGTGAAAAGGATAGTAATTGTGTAAATTTATCACATTGATGTCGTAAAGGCTGTGGGGTGAGTTGATAAACATTTTTGGATGGAAGAGATAGCGAGGTGGAGGAGAAGATCCAGATACGAGGAACATTCACCTTCCTTTTTTTCCGTCTCCCGACCTGCCTCAAACATACGGATCTGAACTAACCCTCGATATTTTTGGAGCTGGTTCTCTCATTGTGATTAAATATTAGAACTCATACACATTGTCAACATACAACCAATTCCCCATATCTAACAATGTTCTACAACCACAATTCGATGTAAGCCTTCTCCACAGCGGTCAAAGTACTCATTTACAGCCGCATTCCCTTTCTATGAAACTCGGTGCTGATATCATGGTCGCTGCATTTAAAAAACCGTGGAAGTTTACAAAAACATGGCGGAAGGAGCGCTTCGCTACCCCCTTGAATTATTTGACGTTTTTGAAATATTCATAAAGAGTGAACACAGATGATTCATCCATACAGCTTACCTCCGAACGAACTGGTTATTTTCTGACGAAGGTTTACGCGGCGTTCAGTTTTGCAGTCAGGCAGGTTTCCGGGATTCTTCCGCGTTGTAATTTTGGTGGCGACGTTTCACCTACTATACTGTAGGCGTCCTCAGGCCAGGCAGGTGCCAAAAATGACAACGCGGATGAATCCCGGAAACCTGCCTGACTGCAGAACTGGTTATTGCTCAAGTTTTGCATAATTTCACTCAAAACGAGAACATTCTTACTCACATAAGAGTTAAAGCAATTAAAGAGCCAATGTTGCAACGATTTTTATCCTATTTCATGGGACTGATACTGTGATAGTGGCAGAGATGTCGAGCAGTGACCTCCAAATGGTCATTTCTTACAATTAGTCCCACTCCCGGGTGTACCGCAACCCTCATTACACAGAGCCACCTACCGTGGCCAAGCGGGTTCTAATCGGCAGCATCGGACGGTTAACGTAAGCATACGAGAAGCATGCTGATGAATCATTAATAGAGTGCGTCGTAACCATTGTGAAGCACAATCAGTTGCTTTCCGGGATGACCAAAAATCTGCTCAATACGTGGAAGTGTAGCTCTTTGCGACACGTGAATCCGCTGCCCTACTCCATAAATATTGCATAAGTATAACTTATTTCATTTCGAATAGAATAATATCCCGATGTGCGGAATAATATGGGATTAGATGAGGATTATTCGAAATGAGAAATAATAAAAACTACTGAACTGGGCACTAAAGCATTTCGGAATAAAAGTTGATTTAACAAACCCGGCTAAATCCTGAGCACTGAAAAATAAGCCGCGGGAGAGTACGCCTTTCCAATGAGAATGAGACAACGTCCTGATAGTTTGAAAATATCTTCAACGAAGTATTCTTTAGCTGCGGCTGTGGGGGTATAATCTCAGTCTTTCCTCATCCCTTCTAATCTACTCTAGCTCTTCCTTGGCTGGTATCAAAACATCCCCCACTACCACTCACTTGCTCCAATTCGATTTATTATGCATATATGTATGTACATAGAAAGAGATTATTTACGAGTTGGCGGAGAAATAGGGATATTCCAGGATTACATTAAAATATTTGTAATTTTATTACGATGCTGTTACTTTAGTAAAATTCCCCTCCGAGTCATAGGCAAGCATAAGGTTTCATTGCCGTCATAATGTCCGGAGACTCTTGAGGGGTTGGGCAGTTTCCGCTACCACGTCCGACGCCCATCGGATAGGTGGCTACGCTACTTCCGGGTCATACGTACGCAGTAGACGGAGTGACCCCCGGATTACGGCCTTCTGCATGCGTGCTGCAAGTGATTTCACCTGGACCACGCAGGATGGAATGCACCTGATGCAAAAATCAGATTGCCCCAAACTCCCCCGAGAACTCTGCGAGGATTTCGTCAATAATTAATTTGATTAAACAGATAAAATATTTCTCCAATGGCCGTAAAGCACCACTCGTCAAAAAAATTAAATACTTACTGTTGGTTTGCGGGAATGAGGTTCCACAACAGGGACCAACCACAGCCTCTCCACCAGAATACCCTCCTGTGGTAGTTTACGGGAAAATAATTTCCTCGCCAGGGACTACCACAGACACACACACACAACCCAATTGGAATCCTTTGTAGGCTAATGACACCTAGCTAAGGATTCCTGGGTTATAACCTGGGATCCTTCGGAGAGCTGTAGTGACTCTACTAAGGCTGCCAAGTTATTAACACAACCACACACGCAATCACACAAAACACTCACTCACACACACAGCAGGGCCCCAGATTTCTGGGAGAACAGCTCAAAAAGAGCGTTGTCAAATAGAAAAACAACAACCAGGGAACGAGGGTGAAATTCGTATACGCGTATTTCAACCTCGTGTTGCTAGTGTTTTTCCCTTCAGCTCGCTGAAGAGGACCACTTTGTGGTCGAAATACGCGTATACGAATTTCACCCTCGTTCCCTGGTTGTTGTTTTTCTATTTGACAACGCTCTTTTTGAGCTGTTCTCCCAGAAATCTGGGGCCCTGCTGTGTGTGTGAGTGAGTGTTTTGTGTGATTGCGTGTGTGGTTGTGTTAATAACTTGGCAGCCTTAGTAGAGTCACTACAGCTCTCCGAAGGATCCCAGGTTATAACCCAGGAATCGTTAGCTAGGTCTCATTAGCCTACAAAGGATTCCAATTGGGTTGTGTGTGTGTGTCTGTGGTAGTCCCTGGCGAGGAAATTATTTTCCCGTAAACTACCACAGGAGGGTATTCTGGTGGAGAGGCTGTGGTTGGTCCCTGTTGTGGAACCTCATTCCCGCAAACCAACAGTAAGTATTTAATTTTTTTGACGAGTGGTGCATATATTTTACGGCCATTGGAGAAATATTTTATCTGTTTAATCTATAGAGGCCGTAGAGCTCATCTACCTTGATTTGAAGTAATTTGATAATTATAAATTATTTTTGATTGATCCTCGAGACTCGACCCTAAGAAAAATGATCTTTGTATTCCCAAATTGAACACACCTGAGCAACGAGAGCTATGATGCTCTGTTCACTGCGTATACAATACATGGCACCCATTTAATCAATCACTCTTACAATTAGACCAGAAGATCAATTCGTTTAGAGAGTCAAAACTCCTCAGCTTCCCAGTGTAACGGTGAATGTAAATTAGCACTCAAGGCTAAAATGGCCAGTTCTTTCCTCAAGCCATCATCCAACAATATTTACGATATAAATATATCTTCAATAAAACTTCAAGTTTTCACGATAGAAGTCTATGGTATTGAATAATGGTGGAATTAAGTGTTGTAGGAGCGAAACGGCTGCAGCCGCAACTGTCTCGGTCAGACAACTGTTTCAATTAACTGTTGCAAACAAAAGGTCAGTTTCGTGATCGTTCCCAAGTCACGCCATTGCACTCTGTGCTATGCAGCGGCAACTGATAGCTGAAGCTGACTGTTTCGTCTTCTATTCTGTTTCAATAGCACTGCACGTGTGGCTGCGTTGTGTTAAATACGCTACAATCTCTTTGGTTTGAATCTGTTGCAGGTGGTTGCTGGTTTATTCCACCCATCGTTGCAGATGTAGAATTAGAACTGTGAAGTACTTATCATTCTTAAATCCAAATGAATATGTTACTTTTTTTAAGAGAAAGATTTCTAATTACATAGAATGCAGAACTACCATCAATTTTCTAACAGCTCCGATCGACCGCCCGCTGTTTGGTGTGCTTTTAGCTGCTGTACGCAACAGGGTGTTTCACGGAACTGTTTCGCTTTGAAACCGTTTCGGTTGCAAAACAGTTGCAATCAAACTGTTGTGTTCATTTGGTGCCACCACTAGTATTGAAGGTGTGACAAACCTTAGAAACTTATGGAAATGCAGAGATCCACTCTTTCAAGACACATATACTGACGAGTGAAAACAAAGGTTTAAGGTTTTAACGGTTATTCGAGGGCTAACGAAAATTTTGTTGTGAAAAATCGTATCGTATATTTATTTGGGGAATAAGACGGGGTTGAACTTGCTTCCTTGAACTCTCTTCTTAGGAATTGCATCTTATTTGTCGGAGAGTCACCGATAGCGCGTTTTTCAGGGGTAAAGAAGAATAGACATAGAGGTGACTGGTGTTTTGGTGGATGAGTGTCTCGCAATCACGTGGAATGAGCCGTGGAATCACAGTAATGTTTCATCAAATTACATCGCATTGCAGACAACGGTTCGTCCACCGCACTCTGATAATTCACCCTCCTACCCACGCCCCCCACAATGAAACGGTCCCTGCTCGCTCCAATTGGCGGCCGGAGACACGCTTGACGGGCGAAGCAGCCGAGGGAGGTCTGACGACTTCAACCCGCACCTCCCGTACAATGGCCGCTCCAACCACTCCTCACTGTGATCCACAAAACCCAGGCGGCCATGACTCCCTTTGTTGCAAGCACGAATTCGGAAAACGTTACGGGGTAAATCCATTTTAAATCGGCAAATGGTCGTTGCCTCACCATCTCAGATTTCAACTAAATTCGGCACGTGAGTATTGCCTACCCTTGTGACCCATAATCCGTAGACTAAATTCAAAGAAGCAGCCAAGGGTGGTTGCGCCTCCGTTGACTAAACTTATTGGACATTTACTACGGCACGATACTCATGTTTAAAGAATAATTGAAGGAAAAATTGAGGGTACAAATAGCAGAGGAAGACCCCGACTAGACTACATGAGCCAAATTATGAAAGATATGCAATGCAGAACATATTACGACCTGAAACGGAAAGCTGAGGAGAGAGAAGTCTACTGCCAACCAACTCAAGGGTTGAAACGGAGGAAGAAGAAATTCACAGAAAAATATTTGCCCATGGCGTTATAGGCAAATTTACATCACTTGGACGCTTAAAAAACGTCATTTTACGCTCTATCTGTACCAGCTCCAGCAAACTTATTTTATTTAGCACAAATATAAAAAAGGTATCAATGGAAAGAAAAAAGACTATACTTGATGATATTGATCTTGAACGTCGACTTTGTGCAAGTTTATATGCTTCTTCAACTGCTCAAAGTCAAAGTTCAAAATGTCGTTTTTTGTAACATTGGGAAATAAATAAACCCAATTGAACTTCAAGTAACAAGCTATTTTTTCTCGTCTTAATACTCACACGTGTGAAGTGTATTAAAAAAAATATGGATTTTAACCAGCCTTTACCGAGGAAATATCCAAAGAACCTGAGAAATTTGGCAAAAAATGGTTTTTCGGAGTTAAAAAAGCCATGTGGCACAGGTTTAAAAAATCCGGCGAGTGCTAATTTAGCCAGTTCTTAAGATGCTCTTTCAAGAAAAAAGAATTGAGTTGTGTTCGGCAGGGGTTGGAGAGATATAGGGAATGGAATTAAAAAAAAAGGACTTTCTCTAAAATATTAGCATGGGGTTTGAAAAAAATAAGAATTTGCGCGCTCCGCCAAACATTTTTTTTCATGTTTCATTTCTGTGTCTGTCCTCCGCCAGAGAGCCTTGCATGTATTGTGAGATGGCGTTGAAGGAAACACGTGCCGCAGTTTGTCGCCATCTGTCGGGCGAAACGAAGCGGGGAAGGTGTGTGTGAACGGTAAAAGGATGGGTTCTGGGCGAATGTGTGCCTCCTCTTTCTGAATCCGTTTATTTTCTCTTATTTTGTAAGCTGCGTATTCAAATTGAGTTACTTAACGTTGGAATAAATATTACAAAGCCAGATATATAAATTTATTGGTTTAAAAACGGTTGCTCCCATAAACTTGACACGATATAGACAGCGCGAAGACCGTCATCATAAGTCTAATCATGATTACAAATGAGCTTATGAATGGCTTATCGTTAGTGCAAAGTCATGGCCCAGGAAAAACGTCGTATGAAAAATGAATGAAAATGAAGATTCATGACTTTCAGGTCTTCTTCCGTCTATCCATCTTTCTAGACAATATTCCACCCGCTTTCAGCTGAAGTGTCGATGCAGTCTTTGGTCCGGATTGTATAGTTACTCCGTCAGGCACCTTCGGCGCGGAGGTTTGCCGTGATTGATCCGTTCTGATGATGACCCGGCAGGGCAGGCTTTGAAGCAGGTCGGCCACGATGTCGAGGGATGATCTGGTTTCCGACCCCAGTCAACGCGAATGAATTTTCTGTGAAGTTCACGGGTTTGCCTGCGGGTAACTCCACTGAAGAGATTTGCAAGCGCAGCGGCAATCGGTTCATAATGTAAGTCAAATATTGAAATGACGGAGGAGGAAATGAGATAGCATCAACGAAACGGCATTCTTCGGTAAACAAAACCGTGTCCTGGAGTGAGATTTCCCACGACATAAAGGGCATCCAGAGCCATCATCCTCTGTCACCACTCACTGATACGAATTCCACAAAGGCTGTTGAAATAGCCATCGAAATTCCATCATAATAAATTGTATGTATTTTATGGAGGGTTGGTCAATGTTTAAAAAATAAAATACCAAGCAATGGTTTACTTCGATGGTAGTTTAAGTTCTCGTGAAGACTAATTACTTGACAACTTTTAGTTTTAATGATGCTATCTTCATAGTGACTTCATTACCTATTCATGGCAATAATATTTTATTTCAGACAAGAAAAACCTCAACAAATCAATAATACATTGTAATCCACGACTTCTTTGCATTAATCCATTGGAACCGAATATGCTTGGTACTATTGGCATACCATTCTGAATATTAGTGGTTTCATTGGCACTGAACTAACCCTACTCAAAGTAAAGAAAAATATACGGAAACAACCCACATTGGTATTTGTCAATATCCGTCACGCTTATAGCACCTGAGAGATACTAATGTTGAGTCAATTTTTATAAAAAACGAGACTAGTTGACCTTAAGAATAAGAGTAGTAGGGCTCCCTCGGCTAAACATTAAGAAGGCACCTCAGACGAGACTCCTGCTCATCCTCTCCCCGCGCCAGCACACCAGAGGAAAACTACTAGAAACGTGGCCAAAATCCTGGATGTATTTTTATTCCCTAATCTGTCCATATCTGTTTCAGAAAAAATGGAAAAAATATTCCAATGGTTGTTTAAGGTCTCTTTAAGACTAATTACTTAAAAGTTTTAGCTTTAATGATACTATCTTCATTTTCATAGTGACTTTATTCACTGTTCACTGGAATAATGTGAGGTTACTGTCTATTATAGTCAGGATAATTGGACAAGTTTGTGATTCACCAGTCTTAGCAGTGAGTCACTTCCACGGCTTTAGGCGTCAGATGATAGATCAAGTAATGAGAAGGCGATTTTTGGGGGATTAATGTTTAGATCTGTTTGTGTTATGGCTGTTAGTGGAGCGAAATTAAGACAAATTCAATAGTTACCCTGTTTTTCAGCGTATCTTTCTAATTTTCCGCCATTGTGTGATATTCAGATGCATTGTGAAGGTAAGATGATATTCCCTACGTGAGGCACTTCTGTAAAATATTTTATCTCCTATTGAGTCGTCGTTTACCCGGGTTTACCAGGCATTTCAACAATTATATTATTATTATTGCTAGGATTAGGTTCCCCCAACTACCGTTGGTGGAGTAATTTTCTGGGGGAATTTTCACGAATCACATCGAGTTGGCTTTGTGAATGGTGCACTTTTATCAGCTAGGAGGGTCCAGAGTTTACGCATATAAGATTCATCTGCACATATTTAATAGCGAAATTTAGCGAACGCAGACAACTTATTTTACAGGAAACTGCCGGGATGTGAGAAATGGCGATGAGAGGCAACGGAGCGAAAGCTGGTTAAAATCATTAAAGAAAGAACGGAGAGCTGTACGTGGCATGCAGTGTGGAGACAGCGTGAAATATTCCGAAAGGGACGGAGATGGAGCAACCGGAAAGAGAAAGAAAGGGAAGGAAGGAAGGAAAAATAAACGATGGATGGGTGAAAGTGAAGCGGACGTATAGAATGGACGCAGGACTCGAATCGAAGGAGTGGAGACGATGGAGGTAGTCGGAGGCATTATCGGCGCCCAGTGGACTAATGCTGACGGCGGCGGTGAGGGGGCGAGGAGCAGGGAGGGTGTGGGAGGGGGAGGGGAGTAGGGAGGGGGGCGGCACTTTGCACTGGCCCGCTGTCGATGCGAGCGGTTTTCGCTTCATCGCTCCGAGCGGGAGGGGTTCCCAAGTCGACATTAGCAGGGCATGCAGGCAAGGAACATAAAATTGAAATCGATCACAGCTAAAGCCATCACTTTCTTGACGAAATGGAAGTCCAGATGAATCCCAAAAGCCTTCGGGAAAAGAATAAACAAATGATATTACACTATGGAAGAAGCCATCGCTCCACTTCTTTTCAAAATTCATTTCAAATAACCGCAATAAAATTTTGAAACTCCCTCCCTATATCTTAAAGACAAAGTTCGTCAGTTAAATCCTTCAAAACCAAATTATACCAATTTATGGTTGATCAACAAAACCTTTGAAGTTTTGTGTCAATCCACAACGCCTACAATGTTTTTAAATTAGTGTAAAATTATGTTAAAACGTTCATCTGATTTACATTAGTTTGATTGATAAAATTATATATGTCTAATGTAACTGATTAATAATAAATTGATATTTTTGTTGGATTTGGACTTGCAATGATAATTGATTTGTAAGGCAAAGGTGGGAAGTTCTGCATTTCTTCAAATTTTGTTTGCTGTTGTATTTTTAAGAAAATTTTATTTTGTACTCCTACCTTTTTGTTAGTTACAATGTACTTATTTTACATCTTTTACTGTATACCTCGCAAAATTCTACGTTAAAATCCGAGAAAATATATTGATTTATATGTACTTGTTCTTATAAGGCATTCCCTAGAACAATACATTTTCTATCCATCTATCTTAAATAAGACGCACTTTGAATTCAGCTCCTTACATTATTTATACTAAACCCGTAATTATTGTCTCTGCTTCCACCTCTTTCCCATCTCATTCAATTAACCGGGAGAATTCATAAGATTGTGTTCACCCTAACGAATTACTGCGATTAAGTACGTGGTAATCACCTAGGGAAAATATCTACTCGGGCCATGACACGAACCATGGACCTCTGACATCGCGGGCCAACGCGCAAACCACTATGCTACCCAACATTTATAATTCTCGTGGCAATTTCGAGGAATCAATGAGACCCAAATCATGTGACCATGAGTGGTAACACAAGGGAAAACAGGCGCTCAAAGAAGTCAAAATCCCCAAGGATGAATCTTGATACAATTATGCCTTTATACCATAGCGACGTTAATGGCATTTTTCATCTCCTTTTAAATTTTAGATAATACATTTTATATTATAGATAGGAAAGAAATTTAAATATTAGACCGTGAGTGCAAAACAATGGGAAATGTAGTCAGGAGAGGTTGCAGAGAATCTCCTTACAATGTGCGGCGAATCCTCAGGTTTCCTAAGATTTCCGCCTATGAGAGTCGCTGTTGCTCGCGCTCCTGATTTGTTGATTGGAAAACATGAGGTTTAATGTGAGAACGAAGATTTGGTGGAACGGTGGTCTACGATGACCTTCCTGCTATCATCACCACAGCAACCGACGCGGTAAAATCCGAAAAATGAATAAGTTCAACATGAAGTTAAGTAGGGAGCGCGTCATTTATATAAGAAATATCTCAATTCTTCTAGTATCCCCTTAAATATCTCACGAGTCACGTTCTCCGGAAATGGATTCGCGGCCTCCTCTTGAAGGGTCGCCGGTGGACGTCCAGAGGCCATCGGGTCGTGCGGACGTCGCTCAAGTGCATCGAAGGGCACATTTGCCGCCATGCGCGCCCACACATATTACGAGACGCGCCGCGGCGTTGCAATCGATATGTTATAAATTCGCGAAAGGAGGCCGAGGAGGAGGAGGAGGGTCAATTTCCAACCGCTAGAGGCGCCACGTGGAACGAGACGGACGCCGGTGCCATCTTTTGGGGAGAACCGCAACCTGCGAGGGGGAAGTGTCAGAGTGGAGGATGAGCGATTATTCGCTGCGTTCCCCCAGAAAGACCTGAGAAGCTCCATCCTACGCCACCAGATGAAAAGGGCTCTTTTGACTCCAATTTATCTCCTCGCCGTAAGTTAAACTAGTTTAATTTCCCATCAGACTTTATTATCTCACAACATGAAACAATTAGAATATAAAATACAGTTGGAGGTGCGCATCGTTACTTTTTGAGTAATTTCCAAATTTAAAAAAATTGAAAATAGCGGGCAACGTAAACCACTCTGCTGCCACCAGACCATTTTTAGCATAACATAACCATCATTTTCCGGAGCTTAAAAACATGATTTACGATTGAGCAGAGTGTTGGTATGACCCTGGATATAATAGTTAAGCAAAATTTCAACCGGTGGGGTGGTAGAGTTAAAAACTACTACGTAGTACTAATATTTCATTCCTTTCATGCTAAACATGCCGGATCCATTTAACACCGGCAGGTGAGGAAAAGAGATATAACCCTGTTGAGATGAGTGACGCAATCGGAGATGTTAAGGGCATTTTATACTGCACGTTTGCTTCTGTACAAATTGATCGTAGACTACACCTAATTGAAGCAGGATAAAAACATTTCAAATTTTCAAATCAAATCTTTCAAATAAAACTGTGAATGGTGGGCATAGCAGCGTAAAGGCCGTTTAACACGATGCTTACGTCAGCATTGAATTCAGTACACACTGAAATCAGTGCCCGAAACTGGGAACCAAATTCGGCACTTAATCGCATTTGATGCCTAGCTGCCTATGTTTACACGGTGCTGATTTCATTGCGCAGTGGCGCTGTTCGAGCATTCGCTGGACTACAAAATGTAAATAAACTGCGCCATATTATTTTGGCACACTTTAAGCGAAATCAAGGAACGCGGAATGATTGTACAGTTATAATCAATTCTGAACAATTCCTCGAGAGATTATTTTGACCTTGTAATTTTGATTGATTCCAGCGCCGCCACCGGAATTCTCTCAAAACGATCGGCATGTCTGCTTACTTGTGATTGGTCGTTGGATCCAAGAATTGGTTGAAAAATAAGTATCGTGCTTATTTCTCTGTTCAGTACTGATAATCGAATTCGATTCCGTAATTGGATGCCATCGCACTGTTCACACGGTACGATTTTAAGCGTGCAGAGTTCAGTTCGATTTTCAGTACATCGGGCATGAAAAAATCGGGCCCTTAGGACTCTATTCGGTTTAGGCAACCAACGCGTGATATACGACTGAAACCAAGCAGATTTTCCGCTCCGTACATGGCGGCGGAGAAATACTTCCCGATACCTTGCTGAGATTCTCAGTTCACGTGGTGATCACTCAAATGCAATGACCAGCATTTTGGGAATGAAACTTTCCTCGATGCTTTAGCGATTAGCCGGCAGGCTTAGCTTTGTTTAACTCACAGGGTTTGGGGATCATGGAGTGGGCATCGATTATTGTGCTCTGGATGTTTCCCGAACGGACTTACCCACGAGGTCAATTAACTGGAAACTGACAGATAAGCTTAAATAGTCATGAGGCAGCGAGCCGAGTCTGCCAAGTTCATTTTTTCAAAAACATCACCCCCGCGCCGCACAGTGGGGTACGGAGGTAGCGCTCACTTTCAAAATCGTAGAACTTTTGAATGAATTGAGATATTAACGTAAATCTTTTTGATTTGAAAGCTAAAATCCTAAGGTAGAGAGAAAAAATATTTATCAAATGAAAAATAGTAATGAAAGTCTGCAGAATGTTTGCGGATGCCGTAATTTTTTCCAATTTTTTTAATAGACTAAAATAAATCAGCGAAAAATAAATGTTTGATAAAAAAATTACATGTTACTATTTTTATCACATTCATTGATAATAAGATTTAACCAAGTCGAAATATTGTTTTTATTTTTTTTGTTTTAACAATTTTTTATTAATAAATTAAATAATTGTGGTAGTATTCACGTTAAAAAATTTTAAAAGCAGATTTGTAATCTTCGAGAGAAATATAATATATAAAAATAATATTTCGACTTTGTTAAATCTTATTATCAATGAATGTGATGAAAATAGTTATGTAATTTTTTTTATAAAACATTTATTTTTCGCTGATTTATTTTAGTCTATTAAAAAAATTGGAAAAAATTACGGCATCCGCAAACATTCTGCAGACTTTCATTGCTATTTTTCATTTGATAAATATTTTTCCTCTATACCTTAGGATGTTAGCTTTCAAATAAAAAAAGATTTACGTTAATATCTCAATTCATTCAAAAGTTCTACGATTTTGAAAGTGAGCGCTACCTCAGTACCCCACTGCGCGCCGCCTCTGGTAAAAACATGAAACCGAGTAATCAGAGAGCTTCATTGGGAAATCGAAAACAATCAGAATTTGAACTGGGAGTTGGCGCGTAAGTATTCATTGGAATAAACGAATTGAGCTGTGTAGAGCAGCTGAAGGAGAGGTTAAAAAGGAGTCAAGGTAGTTCCACCGAAAAATGACTTAACTATCATTTTATTCGTACTCAGGAAAATAAAAGAAACACGTGTCCTTATTTTAGTATGAACATCAAAATAAATCCTTCCCACACTATTTGTTTAGAAAAGTGAAGTTGAATATACACAGTCTTAAATGTGACAGTGAGTCATGGTTGAAATAGTATTTTTATCTCTAATTTAATGCCATTTTCGGTTTAAAAAACTTTACGGGAAGCGAATTCTCTCAGAAAATTGAATTTTTAAAACAATTAGGCACCTATCTTATTTTTTTAGTTATTACCAAATGTTTTCCACAATTAAGAAAGAATGTTTCAATTCAACAGAAATGGCACTGTTGTGAGTCATATAGCAGAAAAAATGTTCGAAGAATAATCCACATAATTTATATTTGCAAGGGCAGACAAATCAGTGCCATTTAAACTACGTAAACGTAGAGGAGGGATTCAGTATTCAATTTTATTCACACAGTAACACTGAAACCTCATCAGGCAAAAACGATCTTGGCCTTCTACACCTGGAGTGATATATATGACTACTCATTAATCAAGAGACTCAATGGCATCAATCTCTTCGAAATAACTCTAAGTAGCGGTTCGATCCCACTTCGTGACTGAATGGTCCCTTCCAACCAAGTTTTCAATTGTCTCGGCCCACTTTCTTTTCTTAGCACAATCTTAAATATGTTTGAGTCTTATCATAATTCAAAATTTTGCAAAAGTTTCACTATACCTTCTCCATATTCTAGATGGAGCTAATTTGATGTCGTAACTAATATTTTTTTCAATGCATTCTCCGATACGCCGTAAAATCAAGGCAAGTCAAAATTTCTGCATGAGGCTTTCGCAGCGCTGAGCTACTTTGGATTGGAGGACTTCCTTGTCCAACGCCGAGGAAACCGAAAGTCCTCCTCTTTAAGAGCGGACGCATAAGCTTTTATTTCTGGGTTTCACATGAAAAATAGCGGGTATAACAGAATTCCAGGAAGATTCAGAGTTTAAATTAGAACATTTCCAAATTATTATGAATAATGTAGGTTATCCACATATATTCAACGATGTCTGACGAGATGTGGCGAAACAGAATTATGAACTTATGTAAGTAAAATTTGGTTCTGACAACTGAATAATTTATTATACCACATGTTTCGATGTCAAAGCGTCATCTTCAGGTACAATGTCCATTTGGAAAAAATACAGCCTTTGAATACCATTTCGGGACGGGGGAGGGGAACGAAAAGGCTTATAAGATTCCTTTCCCACTTGGGGAAGTTTCACCCATTTTTGGTCTTCGAGTTTATTTGGAGCTTCGTGATTGATGTGATAGGTAATTTTTTCTGTATTTTGTTTAACATCTTTTCCACCGGGGACACTTCGTACCCATTAGCCGAGGTTTTATGGTGGATGGCCTAGATAAGAGGACTGTTTTATAGCATAGGAGTCATTGAGTTCATAGCAACTGTATTGTTACCCGTAGCAACTGTATAGTGAGAGGACTCTGCAGCAGGAGTCATGAGGGATGACTAGATCCGTGCTTGTTGGTTTTCTAAAAATCTCGGAGACGTGTTTGTTCCCAGATATGAATATCTTTGGATCTAAATAGCTCCCGATAAATCTTCCCGTCTGAGCCTTCTTCCATCGATGCGATTGTGGATGGAGTTAAAAGGTTTTAAACAATTTTCTGCCTGCCGATGGCTAGCTATCCAGCAACATGAACATCGTCCACGTAAAGAAATCCATAAAAAAACGTTATTCAAAAGCTGGTTCTAAAAGGCTTAAAGGTTTTGTTTGAAGCGGTACATGAATATCTACGCGAGTAAATGTTATAAAGGATACCCCATTGAAAGATCCTCGTCTTGTTGGTAATAACTCCCGTTGAACAGGAAGTGATTTTGTTTGGTGCAGGTTTCCATTAGAATGATTGATTCCTCTATTGTGGGTTAGACGGTGAATCCCTTAGGATGGCTTTTGCCGTCTCTAAAACTTCTTAAACCGGTATGGAGGTGGAAAAGTTTTTCACATTAAACGAAATTAGTTTGGCGTTGTTCGGACATTCATATTTTTTCAATTGGTCTGCCAATTTTATCGCATTTTTAATACTGTATGC
This sequence comes from Pyrrhosoma nymphula, assembly GCA_963573305.1. Taxonomy (NCBI): domain Eukaryota; kingdom Metazoa; phylum Arthropoda; class Insecta; order Odonata; family Coenagrionidae; genus Pyrrhosoma; species Pyrrhosoma nymphula. The sequence goes on from OY754335.1 coordinate 108,298,988, forward strand.
GGGGCAACATATGAGATTTGAGAGGTAACTAACTTTATTCGCCAGTTATTGAGCTGGCGATTCAAACGGACATCGTAAATGAAGATGACGTTTTGACGTCGAACCGCGTTGAATAATAATTTATTCAGTGGAAAGAACCGACTGTTATTTAATAAAGTATGTTATCCACCCCACCAAACCCATTATCTTAAATCAAGTCGAAATACTGCTCCCGTCACAAGACCCAGACTCTTATCAATTATGCTGGAGCCCATATTTCTCTGCATAACACTTCATCACTGGAAAACAATCCTAATGTAAGTGACTTTTATTGGTAAAAAATATAAGAAAATTCACGAGCAGAAAGACAATACCTTTTAGTTTGAAGCCCGAGCATATAAGGATTCAACATCAGGGTTTAAACGTATATTAACCACGATTTCGTGTTCGCCTACGACCGAACTAGGGAATGAAACTTGCGTACGACCCTGAGAGAAACCTACGAATTTATAATACGTTAGCCGCCACTTGAAGATCCATGCTGAATTTTTAGATCCGGTGGCGATGGTTATGTAAAACTTGCCATTGTGGCAGACTGCTTAAAGTCATTGGTATACTGAGGACAAGTGTTGGACATTCTCCAATACCTGCATCTAAACAACCCCAAAGAAATATTGACTTAACACGCAAATGGTCCTGAACCGGGCTTTATATTTCATGGACTCTGTATTGAACTCAGGGCTGTAATTTGAAGTAATTATTGTGTACAGCTGGTCAAGTATTAAGCAAGGTTTCCCCGCAGTGCAATGTAAAGCAAACGAATACGAAAATCGAAGAGACGAAGAGATACAAGTGCGCAAGAAATACATTGGATGGAGTTTGAGGAAGCCTCGTTTATTAGATTTTAGAATCCCAAATCTTGGAGTCACCAGCAGCATTCGTACAATTATACGAGACGGGTAGTAAGCTGCTCAGATAAAGGCAAGCACAAGGCTGTTCAGTTAGTATGGGCACAGTAGGAAAAAACCGTCCTGAGTTTAGTTTCTCGGTGGTTCAGACTTTCAAATCAGAACCGTAATCAGACGCGTACTAAATGAAGGTTTTCATAGTTTCCAGTATCCGCGATGTCACGGTGTCGCACTATTAAGAGAGCCAGCAACAGGTTTTGATCCTTCCACGTTAGAGTATCTGAGGCCGGCCGTTTTAAAATATTAGGATGTATATTCAGGGCAGGATCTCATCATCCGTATGAAAATGGTTGATGAAAAATCATCATTGGGACGAAAAACATTTATGTTGGTGAGTTGCGGAAGGAGCAGAGTTCGATAAGTTGGTCATGGGAAGAAGATGGATTCGGGTGGAATTCGAGGAAAGCGAGAAGGGTGATTGATTGGAGAGGTCGAAGGGTTGGATGGAAAAAGTCACGATCCTAATGACCGTTTAACACGATGATTAGGTCAGCACTGAATTCGGTACCTGCTGAATCCAGCGCCGAAAACTCGGAACCTAATTCGGGAATTGAATTGAATTAGATACCTCGGAGCCTGCGTTTACACGATACTGATTTCAGTGCGCAGTGACGCTGTTCGGGTATTCGCTGAGCTACGCAATGTAAATAAACTGAGCCATACTGTTTGGGCATGCTCAATCGAAATCATGGAATCGCGAAATTATTGTAGTTTTCAACAATGGGGGTTTATCACGATTTTTGTCTTCTACTTTATCGTGCAGGAGACCATACCAAATGACCATTTGCAAATCATCTCTTAAAGATTCCAAAAGTTACCAGAGATATAGGAGTCTACAGCTGAATGGACGGACAACCTTCACATAACGCCCGTGACGTCATTTCATCCATCGCCTCTTCCCTCTTCTTCCCGATACATTTTAAAAGATGCCTTAAAAAGGCTTTGGTGAAGTTGTCCACTTTTGCCGTACAGCAGTATTAAAATTTAGAAAATAATTTGAAAAAATATCCGTCTTCACCGGGAATCGAACCATGGGCTCGATCGATGGAGGACATGACGTCAGAGGTCGCTTTTCGGAAACAGAAAAAATGCAACTTTCTACGATTGCTTATTTAGTTATTAGACCTTAATATTTCGAAGCAACTCCGTAAATCTATACGAAAACCTTTGTAAATTTGATTTAAACGGTAATATCAAAAACGCATTCAGAGCAAGTCCTCCAGAGATTGTATAGACCTTGCTATTTTTGTAGACTCCAGCGCCACCTGCGGAATTCCTTCGAAACGATCCTGCTTACCTATGATTGGTTGTTGGATCCAAGAATCGGAAGGAAAATAAGCATCGAACTTATTTCTCTTCGGTACTGATAATCGAATTCGTTTCTATAATCGGATGCGATCACAACCTTTATACGGCACGATTTTAAGCGTGCTGAGTTCATTTTGATTTTCATTACTGAAATAAGCATCGAATAAAACGGCCTCAAGTGTTGAGAACCCTCCGGTGAAGAGAAGGAATCCCACGAGCCATCGAGCGCTATTGAAGAAATGCAGAACAAGGCGAGTCAAAAGAAATGTACAATGACAGGACGTTGCGGAAGGCATCGGTCAAAGTAAAGTTTATCGCTCCTGCCTCAGCTAATGAGCTGATTTTATACAAATGCACCGAACCTAAACCTCCGAGGGAAACAACCCAAACGATAAAAGTAATTTTCAAAATTTAAACATCAAATTATATTCTATTTGCTATATACTCTTCTCCAAAATTTCAGTACGCATATGTTATGTATATTCGTAAAATATGTAATATATATTAAAACTTTGAGGTTCCGATTTCCAGAATTGTTATTTTTATTATTTATACTATTCGTTTTTTATTATTTGTACTCATTATATTTTTAAATCAAAATTTTAGCATTGTTTCCTATTTGGCTTTGTATTTTTTATTGAAGTTGATTTTGTTACTAAAAAGAAATCTTTGTAACAATTTTCATAACAAGTAAGTGCTCTCACCTTAAGGTACTAAATTTATGAATAAAAACTTATTTATATAACTATTACTAATATAAACCGTTTTCCAAACATTGTGTTATAGACCTGATGATGCTAATGTTCAAGAGCGAAACGCTGGCAAAAGGAAATTAAGATTTTTTTAAAACATTGACCAACTTCCAATAAAATATGCATGAATTTAAGGTAGTGTGAGCGAAAAATCACTTCACTTAGAATTTGATGAATTTGGCCTCATTTTAAAGAGAAAACTCCCATCTTTCCAATTATATCAAAATATTAACCCCTTGCCAAACTAATTTTCGAGCAATTTGCCTGAACATTTAAGCTATTTTACGTTTAAGCTGTTTTACGTAAGCTGTTTTACGGCTGTGTGCTCCAGAGGGAGAATATTGAAAAAATTGAGGAATGTATAACATATAGATTTAGTCAAAAAAACTTACGGGGAGTAGTTTGTATGTTTTATCAACTACTAATAAAAAAAATAATCCATTACTCACCGCAATAATTTTTACAGAATCGAAAAAAAACCTGGGGTTTTGAAGGCTTGTTAGCCGACGGCGTGAAAAAATGAGTCATGCTAGATGCTTAAGAAGATATATTAATTTAATCACTGAGATTTTTTGTCATACATAACTATATTTTTGCACCATTAATATTACAATATTTATTTCATACTTCTTACAGACGCTGAAATTAAAAAATAAAATTCGGATATGGTCTCCGTTATGACTAGGGAACTATCTCGCTCAAAATACCTTAAAAAACATTCGAATGCAACCCAAGCGCGTTGAACGGCCAAAATATTACGAGCCGACCGCGAAAGTTTCGGCCGGCGAACAGTCCGTCGTTGAATCCGTCATGGAGTCCACTTCCGCGCGGGGAGTATATCAAAGTGCGAAGGAAAAGAGGGGGGGAGGAGGGAGGGAGGGAGGGGAGGAAGAAGGGGAGGGGAGACGTAAGGAGCATTAAATGCGGGTGTGAGGGAAGAGCAGTGGGGGGTCGGCGGCCATTATAAATACGTAAGCGAACGAGAGCCTCTTCTCCATTCTTGTATGGGTTCGGTTGACACAGTATCGTTGGCGAGGGGGGTTGGGGAGTGCAGAGGGGAGGTTGGTGGGGTGGTGGGGGGTAGCGCGGAAGACCAGGAAGTCCGCGATCGACATCGAAAAGCATTTAGAAGACTTAAAAGTATGCAGCAGCGACGAGGAGGTGACCGTACGTTATGAGGTGGAGGGAGTGACAGAGTAAGGGGGAGGTTAAGAGTGCGGGAAAGAGACATTGCTGCGAAAGAACTACTTCTGTGTGTGTCTGACAGAGAGAGAGAGAGAGGGAGGAAAAAAGGATACTTAGAGATAGAGAGAGAGAGGAGGAAAGAGGAAGCCATTTAATCCATGATTCCCATCGCAGCGTGCATCGCCACCGACGACAAATCGTGAGCTCCACACATATATGCATCCGGGAGCATGCACTATTCACGCGACACACAGCGTGGGGAGGCACGTAAAAATATTTCAGAATTGAACATGTACGCAACGCTTCCAGTTCATTCAATCCCTCTCTTCAGATGTTCCCTTGAAGGGGAGGGGACGACCGGCGTGCGAGATCATCTGCGCCCCTAAAAGGTTAGGCGGGTGATGGAGGAGGATTTCTTCGGGAGAGGCGTCGTCGGCCTACCCTCCAGCCACGAGACGCACCACAAGGCGTGGGAGACCGCTCAGGGAGGTTAATTCGTAATCTCACTTAAGTGAGAATACATCATGAAATGTGGAAAATGACGTCATTTTTCGTAGTTCAACTCCGCCACCCAGGTGGCGTGACCATTTTCAGCTCTCAAGAGGTGAACTGCCGGTATTTTATTCGATTCATCCCCTCCTTCGACTCTTGATCTGTTTCATTTGCCTCAGCGTTTCATTAGTTCCATCTCACCTGTCGTAAGGAACGTGAAATGGAGCCACTATCGGACCTTGGCCGATCGTGAGCCGATCATTAAGAGAGCGAAACGCATCTCCCGCCTTCCAGCAAAGAGTCACTAAAAAGGTGATGTAATCCCATCTTTTTATGAATCTTTGCGGGAAGGCGAAACGATTGAAAGGACGATTGAAAAGAGCTCACTCACTATAATTAGCCCTAAACTATTTGTCAGTGAACCACGATATCTTCGCTAGCCTGAATTTCCCAAATATCGACTCTTTTCTCAAAGTCGCCACTTTTATTTTGCTCTACGTATGGTCTCTAAATAATTAAACTGATTAACTATTTATGTCTCCAAAAGATTGAGTTCTGGTCAGGTGATGTCGCCAATGAGACGAAAAATGGTGATACTATAAATTATATTGTTACAGCATTCATAGTTCATTTATTAAGTGGCCATGAATTTTCACAGCTTCGCCTGAAACAACAGAATAAATCTACACTTGGTGTATTATCTGTGGCCATTTTCCTTGTTTTGCAATTCCTCTAGTTAATATTCATATCCGCATAAATGTATTGTTTTTACAATTCTAAGTAAAATTTACAAACGCCTCTGGGCGGAAATGTTGCCTTTTAGGGTGTTGGTTAACGTGTCAAATTTAATCATAGTCAAAAAATGCCCTACTCTGGCTACATGTAATTGAATATTGAAGATTTTACAAAAATCTGATGAAATTCGGATGACTCTTTCCATATAACTAGTAATTTTTTGAGTGAAAATAACTCAACGGGTAGGATAGTAGGATATCCCGTCACTTATTAATACTTGAAAAAATTAAATTGCTAGTCATAAAAGTCTCTACTTCCGCGAATTCTCAGAAGGTTAAACTATTTCGTGGACACCCGCGTGACACGCTGGCGCAATAATCGAGGAATTTCATTTAAATGACGATACCAATGGTTTTAAAATATATAATTCTACCGCTTCTTTAAATATTCCCCAGTACGAGGCATCAGATGCCTCTTTCTGTGATTGGACGGTATTTTGGTCTATAAATGTCTAATTATAATAAGTTTTGTTGACCACCATCAATTACTCTGTTAAATATTCAGAAATTGATTCAACGTTAAAAAATCAATCAATTCGTTAAGAAATAAATTTACATTTTAAATCCTGGATAACATGAAAACAATCCAGAAATCACAACAAAACACTCAATGAATTCGCAAAAGAGTCAAATCATGTCATCCAAATACCTGATGATGGTTTTAAAAGATACTGCAACGTTTGGAAAATAGTTGAATTTAAATTAAATTGACCAAACACTTCAAGAATATTTTAATAGATTAAATGACTACTTTTTATGCTCAATTCCTGCAGTTTTAAAATAATTTTGCTACTCTTTGCTAGTTTTGCGTATTTTTAATGACACAAACAGGCTGAACTCACCATAATATAAGTCTCAACCGCGCCCATCCCATCCTCCCAACCATGAAGTGCATATTTGATTCAATGTTGTGATATACGTTTGTACGTTATTGTTTAACTGTTAATAAAACCAATCGCAGACAAGCTAACTCGGTGGTAATTATCTATAGCGGGAAGAGGTAGTTTAAGAGTTTTTTTTCTTCGCAACAGCAGCCTTTGAAAACAGCCCTCTATTCCGCTCCTCCAACCTCCCCCACCCCCGGCCTGAAAGTGTGCCCGCCCACAAGCAAGCGAGCAAGCTTGCGAGCACGCTGACAGCACACAAACATCCCCACTTATCCCCTCACTCCCTCGTCCGTGATCAGAGACGGATCGGGTATAATTAATTATCGCTCACGTGAGCTCGCGGTCAAAGCTCGATCGTCGATCGCTGACTTCAAAGTGAAACTAGACGCCACTTTGAAGTTGTCGACCAGACTCACTGGTAGTCGGTTTGCGGTAGCGACGGCCAACGTCAGCTTTCTAGAGACCGTTCCAAGCTTCGACAATATTTCGGAATTCGTCAGGGAATTCGGGATTATCATTAGTTTTACACTCGAGTTTTTCATTCACCGTCGTCATGATTAGGTTGCGTTCCAATTAAGGCTTTGCAATTTAGAATTTTGCACATATTTGTCAACGCAACCTGAATAAACTGAAGGTGTAAAGATGACGGTAGAATTGATGAGAGCACAACGTAAACTCCTTCAACTCTTCTCGTGGATCAAAATCAGATTATTCACGGTTAAGTTGTACTATTTAAGCGCAAAGTTGTGTCCAAGGATATCTGTTCACAGTGCAATGCAGAAAAGTAGTGGAGGTTCATTGAAGCAACTGTGGAACGGGAATTGACTGTTTAGAAAAATAACAAATAAATAAAAACTTAAGCGCTCCACATTAAAAATAATTTATTGTATTTCTCACATATTTCACTGTATCATAGCATTTAGAAAACTTCGGAAATCAGGTTAACTAAAATTTTACTCTCATTGTGCAGTGAAGTGCCATGGGGTGCCAAAGACAATGTCTTAAAACCGTGGACCGCCAGTATATTTATTTCTAAGTTCTTCATTTCGGCATTGATTTCAAGTTTCTCGAATTCTTCTGCAAATCACTCTGAAATAAAATTGCCTATTTGAGCGATTTAAAAACGATATTAGCAAAGGGAAAAGAAGAAAGAGAATTGCTCTAGCATAAGAACGTATTGCTGCAGGTGATTACACGGCAAAGTATCGCCGAATGATCACCGATCTCGGTGGCAGGAGGGGGGGGGGCAACCTCCTCGCCTGCTTAACCCGAAGGTCGCGGGTTCGAGTCCTGCCAGAGGAGGATTTTTCACCTCCCAGGGTAATGTTTTGTGTGCTCGTCCAATTTAAATTGTTAATACCCCGATATAAAGGCAATACAAGAGCTGTTTTCGGCGGTTGTTGTAAAATAAAGAATAGGCGAACCATTCAATGAAGTTAATCGAAGAGGTTGACCACCATAGAGGGTAAAACAGTTAATTTTAAGACACGGCGACGTGATTAGGGGGTGTCTCGACAAATTGATTGGCGCATCGTGGGGGAGGGGAGGGGGTGGGAGGGAGGGTAGACGCTGAAGTAGAGGGGATGGGTGGAAGGCATCCTCCCCTATTTCACTCCCCCCCCTTGCCGCGTCGATGCCCACTCAATGTCTCGTGTGTCAATACCCGCAGCGCCGGGTGAAGCGTAAGCGTGCACGTGCGTTTGCTACGGCTCACACGCCCCTTAAAAGAACAAAGGAACACCGTTTTTTGTGGTTCATAGATTCAAGCAAACAAGGGAGTAGCCAGTGGTGACGTTCTGCAGCATATAGGCGGTCGTTTTTCAAAGTCGTGTGAAAAATATAGGGGCGCCATTTTTCCGCCAATTTAGAATTTATTCCTCCACGAGCCAAAGTGTTTTGTTGATCGAGTGATTGTACGGTGAACATGGGAAAACGTAACATTAAATTCCTAGACACAATTAAATTAAACGTCAGAAATTAGTGCATCATACAGTTAACAAATAGTTTTACAATTACAATTCATGATAACAATTACGAATAGGTACCTGGCTATTTTACTAGGAAAAACAGTTATCACCATCTAGGTATAAATTTCAATTTGCTTTTATGAACGACCAATTTTAGAAAGTGATAAACGAAAAATGGTGCTGTGTTATTTAAATAAGCATATTTGCTGCTTAGGTTATTTGCTGATGTTATAAAAAACTGTTTCTTTGGGCGTAACTTTGTGGAAGTCATTCATAGTAGGAAAGTTAGATGAATTTTCAGTACAGATTTTTCCACATGTAGTTCTGTTTATCATGACCACGGTTTCGATACAGAGTAACATCTTCTGATGGCCTGAAGTCCTGAATATGTTACCTTGTACCAAACCGTGGTCGTCATGAATGAAACTACAAGTGGAAAAAGCTCTGCTGAAAATTCATCTTACTTTCCTGCTCATAATATGTCAATATATTCGCCCTCAATGAATTTAAAAATAGGGTTAGACATAATAGAAGGTGTTTCTTATCTAAATCAAATTTACAGAACCGAGGCTTCACTTCACTTCATGAAACCATCTTGGCTCGGAATCATCTTCTTCATCTCTTTCATTCAGTTACTGCTAAAAGCTTCTCGGATTCTTTTCCATTTCCCCTTGATTGGATTAACTCAGTCTGCAATAACTCAACCCCATTCAACCACAACCACTCTTTCTCTGTTCCCTCCGAATGACTGCCTCACTATGTGCTTGTACTATCGTTTTCACTGAAATGTAGACACCCAAACTGATTGTACTGATTTGATAAAATGGGGCCGGGTCGGAAAAAACATAAGAGGGTTGGCACACGAGGCTAGCTGCGGACTTTGCCTTAACGTCACCGAGAGCCGACGAGGACGGACTTGGATGCGACCGGGCTAGCAGAATTAGAGTCAAATAAACTCCGAGAGCATAAGCCCTAGCGAAAGGAATGCACTGAGAAAACTCACGTCCACGCACACGTTGGGGCGATCGGAGTCTTTTCTTTCGGGCTCCGTCGCGGGGTTTTTCCTCTCCCTAGATTCAGGTTTAGGCTCACCGTGAGTGTCTCGTAGGGAAGCGGCTCCGTAGCCGAGATGGTTATTTCCATTCGCCGAAGTTGGTGTGCGGTTTTGGCAGGGTTCGAATCCGTAGTCAGGCCAATTTTTTAATCTTTTAGATTAAAAAGATGCATTCTTCATATCAACACAATTTATATAGTTGACAAAAGAAAGAGTTAATGCGGTTTTTTATTTACTGCTTAATTTATAAAAATAATGACTTTCTACGTTACCACATTTATTTCTTAACAGATTTAATTCACTGAGAGGGAAAAGGCATTGGAAGTGGCAGTGGTTGCATCTTTGTGTCCTTGCAGTGAAATACCTACTCATTGTATCTACAATCCTCTATAAATAACCAAATGCATTCGTAGTTTCGATCATTTTGATAAACCCTAGAGTTTGAAAAAGGTTTGTAATTCAATTGATATTTTTCATCTTCAAACTTCCAATACTTTTCACGTAAAAATGTGGGAAGTGAGGTGTTTTAAAGAACAAATGCTTTCCTTTCAGTGGGTGTGCGCAGAGCCAGATTAACAATGAGGCAAAAGTAGGCAGTTGCCTATAGTAGTAAGCGGTTTCCAGTAAATTTGTAATTATTAAAAAGGTTGAAAATATTGGTGACGCTGATTTCGGTCAAACATATATCACTATTAAAAATCGTAGGATAATTTGGGGTAAAAGAGCTGATATGCGTATTTATTTCCACCTGGTCCTTATAGCTTACTATGGTTCGCACACCAAGTGACAGATTAACGCACTTGGGGGCCTGTAGGCAGTACAAGCAACAATTCTTCAAAGCAAAAGCAAAAAACAAGCAACCACGTTTATAAACAAGTCGCAAGAGAAGAAAGGGGAAAACAATTCTCATAACAAGGGGCCCATAGGCAACTGCCTACTTTTGCCTCATTGTTAATCTGGCTCTGCGCACATCCACTGAAAGGAAAGCATTTGTTCTTTAAAACACCTCACTTCCCACATTTTTACGTGAAAAGTACTGGAAGTTTGAAGATGAAAAATATCAATTGAATTACAAACCTTTTTCAAACTCTAGGGTTTATCAAAATGATCGAAACTACGAATGCATTTGGTTATTTATAGAGGATTGTAGATACAATGAGTAGGTATTTCACTGCAAGGACACAAAGATGCAACCACTGCCACTTCCAATGCCTTTTCCCTCTCAGTGAATTAAATCTGTTAAGAAATAAATGTGGTAACGTAGAAAGTCATTATTTTTATAAATTAAGCAGTAAATAAAAAACCGCATTAACTCTTTCTTTTGTCAACTATATAAATTGTGTTGATATGAAGAATGCATCTTTTTAATCTAAAAGATTAAAAAATTGGCCTGACTACGGATTCGAACCCTGCCAAAACCGCACACCAACTTCGGCGAATGGAAATAACCATCTCGGCTACGGAGCCGCTTCCCTGCGAGACACTCACGGTGAGCCTAAACCTGAATCTAGGGAGAGGAAAAACCCCGCGACGGAGCCCGAAAGAAAAGACTCCGATCGCCCCAACGTGTGCGTGGACGTGAGTTTTCTCAGTGCATTCCTTTCGCTAGGGCTTATGCTCTCGGAGTTTATTTGACTCTAATTCTGCTAGCCCGGTCGCATCCAAGTCCGTCCTCGTCGGCTCTCGGTGACGTTAAGGCAATGTCCGCAGCTAGCCTCGTGTGCCAACCCTCTTATGTTTTTTCCGACCCGGCCCCATTTTATCAAATCAGTACAATCAGTTTGGGTGTCTACATTTCAGTGAAAACGATAGTACAATCAGTGCCAAATTTTCGGCCTTCTTCCATTTACTTTCATTTAAAATTCCACAAATTTATAATTCTTATTTAGCTAAGGTATTTTGGTAAATTGCCGAAAATGTCAGAGAGACTGCCTAAGCTGTTCAATACGAACTTCAGAGCGCGAGGCAGAGAATCCGTGGCACACTCTAGTCTCATGCGTTGTGAAAGAAATGCCAGTAGAAAAAGAATAAGCGCCGACCATTAACATGTGAGTAAATGAGAAAACATCTTATGGATGCTCAGATTTAACATTAGGATAACAAGGACCCTGGCAAGGGTAATGGGGAAGTAGCAATGGTCTCATCAAAATATGCCACCATGGGTAGAACAAAAAATGATAAATGTTCAGAATTTTGGGCTCAGATAAGATTGTGAAATCTTTGCTATCTACGTAGAGTGTCTAATGTCCAAAATCATGGTCCAAAGGCATACGGCTTCTGAACCATTTAGCTATTTTAGCACACGTAGTTCGGAGAAACGTCGTGCTCAGAAATAAAATGAAACCGTACACGAGCGCCACTTGGCGGCCATCTGAGTTAATTCAGCACTTTTCCCATCAAAATTAACTTTCCAATGCATTCTCAGACAAGGAGGTTGGAAAAGAAATGGAGGCGACTTACCACTTGATTCTTGAAGCCAATTCCGCCATTGCAGTCGGCACAGTTTAGACCTTCCTCTGGCTTACGTATCCGGCGGTCGCTTTTGACTTTCGTCAAATCTAATTGTAAGTTAAAAACCACAGACCCGGCGATGTTTTGTGACTAGTTTGGCAACACCTACTCTGCACGAAACCCTTCCCAAGCACCCCTATTCTCGCTTCACTTTCGCCCATGAGCGTTCACGGTCATTCCTACTCCATTTTATTTTAACCTCCTTGTTCTCAGATATGTAAGGATGAAAAAAAAAGGCAAACAAAGAAAAATCAATTTTTCGTTAATTTTAAGCCCCGAAGACTAGGCACCTCACTCAAACGCAATTTTATGACATAAAAAGTGTTTTGCCGGCAACGCAATTTCGTCCAAAAGTTCTCAAATGCATGAGGATGCAAATAATGAAAAAAATCCATTTTTCGTTTGTAACTTTCGAAAAATCCATTTTTCGAAAGTTACAAACGGGAAAACCCCGTTAACGCACAAAAGAGGAGGAAATTACTCTTCAGGCAGATGCGCTGAAGTGTGGCAGTGTCTTCGGGAGAGGGCGCTGAAGGGCGGCAGAAATGGCCGACCGGCCAGACCGCCAATTTGCAAACTCGCGGGAGATGAAAAATCGACGCCATAGGGGGCGCTCGGATCGAAGCCTCTCCAGGGGACACACCCGCCGCCGGGCAAGAGGCCATCGCCACGTTGAGAGGAGACGAGTCAAAACGGCGCCTCCGAGCCGCGACAAAAGAACATCGGCAGTCACTTTTTCTCGCACAAGTGTGGACGCTGGGACGGAAGTGGTCAATTCGCTTATCAAGCCGTTGCCGCAGGTGACGGAATGCGTGTAGCTATCACGCAAAATTCAATGCCTTAATGCCACCTACGTTTTGGAACCGGAAGAGATAATATTACCTAAATCAGCCACAACTCCATCTTTAAATCACTCCTGGAAGGACTTCAAATTTCAAGCGCTAACTTCAACACCTTGGATGGAAAGCCCCCGAAGTTTCTACAAAGTCGTGAAAAGTCGAAACTGGCAATTATATAGACCAATGAATGTCACCCATTCAATCGGGTACTCAAGGATGAAGCCCACCACTGACTGAAGCCTTTCTTTCCTTCTTATGATTTTCAATCCAAGCGGAAGCAGCCAATTCGAAAGTTCACCTAAAATCCTTTTCACTACAATATTTGCAGCAAGTTTGATGTGGAACTTAGTATGCGTACCCTTTCACCTTTCCCTCGATAATACATCCAGTTATTCCCCTTGGCACCTGGAATATGCACATGGAAAAATTAGAAGCATGAAATGTTTTTTGAAGGATTTGTGCTGGTGTCTCCATGTTTTTCGGGCAAAGCTGCGTCGGTGTATCTTAACGATGACGTTTTGTAGCCAATGCAGGCCACATCTTCAGATCAAGTCCGAATGCCAAACGGTAAAAGTTGGCCTGTATATATACCGTCCTCAAGGGGGCCTTCCGTTAGCGCAGCCAATCAGCGTTGAGCACCCTTCTTTTGGCGCGTTACTTCTCAGGAGTCTCTTCCAGGTGTTGTCTCCAACCAGGAGTCTCTTCCAACACCTGGAAGAGACTCCTGAGAAGGAACGCGCCAAAAGAAGGGTGCTCAACGCTGATTGGCTGCGTTAACGGAAGGCCCCCTTGAGGACGGTATATATACAGGCCAACTTTCACCGTTTGGCATTCGGACTTGATCTGAAGATGTGGCCTGCATTGGCTACGAAACGTCATCGTAAAGAGACACCGACGCAGCTTTGCCCGAAAAACATGGAGACACCAGCACAACAGCGCTGCGAAAGCCTCAAACAGAGATTTGTGATTGTTTTGACAAAAGTCGATATCGTCAGCAAAAACTAAATAAGTGAAGGGAAAAGAAGAGGGAGTGTTCAGTTGTACTGATGGAATAGCCTTTGGAGCAGAGTCTTCTACATATCGACTACTTAATTACTTGCGTTTACTTAACTACTACTACTACTTTGCAGTTGAGTAGCTGCTATGCAGAGAACTATGTGTACAAGTAAAGCTCTAGATTGGGAAAGTGCGGACAGCGCTACCAAAACAGACCTATCCAGTAAATAGGGAAGAAGATAGTGAGTAAACATGTTTATACGGGAAAGAAGCTATTTCCAAACATTTATGCGAGTTTGAGGTATGTAACGCCATCAATTGTGGCGTTTTAAGTAATACCTCAATGTTTTAATACCACTTAACTTCGCCAATTGCCTCGGTTGACGGCATCGGTCGAGGACAAACGTGTCCGTGCTTTACTAATCCAGAGCTTTACGTAGAATCCCATAGATGCCATGCTATAACAGGGCTATCTCTTGGCCACCATCAAAGCTACTGCAGGCCAAATTGGGCGGCATATGGAGATGCAAGCGTTAAAGCGTGGTCTACCGAAGGCAACCGGTGTCTCGCAATGACGTTTGGGAGTGAATCTGGGGATTCTGAGGAGAGACTGTGACTATTGACGAGGTGGATAAAGTGCGCGGGGCAGAAGGTTGTTGAAACACACTGGGGGGGGAGGGCTGGTTGGGATTGTTCTCTGTGGTTTGAAGTCCGTCATCTTCGTTTTTCATCTTTTTCATAGTGGGCTTACTTTCTTCAAACATGATTGCTAAGATGAAATAAAAGGGCGTAACTAACCTTTGATCAATTTTCAGTAAAGATTCAAAATATAGAGGCCTATATGAGGTATCGTCTCTTGGTCACGCCAGAAATCACCTTAAAATATCGTGATTGGCGAAATAATCACTCCGTTTGGCATCAGAACTCAACACTATGCGGAGTTTCGAGAATTATTAAGCAAAAAATGGATTGAAATTTATAATTTCCAGTACCTAATATGTTTAAATATCCCAGAATATATTTCACCCGGAACTGAGCAGTCGAGGTTACCTTTAAACCCATTGTGATATCAATGTTTTAGATAATTAAGTGGGCGGGGGTCTTCCTCTTCCCAGAGCAGCCACCCCTCCCATTCCTCCGGCCACGGTCCGTCTCCACGCACAGGGTCATCCGTGCCCTCTCCAGGGGGGTTATTTTGTCATCTCACCTTTTTAATGACTCTTTGCGGGAAGGCGGGAGATCCAATTGACTCTCTTAATGACCGGCTCACGATCACCCAAGGTACGGGGAAACGATGATGGCTCCGTTTCCAGTTCCTTACGACACGTGGGAAGGAAATAATGAAAGACGGAAGCAAATGAAACGGATCAAGAGCCGAAAGAGCCAGTGAGTTACGGGAAAGAGCTGGTGAGTCAAGGAACAGGGGCCCGATTCTGATCTTCCACCAGTCAATGACTGGTGGAAAGTTCCACCATTCGTTCATAGAACGACTCTTGATCCGTTAAATGAACGGCTCAATAACCCCCTCTGGAGAGCCGTTCGTCACAAACTTATGCCGATTTCCAACTTACCTCAAAAACCGCGAACAAAACAATGTCTACCTTCCGCACGCTCACTTCCGTCGGAAAGTTTCCACCACGACACTAGCGCTATTCCACCAAGTGGATAACGGGTGGAAGGGAAGCTTGACTTTCCACCAGTCATTGAACGATGAACGATGTATTGAACGATTCTATGGTGGAAGGTGGAACATGATGACGTAGTGTCGGAAAGTCATGACGTTTTGGTGGAAACTAATGACGTTTTGGTGGAAAAGTTGAACATCGGGAGAGCATCAGAATCAGGCCCCAGACCTGCAGATCACCTCTTGAGAGCTGAAAACGGTCATGCCGCCAGGGTGGCGGAGTGGAACTACGAAAAATTACGGAATTTTCCGTATTTTGTGACGTGTTCTCAGTTAAGTAAGAGTGCAAAATAACCCCCCAGGGTATGCCTTGGCGGCGAACACCCTCCGATGCAAAAGGCTGACTGATCGCACCCTTAGGGCGTGCTTATGTGTGTCCCGACAGTCGTCTTTCCACGGCGGGTCAGAGGGAGTTGGATGAGTGGTAAGGGAGGGGGAGGGTGATGATTGGGGGGGCGGTTGCAAAGGTGACGAAGGCCTAAGGGGGGTGGAAGGGGCAGCGGAGGAGAGGGCCGAGTGAGGGGAATGTCTCATGCACGGAAGGGTAATGCGATATGGAAGTGAGGAGGATTCATGATTTTAGGATCTATGGATCTTGCAAATTGAACAGAATTGATACCAGAAAGAGTATCTCGGAGCTTAAAACTCATTTTTAGTACTTTTTTAAAATAATAATAATGTTGTCTTTATTGCGAGCAAATTTGACTGAGCACTCGTTGCCCCTATTCCAAAAACTAAATATTCTACCACTAAGGTATTTATTTGTATTTAAGGTGCTCAAGATATTTTACATTCGTGGGGGAAATAGAGCAAAACCAATTGAATATTCTGGTAAACTAAAGGCGAAAAAAGACATGTATCGATTAGGTTTTGGAACTGTTGTACCTAAACCCAAAAAAGAAGCCTTTAAATACACATATGCTTTCCTTGCCCCCAAATTGTTCTGCTCCCTCCCGGCTGAGTTACTGAACCAAATGTCCACGGCTTTGTTTCTGTTAAAATTAAAAAAATGGCTCCTCTGCCAAGAGAGTGAAGACATCGAAAAATTGTTAAAAGTTGTTGTATAGTCTTAGTGATTTTTACTTTGTTATTTATACTGTATTGCCATTGTTCTTAATCATCTTTTATTTGTATTGTTGTAAGTGAAAATTCTTATAAATTATTTTACTCTGCTATAATTCCGCACACAATATGTATTATCTATAATTGTTTTTCTGTTATCAGGTAAAAAAAAATGTTTATACATATGCGCCAGCCGCTTCAAGTTAATTAATGATGGTAACCCCAAAACAGGTTTACCTATGGGGTACCTAAATTCCACTTTATTGTTTTTTCATATATTGTATTCCACTATATACTTTGTTTACTCCACATGTGGAATAAATATTATTATTATATTATTATTATTTTAAGTCTACATAGCGTCAATATTAATAAATTAAAGCGTCAATACATAATATTTAGACCCATGCACTGAATGGCGAAAACCCACCCTGGCGGGCCTCGAACCCGCGACCTTCGGGTTGGCAGGCGAGGACGAAACCACGTCGCCACCGAGGCAGGCGTGGTAAGGATGAATCGATTGTTTTGTGAATTGAAAATCGTGCAGCATTTTGCTATGCCACAATTTTTATCCATGCCATAGTCCCTAACCCTTCTTCGTCTATGACGCCGTGTACTCCTGAAATAAAAACCCTCCCTGGAATGCGGTGCGGAGGGAGAGAGAGAGAGACACCCAGTGAGGTCATCTTAATCCCGTTTAAAACGATACTTGATCCAGCAGTAGTATGCTAGCTGGTACTTGATATTGTGGACGGAACCCAGTATGATAGAAACCGTGATAGAAGGTTCCACACGATCATTGAACTTGTGCTTGCGATGAAGCGGTACTGTTGTCTACTGTTGGGAACTGTTAAAAGAAAATGGAAAATTTCCATGAAAGAAGGCGACTTTTGGCTGCTGCAGTAATAGCAGGGATTGTCGAGACATTTTCACCGCCAAAGAGTGCGTAACACCCGCGATAGTGAGGTGCTGATTAAAAAAATTGAAGACCGCACTGCGACTGTAAAAGCTAACGTGATTGGTTGACGGCAACTAGGTCCTACTCGGAGCTAAAAGCAAACTAGTTCCACATCAATAACGAATACAAGTAGCTCAGCGAGTGTGATAGCTATCATGCTTGTTAGCCAGTATGCTGGTTCAATATCACACGGTACTGGAAATCTATCACGCTAGCGAGTATCCTCGACCTTGTGCTTGATCAAGTATCGCGTGAAACGGGCTTTAGGTTAAAGGAGGCTGCTTTTAAAGTTTTTCTTCGGGTACAAATGTATATGAGTGGAGAAATTGGTTGGAAAGGAGAGAAGGCGAAGTAGAAAAGTTTATTCCACGAATGCGAAAGAGGAGAGAATAATCCCAAGCAGTTTGCTTTAATGGTCTCCCCGCCCCTCTCTCCCTGTCTGGCAGCGGCAGCAACGGCGGAATAAATGACCCCCTGCACCTCCATTTGGTCGGGTGGGTGGGTCGGGGCGGGGTGGAATCTAAGAGGGGGGAGGGGGTGGGGCGAAGCGCAATAAAAGCTCGGCACTGGGCACGCGATGCCGCGATTGAGGGGAATAAGGGGAGTGTGAGGGAGAAGACACGGACTGGTGCTGCATAGGCGGGGTGGTGAGTCACGTGGGGTGGGGGGGAGGGCCGTCGCCGTGGTCGAATTGGCCAGCTCCAAGGGCGCCACCGTGGCACCGTTTTGGCTGCGGCATTATCCGGAATCTACTATCGGCCGGCAACGCAAACTTGGAAATGAAGAGGCACTTTTTATAGCATATGCATTGGTGCAAAGAAAATTATCTAAAACTGAGCAATGAAAAATCCGAGGCAATACATTTTTCTCTCATTCCATCCAAACCCAGTCCCTCAATAATAGAAGATAGCCTGAACAGTTAATTAGTCAGAACTAAAAGATTTCTTGGCATCCTTTTGGACTCAAATATGACATGGGAGGCATATAAACTGCCTTTCAAGTAAATTAAGCTCTGCATCTTTCTTCTTAAGATCACTGAAGAAAACTGTGAGCTCGAATGTTCTGCTATTACATTATTATGTCCTTATCTAATTCCATGTTACCTATGGTATCATTCTATCATTCTTTAGGGATCATCTCCACTCTCCCGGGTCATATTCAAACTGCAAAAGAAGGCTGTTCGCATCATTGCATCTGACCCCTCCGACCATTTACATGTATCATCATCATTATCTGTGTAATTTACCGGTTAAAGGTACGTTATGATGAAAGTCAGAGAATATCCAACAGATTCTTACACGTGCCGTGCCCTTTCTATCTCTAGTATTTATTTCTTCATCTCAGCGTAAGTCCTCCTTTCTTCATCCCATCCATAAAACCTACTCTCTTTCTTTCCCTTCCCCGCTTTCCCAGCATCCTTCCCTCTATCACGACCTTCAGAAAACCACCGTCTCTCATTACCCCATCGAGCCACCTAACCTGCATTCCCCTAATCTCACCCATAAAGCATATGCATTGGTGTATAGCTTGATCTTGCATAGCAGAAAAGCTTGCACAGTAACGCAGAGGAAACAAGGTGAAGAGCACAATGCAAATGCGGTGGTGTTGAAGAATAATAGAGATGAAATGGAAGGGGAAAATCACCAATGAAGGCGTTTTTGGAAGAGTTAGGGCGACAGGATGGATGATAACAACTCGGAGAAGAATAAAAGCAAATTATTGAACTCACCATGGGACACAGCAGACTCTTGAAAATAATGAAAGGAGAAATTAATGGGCAGGACAACCCAGGAATAAAAATGCTGGAATACATCCGGAAAATTATGCGGGAAGATGTGTGAAGTGAAGATTTATGTGAGGATGAAACGGTTAGCCGAGAGAAGAGTGGAGAGCTGTTGCAAATCAGTCTTTGGACTGATGACTGCTGAAGACGATCATTTGGAAACAAAGAAGGGTATGAAAAAACATTACCAAACCAAAATGACGTATAAAATTACCGTGTGCAGCGAAATTACGATGTCCCGAATTTTTTCGGTCCTCTTTTCGTGTCAAATCCGCGCTGCTTAGTCACTATCGCTTCCAAAATGCCACTTTCCCTGTCCAAACATTGTGAAAATTCCTCATGTAAGCGGACTCCTTTCTAATTTTTACACGAGTTTCTCTTTCAACTTTAAGTACAGCTCTCGCGAAAGCTTATGGCGTTCGGATGCGCAGAAGAATATGACGTGGAGGGGTAAAGTTTGGTGGAAGGGGCAGAAAAAAGAGATGTAGGGGAAAGCGAAGACATGGCATTTGTACCATGCATGAGTGCATTTAAAAAAGTGCAATTTTTACGACGTGGACAACACAAACGCCGCGCATTCGAGCGCCATAAGCTTTCGCGAGAGCTATAATAGGAAACATATCCGAGGGTCTCCGGCCGGATATAAGTATTCCCTCTTGCCATTCTCCAGCAATTCCAAGACTTCGACGAAGAAGGCAAGGCGTCCTTGGTAGCCAAGGCTCATATTTGCTGGCCCGCATTTGGAAATCTGCATTTGCAAGCGGCATTCGGGGCGAGTCTAACACATTTCCCTGACTCACCTTAAATTTTTAGACTATTTGAACTCTTTTTCCTACTCCTATTTCTTCATAAATTAAATACACCATACTTTTCCGTCACGGAAAGTGAGCCAAACTGCTTGCACTTCGAAATATTTCTCCACCATTCGATTTCTGATTCTTCAAGACCGGGTGATCGGAAGTTCTATTCACACAAGTTCATGAATTTTTATTTTTATTCCTTGTTCACGATGGGAAAGAACGCCCAAGTTCACCATTATCGGCGCACAGTGTATAAAATGCATCTAGTATTTAATAATGCGACGAGTAAATATTTTTCCCACCGATACATGGACGTCTCAATCGGAGTTAAGCCTTCCCGTTGTAATGTTCTCGGTGAAAAGCAGCATACGTACCGGTTTGATTAAGTGAAATGTTTCCGACTTTAAACTCACGATACCAATTCCCGATTACATTAGCGAATAATACTGTGCCCCACCCCCTCCCCGAGCAGCTTTCTTAGACACTCGGTTGCGCGGAGCGTGACGTCATGGAGGGGTTGGGGCTTAGGAAGTGGGGGGGAGGAAGGGGAAGTGGACGAAGGCAAGAGGCGATTACAACTGACAGCAACGCCAGAGGCAACTACTCGCCCATGGGTGGCATCGGGCACCGATGGGCGCGCGAACTAGAACCGATCAGACCACCCCAAACTTGTCGTCGCGTTGGCAGGACGACCGTAATCAATGTGGCACGCCACTCGGCTTGCAGCTGGCAGCGCCTTAAGGTAGTTTGACCGAAAAATTACTTCCCCTTGAAATTTATGAATTTGGCCTTCTTTTTAAAGGAAAAAAATCTCATCTTTCCAATGATATCAAAATATCAACGCCTTAACGAGATACTTGTCGAGCAATTTGCCTAAAAAGGGTAACATTTTTGCATGGGATAGACGAGGGCTGGGCGCTCCAGAGGAAGTATGAAAAAAATTGGGAAATTCAAACACCTAGATTTCGTCAAAAAACTACAGTGTTTAGTTTGTATGCTTTCTAAACTATTTATAAACAGATATCAATTACTCGCCGCAGTAATTTTTGCAGCATCGCATGAAAAACCTGTTGTGAAGGCGAAATCACCATACAGCGTGAAAAAATGAGTCAAGTTAGAGACTTATGCAGATATATTTATTTAATCACTGAGATTTTTTGTCATACTTAACTATATTTTGGTGCCATTAATACAACCATATTTACTTCATACTTCTTACAGATGCTGAACTTAAAAAATAAAATTCGAATTTGGTCTTCATTATGGCAAGGGAAAAATCTCGCTCAAACTGCCTTAACGAGGTCTCAAGGTGACTGAATGCGTCAAAACAAACACCACCGTTTCGCTAGAAATTTTTATGATGAAAAGCTTAACTATTAAAACTAAGACGCAAAATATGCACGCCATTCAACGAACATATTTCTAATGAACAGTTTTTTCCACCATAGAAGCCCACAGCAGCGTCAATGTAATATGAGTGACCCATTTTGTCTTTCATGTAGATATTTGCTAATTACTCTAATATTGAGATGGATTGTTGCTAATTATACCTATCACCATTCCATTCCTTAGGAAACTTAACATCTTACGAGAGGTTTTCCGAGAAAGTGGCTTATATGTAAAAAAATATTATCTTATATATTTTCTATATAATATGTTACATTCTATATCAAAACATTATATTTCCCATGCTTCAACCGTTCCTGCATTTAACGTCATGTAATTTCAAGTTAAATTTGCGGAAATAATAGCGAGAATAGGCAGGATTTTATCGTAGACGACATAGAGGACACGCTTTTCAATTAGTAGTTAGCATACAAATTAACACTAGAAGGACGGGAGTTTCGCACTACCTAGAGGAACGGGCAGTGGTCATTTTGACCCATAAATTTTTTCAGCATTAAATAGCTACTTTTTTCTCCCGGTACTTATTTTTTTTCCACAAATGACATTAAGAAGGCCTTATCTACACATTATTAGCAATAAAAATAATTTTTACCAATTAATTGTTTATAATTAAAATTATTTCAGTTGATCCTCTTCAGAAGTGCTCATCTTAGGCTATCACCAAGCACAAAAGCTCGAAAATAAAGACACCTGACTTAATATTGTGCATATTATTATGTGCATGAATATCCTTTTACTTGATAAAAATTAATTTTACTAAACCTTTTTCAAATAAAATATAAATAAAAATCACATCCATACACATACATATGTGCATATATTTGGAAAGATGTAAGATCACTTTTTTGCACAACTTACATGTGTAGTTTTTTTCAGCACAGATTCCGCAAACGCTTCTATTGCATTGAGTACATATAATGAAAATTTTCTTTGTGTAATTTTTCAAAGTTTGACAACATTTTCTTTTCTGACCCTACGGGGTAGCAGCGTGCGTTTTCCGGGAAGATGAGGGTTTCGTTCTAATTGGCATGCCCACCACTTCTTCAACCAGTCTTTGAATATAATTCTTTCTACTTATTTTGCTATACGTCACTTCTATCTTGCTATTTTTTATTTGGTATTCGCCACTCCCGCTATCCACCTGGTAACCACATTCCTTTCCGGGAAAACCCGGGAAACTAAGAGTATGTGAACGACTCTCACCGCCAGCCACTACGGTAGGGATCTAGTACACGGCCACCTTCGATAAAAGGAACCGACGACAGAAAGAATGCATACGGAAGGTTTGGCGAGTTTCTTTGGCGTCGGAAAATGTACCCACTAATCCTAGGAGGGACAAAAGCAATAGGCTTTTCTGCTCTCATTAGAACCAAAACTCATTCCTCCTCTCCTCCACCAACTCAACATCCCACGAAGTGATTTCCCTTTGCAGCTAAAGAATAGGGGATTCCGAAATGATTTTGCAACTTGAGCACGGCGCATCATCTAGACGGCTTTCAGAAGTAGTGTGCCAACACTTCGGCGACAAAAAAAAGGTCTGGGCGAACGTGCGCATCTCTAGTGACATGTCTAAACAATTTGGCGAGTGGTTCGGTAAAAAACCGTTTGCGACGGCGGTGCACCGGCTCAGTAGATCGAACCGGTTATTTATGCTACACCGGTGTTTTATACTGCACCGGTTTTTTATTCTGTACCGGATTTTTCTACTGAACCGGTGTTTTCTTCTGAACCGGTGCTTTTTCCTGAACCGGTGCTTTCTCCTAAACCGGTGCTTTCTCCTGAACCGGTGTTTTCTACTGAACCGGTGTTATCTCCTGAACCTGTGTTTTCTACTGAACCGGTTTTTTAATTGACCGTTTTTTTCTACTTAACTGTATTTTTCTAGTGAACCCCGTTTTTTGTCATCAAAAAGATTTCTTTGCCAACATTTTTATTTAACCTGTTTTTTGAATACGTCTTTCCCTTAAAGAAGATACTTCTTAATAACGTGGGTATGCATTCCTAAACTGAACAGTAAAAAGTGAAAATGTTTGCGAGAGCCAATGTTTTTATGCGAGGCCTGAGCGTAAATATATATTGGCATTTATATGTGAAAAAGAATGCGAAATTCACATTCCCCGGTGGACCATTTTTTTTGCTAAATTTGAACCGCCCCGCCGGTTCTGAAAAAACCGAACCGCTGAACCGGTGCACCGGAAAACCGCCCAGCCCTAGTCAGGACTATCCTTTTCCATTATCGCACCACTGACCGCTAATCTCTCCTTCTGGGAATGGAAGCAATGCTGATCACATTCCTATCATCTAGCTGTCATATTTTACGCAATAGATTTAAAAATTAATACGGTAATAACGTATACAACTTTAGAATGAAAGTGAAATATTTTCAATCCTATTCCCCTGGCGAGATCAATTTTAAGTCAAATACAAAGATGATTTTAAAGTAAAATATTTCCGTAATTTTGGTAAGCAGCAACCAGGAGAGCTACGTTATCGACGAATGGCATTCAAAGGAAATATAAAGGCTTCAAGTACTGATCCAAATGTGCGCTGATATATTTTAGCTGGTGTAAATAAATTTCAGTGGTATATAGGAATAGAAAATGGTGAGAAAACTTGACTCCAATACAGAAAAAAGTAATGGGTTAAAATGACCCATATCCATCCTTCTAGGTATAACATCAATTAAAAAATTAAGCAGCAATAATTACGAAATTTTCTTTCTATATTTGTAAAATATAAGTAAAAATGCACAAAGACACAAAATTGAAAAAGAATCTAATGAGAAATAAGTAGTTAAATTTGATTTTGAACACGTGCTATGGGTCAAAAACACCCATCCCGTCCTTCTTGTGTTAAATGATAAATAAGACTATTTAAAGTGGAACAGCAGCAAAGATTAACTCTACCGCAAGGGCGTGCAGCCGGAGAAATCACGCCAATACACTTACTGAGGAGGCTAAGCGAGGTTAAATTCAACTAACCTGTAGGTTCCTTTAACAAAAGCGTTCACTGCAAAGGAAATTTCTAAGTTCCGATGATAGAGCACGCCATTGGATTTCACGGGTACGCTATACCCATTCCTAACTGCTTACAACCTGGAGGGGGCCTCTTCCTAGAAGCGTAGGTGATTGGAGGCTTAGGCTGCACGAAAAATGGCGATTTATGCTGGCAGTAAGTTAGAACGTTTACTAATATAAGTGCTAAAATAGCTCTAATCGGGCTTTAAACTAACATATTCTTGGACAGCGGTTCCAGCCTTAACAAAGCGTACCCCAAGGGGAACAATGATTGGGGGTAAAGGGGTACCTACGCGAAAAACTTGAATGCGGGCCGATTCAGTGAATAAACAGGAATGAGAATGCAAATGATTAATATTCTTCACATGTAATGGGTAGAATTGTTGGCGATTGGGAGACTAAGTGCTACGCAAAGCAAAAAATGTGAGAAACAGCTGACCGCTTGTCAAAGACTAACTTAACGAAACTTTATTCTTAACTTTTACACAAAAACATTAATATCTCATTTGCATTGTTACATCTATATCACCATTCGCTTCTTACTTTGCTCTAGTTCAATCTTCATTAAAATGTCTTTTATTGTTAGTTTTTTGTTATTTTCAGATATGAATATGGATAATAATTTTTGTATTCTCTTTGAATTGCTATGATTCAAATATGCTTAAACTTATTGTTCGTGTTAAATGCTATTTTGATTATTTAGGCTCATCACAACTGTAATATTGGTGCTCTTAGGGGTATTGTAGCTAGAGCTAATAAATATTTATTTATTAAGAGTAACACAAGCAAAAAATAAGGCTGCTTACCGATGATTAAAATTAGAGTTACGGAAATATTTACAATAGCACATGTCCTCATATCTCAGGTATGCACGGAAAGGAGAGCTTCCTTCAAGGCTCTGGGAAAAAGATATCGGGGGGGGGGGGTCTGGTGGGGAGTGGGAGGGAGGGGAAGGGGGTGGGGAAGAGGTGGGGGAGGGATGAGGGGGGGTTGGCGTGTGTGCTGTTTCTTCACACGGAGTGATATGTGGGGGGGGGGAGTAGGAGGGGGAAGAGGGAAAGGGTCTTCGATCGTAAGGCGGGGGAGAGAGGCCATCGGAAGCCGTTTGCATGCGATTTGGACATCGGATGGCTCGAGATCCAGTAAACAGACAAGAGATGACGAATGCGCTCACCATTGCTGAGTCAGGAATCGAGAGAGGGAGAGCTCACATTAGAACGAATGCTCTATGAGGAACTGCGAGGTCATCTTGGATTACCACCGACGACACAGTATAGGCTTTACCATAGAAGGAATATTACCACAGTAAACGATATGCAAAGGATGATCCTCCTAGGCGATTACGATGAGAGTGGTCCCAAAAGATCGAACGCCACAGAAGAGTGAGGGGAGTGAAATGGCGGACCATAGCAGAAGAGACAACATTTTAGGAGACCATAACAGCTGCCAATGAGACTTTTGACTAGGTTTTTCCATAGGTAGTGTAGCTCTTAGTAGCAGTAGTACTCTGTAATACTTATATCCTTATCTGCTGCCTAGTACGTACAGCACGCTGTGTTTTCAGCATAACTCTTGAATCTCTGTCCGTTTATGAAGTTGCAAAACACATAAATAATTACGGTCCCTCTAACTTTGGTAGCATATCTATAGTGTAGTGCATGCATGCTTCGCTTCGTGACAAGCATTAGCGATTTCTACTAATGCATCAATGGTCGTAGTTACACTAACTT
Source organism: Pyrrhosoma nymphula (assembly GCA_963573305.1). Classification (NCBI taxonomy): domain Eukaryota; kingdom Metazoa; phylum Arthropoda; class Insecta; order Odonata; family Coenagrionidae; genus Pyrrhosoma; species Pyrrhosoma nymphula. Next base: position 108,325,161 of record OY754335.1, read on the forward strand.
TAGGGTATAGTGTAATGCATGTTGGTGACTACTCACCCCCTGCCACACATCCTTGAGGTGGCTTGCAGGGTATTTTGTAGAAGTAGATGGTGCCCGCTGAGGTCATGGAAGAGCGCGTGGGGAAGTGAATCTTTCTAAGTGTGAACCTCTTCTCGCTTGGTGGTGAAACGTTGGGAGTAAGGGAATGTGGCGACGTGGTCTGAATGCGATAGCCTTGAGGCTCCCGAGAAAGTCGAATCGTCTAAAAATGATAAGCGTGGAGTAAGGGGTGAACGGGTCTTGAAGCAGTGTGGAATGGATGTGTAGTCCATGGCATAAGTAAACCTTCAGCACTGCGATGGGCGCGAGCCCTCTACAGTCAAAATTGAACACATATGATGAAAGGGGGAGAGTTATTTTGGGAGAATAACAATGCGTGGTGGAACTGGATATGCGACTGATGGAGGGATAAGTGAAGGCAAGGTGGAGTATGATAATTAATTGAGTTACCTAATCAGTTGTGGTGATGTATGAAGAGAAAAATTTCGAGGATACCGCAAACCACCACCGGCCACGGTTTAACCTTAACAATAGTACGCACCAAAGACGGTGAAATTTGCCATGAAAAAATCACTTTACTTGACCGGGGTTTTAACCCGGATCTTCCAATTGCCGGTCAGGTGTTTTAGTCAGGTGGACACTAACACACCTGACTGGAAATTGGGAGATTCGGGTTCGAATCCCGGTCAAGTCGAATGATTTTTTCAAGGCAAATTTCACCATCTCTGGTGAATATCTTCGCACCCGTGTGAGTGACTGCGTTACACTTCATTTGTGCAACCGTAATGATTATGAAACTTAACAATAGTCACCTGCAAGTACACAGGAGTGCGAAACTTCAATAAAGGAAAGATCGTCCGTCTTGACCGGTGCTCGAACCCGGATATCACCATATCAAATGGGCAGTGGCGTGGTGTACACCATTCTACATCTATGAAGTACCGTGCAAGCCACCACTAGGGTGTGTGGCACGGGGTGATTCCACACCAGGCATGCAGCACTCGCCCCAGCACAAATCAGAACCTCGCACGCTCTCCCTGGCGCTAGGCGCAGGCCAAAAGCAGTCAGGAGAACAGTGCGCAGTCCAACCGGAAACTGGGAAACCATTCCACTACTTCGTGTCGGCATTGCGTGTTTTGGCAGTCGTGAACATTCCAAAGGGGAGGACGCATCGGACTGGCTGAAGCACTATGCGCGATATCCAAGGATCCGGGTTCGAGCCTTGGGATCATTTTTCCTCCGTAGAATTTTCTTACGGGATTTATAAAAGTTTTCTCCGTTGGCTTGGACGGGTTGTGCGAGAGAATAGAGGTGATTCTAAAAGCGAAACGGGCATAAGCGAAGGAATAGATAACTGCGATATTTCACAGAGGAAAAATAATTCTCCTTGTCCGGGATTCGAATCCGGATCCCTCGATTTCGCGCCGAGTGCTTTAACCAGTTAAGCTACCGAGGCGTCCTTCTCCCTCTGAATGTCTTGGCTGCTTTATAAACATCCACAGGGGAGAAGGACGCCTCAGTAGCTTAACTTGTTAAAGCACTCGGTGCGAAATCGAGGGATCCGTGTTCGAATCCCGGTCAAGGAATGATAATTCCTCTGTTTAATATCGCGCTTATGTGCACTTCGAGTGACTGTGTAAAGGTAAATACCGTGGCTAGTCCCGGTATCCTCAAAATTGGAATATATAACGTCGCAAGAATAAGGGTTATATCGCAAAATCCTAGGGGTGTACACGGTGGAAGACTTGAGAGAGTATGATTATCAGGATTCTCCGGAAGAGAAGAGCATGCATGCATCAATTTGAGAGGGATGAAAGAGGTGTAACGCCAAAGAGTGGAAATTCACCACGAGAAATAGCATTTAACCTGACCGATATTCTAACACGGATACAATAATCGGCAGTCAGGCGTTTTAACAATTTGAGCTGCTGAGCTATCTTAATTCGTCGCGGACATCCGAGTAAGATAACGCTACCTACTTAGATGCTCTCATTTCCAGCCCGCTAGACTCAATATCCACACTTCTGTGCTCTATCTAGCTCCCGTGCAGGTGACTGCAGCCAATGCCGCAAGTATGGCGATGATTGTCGTTAAAAAGATATGTGAGGGGAGTGGGGTTTGTGGCGGATTATGGTTGAACATTGTCCGATCATTGTTTCCATCCGCCAAGAACAATAAGTAATCTTTATCGATTGTGCTTCCTCCTTCAGGGAGCGTCGTGAATGATATGACAGCACGTGCCTTTGTGCGCCACGAACACGATAGTGAATCCCTTATCACTTTCTTACTTTTCGAAGAAATGATAAACGTGGTTTTATGCATTCATTAAGTTAACCTGTAGTTCAGTTTCAGTACGACACGGGTGGTCGGATATTGACCCCGCGTTTTATCTCTAGAACTGACAGAAGCGACAAAGTTAGATACACTGCCGAACTGATATGTACAAAAATTACTTCCCACGCACTATTAGTAATTAAAAAAAAAGAGTGATACTAACATAAAACAAATCGTTAACATACACTTCAACTCTGTCCTCTCCCACTACTTTTCCCTATTCCCTCCCCTTTCATGACCTGTGTACTAACACTCCCTGCCACACGCTCCTACGGCGGATCGCAGGGTAGTATTTAGATGCAGATGGAGTACTTTAATTTTCGAATCAACGTCTCAAATCATTAGTAATTCGTTCTCTTGGATGGACATTTCTTTAAATGCAGTTACAACTCTAATATAAGTTAACGTGGTTAGGTTCCTGATACGATTTTCGTCTATAGCCTACGCTAGAGACAAATTTTTCAAATCTATTCTTATTTCACCACGCTATTATTCCTTCTTTTTTAACCATGCATTATCTTTGGAATCTCTTATTCACTTTGTGTGAATATTCCTCATGATTTTAAACTACTTAAACTGAGTATGCTATGCGTTTAGTAACTAATCTAATCACTTAGCCAACCTGCTAGCTAATTTGATTGCCAAAAAATATATCAGAGGCATAAAATGAAAGAAACAACCTTTTTACGCCCGCTTTTTACCCGTCGCAGATAAGGTTGACCAGCAGAAACAACTTACATCACTAACCGCCAAGATTCACCTGTTTAAAGTTAATGGCAACGTTTAAATTCTTTCATTTTAAAGGATATTTCATTTTCTTATAGCGTAATGGGAAATATACTAATAGTCAATTACACATTAGAAAATTAACTACGCGGTGGTTTAAAAAAATCATAGCCGGACATGAAAAATTCATCAAATCAATAATTTAATAGATTCAGTAGATGGATAGAATTCCACATTTATTCGATATGTGAACACTTGCGTAGCGAGCCTTAAAATTAAAACCCTTGGTGAACAAGGATATTAAACAATCATCTACCGAATGGGTCCATCTGACGAACAAAATATAAAAGAAAAAAATCCTAAGAGCATTGAAAGAATGCACCAGATGGCGAAAGATACTTATGGAAAGAAAAATTCGTTCTGACGCCTGGATAAGACACAGAAACATAATTTGCATATGGCTTAAGGGTATATTATCAAGTGAAGCACATTCACCCAAAGCGAAACGGATGGGCAAGAGAGACGAAGAAAAACCTACTTTCTACTACGCCAGGATAGCAGATTTTTAATTAGTTTGCAATTTACCGACTAATAGATTCAACAATAAATATTAGAGCAACATTTAAGTTCGCACTTTTTTTCACTGCCACTTTTTACTTTATCAGAAAGTGTTAATGGGGTTTTTCGGTAGTAGAGTGAGAAATTCCCAAAATTTTACTGAAAACTTTCAAACTAAGAGAGGACCTTTCACAAGATGCAGCCACGGGTATGAGAACCAAAAGGAAACTTGGCGCCAGGCTTTGCCAGCGCCCATGGTATCACTCCACGCCCGGGAACGGCATCACAAAACTCACTCACTCATTCACCGGAGTGCCCTTTGGGTGCGCGTGCACCACTCAAACCTCCCTGCACCTCCTCGTCATCACTCACCTGCAAAAAAAAGGAGAAACTCAGTTAAAAAACTATGTCAACAATTTCACCATCAAATCAAACATCACAATCATACCTCATATCATCATATCTTCTTTTTACTACCCTTGAATTTACATTAATCAAAGCAAGTTCTGTTTTACAAAAAGAAATGACTCTTTATACTGAATTTAAAATTCACAAAGACGTGTTGACGACTGAATTCCCTCATTCTATGTTATTTTACATGTACATTTTAAATCCACTACAAATATTCAAAGGCTGTAGCAGCATTGGAGTGATGTAGCTAGCGTTACAGAATTTCTCAGGCCACTTTATGGGATACCTTTACTTCAAACATGTTAAATGGAAGCATTCTATGTTCTATTCCACAATTTTAATTTATAAAAACGGAACATGGTTTGGATATACATATGTAGTTACGCCTGTAACATTCTCTAAGGTTAGTTTAGCCACCCCAATGCTTGAGAAAGTCATATATGTGCCGAAATCATGGTATAGTAATTTTTTTTTTTTTTACGTGCTTCGACAGCTAATCGTACATACTGTCTGCCACGTGCAGACAGGGGCAACAGCACTCGGACGAATCAGAGGATCACCCCTCCAAACTCGAGCCGAGCCCAACGATGCTTGACTTCGGTGACTGATCGGGAACCGGTGTTTCTATCGTGGCAGGCCGTTGCCCCGAAACACTGTTTTTTAGTAGTAAAAAGCGTGGAATAGAAACAAGTCTTTTATTTGAAATGTTGGAAGGCTTATCTCGCCTTCAAGATAACGCAGTATCTCTCTCCACTTAATGTGTATAAAAGCATGAGTTTGCATAAAATGACTTAATGACTAAAATGGCTTATTTCAGTGGTCGGACGCAGGGTGATAGCCCGCGCGCACTGCTTGGAGGACATTCTCGTTAACATCATCTACGACGCAAGCCTCGAAATAATGTCGGATTGCCAGCACTCTGAATATGCGATGGTGTTGAGAGACAAGAGAATCTAATTGAAATAGTCACATGCATTCGGTTGCACGGTTTACACTGAGCGCGAGGCGGAGTGAGATTCGGCGAGTCCTCACCATGGGAATTCCTCCGAGTCGCACGGAGTTCATGTACTCTCGTAATTCATTCATGAAGTCGTTGTCTTCCCGGTGGCAGCCCCTGCCTTCTCCGCTCGATCAGAAAATCGATCTCGTCTTAATCTCGCCCGAAGCCAGGTGGCGTCGTGGATGGAGCCTCGAGAAGCTGGAGATTCAGGCAAGGAGGCGCAGGGCAGGAGAGAGGCGAGGCCTCTGGGCCGGCCCGAGTAGCGGGGCTCCACGGTGATACGACCGTCGCGGCGCGGAGGCTGGCTTCTCGTTTTCAGGCGTTCGGAGGCAGATAGAGCACGCTCGGGAATCAACGGCGAGCACTTCCTCCTCCTCGTCGGGAGAATAGGAAGGAGAGGAGAGAGGAGAACAAACATCGTTCGCGAGGAGACGCCTAGACGTGGTGTGTCGGCGCGATTAACAATCATCGCCAAGGGACGAAGTTACGAGGAGGAAGCGAGGAAGGCTGTTTCAGTGAATCGGCAGTTTGATCTCCACTTTCATCCACAGCCACTGGTGATTTAGGTCGCATCGCTACGAATTACGCGGGCCGCACGAAAAACCTATTTTGCGACGATGACATGACTCGAGTTTATGAGAGCTATTGATGGAGATCCTGAGCAAAGAGGCGAACGAGAAGAATGCTTTAACGAGGCACTTGGCACTGAGATGAAGTCAAACTTGTGTTTGAACAGCTTGAGATAATTCCGGATCACGTGACTAAGGAGCTACGTGATGCAATCACGTGATGCAATCACGAAGGGTTCGAGAATCTGGTGCGTTTAAGTCACTCGCAAAAATCTCACGCAGCCTCTTCGATCGGGTTTTTAAACGGAATATCGTTGATGGGAGTCGAATATCTCGATTAGAGTCGCTATTATCAACATATCAGACGCTTAAGATATCCATCCGAATGTTTGAAACACACCAAAATCTCGAATATTTCCTTATTGTTCCACGTGACTCCTTAGTAATGCGATTGAAATTATCCCAAGCGGTTCAAAACACAACCCGCCTTGGACTTTGACGGATAACGATGAGAATAAACTGGAGGCCCTCGAGATGCGGGTTCGGATAACGACTTGTAAAAGGTAATGCAAGCAGAAAGAAAGCTAAGTGTTGAGGTGCAACGTATAGAAGAGGAAGAGAGGGAGACGTAGGAAGAAATCTGGCGGTGGCAGAGAAGGTAATGGAGAAGGTGAACAAAATGCATAAACACGATTATGGCAGAAAAATAAAAAAGGTAAAGGTGAAATTTCGTCTCACCAGATAAATTTCTTTTTGCAAAATCCTCCACAATTGGCGAAGTTGATAATGATACTAAGGGGTGGAGTAAAGAATGCCCATTTGAAAAATGTAAGAAACATACCCGTGGGACGAGTAGTTTTTCAGAAAATTGAGTGAGAAGATGACCAATTTTTTTAATTTTTCCCGTGATTTCGCCGCCATATTTGAAGGTTATAGGAACTATCGCTCCCCCTAGATGACGCAGCTATCGAGCAGCTGTTTTTCTTCGCTACATACCGACCTCCCTTAGCTATTTCCCGCAAAATGAGAATTTGTGCGACAGAAGGTATGAATGTGCAACATAAGTGAATAATGCGTTGGTGATTGGTTTTCCGGAGGTGGTTATTTAGCAGATAGTTGTTTTCTTTCAGGAACACCATTTTAAACCAACACCACGGCGAACCACCAAGGAAAGGCAAGGATGCGCATCCTTCAGCTCGGGACTCTTCTACTCTTCACCCGCTCTCCTCTTCCTCCTACGCCCCCCCCCCCCCCGCAGGCACATATTATCCTTCAACCACCTTCTCCTCTCCTTCGATCCTCGAGGAATGCCCCATCCGATTCTCCCTTCGAATCACCTCCAGCCGAGAACCTTCTCCCTCCATAATGGACTCACCTTAATTTGCCTCCTTGCATAATTTATTCCGTTTCCTTCCTTTTCTGAAACCCTTATCTCAAAGCATCCGAGTCAGTGTCACCATCTTCTCTCGTCAAGGCCTGCGCTCAATGCCACTCCCCTTCTCAGGCCATTCTCTTTTTCTTTAAGTATTTAGTGATTCCCTAATTAGACGCATCCCTATTATTTGATGATGATTATTTAGTCGACAAAATTCGACTCTGCATTACTACACCCAGGCACCCAGAATTCAGCATTAATTAGGAGAATAACTTATCGGCATTATTAAATGCCTTACAGCCTCAGTTGGTTCGCGGCTACTCCACACAGGGTCGCCTCTCCACTCGGCGTCAAGCTTTCGCTTATATCCAGGGTCAGATGAGAGTGCGAGGATAGGAAGGATAAAAGGATAGGAGTGGTAAAAGTGGTGGTAACGGAAGGTAAAAACGGTAGCACTTGACCCCAGAGCCATTAATATGCCAAGGGGTGGACGAGCGGCGAAACAAAACCATTTTTCTAGGGCGTTAGCTACGCTAAATCCTATGCAAGAGTAAACAACAGTTGCGGCCGGTCGTCAAGGGCCCAGCCCGCCCGTAACCTTATTGCATCAGCGTATCGTTTAGACCTTCACTTTCTTGAAAATCACCTTTCTTGAGTTTTCGTAGAGATGATTTACCAAATCTTCTAACTCCTACGTTGAACTCTTTTTTTCTTTCAACAATGCATTGGACGAACGTGCAAATAGATTGCTTCTCATCCTAAGCCATCACTCCGCACTGCATTGCATCATAAACCCAGGCACTCGGCACGCCTCCCACGAGGTTTTCTCGGAGTACCATCGGTTCGAAGTTAGCGGTGGTATTGAACCACTCCCTGGCACTCCCCGGTCAATAACTTCCCATTCCGATCCCGCAATCAATTATCTTCTTTCTCCCAAAGTTTATTTCACGCAGATATCCTAGCGTAAGCCGATCACTCCGTACTACTCACATGTATCGTGCAATGTTTTCCTAACCATTGCCCAGTTTAACCAGTAATGTGCTCTGTTAATGAATGGTCTGATGCTTTTGCGGTGCATCAAGATGGTGAATTGTCCTTGAGGTTCCCGCCAGGTCAAACTCATCATCGTTGCCGACATTTCGATGATCGGCTCGTCCTACAACTTCATCCCAAGTGAAGATAACAGAGTTGACCAACTAAATGGCGGTAGCGATGAAGAGTTTGATCTGTTGGAGATCCCGAGAAGAAGACCATCCCAATACCAAGTATGTTGATGCAAAAACGTTAATATGACGTGAATAACCCCCTGGAAAGGGAAGTCCACCGGTTTTTCGGCGAAGATTGCAGTGCCTAGCACTCGGTTGGAGACTGATGAGTCAAGCGCTTCTCATTCATTAGCCAGCCTCTGCCTTAACGTTGCACAGGGACTAGATCACGGAGGAAATGATGCTGACTCGGTTCTCTGGGCCCCGTCGCACAGTGGTCTGAAATCGGAAAAAGCCGGACAAAAGTCCAAAATTGCGTTTTTTGAGGTAGAGACTTGAAATTTGGCGTATATGCTCAAATATAATTGATGATTATGGAACAATAAGTCATTTTTCCTAGATCTCATCCATTACTGAGATACAGAGGACCAAACATGAACAAATTTCCAAAAACACGCCCGATCTCGTTTTTCTTCGAAAAACTTAGGAGTTAATCTGCTGGTAGAGTTTTGGAAGGATTTTAACGAAGTAAAAAACATTATATTCCGGTAATATGGTACTTTATCTACATTTTTCATTATTTTTGAACATTTTGGTTAATATTGGTGTGGTATAATGTAGCAAAATGGCGGACCCTTTTTTCTGGCAAAATTTGACATAAAGTAGACAGTATCTTTCGTTTGAGAAATAACTGCTCTCCAATTTTTCATCAAAGTATTTACTAGAGATATGTTAAGAGTATAAAGCAAAAATCTTGGAAAAAAGTTTGCGGCTGCGAAAATGAGCGCAAGTTTTTGATCGCGCTTCACGTCCCGGCTCCGCGACGCGGGGGCCTAGACACCGTTGGATATATGACGTCCTTTGGAACTAAATTATTTAAAATCGTCATTTTAAGCACACTGAAGTCTCTATTGACCCGAAATACTTAATTGAAGATATTACTAGTATATTGGATCGATCTACTTGGTTACTGAACGCGTAACTCTGGTAAGCATGCTTTGGTTTCGAAACTTAACGGAATCATGTCGCTTGTTAGGAACACCCTTTGGGTAGGATTTAAGTTTTCTCTCGAAGCTTGCCTTGCACAGCTACCAAGAAAGGCAACAGCCGGGATTCTTTTACTAATTCTTTCCCTTTTCACCCTCGCCGAGGAGGAGCGTGCGAAAAGGGACATTTTATGACACCGCGCACCCTTTGACGGTATTTAACGGGTATTTCCGAAGGGGTTTTCCGCTCCCTTTCCTTTGTAACCAAACTATATTTTAAGATTGCCGTGGGCCTGGAAAAGTATTTATTATTATTTATTTAGCAATCAGAAATAAATTTTACTAAAACACATTTTTCAGCCTGTTTTGATTGTTTCCCACCTGCCACTATTTGAACTCCAGTCTATACGATATGTGTAATACACACTCGAAAAACCGAATATAGCAGTGTAATGTTGACAGACCAAAGGAATATTTAGAAACATCTGCTGGTCGATCTTTCATTGCTCTTAAATCATTCATCTGTGAAGCTTTCGCTCCGCAGATGTAGCACCTCATTGTTGCAGTTTCAGTCAATGCATGGCATATCTGAAAATTGTTTTTATGTTTATTATCAGTATCTAACTCTATCCACTTTTCCATCAAGTTCAAAATAAGCATAAGCCTTACCTTTCCATTTATCATGGTTAGAACTAAGCTGAAATTAACAGAATAATTTCCCCATTTCCAATTTTGCAAGACGTCTATCTGGCTTTCTATGTAGTCCCTTTCCGCCTTTGCAACTTCCTTTGTTTTCTTTTAGCCACTGAAGGCGAATGGGCCGGCAAAATCTGGTTGACGACGTGCGGGGATTTTTACAGATAATCTCTCCTATAATAGGGCACATATCATTACTACTTAATTGTACGGCAACCATATTGGCCAAAAAGAAACAAGGTATGAAACACAAAACGCCTCAAACTCGTACCAGTTGCGTCATTCAGCAAGCGAAGTGGAAACAAGGAGCTCATAAATAAATATTCATCTGAAGTATCTGCCTCTTCCCACAACTGTTTGTATTGTGAATGGCCTGAACTTCCATCAAATCCAAATTTGCAAATTAATATGCAATTCGCTTCATTGCTGGATCCTAGAGCAGTGGAAACACATGCCAGTATCCGCGATGCCGTATGATTGAGTTGAGCTTGTAAACTCACTTCGCACATTCTTTCTGTGATACGTATTTCCTCGGGGTATGCAGCACGTTTTGCGTTTAATACTCGCACATAGCTAGGATACAGGTTGTGCCCGTAACTAAGAGCGGAGCTTCTTAGTGAATTGTACTGATTCTGTAAGCTCAGTGGTAATAATCAACGATAGAGCCTCCTCAGGTGACATCTCCGAATGCATCTCTTCTCTTTTCCTCCACTTAGTAAGAACTCTTTTTGCTCTTGTGGGAGTGGTTGTCGTTATTTCCGTGATAAGTTGAGCGGAAGCACTATCCCCTTCCTCTTTTAGACTTAGAGATGCTGCCAATGCGAGCTCAGCAGCAGAGGATGAACTTTTAATATTTTGCACTTTTCTTCTTTTTGACCTATCTGAGGAAGTACTAAAATCTTTTTTTGGTCGCCCCAATGAACCTGATGAAACAATAATTTAAAGATATAAATTCCAAGCAAAAACTTTTGTCCATAATATAGTGCAAAAAATTAAATCGGGAAATACATACCGGTCGTTGAAGAAGAACCTGGTAGATACTGACGGACCGCTTCCGGGAAAATAATGGGCTCAGTGAGCCATGCATTATTGCGAGCTAAAAATCGCTCATTTTTTCGATAAGATTCTTCCCACCTTTTCTGATATTGTAGCAAGAACAACTTTATAAATTCATTGAGACTATCACGGGCATCGATATGATTCTCCAAATTCAAACTTCGGGATAAAAAATCCAGAAGGAATATTTTTTTATCAAGCAATGACTTTCCCTTCATCTCAATTATCTTTTTGTGTATCTCCAAACGTGTGATCTGATATGATGTCATTTCAGCGCTGGACAACACGAAAAACCTGAGCAAGGATCCGACATTTAAAAATGAGTAACGAAAGTTACACGATGACCACCATTTATCCATTTATAATTATAATGCCAGAATATAAGAGCAGCGAAAAAAAACACCGACAAGTTAGTCAAGAGGAATATTATAAGCCTCGGAATGAAATACGAAAAATTAGTAAGGGTAGAGAAAAATAAAAGACTCACCTTGAAAAAAGAAACTGTTGAGAAGAACAACAAGAAACACCGCTGACCAAACACGGAAGTAAATAGCGCAACTAATTCAACGATGTACGAGCAAACTCACTGGACACACACAAGATTTTACCAGTTCACTAGATCTCTATAGGCACAACACTCCTTCACAAAATTCAAAATAGAACTGCAAGCTAAGATGCGTTTCTGGAGGGGAAAGAAAAACCCCTTCGGAAATACCCGTTAATTACCGTCAAAGGGTGCGCGGTGTCATAAAATGTCCCTTTTCGCACGCTCCTCCTCGGCGAGGGTGAAAAGGGAAAGAATTAGTAAAAGAATCCCGGCTGTTGCCTTTCTTGGTAGCTGTGCAAGGCAAGCTTCGAGAGAAAACTTAAATCCTACCCAAAGGGTGTTCCTAACAAGCGACATGATTCCGTTAAGTTTCGAAACCAAAGCATGCTTACCAGAGTTACGCGTTCAGTAACCAAGTAGATCGATCCAATATACTAGTAATATCTTCAATTAAGTATTTCGGGTCAATAGAGACTTCAGTGTGCTTAAAATGACGATTTTAAATAATTTAGTTCCAAAGGACGTCATATATCCAACGGTGTCTAGGCCCCCGCGTCGCGGAGCCGGGACGTGAAGCGCGATCAAAAACTTGCGCTCATTTTCGCAGCCGCAAACTTTTTTCCAAGATTTTTGCTTTATACTCTTAACATATCTCTAGTAAATACTTTGATGAAAAATTGGAGAGCAGTTATTTCTCAAACGAAAGATACTGTCTACTTTATGTCAAATTTTGCCAGAAAAAAGGGTCCGCCATTTTGCTACATTATACCACACCAATATTAACCAAAATGTTCAAAAATAATGAAAAATGTAGATAAAGTACCATATTACCGGAATATAATGTTTTTTACTTCGTTAAAATCCTTCCAAAACTCTACCAGCAGATTAACTCCTAAGTTTTTCGAAGAAAAACGAGATCGGGCGTGTTTTTGGAAATTTGTTCATGTTTGGTCCTCTGTATCTCAGTAATGGATGAGATCTAGGAAAAATGACTTATTGTTCCATAATCATCAATTATATTTGAGCATATACGCCAAATTTCAAGTCTCTACCTCAAAAAACGCAATTTTGGACTTTTGTCCGGCTTTTTCCGATTTGAGACCACTGTGCGTCGCCGCCCTCCGTGTGACCAAAGAGGCTCTGGCTTTTTCTAAGGCGTACAAAAGACACTCGAACTAATTGCGTTGGTCTGAAACGTATTGACAGATCAAATACCAGGTTTCATTACGGGATCCGTTCATCCTGAATTATGTCATGGTGCATTGCAGCCCTTTCTACCCTTCCATTTTCCTTTTTCCCTCCTCTCCCCCCAGCTGGATAACAGCGTTGAAAATTTACTTGGAACCGGTCACCTGGGTTAACCTGACGTCGTAGTAACGTCTTACTTGACATGTATTGCGATGAAAAAAGGAATGAGTAAGACTCGATATGCTAAGACCGACAGCTGGGGTGATATGCACCATAGACGAGGGCAGGTGTTTGGCACTTTGGGTGAGGGAAGGATTCCTATGGGAACGGAAGAAGGTTGGAGAGAAACCCTGTGTCGGCATCACCCAACTCTCAACAAAAGGCGCTAAGGGTTGACGTCACATTCTACGTACGGAGCACTACACTTTGCTTGAAGTGCTCTCCAAAAGGCAACCAATTTGAGATCGGGATTTCACCGAAAATTCTTCGATCACTCCCATGAGCGGCCCACTCTAAACATCCTCGAGAGAGAGAGAGCTGTCGATTCATCGAAGTCGTCCACGATGGCTTGGCCTTTCCCGGGGCGTCGTCATTCGACACCCGAGTCCATTGGAGAGCGATTCGCTTGCCGGCGATAACCCCGGAAGGTGACGAGGCGGAGGTCCGATGGACGGACCGGAGTCGAAGATAGGTCGTCTACTGGCACTGCTGCAGGCTCGAAGGCGAAGGGCCAGAGGTGAGCGGAGATGAGGGGTTAGTTAGGCGCCGGCGGCACGAATTCGGGACATTCCAACAGGTTTCCCCCCCACCACCACTTGATGGCCCTCCTCTGATAGGGGTGAGAACGAGTCAGTTTTGGGTTCGTCGTATGGAAACTTTAACTAAAAATTTTATCCCGAGATAAATCTACCAGCGGCCGCCGATTAAACGATTCATGTTCTTCGGAATTTGGTATCATGCTTGAGTAGCGAAGACCACCGCACAACAAAGAATGATAAAGCTAAAACCTATGGTGTGCAGTAACCGCATCAACATCGGCTAAACGACGTAGGTAGAAGCAGTAGGACGAAATTACTTGCGTAGATAACGAATCCGATGCCAAAAGTTTGCCCAAAGAAACATTTATTTCTGTAGACTCTTCAGGATAAAGCTATAGATAATTAGAAAGAGATAGCCTTGGATGAAATGCGGAGGATAGCTGAGGATCACAGCAGTCGTCTAGGGCAACACATTTAACGGTTCCCAGCGAGAAAAGGACGCAAAACATCGGGACGCATTGTTCTAAACCAAATAAATTTCTGCACAGTGCATTTATATTATTCATTCACCAAGGTAGAATTTGAACCTACTACTTTCGTTCTAGACGGTGAGGATGTAAATTCTTCGTTACCTATAGAACCGATATATACTACCCTGAGCTTATCACAAGGGTATCAGTATTTTGATACCGAATGGGTAGATTTCAGCCGTGACATGGAGGGAAGTCACATGAAAAAGTGTGAGGCTAAGAATAAAGTGTCACAATGACAGAAAGAATTCCTAAAGATTTAATAAGTGGGATTCCTTGGTTCACGAGGAAACAGCACCCTTTGCAAAAACAGTACGTGACTCAAGAAATGAATACATTTTTACCCTTGGTCATGATTTACTTCGGCTCATTTTCAAAGGCATTCGTGTAGGCAGCGCATAAACATGGTGCAAAGGCGAGGCGCCAACCGCCTCCACCGCTCCCTCCCTCACCCCTCTCTCAATCTTCGGCTTCGACGGGCGACCGCAGCGCCGCTCGCCGCCCGTGCGGGGGGCGTGGGCGGCTTAGGGGTCGCGGTGCATGTTTGCATCACCATGGAAACCGCGCGCGTCGTCGGTTGGAGTTAGAGGGGAGGGTTAGGGAGGGAGGGGTGAGGGGAAGAGGGGGAGGTTGGGAGGGGTACCTTACTTATTGAGAAGGTCTTTTGGAGTAGGCGAAAGTTCTTCTTCGAGAATATTTTTGACGCAGGCTTTATGCGGTGGAAAAAAACTATTACATCCAAATTTCAATAGAGGTTTATTGAATCTCAAGATTAGCAGGAGTTAATTTAATCCAATCGGACACCATTAATCTGCAAACAAATATTTAAATACTGCGGATGCAGCCATGCTTCATGCATATTAGCTTCATCTAATGTGGAAAGTACACCATCGTTCTTATATTCTTAGTTTTCGCAGATATTAAACGTAAGATAAAGTTACTTAGCAAATGGGGAAAACGTAACTTTGGGTGCCACCAAAAGTGTATTTAGGACATCTCAACGCTCTCGGTGTATCTGGATCCTTAGTCAATACAGCGATAGTATTTAGGGAAGATGATCAAATAGTTTATATTCCTATTCCATGAAATACGCTTAATCTTTTGATCAGTAACTAATTAAAAGAGGCCTTGCAAAATATTTGGGAGTAAACACTTATTAGTAATTGAAAGAAATCTGACTTTCCAAATTAATCAGCTAGGTCTGGAATCGCCAGTTAAGGGTGACATGCATGAGGTCAGATGTTGAAGGTTAGAGGTCATGTGTTTCCCTCGTGCTAAAGGTACTTCCCCTCCCAACCCAATTTGAGGCGGACAATCGGGAAAAATTAGTACCAATTTTATCAGCACCTCAACTGTGCTATTATTGCTTGCTAGGGGAAAAATAAGCGGGAACCCTTAAGCAGACAGTTCATGAACATTATCCAAAGAACAAGTCAAACCTTAATTCAGCGGTAATCTTCCGGGGAAACTTTTCTGGACATGAATAGACCCCCCATGGAAGTTTCCGTGAAAAAATAAAAACATTAAGAACAGTTTATTTGGCCTAAGAGAATTAAGTACCATGAGTGGTAGATTCAGAGTGTGAGACTAATGATTCCCTTGCAGCAATCCAGGGCATTGACGTCGGAAACTGACAAATAATTTATTTTAATTTATTTCAGTTTTGAATAAACCTTATAAAATTTGGAAAGTACCGTTTCAGCAAGTACTTAAGACCCTTCAGCGGTGCTGAGTGTAAATTCCAGACTTGTGAAATGATGGGGCATAGCCTGTGTACTTGAGGTTCACACCAACAGGTTTTAAGAGGGATTCAGAGACATTTGAGGGAGCAAGAGGAACACTTGATGACCAAACATTAGCTATTCCATTTTGCACGAGAGATCGCACACGCAAAAATATGGGAGGAAGGAAGCAAAGCCGCTAGCTGTGATGTGTCTACTTATAGCCATAGCTTTGTGGCAGCTTTTTCCCAGGGGGCATATCCCAGCTATTTATGTTGCATGGATGGATGTGGAGTCAAAGTTGAGACGAGAAATCAGAGAACTACTCATATAACTCCGCAAATCCATGGATGACGGCACGAAGAAGAGTCCCTGCTTTGATTCGTGGCATGCATCCTCACAATTTTGAGTACACGTAAATCTTCTCTATTTTCCACCATAATACCTGCAGCATCTTAAATCAATGATGCAATCACTGGTTCGCTTCCGGAAGCAGCAAAAGTTGCGTCGTGAATCTCGGTTCTCACAATGGAAATTTTAGCGTTTTTCAAGGCAAACGCCACCCACACAAATAGAATTACGTTTTGCAAAGCCACTATGGAGATTAAATGTCCAAGAACTGACTACCCACCATGTAAATCTGCTGACTACCGTTCGTGCAAAATTACATTTGATGCTAGGCTGCGTGAAATAATTCAGCTCCATAATGTGCAGTGAAGTTCCTCACGTAAATCGGTCTTCAAGATGAGAGAGAAGTTTATTTATTTTAAAAGTTCCCAAAAACGGCACATATGCTAATTACATTGGCCGGCAAGCAAACAAATAAATAGATTTTTTTAACAAAATATACCCTAAAAATGTAATAAATAACAGAAAAATAAAAAAAACGTAGTAAAGAAAGCTTGGAATTGGGATTTATGTACAAGGAGATGGGATGGAGGGATTCAACTCGGCAATGTGTTTTCTGAGGACTGATTTGAAAACGGAGGATGTTTGTATTTTCAAGAGAATATTGGCAGTGTTTCTAAGACCACCTTGCTTTAACCTTCGTCTCAGCTTCCCTTACGCAACTCGGTAAATGGTATCCAATTACACGTAACTACTTGACTGTTTGAGGGCCATGTCAAAGCATTTGCTACGGCTATTGGGTTGTATTTTCTGAGAAGGGAAGATTGAGTGACGTGCAAATAGTAAAGAATGTCACAACAGGAAACTCATTTACATTCTAACTTGCCAAACGATTTCACGATGTTTTTGTATATACACCGACTATATCTCCGTATTCCAGGAATATTACGCTATGGAGTAAAAATGTTTTGGAGGCAAATATCATATTTAGTAAAATCTAAGTATTACAGTTTCCAGATAGAATTAGGAGCTGGCTCAAATCATAGCAAATGGAACAGCAAGAGTCAATTGCCAAGAATTGCAGATGACTTGATATTGAATCAAACTAAATATATAGCTAAACAATCGAATTTGCTCATTATTTATTTCCAAAGTGATAATGATGTGAAAAGTTCATTTTGATAAAATAATCAATATGGCCAGAATACGAAATGGCAAAGCCAGAAAACTCTCAGTTATTCCCAAGGGGTTAAATTATTCTGAGATTACTCTCGTACAGTTTGGTATCTCAAACAGTATCAATTCGAGAGCGTGCTCGACCAACACGTCTCATTTCGTGTGGCATTCTCCACAGGTCCACGTATTCTCCCTCGCCCGTAGCAAGAGTAAACAGAAGAGTGCTTAAATACGTGATCAAAAGATTTACCAAACCTGCACTAATATCATTTTAAAAGGTTGTCGAAGAGTTCTTACTGCTCGCAAAAAATTTGCAAGTTCGTCTGAAAAGACTCTTTAAGACTAATAATGTTCTTTTCAGCTCCCTGGTTCAATTTTGTTGTTAGTTCTAGGGTCGGTTTTATAATATCTGGTTAAATATTTCCTTGCCATGAAAACCGAAGTTAATACGTTCTCCCATCGTCAAATCTCACGTCAACTGACCGAAAGTAAAATTTAATATACAAAACCTGAACTCACAGTTAACATCAAGTTAACGGAAAGACCACCATGCGGTTTGTGTTAACATGAAATTATAAAACCGGGCATTAATTGAGACTTCAGCGTCTTCGGATACGTGTAAAGCCTTGAGGGGTTTGGAGACTTTTCGCAGATGCGAATGAGAATTCGCAGAAATGCAAAATGATTTCACAAGAGAGATGGAGGAGTAGGAGGCGATTCGGGCGGACTGCAGGGCTCTGGCGAAGAAGCGACTCTATCTATGGGCGGCAACTCGTCAAAGAAGGAACAGGATACCCCTATCCGGCATTACTTCTTCTTTTTCTTCCCACTTTATTCCTAGGCTTTTGTCAGTTTCCTTCAGTACATGCTCAGATTATTCCAACTCCTACACTGTCCCGCTATGAAATGCTATTCATTTCACAATTCGTAACTCCTATTTGTAGAATTTCTATTCGTAAGTCCTATTCGTAACCTATGTCGTCATCTATCCTTAACCGAGGAATAGTACCGATACTATTTTAACCCCTTGAAGTAGATTACTTGCTAGTAGTAGATTTGAGATTTTTGATGATAACATTAGTGTCTGATATATTGTTTATCTCTAATCGCGAGATTCAACGACATCAATAATACTCCCACGAAAAAGCTTGATGGGGAAGAATGCGTGAGATTCTTACGAGTGGTACATACCATACGAGTTTTACGATAAAACAAAATCTTGAACCCTGCGTTATTGTACCACGTGACTCCTTAGTTACGTGATCGGAACTATCTCGAGTGGTTCAAACACAGTCCCCCCTGGCTTGTTGGTGTGGGTGTGATTTAGTCTGGCGTCTCCTGCCAGACCAATCCGGCAAGGGTGTCCCTATCAATAGCAATGGTACCACCGGCATAGGCCTAAGATTCATTGGCGCTCACTAGCGTCTTCACCGCGACAAGGTGCTTACCCAGGAAGACACCTCCGCCTTTACCATTGGAAAAATTCTATGAAATCTTCATTCTCGAGGACTGAATTCAAAGACGAAGGATGATTGCATGACAAATGCGTAAGTTGGATTTCGCATCACTCCCATTACCGAGTACTACTGCTCCGTTGAAAATGATCTCCCTACTTTGAGCGAAGTTTGCGATGTTTTCTTTCTTATACGATCACCGTAAGCGTTTGGCGCATTGCTTCATCTCTCATGTGCCGAGTGGTGACAACAGGACATGTTTATCATCTCTACTTGCACTGCGACCGTGGCGATGAAAGCCCCAGCTGTCTAAAAACGCCTGTTCTGTCGCATGTCCCTCCGCCCTTCTTAATTCTTGCGGAATACCTTCGACTGACGGAACAAATCGATTGATACAAACCATAGTAGGGATTAAATATTTAAAAAATAACGGTTAAAATTATTCGTTAAAAATGTAGTTAACTATTTAACTTAACCGTTGCTTTTCAGAAGAGCTAACAATTAACTTTTAATCTTTAAAATTATGCGATGACTGATACGAAGTCTTAACTTCAGTTAAGTCAAAGTCAAAGTCTTTTAACTTCAGTTAATTGTTTTCGTTAGTTTTGGCGAGAGTCGACCTGTTTGAATTTTCATTTCTTCTTTTTTCATACGGGAGAGGACGGATATCCGATATAAATTTTGAAATGAGAATGTTATTAAAGTTTAATGACTTTTTAAGTAAAAACTAAATAAAATTTTCTTGTAGATATATGAATTTTGCATGTAATTATTTTATTCCAATTGCGAAAAATAGCTTTTAAAAGTTACTTTTTTAAAGTTTCTTAAAAGTAACTAAAGTAACTTTTAACTTAAAAGTTACTTTTAAGAAATTAAAGTTGAATCAGTTACTTTTCCATAAAAGTAACTTTTAACTTTAACAAGTTACTTTTTACAGATGTTAACTTTAACTTTAATCAGTTAATTTTTTTTGTAACTTTCCCAACTACGAATTACATACACACGAGTACGCATGCTACCTTCTAAAATAAGCAGAGCCAATGAATGCCTCGGAGGCCCACATTCCTCGATCACTCATCCAACATTGATTATTATTACCCGGCCCCGGTGGCGGCAGGGTCAAGTCCTCGCCTGCTAATCCGACGGTCGCGGGTTCGAGTCCCGCCTAGGTCGGTTTTTCGCTTGCCCAGGGCATGGGTGTTTCTGTCAAGTTTTGGTGGTTCGGTCCCTGAGAAACCTGATTACAATCCAATGACTTATCGAGGTCGCAGGGACATACGGATCACCAGAATTGTCCGAGAGAAAAAACAATGTTTCGTTTCTCACTCTTCTCTCATCTGCCCGCAAATTCTGATCTTCCCTTTCATGAGTTCTCTTCAATCACATCCGCTAGGTGTCAACGTCGAACCACCCCTTCCCCACACAACAGCCACTCCCCCCCTTTGGTATCACCGCCGTTCACAACCCATCCATTCTCACAACGGAAACAATATCCATCAAACCATTCCGATTTCCTGCTATTATTTTGCCGGAAAACTTTGCTTACTTAGTTTACACTTCTAGTTCCTACTTCTAGAAAGTAATATTTCATTTTTCCCCAGTTATACATCTTATTCCTATTATATTATATACTGCCCAAACCAAGAATAGCCTTGCACAAAAATCGTTTCTGTACATGGGGCCTAAAATATTCAATTCCTTGCCAAAAGCAATAAAATTATGCAAATCTGGTAAAACATTTTTGAAAATGGTCAAAGAATGGCTGCAGTCTTATGGAAACGTTGAACCTTTTTCCTGATCCTTTTCTGTTTAAGAAAGTATTTTTTATCACTGATAACCAAATGCAAATTAAAATTTTGTAAAATGTTAAAAGATTTGTTTCTGTCAAATGAAAATGTTGAATTTTTTCAATGTTCAAGTGTTTTTTGTTTTTACTCTATTGAGTTAAAAGTTCACTATTTTACCGCAACCAAATGTAAAGTTAAGTTTTGTAAAGGGTTAAAGATTGTATTTTATGATTATGTTAAATGTTATTTCCTGATTTTGTTTTACTGAAATAAGAAGTACATTATATCGCTGCAAACCGAATGTTAAGGTGACATGTTAAACGATGGTGGCTCAATTCTGGTCTTGACCTTGGAGCCCACCTATAGCTTCCGTTGATTTGTTTAATTACTTTTGAATTTAATATTCTGCAGATGGAAGTAAATACAATTATAATATATTCTATTCCTATACCCATTTTGCTAACCGCACATTTTGTATGAAATGTGCAATGAAGCTGACCACTCGTTCATTTCCGACATTGGCGAAGTTGAACTTAAGTTCCACACTGACATTTTTCTCTGACGGTTTATATGATACAGAAGCAATTT
Organism: Pyrrhosoma nymphula; assembly: GCA_963573305.1. Taxonomy (NCBI): domain Eukaryota; kingdom Metazoa; phylum Arthropoda; class Insecta; order Odonata; family Coenagrionidae; genus Pyrrhosoma; species Pyrrhosoma nymphula. Next base: position 108,346,213 of record OY754335.1, read on the forward strand.
ATGCACTATTGTATTCTTAAAATCTAGGCCATCATTAGGTATCAAAATCATTTCTGTAAAATGTGTGCTCCTTGAGATACTTGCCTTCAAAAAGGAGCCATTTCAGTGATTTTTTTGCTGCTTTGAAGCGTTTTTTCGTAGTTCCCAAACAATCCTGTAGAGAGATGATAACCAACTTCTCTATCGATTAATTTCTCTCCCATGAAAACACAGTTACGGGAATGGGGACTGAAGCATGGATGCAGGGATGAGAACAAAATTAACCCAATTATCGGCCAATATTTCATAAACAAAAAGCCATATTCTGAAAGACTTCGATCATTTTTAAGTGCTTTTCGATTTTTTTGCCGGCATATTGGGTTACAGTTCTTCATCTGTGTTGGTCACTCATAAGCATTTATTGAAAAAAAATGTTTTCAATCGCTGGCAATGAACTGTTTGCATCACCATTAGTCGAAATAGATCGTATAATTACATTGTAGAGATAATGGAAGCGATAATAGCTCGCATTATGGCAGAAATGTTGCACGCTCGCATTTCTAGAGGTGAAATTTCTGAACTTGTTCTTCATCGATTACTTACAAACGTATTTTCCCCAAAAAATATGATCATTTTGCAAAGAACCGTGTACCAACATTATCCAATTAAACCGTTTGACTTTATACTGTAGCTACTACAATGAATCTAACACTTTTGCATTAGGGCGAGAATTGCAAGTGCTTCAATTCACATCTGGATTTCGTGCAGTGGCCGTAGTGATTTCTGTGATTGTGTGCAAAGATACCAACGTTCGGCCTGCGATATATGCTTCAGAATTTGGGTTGTTTTTTTATATTAAGTTAGATAGATTCCCTATTAGAAAATTATGTACACTCTCTTAAAAAAATATTTTTACATAAACCCCTATGCTTTTCTGTAGATTTTTTGTAATATATAATTGAAACTTTTGATAGCATGTGTACATACTTCCTGAGCACATTATATAGAAATTCTTAGTGACGTTAAGAAAGAATTCCTTGTTTTCACATTTTTTTGCTTAAGTTGGCAACTTCGTTAATAGCTATCATTATTGAATTCATCATGGAAATATCCTCGATAGAACATAAGCGATAGATCATACACACTGCTTTTCTTAAACTCCTCTGAAAAATGGCGCACTCGCTAAGGAACGCCAGGAAAGTTTCCGTATATTTCTCGAGGCTTCCGATATTCTAACAAAACTACATCTACGGAACATGAGCAATGCACTCATGTATGTACTACCTTATAAATCCTTAGAATAGAAAGTGGTCCCACTGAAAGCACGATAATTCCTGATAAGAAAAAGTTCTACAGAACAGCTCGTTCGGAATTCTGTAGCAAGGTTTGTTAGTTTTTCGAAGTATTGGTTGAGTTTTCCAGAGTTGGATTTTCACTGAGCGAGTTCCGTTGTTTTTCGATGAGTTGGCTGAGTTTGACTGGGATTCGGTGGATTTTTCCATGTTGGTTGTTTTTCATTGAGTGGGTTGGATTGTTTTCCTTCGATGGCAAGTTTTTTTTTAAAGGTTGGGTGGGATTACCTTTGTTGGCGATTCTCAGACGTGTGGGCACGTTTGTTTTCCGTATGGGGTTGTGCTTATATAGATCGGGTGAAGTTTTGGTTTGGAGTGTGTGTTAGTACAAAATAAAGGCCCGCGATGAATAATATCAACGAGTTTCTTCATCGCTTTCACGAGGAGCGGCATCGCTATTGACCATTGTAGGAGAAAAACACTTCGGAGAAGTTCCTTCCATCGGTTTTGTTTATCATTCTAACTACCGCAGAGTCACGTAATCTATATATATATAAATGGATGTTTGTATGTTTGTTTGTTTGTTTGTCTGTCTGTCCGAGATTAATAGACTTGGACACCATTTCACCAATGATCATGAAAGTTGGCACATATATATATTTATTCAAGGAGAAGGTTTTTATGCTATTTAAAAATACCTCAGGGCCCCAAAAGGTCCCAAAAAGGGCCCTTTGGTGGTTTAAGCTACGAATTGGGTACTGTGCAGTGGTTTCATTTTTGCTTTTTTAAACTACTTCCGCTCAAGATAGAGGGTTGGGATTTTTTAACAAATGGCTAAAAGAATGAAGTTTATAATTCTTTCAATCAATTATCTTTTCCTATTCGTATTTGTCTGAAAACCGCGTTTTAAGCTGAAAAGACGCACATTTTTATCAGAAATCAACAGTAGCATATTTCCTTGACAACCAAATTTTGGTCTTTAACGCATTTACAATTGATTTAACTTAGTTAAGCTGATTAGGAATGCTAAGCATTGGGTTTCATGCAGTGGTTGATTTTTTCTCAGAAATCAACAACATCATATTTCCTTGACAACCAGCTGTGGTATTTCACGCATTGGAAATTCATTTTGCTCAGCTAACCTGATTAGGAATTCAAAGCATTGGGTTTTGTCGAATGGTTAAAGTTTATTGTTTTTCAAAAATACTTTCACTCAAGATAGAGAGCTAAACATTATTTTATCGGATACCCGAAAGAATTAAATTTTTCATTTTCTTCAGTTGATTCTCCTCTTATATGATTATTTATGAGAGAAGTGTTATACCGAGATTCACAGGGGTAATTCAGCTATACATATATAAAATGTTATGGTGTTTGTATGTCCGTCTGTCTGTCTGTTGCTCCATCATTCGAAAACTACTGGACCGATCGAGCAGAAAATTGTTATGTAGATAGAAAATATAGGTATCTGGCTGTAACATAGGCTATATTGAAAAGCCATCGGGGCCCCCAAAGACCCCCCTGATCCCTATGGTCCCTGATGGTCCATGCTAAGCTTTGGGATCGGTGCAGTTGTTTCATTTTTTGCTTTTTTATTTAAATACTTTCACTCCTGATAGAGAACCGGGATTTTTTTATAGCATGGCTGAATGAATTAAGTTTCTTTCTATTGATTTTTTAAGGCTTTATATTTGTCTGAAATTAATTTTTTTAGCTGAAAAATCTCATATTTTTCTCTAAAATCAGCAATAGCTAATTTCACTGACAACCAGAGATTTGATTTCAAAGGATATTCATGCCTCTAACATTTAAATACCCTATTTTCCTGCTGGCCCATCATAACACGTAGAAAGGATATCTGTATAAGACAGGCCCAGAGTCCCAAAGGCCCTATGATAGATTGCTTCGGGGGTATTCGATAATTCAATGCACATTTACAAAAAGTTTACTCTTCAAAGTCTATTCTAAAAGTAGCTCTCAAAGGGGCACTGCATGTATATGAGAGAACACTTACGTAGTAAACGATACTCATAAAGGAATTAAACTTGTAAGAATATTTATGTGCAGCGAATAGTAATGGTAATAAAGCCTCTCTTGCTACAACAAACACAGCTTTGTTTACTATCGCTTAATACTCAGAAATATTACACGCAGTGGAACCGCCTGCCTTTCATTACGATTGTGAACTGTTTTTTAGACCAATTCCCACATCATAAAAGTTACAAAATATTTATATATGCTTAGAAGTGTTATATTGCAGTTAACTTACATTCACTCAATCATCGAGTTGCCTATTAAAGAGTCTCACTCGCCGCTGTGTTTCCCCTCCTTAGACTTATAAATATATCCATAAACATGCCTAATAGAATAAAGGGCAACCTTTCGAAAAAATCTTCTAAAGCATGAGGAATGTCTTCTTGAAGAGTAACTGAGTCTTTGCATGAAAAACGACAAAGGTTAGACTTGAATGCTCAAAGACATGTCCACCAGGGATCCAATGAGCGTATCTCCGTGGTGTTTCTCGGATTACGCTATGAACCGCACAAATTTCATCCCAACCCAACCTACGGTCGGAAATCCAACTATAAATCTGGTTCAAATATAGATTTATCTGTTTCGAAACTTTACTCTGTTTTAAGATGGCGGAAACTATAATGTTGTCACTACATGCTTCTCACCCGAAATAAGAGAAGAAATTCTGCATAATGAACAACATCCGTGAATCACCATAGATTTTTTATTTAGCAATCGTTACCTATAATAATGGCTGCTCTTTACACCGAAGGCGCAGTCCGGGTGACGGTGGATTGATAGGTCAAATAAATATGGCTGCCGCTATAAATGCTTTTTTTGACGTTTTCAACCGCTGGATTGTACCCTAATATCCAATCCTGATTAAGATACTAAACGCACATATCAAAGTTGAATAGCACTACTCAATTAATTCATTGAATGCAAATATATGTACGTACGCAAGGGAAGCGATGAAGCCGTCAATCACTCAGTAGACGGATCAAGAGAACCGGAGGGACGAGGTGACCATCTATTAACCTGGATACTATTTAAGTAGCAATGAGTCTGCGTGGTCCATTTTTGGGTTTCCCGTCATGAAAGAGAACCAACAGTAACTCATCTCTCCGTGCACTTGGAAAATGGTCAGCGTGTCAATTACAATGAACACAACGTACTAGATAGGTTATAAACTCTTTAAATGACCACGCTGACACTATTCTTCAGGATTTGTGGTTTTCTTATAAAATAAGTTAAATGTTTTTCATACGCGTTGAATTTCAATGGGTACCTTCCGCTTTCTTCTAAGTTTCGATTTAATTATAAACCATCATTTATGTATTATCAGCATACCATTATTCAGTTTTCGATTTTTTATCTTTTTGATATACATTTAAAAGCGATTTCATTATATTTCTTCAACTCGAAATTATTTCCCTTTTCTATAAACACAAGTACTACATTATTTTAAAGTTTTTTCTCTCCCGTTGAGAATCAACGGGTATTTTCGCTAGTAAAGTATAGAGGAGAAACTGCCCGTTTGATGCGCCACCATCAGACAGGCAGGAGAAATTCTGAATTTCGAAAACGTGGCGGCGGCCGCTGAGCTCATCTGAGAGTTTTACATTTTTTTACTAAGTGAGTTAACGAATTTCAGCGTGAAAATGTTCCCGTATTTGAGACGGTGTGACCGTTAAAGTTTCATAGACCTCGAGAGATAACTAGATCCTCAAGAGCAAAAGTCTGTGTGGAGCTAAAGCACACTTTTAACCATAGGTCATTTATTTATTTATTTTATTTATTTCATCAACCTGAATACATTCTCGAGGACCATTTTACATCAGGTGTTATAACAGTAGCAAAGGACAACACACTCAACCATGTCCTGGGAGGAGAAAAATCCTCCAAGGGCGGGACTCGAACCCGCGACCTTTGGGTTGGCAGGCGAGGACGTTAACCCGCCGCCACCGAGGCCGACATTAAATGAATACAACTTTACGCATAGGATGAAATCAAATTGTAGCGTTTATTGCGATGTTCCAAGACTTACACAATTGGTGATTTTCTATGCTTACACTTATAATTCATCGCCTAGTAAACTTTATGTAAATCGGGTTTCATTCCAATTTTTAAGTTCTGGCCTTATAAACATAAATATGATTATGAAATATGAATTAAGAATCTCGTTTAAAGCCTTGTTTGATAAAAGAGCCATGGCTGCTGCGAATGAGGACGCCTCAGCCGCTGGGAAGTGCAGGTAGCTCGGTTCAACACGAGAGGTCAATACTGAAAGGCGTCGGCGATGGAAATTCAATTCCACATCAGGCGTGCAGCTACCACAACGGTGATGAAGCCATGATCGAGGAGAAAACTGGTAATCACGCTCTGCACTTTTCCATTTCTTATTCAGAACCGGCTCAGTTTAGTTCAGACCTTCACAAAGTTCTGCCATATGAACCACGCTCATCGCTTGTTCATCTGCATCAGCAGAGACATTCCAATTCCTCACAAATCTTCCATTCGGATGTGTGGCATGGGGCGTTAAAGTGACAGCTTAGAAAACTGTAGACAAGAGGAAAAAGGAACGAGGATAGAGAAGAGAGGAAAGAAAACGTTTCTCGGTATATTACATGGCTTGTCTCCCTGCTCCCGACGCGGCCGTAAGCGGTGCCCTGGTAAGAAAAAGTGAATAATCGAGGTAACTTCTCATTCAGACAGTCCAACACTTGGTCGCATGACCTTCGCATTCTGCTTGGTGCGTTTCCATAATCCTGAGGGGCTATTCTGTATTACCTCGGAATTTCCGAGTCTCGGCAGTGACGACATTTTGACGTCACAGTCACGAAGATTTTAAATAGGGCATTAAAAAGTTGAGACTTGTCGGGGACTTTGACGTCACACCCACAGCTTTTCCGAGGTTTGACCTCGCTGAGTCCTTACTGAATAAGGCCCCTGGTTTACGGGTCAATTGAAAAGAAACCGCTCTCTCGTTGCTTTTCCACTCTCAACACTCCACTCCCCAACAAGGCATTTCACACATGTTGGCTCATGTAGGGAGTTATTGGGTATTTAGGGCATGTTTTCCCCAATTAGAAATCCGATGTGATTTTGACAACAGTAACATCAAAACGCGACAATGTTATTGTGAAATCAAAGATTGTGGCATCATTTGTGGGCCTTCAATATAAAAAGGAGATATGAGCAGTCATTTTACTATTTGCGGGGGAAAAACAAATAGCTTGAGAATGCTGAACCCTAGGCCAAGAACAGGGTATCTATCTTCTATCACTTCCTGCGATTGAACATTGGCCAGAGCAGACATTTTATAAGTTATATAGAATATGAATTCAAGGTAATATAATAGCTCATCCCGCTCCACAGAATAATCCAATACGCTCATGTGACAGGGAACGGACGTAACAGGTGGCGACTCTTACCGAACAGTTGAAAAGAAAGTAGTGCATCTATTTTATGTGAACTTTGTATTTATTCCACGCACTAGCTCCCAGAAAAATATACTGATGCATGGTGTGAAATATAAATAAATTATAAATATTCAAGGTATAGAAACTACGTACTTGTCCGCTACTTCTTCCTCCTGTAGGCAGGTTTAAAGTGCTTAGGGCTAGCGATAACGGTTTTCGTATCACTTCAGAGTACTGCTCAGTAAAACTTTTTAAATCTTTAGCAAATTTTACGATTTTTTATTTAAAAAGTGATTGGCATCGACTTATTCAACAAGAATTTGTCCCAATACTCCATATTTTAAGCGTTGAATGGTGTCAACAGGATTTCTTAAAAAACTGCTAGTACACAACCGTGGCCAAGGAAGCCCCTACGGTCTGAAAATACCTTTACTGGTGGCGTATCCACACCTTTTAAACGCTTTTCCACTCCAAAGTCAAAACCTGGCTTACAACAATACCTCAAATCTTATAAACACAGTTTTTCGCTGTTTCTCAAGGCATAGGTTTGAAAATTTATCTCGTGAGCTAATCACCTTAAAGTTTCCTCGTGCCTTATTTTTTAATAGCAGGATGCTGAAACCATCCCATTGGAATGTCCGCACCGTTATTAACGGCTAACCAACGATTACTTGAAGCCAAGATAAATGATTTCCACGAAATCGCCTTCAGAGGTTTCTCTACACTTTCATCTGTGCCATCGCCATTGGTGCCCCAATCAAATAATTTAGCAAGACAGTGGCAGGCTTCACTTCGTAGAAGTTTCTTATATTAGTTCTCAAGATTAATTAAAATACTAAGTACTTTTCTACAAATTTTATTGTACGGCCAGTTTCACCGATTTACGGCATCGTGACTGCCAAATTTACGATGCTCTAAATCGGTGAAACGCGTCGTGCAATAAAAATTTTATAGAAAAGTACTTAGTATCATCATTAATCATGAGTACTAACAAATAATTTAAGTTATTTTGGCACTCATCGACGAAGATTAAAAGTACTCTGAGAACGTCAAGAGGCAAACTGGGTGAACTTAAAGAAACCATGGCTTAATCTACGAATAAAAAACGGTTTAACATTAAATGCCTAGGTGGAAGGTCTAAAACCAACTCGCAAGACATATGAATAAGGTAAAAATGTGAGATTACTACAAGATTAACGTCAACCATATACTCACCCAACTAACGCTCGACGATGAATTCGCGGACTTTATTGCCAAGGCCTTTTACTGCCAAACATGAAAACGGCAGCAGCCATTCTGGGAAAATTGAGAATTATTATGAAATTCACTAAAGTTCGGAGGGAGCGAGCTTATTTCCGGAAACTCAAAACCTTGGGATAAACATGGCGAAACAGCGGTGCTTTCAATTCCATCTTTCTCTCTCACCAAGACCCTCCCCTCCTCCACCGTTCCCTCCTCCAACCTCCCCTCCCATCGCAGCCCGCTCGTGGAAAAATGATTAATGGAACGAATATTTATTTATTAACTCCCCTCCCAACGCTCCGGGAAGATGTGCGAGGGATGTTCCTTCCACGCCCCCGCGTCTTCCCGCCCACGATGAGGTTGATGATGATGAGATGAGAGGGGCACAACGCCTACTTCCCCCGCCCCACACCTCCCCCCCCCTCCCCCCCCAATTTCCCCTCCTTCAGCGACGTCGACGTCGTAAAAAAACGCATTAATTTCTTATCCCGCGCGAGGGATTCGGGAGGTAGGTATTCATGGGGCGAGGGGTAATTGCATCTCTCCCTGCCGAAGGCAATCCTAATTGCCACTTTACACCGCGTTGCAATATTTAAAACCTCCATTCCGGAAGACTCGGTGTCAGCGACAGAGACACGCTTTCGCAGAAAAAATGAAGGAGCTACGTCGCATGCCACCGTGATTCGTCCGCTCGCCAAAAGGAGCCACCACCTCCGCGAGGCCGAAGACAAGCTGACCACTTATATTTTATTCTTTCGTTGTCGGAGAACATCATCGTATTACAGAATGGTAAGTTATACAAGCATATATGGGCGTGGGGTAGGGGACCTTTCTTAATGCTCAGCTGATGATTTAAAAAAAAGAGACACCTACGCCGTGAAAAATAAAATGTATAAGGGTGCAATAAGTCATTTATAGATATTTCGTGATGAAGGAGTGATAAGACGTTCCGCCCCAAAAAATTCAGCTCAACAAGTTGACCACTGAATGAGCTGCGATGGAGAAGTAGCGATGCATAATTAAAAAAAACCCTGTACCTATTATTATTCCAGTCACGACAATCATTGTACAACTAAAATCCGTATGTTTTGTCCTTTTATGATTTTTTAATCTTAACTCAATGTCGCTTTCAATGATTTTCAGCATGTATCTAACAAATTCTAATCAAGAGGTCCTTAACCTGTTGACGACATCAAAAGTTGTGTTTTTGGGCCAGTTTATAGGAAGAGTTCATAACTGAGAGATTAAATACGATGAATAAATTTGAGTGTATGCATATGCTGAAGCACTTATTATTCCTCCCGTCCCGATTAACGATCAAGACGCGCATCAGCATAATTTTGACACCCTAACAATTCGTAGTCGAGAGTGCGACGGCTGTCCGGCAGCGCCTTCGACTCTTTTAGACCTCTTTCACCCGCCCACAGTCACCAGCCATTGAATCTGATTGAGGGTCCCAAGATGGCGCCGAGGCGCGCGCCCCCTTTGCGCCGCATGGCGTGGTCGTCCAATCACGAAGCGGAGGAGGCAGTCGTGAGTGCTCCATTGATTAATTGATTCTCCTTTCACTTCGCACGGCGCATAATTGACGGTAATTTCAGCAATTTGGCTCAGAACTCACCGACGAGATTAACGTTCCAAAACACTGCAGATGAATATGTAGCAAACAATATGATTACACGTATCAGCACGTTCTACACAACTGTGTTCAGTACTCATCTGACGCAAAACTTGATTGCAATTGTGACACAAAAGTGGTAGTAGGTATACGTTTTCTTTAAATGTAATCTGTGACTCCAAAGCCTCGCTTGGGCAGTATTTGTTTCGCAACGTTGTATATCGGGACGAGTGTTTTTATTCATTAAATCTCACTGTTGAAATCCGAATTATTATCCAGTTTACCGAGGTATTTAGTCATATATAAACAACCAATCTTTAAAAACAAGGGAATCTTCGAAAATGATTAATGGTATGCCACGTGGCGTTGTGGAATTTTCTCGGAACGAGGAAAAAAATACTTGGTAGTTTTTAACTCTTCTATCATTGGTAACCTGACCGGTTTCCATGTTTTACATCATTATCAAAGTTTCGAACTAATATATTTAAACTCTGATAATGATGCAAAACATTGGAGCCGGTCAGGTTACCAATCATAAATGGGCGTAGAAACTTAACAGGTGCTTTTTCTACTCGTCATCCCTTGAAAGGCTGTGATTATTATGGGGGTCATATTGAAAGTGCTCTCAAATACTGAGGGTTTTTCGGAGCGAATGCGGCCGGGGCATTCAACCGATAATTTCTAGCCAGTGTGCCGCTTGGACGGATGTAGATCGTCCGCCGAGGTGGCGCCCCTCAAGCGATGGTGGCGCCGCCGGTGGCGTGCGTCTCGGGGCGTTTCCCGCGCGCGGGAGACTCGCGTACCCACCTGCATTGCGTCATCGTGACGGCGGTAGCGCGTGCCTCGGGTGTCATGTCCCCTACATAATGGCCGGGCCGTGTCGAGAAAAGCACATATCAAGTGCTCAAGTTATACCGGAGCATAACTATTAATGAAAATTAGTATCGCAGAAATTAAAGAACACAACAGGGTAAACAATTTTTGAAGTAAAATAGCATAAGAGATGGGATCTTAGGCGTGTGCACGGGTTGTGCCGGTGGTGCACCAGCATTACCTAATGACGAGAAATAATTTATTAAATAACCTAGAAATTCGTGAAAATTATAGTATGAATGGTTGTTATTTTGCAAAAGATTTAGATGAACCATAAACTGGTAAACAATTCAAATGCTTAAGTGTTTTCCTCTCTGTCTTATTGAAAACCAGCATTTCAAATTCACTGTAACTGGCTGACGCAGTGCAAATTAAGTTTTTCATTTCGTACATTGTACCAAGCGTGCGCAGAAGTAAACAACTGAGGAGTGCATTTGCGGTGGCGTGTAAAGAGTTTATTATTTAATAAACATTTGCATAGGCTATACAATAACGAATAAGTTAATTCCTCGCTTTAATTTTTAGGCGCTACAAGAACCACTTTAAAGAAGTGTTAGGAATGGTTACTCCCCGACAAAATTGTTCAGTGAGTTCCAATATGCTTTGAAAATGTTCTCAATAATACCTGTAACCAGCGCCAGTTGTGAAAGGTGTTTTTCCATACTATCAATTGTCAAGAGTAAACTAAGAACGACAATGTCTCAAGATCGCCTTGAGTGCCTAATAATACAATTCATAGAGCAAGAAACTGCAATAAATGTTAACTATACGGATGTCATTGAAGAGTTTAAAGTTCTTATTTCAGGTGAGAGGAGAATGCTAAGGCAAGTTATTAAAGTAAGTTTATTCACTTTAACTTTATAGCAAGTACGTAAGTATTGATAGTGTGTTTTGTTTCATAGTTACAAAAGTTTCAATATAATACATTTATTTGTGAAACATACGTACATAAACAATTTTTTATATTTTTTATTACCCTAATGTTGTTTGTTCAACTTTCATTATTAATATTTGCAAACATGTTCCAAATTTATTGTATACCATTTTAAACAGCTAGTTTTGATCATCAAAACAATTCCAGGTACCACCTAATAGGAAGGCCTGCGCACGCCTATAGATGAGATAGATTGAAAACTAGAGCATATTAAGCGGTCTGTACTGCATAAAGTGCAGTGTAGTATCAACGCTCGGCATTTCACGTCATTTAAAGTTGAGAAATAGCACACTTCCATTATTTCTGTCGACTTGGATACGTTCACTTGGATAATGGATTTGGATAAGTGAACTTGAAGTATATAAGTTTCCTGAAGATGATACTACGTGTCGAAACCTAGGTCGTCGCAATAAAATTTACTGTGGAGTTCACAACGTTTTTTCATTTATCCAAAATGGAAAACTTCCCCCACATCTCGCCGGAATTCATTTCCTCTATAATGGATTTTATTCTATATTATACTTGTTTTAAGGTTGATGGTAATATATTTGCTCAATACTAAAAAACCCAATTATTTTAATCACAACTCGAAAACAGTTGAAAACAGCGGCGCCACTGTTTCCTTCTCGTTCCGCGAGGGCGAGCGCTCATCTCCGGGTCATTTGTGCCGCGCCACACACCAAACATCAGCCAAGCCACGCGAATTAAATCCTCGCGGGAAAACGCCGGCAAACATCCCCATCAGATCCGCAGCATCTCAAAGTACATTATTCCGCGAACAACAAAAGAGAATCCTCACAGAGATACATGTAATCCAACTCTCCGATTTCATTTCGATTGATTTGAAAAAATAACACCTTTTTCTGATGGTCACCATTGCACCTCACGGCAATACTGCTCTTTTCAGGCATTATTTCTGCCAGCAACGCCTCAAATCATAATTAAGTGATTCGTATTAGGTATTCCGTCGGTGAAATCCCCAGAAAAAGTATTTCTTAAATGCATCAGTACCAAATTAGTACCGAGATTCAATGTTGTTCCACAAGATCTCAGTCACATAGTTGATGAATCCCGATGGTTATTTCCCAAGAACCTTGCATTAAAATACACTGAGTATTTTTATTAATCCTTCAGAGGATTCCAGCCATATAACAACTTCATAGCGCTGAAATGTTTGGGACACTCACTGCAGAAATATGTGCTGTGAAAGGTGACTTTCATACGCCAAAGGTCTCGTTTAAGATTATGTAAAGGTGAAAAAGAGCATTTATAAAATGCCAAAACTACGCCATGCCCCCATACTTTACGTTCAAATGTGATCTTTCAAGGGCCACATTAATATTTATTCTCTCTAAAAGGTTCTGTTTGAGACTTCAAGCATCAATAGCATGCTGAAGAGCTCCAGAAGCTCTGGTGACGTCGCTGACAGGAATAATTAGCCTCTCTCACTATTTTTCTTTTTCATCCCTCTCACTATGAAATAGCAATAAATAACTCGGATTATCCTCTTTAATTTTATTTTCACGATCAAGATTTCGTTTTTGTATGCATACATATGCCACATCTAGTTCAAGGTTTCCTCTTATCGTAGGTTTACTCCTCATGCTGACGGTATATTTAACCATGAGCCCGCCGCATATCATAAGCCATGAGCTCTAACTTCAAATATCCCAGCCGCTCGCATCTCGGCTGGCTCCCTAGGGTTATTCAATAAACACTTAATGGCATCTCATACTCATTAACTTTCAGCCTACTCTACTTTTGTATGAACTATAATTATTTACCAAATCCAACTTCTTTTATATTTAACAACGATATGATTCACGATCACTCAGTCAAAGCGCTCGCTTGCGCAATGTTCTATCAGCAAATATAGAGAAAGAATCAGCACCCGCAAGCCTTTAATAGATAATAAAGGCAAACAAGAATTTGAACGGTGTCATTTAATGAAATCCTCTTGCCTTCGAGAAAAATAGCGTATTATTTTGGACGCTGGAAATTAAAAAAATATCTTTGGAAATTCTGAAAATGGCGTCTTCGTCCTCGACATCGTATTGTGCCTATAGGAATAATGCTCGAATCTGATTCATCAGCCCTTTATTATTCATGTACTCGTAATGGTACTGATCCTTCATTATCTCAGCCAACAAAACGTATCAGCGACTCAAAGCCTCAGTCGTAAATCACTGAATAAACAATCCAGGACTAATGAAAACCGTTCAGTTCGCGTGGCGACATCGGAAAGACACATGCACGAGCCAAACAGGAAAATGCTGGACGACCACCTGGCGACAAAGTTAGCAGCTTCGAGGGTGCTGGCACTGCATGTCCTATCTCCTCGGTGCTCATGTACCTACTGCTTTAATTTTCGGCCGTTCCCCTCACACCTATCTCCTTCATTCCAGGACGAGAAGTCAGCTCTCTGTACGTCTTTTTGGTGGTACAAAGAGATGTACTGGTAACTCTGATTACTACATTAATTAAAAATTTCTTATTTAAAGTTTTCTTAAATAATTATCTCTAAAGCAGCAGTAGGTATTGAATAAATGAGGGATATTTTTCACCGTAGAATATCTAACTTGTCCGTCTTGCTCTTTCTACTTGTTGACATGTAGGCTTTTCCATTTTATCGGCACATGGTGCACCATTTTTGTATCAAAGTAAGAGTATGGGTCCCTTACTTGGGTTTTTGAGATCACGATGCGAAAATTGCTTAATCAGGTCACTGCCCATCACCAGATTCACCCATCTCTTGCAAGACCTCATCCCCCCCGCTTTCACAAATTCGGTATTGATACAAAAAGTCGAATTTGTCGCTGACTCTCTTACCATCCTCCACAGCGTATTTTGCCCTCCGTACACGGTAGCCTAAAGTGAGACTCTAACACAAATACGAGAGGGTAGGTGATGCTGGCGTGTGGCCTTCGCGGTTGGCTGGGGGGCGAGCAAGAGATCGGCTGGGTTGGTCAGTGGACTCCACGATTGATTGATTGATTCCACAGGCGCGAGGGAAAGAGCAGAAATTACCAGAGGCAGCCGGCGATCGAAGTTTGAAACTGGTTCAAGCGAAAAGTAAGAAAAAAAACGGAAATACTGCCTTGCGTCTACAACTCGAGAGAAGCATTCCGAATCACAACAACGAATCTATGACAGTTCACTCCTGAACCAACTCGAGACCCACCAAACTCTGCAGACACCTTCGACAAGGGACGATGGCACTACGCTTATTATCTGGAAGATGTTCTGTATTCTGATTAATGCCTGATTACACCCTGTCCACAGTTCTTTCTTCATCTACATATACAAAATACACTGCAAGCCATCTCAAGGGTGCGTGTCAGGGATGAGCAGTCACCAACATGCATTACACTATACCCTAAAGTTAGTGTAACTACGACTAACTTCTTTCACAGAGCGAGGAAAAAACTACCAGCCGTATTCATTAATTTCCTCTAAAATGCGCTAGTAAGGCGACTAGATTAGTTCGCTGCAAAGAGCTTTTTAATCTGATACCGAAAAATGATATTCATTGATTCTTTTCAGTAAGCCACTAGGAGCTACCAAAACTTAAAATGCTACCATCACTACTATCGTAGCGGAGTACAACATATAAGGTAGCTGCCGCCAAATAAAATCTAGAAGCACCGCTTGGCAACACTGTTACTGACCTACAACGCGCGCGTTGCACATAAATTAATCTGTAATGCATTAATCACGCACAATTACAATATTTTAATTGCTTTTAATTTAAGTGTTAAGTTGAACACCATCGTGAAAACATTCAATTATGGCATTAATTAATGTACGTATTCCAAAGCCAATGATAAACATTTTTTCTCTGAAATATTCACTTATTTTTGGATTGCGATTTACCCATAAATTTAAAATTCACGCTCTCTTTTAATTTGTAAATTAGAGCAAAAACGAGTAAAATGATTTAAATATAAAAACGCTGTTCTAAATTATCTAAATAAAGTTTCTTTTGGATGATAAATGTCGGAGGAAACCTTTAATTGATCCATAAATGGAAGAGTAAATACACAATTAACAATTAGACCGGCACTGGCCTTTTTGAAATAATAATAATATACATATTATAATAAAGATCTAGTAAAATACTCAATTTTGCGCTATTTTTAGCACTGCCGTTAAATATCCATCTTCTATAACGCTTAACATTATTGCGAAGATATATCCGGAATAATAGTCTTCATAGTAACGTTATTTTGTCCGTACACAGCATTACACCACGACATTGCGCAGATAACAAATTAGTCAACTAAATAGGCTAAAGTGCAAATTTAGTGCTTCATACTGTTTCTCACTTAATTCACTTACATTGATTAAAGTACGGGTTCAATTCAAATGATCACCGAGATTCATTTAAAGTTCCGTCCATCCATTCCGTCAATTTATAACCAACCACATTCAAGGAAAACATACGCCCAAAGTAAATGGATCTCTGAAAAAAACGGAACAGATTTCACATTTGTCAGAAATATCCCGCACCAAGCTGACGATATGTGAACTTGCACACTTTATAAATTACGAAGCCACGATTCTATGAGGATATTTGGCTCTTCACTAATCATGTTTGAAGTTAAAATAAGGCTAAAGTGACTTTAAATTACCATCAGAGAGAATGTGACACAAAGAAGATTCTATACACTGCTGTAGCGCTGAAAAACGCATATTTCTTTTTCAACAGTACCATTCTCTGGGAAAAAACCGCGAAAATAAATATGATTTTACGGGTACATGTTAAAGCAGACGTGCAGTTATTACTATTACCTACAGGAAGTGCTTAAAATCAAATTAGTTATTATACAAGTGTATGCCTTGATATCAATGAAAGCTACTTATTTCTTACGACTACCCAAAACTAAAACTTTCGCGAGATAAATTCTATTAGTACTTTCCGACGCTCGAAATCACAGAAATTACCTCACCAAACCATTCACTTTTGTCGAATAAAATCCTCATGAAGCACAACAGCGTAGATACCAGAAAAAAATGTCGGATATTAAGAATAAATAATTCACATATTCAGTGTGATCCAGTGGTAATATTACACAACACATTTGTCGGACTTTAAAAAAATACTCCCACCAATAACTTTCGACATTTTTTTCTGAAAGTCTTGTAATGACTTAAATTAATCACCGGAGGTGGATCGCGCACCGATAGATCGCCATTTTTGGTATCTACTCTACACAAGGCAGAGGAGTGTTTAAAAACAAGCTACTAACACAGCAGAACACTCGGCACTGCAAAGCCTTGTGACAATATATGAATACCATTTCGATGGTTTACAGTTAACTAGTTCGCTGCTGTGCCGTATGTAGTTTACTAATGAGTTTATGAATATGGCCGTATGGTACTCTTAGGAAATTGAGTTTTCCTACGATAAAGTGGTAGTGACACATGGTGGAAGTAGCACACAACGCTCTTTGCAGTGGATGAGTCCATTTTCTACGAACTGGCTCCACACGGGGGAGAAAGGTGGTCTCCGCCCTTGACTATCTGGGTTATCAATGTCGCAAACTCCATTGCCAATTTCAAAATGATCAACCTTTATTCAATAAACTTTTTAAGCTCTCACTGGCTTTTAATGCAATTTAAAAAAAATAGGCTTCTCCGATGGGTTGCGAACAATATCAGCGTATTTTCATCCAGCTTTGTTTGTTCTGTAAACATTGTCGTGAAACGCGCTGCCGACACTTTCCCACCCACTCAAATTAAATGCTGTTATGTTGGCAGCGTTTCCTACCATGTGCTGCCCCCTCCCCTCCGCTCCTTAGCCGGCTCCTTCTATGCGACCATTATACTCTCTGCAACATCCCGCTTCGCGCAGGAAACCACCACCATGCTTCTCTACCACTATACCGATTCTCAGCCATTGCATCAATTCCCCTTCCCGCACGGTTCTCTTCTAGATATCCACTGTGGTTTATTTCTGAGTCAAAATATGTAAGGAGTACGGTCATTTTATTTGCGCCGCCCAAAATATGCTGTTTTCATTAATACATTATAAGTAGAATGCTTGAATATTGGAAAGCAAAGGAAAGAAAATAATGATACAGAGTAATCGATAATTTTCCAGAAGTCCGAAAATCCCTCTCAGTCCGAAAATTGGCCTCCGTGCTTTTACATCCCCTTACAGATTTACTTCCCATGATTTTTAGGGCAATATTTACACATAAACTGCGAAAAAATAGATAATTTTTCGAAGTATTCCATCTTTCTCTTCCATTGCTTATCAGTTGAGCAGGCTTTGTGGGGACCTTGTGAGGAGTGTGGACACTAAATGCTCATTTAGCGATTTTTGTAGCGACTTTTAAGCATATAGACCCCCTGTCACACATCCTTGAGGTGGCCTGCATGGTATTTTGTAGATTTAGATGTAAAATAGCCACCCACCCTTCTTCTACATTTTGCCGGCCACCATTATGGTGATTTTATAATCACTCAAAAACTAAAATAGGGTGGTATTTTAATTTTTCCCTTATTAATTTAAATTAAGGTGGTTCCACCACAAAAAGACAAATCACATTTTATTCATATTCTAGATGCTTAGGGAAAAACTTGTCCACTTTCTGATATAAACAGCCATATATTATCTATCCACGCTATTTTTCTCGCAAATTGAACTTGAAATAACATGGTGTTAACTGCGACAGTGAGAGAAAAACGGAGAAAAATAGTATTTTTTACATATAAAATAAATCCCATTTTCACGAAAACTGTTTATAAGAAGCGAAAACTCCCGGGATGTGGATTAAAAAGAAAACAGATGCATCTTACTATCTTATTTTTTGAGTTATTAGCTAATTACTGCAATAATTGAAGTAAAAACATGGCAATTCCATAGAAATAGCGCTCCAGTTGGCGGCTGTTGCTATAAAAAAAGATCATTAAAATATATTCGTGGAATAATCTGCATACTTTTTAACTTAAATTTTAGTTTTCGATAACTAACACGTCATCAGCGAAATCAGGATATCGAAACAAATTTTTTTTGCTCTCTGACGATTCTGGTAGTCCGTATTTCCCTGAGATCCCGATGATTGGGTTGTATTCAGGTTTCTCATGGGCCAAACAACCAGAACGTGACAGAAAGACCCATGCAATGGGCATGCGAAAAGCCGACCCAGGCGGGACTCGAACCCGCGAACCGCGGGTTTAGCAGGTGAGGACATTACCCCGCCCCCACCGGGGCCGGCAATTAAACAATACGTTGGAATTGAGAACGTGTATTGACTCACGTATTCACGGTGGAACCACTTTAAGAATAAAAGGTTACAAATAAAATGATACTACTATGAGTTGCAAACAAAAGGGAGGGTAGCGCGCTCCAGAGGAGGAGAAGAAGGAATGGAAGGGAGGTCACACGCGGTGACCTTTGCCCTTGGCTGCTCGCCAGATGGGGGGCTCACACGTATCGACCGAGAGGGGCGAAGAACTCCCGCGGAAATAAACTCTCTCTCTCCGTGTCTGCATTCGAGGGGCACGACACGTACAGACACACACTCGGGCAACTGGCAGCGGGCCTCCTCCCGCGTCCGACGCCTTGTGGCGACTATTTGAACGAGCGCCTTTCCTCGCCTCCACCCGCGGCCATTGCAATGTTACTCACACAGCTTCCATGATGCACTTTGATTCCTCCATGCTGGTTCATTTCTGTCAAGGGGCTAACGCTGTGTTTCCATCGGGCGAGTGAAAAAGCTTCCATGATGCACCCTGATTCCTCCATGCTGGTTCATTCCTGTCAGGAGCTAACGTTGTGTTTACATTATCATCATCTGAGTAATCTACCAGTTAAAGGTAGGTTATGATGAAAGTCAGAGAATATCCAACAGACACGCGCAGTGAGCCATTTACCTCTAGAATTTCTTTCTCCATCTCAGCGTAAGTCCAACCTTTCCTCACCCCGTCCATAAAACCTATTCTCTTTCTTCCCCTTCCCCGCCTACCAAACATCCTTCTCCATCTATCACGGCCTTCAGCAAACCATCGCCCCTCACTACCGCTTCCAGCCACCTACCCTGCCTTCCCCTAATCTCATCTATAAGTTTCCTCTCCTCGCCCACCATGTCAAGCACTTCCTCATTTGTCTTCCTTTCCGTCCAACGCACCTTCTCCATCCTCCTCCACACCCACATCTCGAAAGCCTTCAGGCTATTTTCATCTTTCTTTCTCAGAGACGAAGTTTCTGCCCCATACACGCCACACTCCATATCAAGCTCTTCACCAGCCTCTTTTTCACATCCTTACTTAAGTTCCCCACCATCAGCTCCCTTCTCTTATCGAACGCTTATTTTTCTAACACTATTCTCTTCCTAATTTATTTGTTACTATGCCATTGGGCGAGTAGAAAATTTTGGAAAATTTAGGAAAAAAACAGAGCTCCGTCTTTCTCTAACTCGATTAATAAAATCTTTCACGATTTCAGGCGGATGAATTTCCTGAGTCTGTTTTGATTTTACACGACTGAAAATACCTCTTCCACGAGAAAAGTGCTTTTGTGCGTGTTTGTAATGAATATTCAAATTTGTATTCATTTTACTGAGGAACAGTATGATAGTGGTCATCAGGATGGCTACAAGCTGCTAAAACAATGGGTGATTCTATTTGTTTCTTTCCTCAATACTCTAAAAGCCCCTGATTACAATCGACCCCTCAAAAAAATAAGAATGCTTGAAGAAGGCATTCGCACAGTGCTGCTCTATCTGAGCTTCAATACACATATAAAAGAAATAAGATCAGGTTTGACTTGGTGGAATTCCATTTTATAAAGAAAATAAAACTTTTACAATCCACAAGTTTTGGTCAAAGCATCTATGCACAATCCAGATTTCAATGCTTTTGCATCAGGTGCTTGACTGACTTGAAGATCATTGTCAATCAAGCTCCTGATGATGATGCAAAAGCATTGAAATCCGGATTGTGAATACATGTTTTACAAAAGGTTATGGATTGTAAAAGTTTTATTTTCGTTATATTCAACACACATTGTCTCTATCTGCAACTGCATCGACGAATTAGCCTGCAAGTCACCGCAACTAGGTGAGTCGGGGGTTTATTAGGCTTCCAGCCACTAAAAAGGCAGAGCTGAGAAATCAGGATTCAGAAAAAGAAAGAAATTACGAAGGATACATGCGTGATGCATCAGTTTCGTGCTCTGTTGGAGTATTGGCCTTCGATGGTGCATGCGCGCGAGGAATTCTTGTAGCTGCATATTCCAAAGTACTTTCGAATCACATTTTTTGTTTGTTCCTTACATTTTTTTTCTTTATTCCAAAGTACAACCGAATGACATTTTTTACTTTTTTCTGACCTGCAGATGTAGCGCGGAGGGAGGTAGACTCATGACGTGACTTGTCGAGCTATTTCCTGATTATTTCCATCTCATTTTTAAAATTATTGATTTGTAAATTTATAAACATTTTATTTCACATTTATTTGTGCATATCAGCTCCCCTTTACTTTCTTTTTATATACTTCTTACATTGTATTTTTAAATGATCATTAGTTTTATCTTTAAGTAGGTTTTCGCAGGTTTTTCACACTACCCTTCACGTGTGGGTTTTTTCCTGCAGTGTTTTTTCGTTATGGATATCAGCTCTTCATTCCTTACGCTTTTCCCACAATCATATATATATATTTCTAAATTGTTTTAATTCCAGTTTTTTCATTCTAAAATATTTATGGTAATTTTTTCGTTCTTTTTCTATAATTTTAATAGTCAAATTGTAATGGTATCATATATGTATTTGACGAAGGGTTATATGGAAGAAGGGACTGTCCCAGCCTCAATGTAGCCCCAATAAAGTAGCATTATTATTATTATTGCAGTCTGACCGACACCTCCCTTCACTTCCTCTTATTTAATACACGCGCGGATGCTCAAACAAAACCTCCTCGCTAGAGCCCCCTCCAACCTCCCCTCAACCAGGGGCAACTTTAAAGGAAAGTAAAAGAGGTTGCTCCTACGCCGGAATCCCTACGCGAAGCGAGAGAGAATTCGGAAAAAAAGAAACATGACGGATCGGGAGGAGGGATCTTAGGGATCACTGATGTCATGAATATACATATGGATCTAAATCTTCGGCACCACTGTACGGGCAAAGGTTTTGCCTAGCTTTCCGCAAAATATAGGTCGCGCTGCAGTCGGCATGGTTCCGCTTCTGTGTGTCAAAAATGGCCGTTTTAATAGGAAGGCCAATTCCTGTACCTTTATTTCCAGTATCTATATTTGAATTACGGCCTTTCCTTCGGCATGGTTCGCTTCTGTGTGTCAAAAATGGCCGGTGTTAATAGGGAGGACAATTCTATGCCCTTCATTTACAGTATATCCATTTGAATCACGGCCTTTCCTTATTAGAATCATCTTCTCTAGAGTGGCGGCGCTACAGTCTGCTTGGTCCTGATTTGTCGGTGCATGCGGAATGTTTGGCAACACCCACTGGGGACAAGTTAAGGATCCATATGTATATTCATGACTGATGTACTGAACTGCAGATTAACGTGTGAGGCACTGAGATAAACGTCTCTTCTAATAATTAATTAAATTCTAAGTATTTGCGTCTAGTGAGTTTCACTACGCCACCCATCGATCAAAGAGAATCACGTCTTGTTGCAAACGCTTCGTGTTAATATTCATTTTAAGGAGTTTCATGCTTAGGATGGTTCAGCGATATCATCAAATCATACGCACTGCCTGCAAGGTACATATTGACACTGAAATCTCAAAAAACTATCGTAATTGATGTGCTGTGGCCTGCTTACTGGGGAAAAAATCTTGTTGATTGGTAGGATGTCGACAATTATTCTTATTCCGGGAGTGCAGCTATGGTTACGACGGTCTCCATTGCATAGGCTGTGAGGGAGGGAGACACTTTAAATGGGTTCTCATTCGTGGGGAGCCACTTTGCTATCGGCTGTGACATGAAGGAATAGATGTGCAAACAATTGACTTGTATGTATTAGTGCCGAGACCACGTGCCAAGAATGCTGCTTGCGGAAGAAGCACAGGCAAGTCTAGTGTCGTTTCATTTTTTTGTAACAGAAAATATCACGCTCTCAATTGATCTTCTCTTAACTGCACTTAATGAAGCTGAGCAACTTTCAAAGTGATAGCATTTATTACACAACCGGTTTCGCTTTTTACAGCATCTTCAGGTGTAAAAAGCGAAACTGGTCGTGTAATAAATGCTATCACAGTGGAGTTATGTTCCGTTTCCACTCCATCACGCCTGAAACCTCAGATTATGATCTTCTATTAATTAATCCTAAATACAAAAATGATGATTTCAAACAGAAATAAACATGTGCAGGAGCATACTATATTTCTACTAAGTAATGGAATAGAATTTATGGTAACAATGTTAAAAGCTTTTGAGAAAATTCTCTCCTGATTCATAAATATAAAAAAAACATTTATGGCCCAAATAATAGCCGTAATGATGAAAAATAAATGTCTTCAAGTAAAAGAGGATATAATTTCGTGAGGATGAATAACCTAAGATCGAAGACTTGCGCTAGTTCTTAAAACAAGGAACAGCAAGATATACTTGTGGCAAGGACGAGTAATATTTAAAATATTATTTATTTTACCAAATGATAGGATTTAGAAAGTAAATCGTTTGGTTGAATTCTTTAAATGTTCAAAACCTACTAGTGCGTGATTATGAAATCCAATCCTGCATTTTAAAAGTGCAAACGAAACGAGAGAATGAGCCAGAAAGTATTAATTCAAGGCCGGTTTTGTGATACCACCACGTTTATAAAAAGGGAAAGCCAAAATTATTAATATTTCCCAGTATTAGTGAAGCAAAATCACTCCACATCCGAATATCTCTATCTGCTCCGCAGGAATATGTTTCTCAAAAATATTATCCAGCGGAGTATATAGGCAGTAATTTTCCCGGAGTTTAAAATAATCATAATATCCACACTATTATGTTGAGAACCTTTTCAATGATATAATGAGAAAACATTGAGGATGAAAGTTTTCACTGAAAGTCATTAATACACACAGAAATTTAGCGAAAAAATGTATACAAACCTGATTTTCAAAGACTGAAAAAATTGGCCTAGAAAATGTGCATCTCACTTACATGTAGTTTTAATTACAAATTAGAGAAAGGCCACTTTCATATGGAATAACCCAAGTGTACGTTCAAAGTTCCTTTTGGCAACAGAAAACGTCGCCGGCTCCCGTGAAAAACTGTGCCGTAACATTTCATCACTAAATAGATGTAAAGGCTTCCTAGGTTTTTGTATCCACCGTTTAGAACGATGAATTTTGTTATATTGACAAAAATGCATCATTAATGGATCATCTTTCTTTTTACTGCTGAGAAATGTTAAGCAACGAGCATACCACAAACATTAGATATGGCTGTAAACGGCTAAACTACTGAAATAGGGACGTATAGGCAGATAACTGAAATGACAAATTTTCGAGAATGCTGCAAAAGAGCTGGGCGTGGAAGAAGGCGAAGGGTGTTGGTAGCGGCCGTAGGGTTAGCGGGGAGATACGTGCATTCGACACGGGCAGGGGATGTCGGGTAATCGGCCAAGAGGAGATTGGTAGGGCGGAGTGGAGATTGATTCGAAGTCGGCAGCGGGGAGGGGGTTGCAAAGGAGGCGATTGCAATGGTATGAGTGGTCCCTCATTAGTCCGAGGTTGAAGTTAAAGGGCGCGCAAATTATATGCCGGGTGGTATAATATATTAAATAATAACAATAATGTTTATTTATCTCCGGCTGTAGTTATTACCTCAGGTCAGCGTATTTAGCTCGGCACAACGCGGCCCTGCGGGTGTTATACTTTCACTTACGACTCCGTTATGGCATCGACGAAACACCTGTGCTGCCCTACGCCCCTGGATATATTGAGTCCGTTGTGGTGAACGATAAATGCACAATCTGGTGGAATTACTCTTTCTCCAGGCAGTTGAAGGCAACCAAGCCTGATATCGTTCTCCTCGACCAACTCACACGCTCCATGTTTGTGATTGAGTTTTCGGTTCCCGCTGAAACGAACATGGATGCGAAGGAGGTGGAAAAATGGACGAAATATCAAGACCTGCTTTTTGAACTTCGGTAAATGTACCCCGGACACTCTGTGTAACTAGTAGTCCTCATCATAGGTGTGCTCGGTGGAGTTAAGGGCTCGCTGCTGGATAGCACCAAGTGCATCCCGTCCTGCGTGGCACGGGGGAATCACTAGTTGTACGCATGCAGAAAGCCGTCATCCTCTGGTCACTTCGTCTACTTCGTACGTATGACCCCAACGCAGCGTAGCCGCCTATCCGATGGGCGTCGATGGTGGCTGCGAATACTGCCCAACCTCTCCCGAGCCTCCGGCCATTATGACGGCAATGAAACCTGATGCTTGCCAAGGACTCGGAGGGGAATGTTATAACGGTAACATATGAATAATGCTTATTTGTTCCGGGTAACATTACCCCTAACAGCACCATTCGTGCACAACGGTAAGCTCTATGGCAGCATGAAATACATCTATGATTAAACATTAATTTGATACATATTAATATGATGTATACTAATATGATACATAAGTTCTAAAAGTTATAACCAAGCATTTCATATGAATTATTAGTTACAAAGTATCGAGAAAATGGTTAAATGTAGTATGAATAACAAATGACAGAGAAAATTCATCGATGATATAATAGCTGAACACATTTAGGTGTCTCGATACATTAATAGACACAAATCACAGTTTACACAATTCATATGTTAGAGGCAATAGAAGAAGTAATCCATGGATTGATTCATATCACGATGAAGGACTTTGGCGACAGAAAAACTTTAGAGTTCGTGTGAAGAAGAGGTGGGAGAGCCGGTGGATCGTGTACTAAGAAGACAATTCCTGAGACATTTTTCCGTCTAAAACGGTA
The DNA here is from genome assembly GCA_963573305.1 of Pyrrhosoma nymphula. Lineage (NCBI taxonomy): Eukaryota > Metazoa > Arthropoda > Insecta > Odonata > Coenagrionidae > Pyrrhosoma > Pyrrhosoma nymphula. The sequence continues at coordinate 108,371,517 of OY754335.1, forward strand.
TTCAAGGCGTTAGGATCAATTATGTCCATTAGTCTATAAATCAGTCCAACGAGTGAAATGAATTTCTAGTACACAGTTGCTATGAGAGGAGAGCATTATAGCTAAAATAATAATAGACTTCTCTGAAATGAAAGAGATCTCTGAGTGAATAAACCAGCCAGGTCGTTAATTGGGGGTATTGATTATTGGTTTAAGACTTATTGTCAAGAATAATTTTAAAGTTTCTGTTTTAAAACCTCAAGTAAACAAATTAAATCAATATAGAGTGCTCAATTGAAGAAATTCATGAGCAGGAGCATAGATTGGTACAAACGATTCACAATCATCGGCAGTTAAATTCCACATTGGTTACGGAAAGCGTAATTGAGAGTGCAATTTACATTTAACTTGGAGCGAAGTGTTGCACCACCTTGAGGAACACCAGAGGGCACGGATAGGGTTGAAAATTAGTCGTTGTTAACAGGTTCAGGGTAAAAATGATAACAGGATACTGGATGCTACATTTTAATGAAGTAGCTCGTGACTGGCTATTTGAAATGTTTTTGAGTAGTCCATTGTGAGTACATACATTGCCCTGAGTTACCGATGCAAAATTCGATGTGCTGATGATGAGTCATTGATGAGTCACGAAATGTAGCAAGAATTCCAGAAAGCACAAAGGGAACTTCATATGGAAATTACTTGGGTAACTCCTGCAGATATTACCCAAAAACAGTTACCCACTATCCATCTGGATTTTACAAAAAAAACTGCCAATTTACTGTGAGGTACATTTATGAAGCTTTTTCCGAGGATATAGCATCTATTTACACTGCCCTACGTATTTTTAAATAAATATTTCCACATTCAATCAATAAATGCACTAGTAGTCACTAAAACCACAGAGTTTATGTCCTCCTTAAATTTCAGGTGTACACTATATGAGTAACTAGAGGAGAGATTATCCGATATGAGTCATCCACTGTGTATCTTATTATCTCCAACAAATTACTTTGGGAAACATGGTGGCACTCACCAGCGGAGAATCGGAGGTCACTGTGGATGAACTAAGCGTTGATGAGCGGGCAGATGTATCGAAGGACACCCGGAGGGAGGGACCTCTGGAGGCACCCTGCAACCCAAAACTTTTCTACGCTTTCCTCTCCTTTACGTTATGACCTTAACCAGCGAGTGCCACCAAGTTTCGCAACGATTATATTCGCAGACGGGGTTCACTTGGGGAGGATGAAGAGGAGGGAGCGGGAAGTAGAAATATATAGTAGGGAAAGAGGGTTGGAGGAAGTAATCAGGGATATAGGCTGGAAAAGGGATTTTCAATCATTTCGAAACGCGTTTTTTGAATGACTACAAAGAATGATTGAGTACGTTAATTTAAGTAAGTTTTAATGGATATGCCTTCCTTCTTGAAAGAATTTTAAAATGCAGTTAAGTGCTGCCTCAAGTAGGAATGGTATTTCTGTGACTGCTAGACTTATTTTATTTGGAATCTTGTGAAGTGAGTGGCGTGCAATTTTGTTGATGCTGCTTTTCTTTTAAAGAAAATTTGAAAACAATGGATAAATATTGTAGCAACTGATGCATAGACCATCCGATGGGTGATTTTTGCAGCACGACAAAGGTCAGAAAAAATTGGTGATAGAATAACCACGGGCCACGGATATCACGTGTTAAAACATTACACCAACAAATGACGCTAATGGAATATTTTTTCCATCAAACCTTAACATAAATGGCGCTTCTTTAAAAAGTATGTCCATAGTATTGTGCTTCGATGAATTTTAGCCTTCTATTTAATTTAACGTTATACTTATCTGTTTGCTTTGAAGGTTAATAAATAAGTACGTACACCTGAGGGCAGGTTACGTGTTCTTTAGTGAATTTGAGAGCCTGAAGTTTTGGGGAAATAAAAGTTAGGTACTTATTACGCTTCAAAATTTACGTAAATTATATGGCGCAGGTCATTAGTAGCATACTTCAATTATATATTTTCTGAAAATGTTAAATTAGAGCCATTATTATAACCTTTGCTCTCCATTTTTGTGAGATTAATTCATAATTTTATTCATTTCCGTAAGACTTCGGAGCTCACGGGCACAAAAGGAATGTCTTGTTTGCAATTATTATATTTACTTAATGAAAAAGAAGGTTCATAATTTAGTATAAGCTAAATTGCTTTTCGTTGAAATATTCCGTATTTTTATTTATCCTTCTTTCAAGTGTTTTCTAAACAATGGTGACGGCGTTAGAGCAGTGGGAAAGGTTTTGGCGGAGGAAGAAATTTAGCTAAGACGAACATTTCTAAAAAGCAGCAATGCCAGCAGTACTGGAACCATTTGGCAAACCGTTTTGTATCAAGTTTATACACGAAAACTAGTGTTTTCACTCCTTACCAGGCAGCCGGAAACGGCTCCTGCAATGATTATGATGCCTCATGTGAATTTCCATTCAATTTCAATTGATGTGAAACTATTCTGTGTTCACTTAGCTGACACTTAAACTTATGGTTCTTGAATCTGTTTCGTATAGTGAATTTAAGGGTAACAAAACCTTGAACTATAGTTTATTCTTATGGTTTTTATTAATATGTTTCATTTAAATAATTTTATTTATATTTATATGACTTTTACCTAACCTTAAAACAAAACTGCGGCTATCGATTGTTTTACGGTAAAAATCAAGTATCGGGTGGGGATGAATATCGATTTCACTCTCGCAGAAGCTTATAGTTTCCGCAAACCTACGGCAGATGCGCACAATTATTGGATTGGGATGTACTTTCTGTAAAACTGTTGAAATATTCCACCGGTATACCTGCTAAACCAATGTTTACAACTATTCTTTATAGGTGAGCTATCCTTTAACGGCAAAGCCATTTTACACCATCGTATCATCCGTGTATTACAGTGAAAAGGATCGGATGATTTACCTTTTGTGCAGTAGGGGCTAATGTTGGCGGGTTAAAGGTAGAAAGCGGCTATTAAATGAGAGATTATAAAAGTTTACGATACGTTAACAATAACAGTACGATAACGACACTCTTAATCCTACGAATATTATTTTATTGGAGTATCGTTGGCGATTCTAAATCCTACGTGGTGGTATACTTATTCAATTTGAGGCACATGCTTCCCTCTCGGAGATGGATCTTGAGGCGCGCGACGCCACACTTCTCTTGTCAGCCACTCGACGCGAGCGCCGTGCCATCACAGCGGCAGCCCAGACATCACCTTCGCATGGAACTTTGCCTCAACCGCTCGCGGTGCCATAAAAACCATTCTTGGGCCAGCAACGGCCGCGCAAATCATTTGCACAAGAATTTCACGCTCCATTATTCCTCGTATGCTAGCGATCCACCTAGTTCGTGACCAAATTCCCGTTCCTTGGGAAAAAAGCGAGCGTCAGAAGGAATCTGAGGAGGGAGGAATATAATATAGCTTCGTGCTCTCGCGTGATTCACTGCGACGTCGCCAGGGAGCACTGCAATCGAGGAGAGTGCGCTCGAGGGGGGGGGCAGACAGTCAGAGCCACGGAAGGGGTGGCGGGTGGGGACGCCGACATGTCTCCCGCGAAGACTGACGTCTGCCTCCGCTATGCACGCCAAGGGCCAAGAGATGGCAGCACCTTGGGAGTAGCTATGAGGGCGTGGGGGGGGGGGGGACAGGGAGTACGGTTGCCATTGTCACAGAAGAGCTGGGTTTTTGTTTATAAGAGCCAACGACGCGGCCACTGCCATTAATACATGTCACAGAGAGCGTCTCTAAGGGAAGCTTAAGCGGTTGAGAACGCTCGAGTCTGCTCCTCGGAACCGTGCCAACAGTTGAGCCCGCTGTAAACTGAATCTTTCGGTGGTACCCGCGATTGCCACAACATCAAAGAGGTGCACTCGACTCTAAAAACTGAATATCTCCAATTCCACTAATAATACGAACCAGAGTAACTCGCGAACAAATCCTAAAAAGACGTGTACTCGCATCGAAGAGTCAATTCAATTGACTGTTATAGCAGTTAATAACTGCTGCGCATGAACCCTCGTGAAAGCCATCGGGCAGGGGCGCGATCCCACTTTGGACTAAATAAACTGTTTTCAAAACGGCAAGCCACGAAACCTATTTTCTCCCGCTTGGTTCAAGACCGTCACAGAATGTGGGGCCTCCAACTTCTGACACCACTAATTAAGTGGTGGGTATTTATGGCAATAAGACCTCCAAACTTATAAAGGCACTATGCACATTAATGAACATGAGCTGCAAGTTTGCAATAAAATTGAAAAAAAAAAAAACAGAAATCGTTCGTCTCCTTGAGCCGAAAAAAAGTTTATTGATAAAAAGTAAGCTGGACAAAACATTTCATTGGAATTATTGAAATGAATGGTGTAGGATTTTACTCAAGTAATTACTAAAGCAAAAGAAATTTCCTTTATTCCACAACCCTCCAGTTAATGAAATAAGTACATGTTATCATACCATATTCTAATTATAATCCTATGGTACTTAAAGCGCAGATAATTTCTGTCAAAGACATGGAAATCCGAGAGAAACAAAAACCCAAAAAAAAACCAGCTGGGCGTAGGAAAGCCGAAAAATGGGCAGGGAGCTGAAAAACATTGGCAGTTTTTTGTCTGGTATTAACGCGTATTTTCCTGGATGCATAGCGATATTCTTCCGATTTAATAGTGTAACTAGTCATTCACTTGGACGGCAGCAATACCATTCCTAAATTCGTCCACTTGATGACTTCCATTCTTAGCAGAGAAAAGAGCAGAACAGAAAAATACCATTTTATTAACGCTCTGTCACAGTAATACTAATACGAAATCTTGGTTTAGCTGCATTGAACATTGATGCTATACCAGCTGATGGGGACAAAGAAAAGAAATAAATTAAAATTAGGGGAATAAAAAATAAAAAAAGGAGTTCGATTTTTTAATATGAAAAAAAACTGATCATATACCTGTAGATTGAATGGATATAAACCGTTAATAGAATTACTCGCTAATTTAGCAATTAATTAAAACTATCGCTTAATTTACCGATTCCATCTCTAATTTTGAGCACATGCCGCATACGTGCGAACGATTGACACTAGAATGCAATGTATTAGATATTTTTACTGCTTCCGAATAGCCCCAGCCGATCCTATGGCCATTGGGCGATGGAAACCCTGGATAAGTAGCTCTCTCACGTGCTTTTCGTCTGTCTGAACAATGACGGAACACCCCCGCTAAAATGTTTTACCACTCGCACTGCTCCCGGGCGTGGGGAATGTGAAACGCCAGCCGCCGAAACGGCAACTGATCTGCAGGGTCGTCTGAGAGAGACGGGAGCTGACGTGGACGCGATCTCCCACGTCCGCTAGCTGTGGCGTGCCCACTAGTGATGGGTCGATGAACGATTGAATCACGTGACCCGGGTCATCTCGAAGATTGATCGGTTAACGGGATCATTCAGATGACCGAGAGGGTAATTTTCGGAAGCAGGTCGTTCGCGACCCTGGTCGTTCTCCATCGATCAATCGCGACCCGTTGGTCATTTGTGATTATTTGTTCACCGAGAGGGTGACTCTCGGACCTAAGTTGTTCGCAACCAAAACGTCACATGTATGGGAAACAGTCGATCGGTGTGGATGTTGGTTTTGGACTAGTGGTGGAACACAGAGGTGCTGCTGTCTCCGTAACGCTTTGTGTTGCAGCCCTTAGCCTGTCGGAATTGCAAGGGAGAATGTACTAACAAGCAATATAACTTACGACTAATTCTGTTGTAATTCAGTTGAAATTGAACTCAGATTTTTTAATTAAAAATAAGTGACTGGCAAAGTATATCCGTGGATTTCCTTAACAATTCTTGCCATTTCCTTAACATTTCACAAATAAATGCGAACATTATGAACCGGTGCATCCTCAAGAACCGTGAAATTACTCAGAAAGTATATTTCGTTGCTACAGACGCATTCAACGACCCCGAAAACCCCAGAACAGTTACCCAACATGGTCATGATGACCACCAGGGATTTTTTGAACGACGTTGAAGGTCCATTTAAGAGAGGGTCGCGATCTACAATCACTCGCGCGAGTCGTGATTGGAAACAGGGTCATGATCGCCATCCACTTTCTACAATCACGACCCGTTCATTCATGACCTGGCGTTCATGACAGAATCACTGAAGTGAATGGTGATCGTGATAGGATCACGGGAATGACTGACTTAGTCCATCACTAGTGCCCATCGCTCTTGGAATCGACACACGCGCTCGACTAATCTTTTTGATCCTTATCATATTTGCGCGCGATGGAGGATTCCCGTGCCTCAGCCGGAGAAGGACGCGAAGCTGTCCCACTCCAAGAGTAGGTAGGTGGCGCATTAAACGCCAAACTCGTCGTCGGGGCGTTTGACAGAGGGGTTTTGGTTCATCAGCGACGGAAAGGAGAGAAATGGAAGAGTCGCGTAGGAAACTTTCTGAATCATGAGATGGCGTTTGAACGCATTAGTTTTTCGCTTTTCGCTTGGCTGTTACGAAAAACGAATTGTTATACTTATCCACTAGACTCTCTCTTTTATTTCGTCTGTCCGGCAGATTTATCGCGGGGCTAGAATTATATTCTCCGTGTCAGCCACAAACTAGTACGATCCGAATTTTCGAGGAATTTTATTCAGAAGTGCAACCTTTTGAGTTTCCGGTTCCTTTCGCGAAGTTTTGATGTCACATTTCCGGCAATCCTGAGGTTGCCACCCAAAATCCCTGACGAGGGCCGCACTGGCTAAAGGCGGCTTTACATGTGACAGTTCACTGCTATGGAGTTCTTGAGTTCGGGGATGCGTCATTGTGCATTGATTTTGCACGGTATCGTTTCGCTTACACGCTACTCCCGCGAAAGAGAGATAGAAGTAAACAATAAATAGGTTTGGCAATTTCTAAGTTGCTGAATTTCGTCAATCATCCAACAGTGCGCTTGCACATCATTCTTCTCTAGTTCCACAAGCATCAGTGAAATTTTTGATTTTATAAGGAATGAAGAATAGGTATACTGCTGTAAAGTTCTATAATTATTTTACTCGTTACCATTCGAGAAAAAAAATTATCATGTTTTCCATTCAAGTAATGCAGCACAAAAAACAAGTATCTCTAACTTTAGATATTTTTACGGAAGAATTAAAATACCTTAGTTAACGGAAGTATTAAAATGCAGAATTATTTATCCGTATCGATATATCAGTATATAGATAGTATCGGTAGGCATATATAGATAGTATTCGTATACATATACCTTTAAGGAAGAATTAAAATACCCTAGATATTTATTTATATTTCTAACAAGTTCATCTCTTTAGATTTGTAATCTCCAGTCATGCGTATAGGATTTCACGGCGTACTATGCGATATTTTCATCAGAACCCATTTGCAACTTGCAAGCAAAATAGTCGCCTCTCTGTTTGCGTGGCAGAAGAGAAAACCGTGGACGAGAGTGCACCAGATTACAGCTCCGATCGACCCCTTCCGTCGTTACACCTCGAAGTGCTACTTGCAAGCGATTTACGGGCCACTGTCACAGAAGTCACTTGCATGGATCTCACAGTCATTGCACATTGTGGGTAGCGGCGCCAATGCAGCCACGCGGGAATGAGGCTGCTGCATCGCACGCCACCACCTCAAACGCCTCCTGCCGACGTCACTCGTCTTCGGAGGGCGGGAGGGGAGGGAGGGAGGGAGGGAAATGGGGGATGGGGAGGAAATGGGGTGAGGGGGAGGGCACACCTTGGAGCAGGTGTAATGGAGCGAGCGCACGGTCCCTGCCGCCTCCCCTTTCCTCTTTTATTGCGGCCATGTTTTTTAGATGGGCTCCACTTCCCTCCCCCCTCCACTTGCGATTCCACCCCCTCCCCTCCATTCCCCTCACCACGCTCGTCGAGTACTTTAGGTCGCCGGTCCACCGCTCCGCACGGATAGCGCCACCGTCGCCTCCTCCACCCGCCTTCCGCGAAAAGAAGCATTGGGGGCGCCTTGGGGGTGGGGGAGGGGGCGGAGGGTTGGTTGATGGGGAAGGAGGGGGTGAGAACGGGAGCGGGAACGATGTCACGAAAGTGAAGCAAATAAAAACCAGGGAGAGGAGGAGGGGGAGAGGCTAAAACTGCGCCAGGGCTCGACCCACGAACCCTCGGATAGGGGTACGTTTGAGAACGAATATTTTTTTTAAATTTCACATTCGAAAGTTTGCGTCGAAAAGGGAATTATGATGAAAACTAATGCTTCAATTTTAGACGTCAGAATAGCTATAACAACGCTTTAGAAGGACATATTTTGAGTCTGCTCTGAAAAAAGCACGAGGCGACGCGTGGCGACGTTGGCTTTGATTATGACGTCACTTGGCAGTGAAAATCGTACATCCGTCATCAAAAATGAAAACGATCACAGAAAAAACAGTCGAGTGACGTAATACTCGTTTCATTTTTCTGTTTTGCTATGCTTTCTGGCATTCGAGACGTTTCACATACTTGGCATAGTGTTTGATTGAGTAATGAAACGCTATATTTCAATTTATAGCCTTAATTTTTCAGCTAATTTATCACCGGTTCACATATTACAATAAGATTGTCACTTATAATTGGGCCGGTGAGTGGGCGAGATACCGGCTTTACTGGGCCCGAGTTCTAATCCTTATCATGGCATATGTTTTTCAGCGGAACACCGACCCCTGCTTCGGTACAATGTGGAGAACGCTTCAAGTATGCACAGATCTCCGTCCATTGGGGAAAACAGAAAACAGCGAACCTATAGATAGATAAACAAACGTCTTTATTGGGGTGAGAGTCAGACTTAAAAGTCCCTTCTTCCATCCAACCGTAACATAGACGCCTCTTGCAAAGAGTAAGGGAAAGCCAGCGCCAATTTTCTCCCTCCCAACTTCGCCCATTCTCTAAAGTGACCTGCACCAACGGACCAACGCCTTCCTCGAAGGCCCTTAAAACTCAGCTGAGTCATTTCTCCTAATAACCAACTCTACAGCTACAAAACTCCCTTAAGTTCTAAGACGTACCTATATATCCTCGCCGAGAACCTCCGGTATACTTCGCCAAGGGCCTCCCAACCACATCACGAAAGTGCATTATTTAAAGATGCCGCCTGAACATTGAAGTTTATATATCACTCTAAATTCTAGGAGAATAAACAAGACGAATAGGCGGTCCGGATAGCGGTTGCATCATTACTCATTCATGCGGCCTCACCTCAGGCAACAGCGGGTGACGGATCCCGCCAGACTATGATGGAACGAATGCAAAATATGAAATAACGACCAGTAAAATCTCTCTCCAATGCCGAGCGAGTGGCACAAATCTAATCATTTGCCCAATTTTAGGGAAAGCACCGAATGATGCTTTTTCTCGGAAGGCGCTGCCTCGTAATTACCAAGCGAAGTTCATTCACTGGAGTTAACCGCGGCTTTTAATTGCTCGAAAGTAATCAATTTCCAATTCGCGCAGAGCATCGGTTCGCTACCCCTGCTATGCCAACTCCCAAGGGGTGCTTGTTTGGTGGTTTAGAAGAATTTGAGAAAAAGTCTGAAAAATGGTGTTTCGAGGTTGAAATGACAGCGAGAATGTAAATCATACACATTTTTATATCACAAGTGTTAGGAATTTTCGAAGAAGCAGACTAACAGGTACCTACGCAAATAAAAAAGATAGGGAACTGCTGTTGTAGAGTGTTTATACTCTTACTTGAATGTTTCCGGAATATCAGGCCCGTACATTTGCAAAAAATGCATCTATTACTGTCGGTGCAAAAATTATGTAGACTCGAGTTTGAGCACCGATTAACAATGAACCACAATACGTAAACTAGTGATAATCACATCAAAGTTTAGCAATTTATTTTGCATTTGACCATACTTACTTAAAATTTTTATAAAACACCTCTAATTTTTAATCGCGATGACAACAAAAAAATACCGGTTTTTTTGGCGTTCTCTAAGGAAACGCTCTCTTTTGACCTCTCATAAGGCAAAATTCTGGCGTTCAATAGTTATGAAACTTTAATTATGTAAGGAAAAATCTTTTTTAAATGTAAATCTCAAATTTCAGATCTTTTTCATTTGACATAAAAAAGTTATAAATTTTATAAAACAGTTTTTTTTCTCGGTGATGAATTATCCCGAAAACTTGATCTTGGCCTTGTTTTAAAACTCGTTGCAGCAGTATTGTAATACAATAACCATAGTCAAGTAAAAATATGGACCCTATTTTTAATGAGTTAATAAACAAAGGAGCATTTTAGCGGCATTACGCTGCCGGTGAGGCGGCCGGCATCCCTTGTAGTTTGGTGACTTTCTTTTAGCGATCACGAGCTTCGTATTTCCACACAATTTAAGATAGTTTGAGCGAAAAATCACTTCACTTAGAATTTTTATGAATTGGACCTAATTTTAAAGAAAAAAACTCTCATAATTACAATTATATCAAAATGCAAACCCCTAGCTGAACTGCTTTTCGAGCAATTTGTCTAAAAAAAACAAGATGTTTTGCATAGCATAGATTACGAATGTGCGTTCCAGAGGCAGAATATTGAAAACATTATGAATTTGTAACACCTAGATTTCGTAAAAAAACTAACAGTGTTTAATTTTGTACGTTTTCTCAAATATTTATATAAATTAATTTATTACTCACCGCAAAAATTTCGCTAACCGCAAAAGCACTGCTGTTTTGAATACTTTTCACTCATAGGTCTTGAAAAAACGTGTGAAATTAGACACTTATGTGATGAATGAATGAATATTTATTAATTATCCTGGGGCTATACCCCTTATGGACAAAAAAATGTACACTGTTTACGAGCAAAAAGAGGAAAATAAATCAAACAATTTAGATAATAACATAGTGACAAGTGAAATAAAATTAATACAATTTGCAAAACGAGAAAACTAAATGCGATGTATTACCGACATCATATAACAAATACATATATTCATGCATTGCATCTTAAAGTTAACAACAGAAGAACTGTTTTAAGGTTCTTTTTATATGTTTAGGACAATAACATAGTGACAAGTTTAAATATAAATTACTATTGACTACAAATTTATGTAGATATATTTATTTAATTACTGAGAATGTTGGTCATATTTTTACACTTAAAATATTTACTTGACACTTCCTACAGACACTGTAATTAAAATATAAAATTCGAATATGGTCTCCATTATGAATACGGAAATGTCACGCTCAAACTGCCTTAACTGGCGAAATTCGCGGGTTCATAATCGTTACCAAGGCTCACGGCGTCACCTTCCCTACCAAGCGAAGTCTTGCGCGTTCCGAGATGACGGATGGAGTAGGCAGGGGGAGGGGGGAGAGAGGGGGGGGAGGCTCTCCTGGTGTGGCCACACTCTCTCGACTACGGGGGCAAGGAGGAGGATCGATGGCCGGCCCTGTCGTCCGAGGGGACCCCGGCAGAGGAGTCCTCTCTCGCGCCAACCCCAACGCCTTCCCCCCATACTCTCAAGCGATCGTACACACGTCGCGTCATCGACGTCATTTGATGAAGCAGCTGGAAACCGGCTAAAACATTCCCTAGTGTTCACTACGGCTCGAATCAATAGTGTTCCACTGAGATTGTCGGAAATTGCGTCGCGTAACCCTCCGGCCCGAGTTCCTTGCACGCCAACAAGTTGGATATTCTGAACGCTTGCAGTAAAACGTCACAGGAAATTATAGTCGAAATAACGGCAGCATGAAGCATAGAAGAGGATACTAATAGGAGAAAGACTGAGGGAACAATGAGTGATCAACCCGTATGCTGGTCTGATTTTCAAGAGAAGAGAAAATTAATTAGAGGGGAATCTCTGGCAGATCGGAGGACATAATATGGGCTAACCTTTTGTGTGAGCTCGATGCAGACTATTTTTCAAAAAGCTATCAGAATATTTTACTAAAGCCAATGTGTTACCGTCGCAACGATCACAGACATAAGATTTATGAAATGGCTTACATAACGGATTGATTTATAATGAAACTTTTCCGCGGGAAAAAATTGACTAATGATTGCGATAGATTATGTTTATGAAATTGCTACTCTCGCTATGTAGACCAGACTTCGTACTCGTGGTAACTTAAAATCTAATAATTATTCCTAACATCTTTCCCCGCATGAAATAATGTGCCGCATTACTTGGTTTTCCGCATGAATTACTATCTTTTAGCATTTATTAAATAATAGTACCAGTAATCAGTACCATTATCTTGAGCCGAGTGTTGCATATAAGCAAGATTTCTAGTTTTAAGACGACGACAAAGAACAGGGGTTCATGCTCTCCTCTCCTAAGCATTAAAGAGTGTGGTTTCATAATGTCTGGTTAACGTTAATCGCAAGATGATGCAGCTTTTTGGTTGACTCAAAACTGGAGGAAAACGCCGCCGTACCAGAGAAGGAGATTGAAAACTTCTGTCAAATTCCGGGAGAAGATCGTCTGCGTCTGAATGAGAGAAAATAGTATGCGTTGGTACGGGCATGTCATGAGGCGTAACGAGTGGCATATAACAAGGAAGGTTAAGAACATAGAACAACCCAAAAGAGGCCGAGGCCGCCCGCCGACGACCTGGATCGGGACCATTACTAAAGATGTGAAGACAATGGACCTACAACCTGAAATGACGCAGCAACACAGAGTGGCGAAGAAGGACCTGGGGGGCCGACCCCAAGAAACATGGGAAATATAAGACACGGAAGGATAAGTCAAATTCCGGGAGACTCGTGGAGAAACCGGGAGAGTTGGCAACCCTGGTGCGGCACGGTAGAGCGGCATCAACTCTTGATTCTTAAAGCCAATTCCGCCATTGCAGTCGGCACAGTTCAGACCTTCCTCTGGCCGTGTCCGGCGGTCGTGTTCGATTTTCGTCAAATCTAAGTTAAAAACCACAGACAAGGCTATGTTTTGTGACTGGTTTGGCAACACCTACTCGGCACAAAATCCTTACCAAGCACCCCTATTCTTGCTTCACTTTCGCCCATGAGCGTTCACGGTCATGCCTCCTCCATTTCATTTTAACCTCCATGGCATCAACCTACAACCTCGACACCAATAGTAACCATCGTCAGCGGTCCTCAAACCGAAGGCTTGCTGGCTACAACTCTGCAATCCACTCCCCCCTCTGCCAAACGCTTCATTCCAACGTAAATCTTCATCTTGAGGTCCCGAGTAATTAGCCCGATTAGACCATTATTGGTCTTCCTTGCCATATCTTGCCACCCACTCCACCCTCTTTCATTATCGCTTTCAAGAGGGCTTGCTAGTTTCACAAAACGTACCCTACAAATTTTTTCCCCTCCTTTTAAGGGTCTTCACCGTACATCTTTTCTCTCCAAATCTTTGTAGGACTTCTTCTTCGGTGATTTTACCCAAATTTATGATCTTTATCATTCTTGGAAATTATCAAATTTATACCGCTTCCTATCGTATTTTAGATCTGTAGCCGTTATTCTTCACTTCCAGAAGGAAAGATTCCCCCGCAAACGCATAAAACGACGTTCAACTTACATTACTCTACTATCAGGCCGTCGCGAGCAGAAGTGCCAGTGAAACCAGTGAATCGCCTTCTAGCAGTTCTAGTGACCCTAAGTCTCCAAACCATACCTCTGTTTTCTAGCATTACAAATATTTTAATTAGATTTTCTCTTCGAACAAAACTAAATACTGAAAAAAGTAAGGCTAGGATGGTTGATACTAAACAAGTGGAAGGAAAAGATAGGATGACCAGTGATGTGATGGAGTACGGATACAATCGGCCTCCCGATGCCCCCAATAACAGAGATACTATCTCACTTGCGTGGTTACATCTACTTAACAGACGAATCGATACGATTTAAAAGTATGGAAACCAACAAATGGCTACCACAAGGGTGGACACACTCGTAGGCTCTTTCGTCTCCACCTGCTCCACATTGATGCTGATTTATCAATGACCAAAAATAATCCAGGATAAAGCCGTGCTGTTAAGTATCCTCAGGGGAGAAACTCAAGCTGAATACACAAGGAAATAGAAATCAAGTGGTTCTGAATGGGAACTTTGAATTCCGTACCTATACAGACCCGTGGGAGACTAAAGGCAAAACGGAAGTTGTAGCGTAAGTTAATCCACAACGAATGAAACTAAAAGTCTCAATTGGCGACGAATTCCTAAGTTGCAAGATCACGTTCAATGGGTAACCTGAAGAGGAAAGCGCTCAGCTTGGGGCGGGGGCGGTTCCTGCGAGTCGGAGGCAGTTCATGTGGGGCGGGGTTGGGGCTAGAGGACCGTGAGCGACGGTCGAAAGGCCGTGAGTGCATCGACCACGTCGATAACCTCATCGGTTTGAAACACCAACAGATAAAAAAAATCCTCATGGCAGATTTAATAGTAGATATTAGAGAATTGCAGTTCTCTCTATTGTTTTCGGGTTAGCTGCGTCAAGTTTTATTCAGATGACGTTTCGTGGCCTATGCTGGCCACATCTTCAGATCAGGTCTGAGTGTCATCTCACTCAGAACGTCAGAACGAAACGTCATCTAACTCAGACCTGATCTGAAGATTTGGCCAGCATAGGCCACGAAATGTCATCTGAATAAAACTTGACGCAGCTAACCCGAAAACAATGGAGAGAATTGCAATCCAGCGCTGCGAAAGCCTCAAACAGAGATTAGAGAATATTACTAGGTCCTTAAAAACAACCACCAATGATCCTAGAATGGCTCAGGGAAAAGTTCAGAATTCAGTGTTTCCTCAATTCTGGATTCCATATAGGAAAAATAACTCAGCCAAGGCTTCCCTCCTTATGCGTACTGCGCTGATAATGTTTGCAGTTTAATGAAACGTTGTTGATATTACCCAGCATGGTAAAATGTAGCGAAGAAATTGGTAAATAAAAGCGATGGCCAAGAGGATGGCAGCCAGTTGGAAATTATAGATCATAAACGAAGATGTGAAAAAGGAATGCGATAATAAAACTCGATGCATGGCGATTCGCAACGCGTAAGAATAAGAGATAATGAGTAAGAAAGACAGGATAATACGGTTAGTTACGGTAAATAAGCGTCAAACTGAAGGATTGCGTATAAAAATCAAATATTGGAAAAAATAAAAATACTATACACGACACTGTAGAAATTGAGGTTGATGCAGTGAGGAAAATTAAAGTATAAAAATTAATAAGGCAAAGATAAAACACTTAAAACAATGCAACGCTACATGCGGAGTAATTAGGGCGAAGAACCGCTGATACTGATTAAAGTTTACAGAATTAAAGAAGAAATTTTGCAAATACCACGAACTGGCCGCGGAATTACCTTTACGGAGCGGAGGGTTCCAGGATTGAGTCCCAGGAAAGGTGAATAATTTTTCTAAAGAAGAATTATGACAGGCTTTGTGAAAACGTCGAAATGGAAGATAGTAAAAATAGATGGGTAATGAAACGAAGTAGATGAATATAGAAAATAGGAAAAAAAGGGAGAGTCAGAAGTGAAAGAGCAGTAAAGATCAAAGACTCGCAAAATGATCAATATTATGCTTTGCAGTTCATTTTAAATTATGGCCTTTGTTCGAGCATGATCGCTTTGGAAAGCACAATCTAAACCAAAAAAATCCAGATATGCCTAAACTGACGAGGTGGAAAAGCATGTTGAAATATTTCAATTAATCACTAATTACGAACTGCACCTGCATGTGACGCAGAAATGCCTATATGCTTTGCATAATCAGCAAAGTTACGGTTGAACACTGGTAATTTAATGGCTTGTGCAATGAGCAATACTAAATGCTTCACTTCAACATGTTGTTATGAATATATCGACAAGCTTCCAGAAGAATATCGTGGTGCATTCCCAAAAAAATACACGGGATACAAAAATATATATAGGGCTGTACCATGAGAAAATATTCATCTAGAATATTTTCACAAAAAGCATAAAATGAAATATAATGCTCAAAATGAGGGAATTAATGTCTAAATGTTATTTAAAACTTAGAATAAATAGGGACGCAAAAGAAGCTCGCTTGCCTTCTGAAAGTAACAGATAAGAGAATAGAAAAGAACCAAAATTCTCTGCATTCGGGGACTCAAATTAAGTGCTGCTTCCTGCGATTCTTTGGATAGGAACAAAATGCTATTTAAAGTGAAACTGAAGGTATTATTTTTGATGAAATGAGTAGATTATGAAATCGAAGGAGATCAGGGGTGGGACCGCGATTCCTTCTACCGCGCTGTAGTCATCGTTATCCAAAACGCAAAGCGCTTAACATGGGAAACGCTAACAGTTAGCGTCCTAATACCGCACTGTATGAATTTAAACTAGTGTATTAACGCATCTGACAAAATTTGAAGTATGAAGGTCACGATGAACTTCTTCATATTTTCGGGTTCTACCGCGTAGGTTGCTGTGTCACAATACAGCAACCTACGTTATTCTACGTTACGTTATTCTTAATCTGAGCACGCCTGGACCCCGGGACACGACATAAAATTTGACGAAGCCAAGGTGATAGTGAGAGAGGGCAGATATTATCCTAGATTAATTAGAGAATCTATTGAGATAGCCCGGACTGACAATTTTAACCGAGACGAGGGATACCACCTGGATTACACTTGGAGGAGAGTTCTGAAACGAACCAATGGCAGGGCAGCTGCAAGAATTGGCGGGAAAGAAACGCTATATAATAAGGACCAAAATTGTGAACCGGCATCTTCGACCTGAAGACGCTGGCAGTAGTGCCAGTGAAACTGTTGTCATCAACACAGCAACCTACGCGGTAGAACCCGAAAATATGAAGAAGTTCATCATAAACCACCGCGAAAACCTTCGTTCTTATATGAAGGTCACGTTTTCGCTCTCATGAGCGCAATTGAAAAATAACGATAACGCGGGCTCACGCGTTATGAAGAACCGCGATCGCGCCCCAGAGCCGGCAACCGGCACGCAGACAAGGGGAAGGCCTTGCAGAGGCGGATTTGAGTTCGGCCTGCTTCCCCGGCTTCCCAAACCACTTCCACGGAGTGGGGGGGGCATCTCGGCATGGTGGAAGGGGACTGCATAATGAAGGAATGTGCTCTCACGAATTCCTTTGAAGGTCCCTTTCAGTGCACTGCCATGGAAACCACAAATGCAACTCCACCATGCTTTGAAACACGCGATTGATCCTAAGCAGATCCTAACTAATCTAAAAAGGATCAAAGCTAATCAGAAAAGGTTATTGAAAACAATTAAATCCAATCCATCCCAAGATACAGGAGAGATTACAGATTATGGTTATTTTAAAGAGTTCAACATTCTACCGGTTGAAAAGTTATTGCTGTATACATATTATAATCACTGAAAATCATTTCAGTGATAAATACGAAAAGAAAAGTGTACCATCAAAATACTGAACTCAGAAAAGTTTAAAAATACGAAGTTCCAAGATACTACACACAAGGGTTGCAGGCAAATAAGAGTTTATGTTCCAAAACTGCTCAACAATATGAGGGATGTTTTAAAATATATATGGAATCTATTAGGGAAGTTAAGAGAAGGACAAAGGAATGGTGGTTATGCACATAAATTATGTTGCAAGTGATAAATTAAAACACTACTGATAAATTACAAAAGGCACCTACTGATAAGTCACGAATGGCTTAGCAGGACCATAACGTTGTAAAATTGAAAAATTGATTAAGTAGTGTGTATTTTACACGTTTTATATGGTATTCCTTCAATATGAGTTCGATTTTGTACTTTAATTAATTTTGTATTTTATTAAATAAAATGATGTAAAGAAAAAAGCGAGAGTGAAACCGAAAAAAAGGGGCCAATGCCCACGAATTTACCAATTTTAATGACTTTAAAAATTTTCGGCAGGATGAGGTAGTAATTCAAACTAAAGGAAAAAAGCCACAAAGACCGTAAAAGATTTTTAAAAATTCCAATCAAGGTTTCGGTTATGTGATGCATTCGTAATTCATCGCCGAGGGGTGGAAAAAGTAAAGCTAACGCTGGAGATACTTAGATCACTCAAGCTTAAAACCTAGCCTGGAGGCTCAAACCACATGGGTTGCATGAATGGAGGAAAACAAACAGCAAAGTTAATAGTCCCCAAAAACAAACTAGCAGAATTGGCGCAAGAAGATCCACATAGGAAATCGAAGTCACCGTGGCCGACTCATTCCCATTCATACAATATAGAAAATGAAACAAGACAATGAATTGGAGATAACTTACGCAATATAGATCATTCCACGTCAACTCGACCAGGTGATTGCCCTTAAGGTAACTGATTTTGACCAAATTTGGCATATCGTCATCATTTGATAGGATATTAAAAATCCCGTAGTCCTTTTGTAACACATGCAATCGTTTACGAGAAATTGCAACGTCGCAAAATTTGAATTTTACGAAAGTGTTTACATATTTGATCTCTATCTATATGATCTTTGATCTATATGGGTATATCTTCAAGAATATTGAAGCTACAAATGTACGAAAGGGCTTATTTTAAAGGTCTTGAATTAGGGAAGTTTAATAACGGATATTCCAAAATATATGGATTTAGTGAAACATGGATCTGCGGTCAATTACATCTACCCCTACCATTTATAAAATCCATAATCGTCATTTACATTTTTGATGCAACCCTTGGTATAAAGGATCATATAAATAGCTAATCTAGTGCACTTATTCTCATCGACTACTTTAGTTCCTAGTTAACTAAAGCCAACTAAAGCAAAGAGCTAGTGAACAGGCAAAAAGAAAAACTAATACATAGTCTGATTGTAAGTTGGTGAATGAGAAATATACCGAAATGGAAACCTAACGGATTGGCATTTAAATCGGTGGTTCCCAACCTCTTATGATTCGCATACCTCCTCTCCTTCTTCACCCATTTCTCAAAATAGTACCACTAATATTAGAAAATGTTTGCTGTTTATATTTTCATTGAAATTTCAACTTGAATTTCGCAACTATTCAACATTTTTCGCACACATCTTTATCCCTAAGCACCAGCCCCATGAAGACACCGCGCACAACACGTTGGAAATCGCTTACTAAAATCATAATGACACGAATGAGTGGCGTGAAAGCAATGGAATATTTCATAGCCTGCAAGGAGGAAAGTTCGACTGTGATCCATGCCTTGGCGGGAACCAGTGGCACACACGAGCCGAGATTGTGTTTAACGGGTGGAAAGCACTCACCCCACACTCCGCCACGCTCACTCCAATCCATTTACCAGTCAAGTACCCTCAATAACACGAGCTGGCATCATTTTCTCTCTTACCTGCAAAGAGATACAGAAAATTCAGATTAGAATCTCTCTGAGGAGAGAAAGCTTACATGCATTCAGTCAACATTGTCAGTTAGGTAACGAAAATAAATCGTCTCCCCTCCACCTGGGGGGTTATTCTGTAATTTCACCTCACGGAACATGACGTCACGGATTGCTCCTTATATGGCGAATATTTCCGAAAGTGGAGTTGTAAACCGTGCCCGCCGGAAAGCGAGACCATCGACTCGTTCATTTCTGCCGAGAATGATTCATTTCCAGTTCTTTCGGTCGTCGAATTGGGCTTCCAAATGAGTACGTCGATAGCGGAATAGCTCAAATGGATCGTTCATTTGAGTTGGTGCTTTTCCCAAAGAGCTATTTCGGAAGTGGAATTACAGAATAACCTCAGGGGAGGGTTTTCCATGCGGACGATGAAACGAGCAATGCATATCGATCCCTTGCCCACTCCACCCCCGCCACACACGGGAAATGTGAGCACCTCTGAACTCGCCAGAAGGCGCTTGGAAATTCCCCCCCGCCTTGGAAATTTTCTATCCGATGTTACGCGCTAGTATTACTAATAAAATGATCAGAATGTCAGAAGCATGAAGTGAGAACCAAAGTAAGTCAATGAGGCTTGATACTGGTGTTGGCACTAAAATAACACAACAGTTTCACTGCAACTTCTTCCCAACCGAAAGAGTTTCAAAACGAAACAGATCCGTGAAACACCCTGTTGCGGACAACAGCTAGAGTCACACCAAACAACAGGCGATCGATCGGCGCTGTTAAAACATGGCTTTTAGCTCAGTATTCTATGTAATAAGAAATCTTTCACTTAAAAAAAATTCATTTGGATTCATGAAAGATAGGTACCTGATAGTTCTAATTCTATCTGCAACGATGGGCGGACATGTGTTGGCTAAATAAACCGGCAACTGCATGCTACGGACTCAAATCCAACAAACTTTTTCTTATAACCGCAACCCAGCCACACGTGCAGTGCAACTGGAACAGAATAGAAGACGAAACAGTCAGCTTCAGCTATCAGTTGCCGCTGCACAGCGCAGAGCGCAACGATGCGACTGCGGCACGATCGCGAAACTAACCTGTTGTTTGCAACAGTTATTTGAAACAATTGCCAAGCCGAAACAGTTGCGACTGCAGCCGTTTTTCTCCGACAACACCTTGTTTCACCACTACTTGGCACGCTGTGATTTCCAATGTATATACATGTTGAACAGCGAATTATTTGAACTTTTGCTGAGACCAGCAGAGGTTAATTAATACTGAGTTTATCACTGATATCAGGGGGGGGGGTTATCAGATACCCTCACTCGGTGGATATAAATAAACAATATAAACAAGGGAAATAAACAATCAGAAATAAAATACTCCTTTTCACATAATAAAATGCAAGACTGTAGCAGAGCAAATTCTCAACACTCTCGCAATTTTAATGGAACCTGGCAGAATTCGTCATGCTCCAATCAGTTTATCTCTATTACGTCACCCACCCATTGCTTCATGTAAGTGGCAGGGGTCCTCGTGACCCGAAAAACAACATCGCTTCTACGGTGCGAATGGAATTAACATCTCTTATTATTGGCAATGTAATGCCACACAGGGGAAAAATGGATAAAAAGGGGTAAGGGACCAATGTTAGTTTCAGAAGAACTTAGCCTAGAGTTTATACTTGCACCTGATTGCGTCCAAAATGGAGGAAACTCTAAAACTAAAAAGTATAGAACACTAAACGTGACAGCTGAAGATTGGTTTCATTTTTATATAATATATACTCCCGCCGTATTGCCCTCGAGGTGTCTTGGTAAAACGCAGACGGCAGATGCGTCGCTGAAGAGCCCGAGGTAGTTGGGAAAGGGAATGCCTTCCCGCCCAGACATTCGGTTGCCCGTCCGCCTTCGGTGGGCTCTCGCTCAACCCGTCTCACCTCCTGGGCCCGCCAGGCCACGAGGCGAGGGCCCGGCCCATCGCGCGTGCAGATGTCGTGCCCGGGAAATGCGCCCGGTGGACAGGTGGGCGACGGGCGGCGCTACCAGCCAGGTGGCACACTCGTCGTCCGGCCGACAGAAAAGCCACGTCCACGCACGGATAACCTCAACGGCTACCGTCACCTCCGCCCGTCGCGTGAATTCGACTTTCAAATGAGCGTCCGCGGCGTACTGCGGCGTGCCCCCCACAATGCACTACGCGCCCGGAGAGACTGTGTGCCCTGCGCTCCGGGCCCCCTTAACATGCTGAGAAAAAAATGGTCGGGGCCGTGAATTAAATTAGCTAAATTGTGGCAAATTGACAAGCAAGGCCACACATGTAGAAGATATGCATTAAGCCTTCCCGCAGTCATGAATTCTATTGTTCATACTCAGTTCTCGGTCGCGAATAAAGGAAGACGCAGATTTTTGGGAGTGGAGTGTGACGAGAGATGAGGCGTCGGAAACGGTAAGCAAATTAATGAAAGGGCAGGTACTTATTGAGTTTGATTTTTGCTATACATTATCCAACATTTGTGCGTTAATTCTACGTTAATCGTTCAACGTGTTAGAATATTAATGAGAGTGAAAAAATTGCCACTTTAGGGGGGGTCAGTTAATGAATGACGAGACTATAAAATAGTTAGTTCCTTTCCATACGGGCCTACAAGCAGGGCCCCCGGCATTGCATTACCGAAGCTCCTGCAGGCAGACACCTTCCGAGTAGCAGCGTAGGGAATGCGATGCAGCGGAATCTATTGCCTAAGACTTACTCGACCTCTGCCTGTCAGGAGCCCAATTACTCAGGAACAGGAGACTGCGAACGCACTGGGGTGAGCGCGCGTGGGGAATTAAAAAAAAAGAAAACAAATGAATTACCGGGAGATGACGTCACAATAGCGACATGCATTAGTTACCCGTTTCCTTAGCAGTAATAGTTTTCAAAGGATGCAACTCACAACAGAGTTTATTCGAGTCAGCAAGGATAGATTGGCAGATTGGTGAGGTAGGAATTTGAGGATGGGGATTGAGGAAGGAAGGAGGAAAACCCTGAGTTGGAAAGGCGTCAAGGGGTCCATTAAAAAAATACCATTCGACAGACTAAGGCAGGTTTCGAACTTGCCAACCGCATAATTCACTGCCATTCAAGTTATCTTGATCCCCAGGCAGATCGAGTGGAATCTTCGCTTTAACCTTTCGGAGCCGTTCAACGACGGAAAAGATACCATGCGGTCATCCTTACGTTAAACATACGAAAATCAACATCCACAATCATACCGTTGGTGGATATTTGAAGTCGATTACTTCTCTAAAATGCTTTCCATCCTTATACGACAATTTAAATGGCAATATTATTGACAACACCTTTCTGCTAATGAATAAAATAATGCATTCATGCCATAACATGATGAACATATGTTTATGCTTTGATTGCTAGGGAGTGCTAGAGTGAAAGACATATCGCTCCTCAATATCTTTCACCGTAGATATACAGTCAACGAAGTCTTTATACAGAAAACAGGCACTAGGCAAAAAATAGTTAAGGATTTATTATTACACAATGAACGAAAAACCTACGATTTCTCACCTGTTGACTGACAAATTACATGCTTGGTATTAACACGATAAAGCTGAAAATGAGTTATATACATATTAAAGGTCAATTTTTCCCCTTGTATGGTTTGTCCGGGGAAACTTCTCCGATGCCTAGTGGTATTAGCATATCTAATGTTCGTTAGTTACAACTGACGCTTCCGATGACATTATGACGAACTGTGAGCATCATTCATTGCACCAAATTTCTATGAAAGAGGGCATTTCTTTCCTTCCAGTTAAAGGAAAATAGATGTCGTGGGTTGAATAAAGGAAACAAGTACAGAAAATATACAGTGTCTATCTAGTTCGCAAGCCGTCTTAACTATTGGTCACTTCCACAGAAAATAGATTTAGAGGGTTGAATAAAGCAAACAAGTACGGAATATATAGAGAGTCTATCTAGTTCGCAAGCCAAGTCTTAACTAATGGTCGCTTCCACAGAATATTCACTCTTGAAAACCCTTTAACATAAAGGTAAAGCGTCTATGAATAGGCAACAGGGTCTATAGAAAATAGAAAAAAAAGCGTCTTCAAGCGTCAGCGTCAAAATATAAAAAGCGTCTTCAACATTTTTTCTTTAAAAAATGACCAAATATCAAATAAATAAATAAATATATATTTACCAATAATAAAGTAATATACATTTGAAAGTTTCTTCTCTTATATTTTCCATATATTCCCATATCGTCATATCAAAACCTTCTAACTAAACATACATTGAGCTTAAGAAGACTGCTTTGCTATTCAATCGGTCTGTTCCCTCTGCATGCAGAGAATATTCACACATCCGCCGTAAGCAGTGACGTGAATTTGACGTCTTCTCCGCCTAATGCACTCTAAGTACATACGAAGGGAAGATTGGACGGTTTGTCAAGTTAGAAATTGGCCTTAGTACTTCATTTAAAGCGCTCTTAACGTGGAAGTCTAGCAGGAAACTGATTTACCATTTATAATCGACAATACTGACACGATTCGAACCCGTACTCTTGAGGATTGGGAGCCAGTACCATATCAACCACTACGCCTACCTAGTTCCTCAGTCGATTCTATCCGACGGCTTGTTACACTATCTAGAACAATATTTTATGAAATACATATATCACTTTAGCTATTATGCAGTGATAATTATGGCGAAAATATTTCACTAAGATGAAATAGAGCAGCCTGAAATAGGTCTAAGCATTACGTGATCGAAGAAGAAGGCCACAATATTGCACTCATCATTGAGGAGTATTTGCTTTGATCTGCTTCAGCTGGGCATATTTTCTCCCATGGCCACGTGCCATCTGCAATGTTTACTCCCTTCCACCCGTCTTCCGCTTCTACCCCGTCTCCTCCTCCCTCGGCCCTCTCCCCCCTCTTCCTCCCCTCTTCCTCCCCACTTATCCTCCCCCCTCCATCGCCTCGAAATCCTCCACTCCCCTCCCTCTCCTCGCTAATCACACGACCAATCACGGCGACACACACAATGAGAGTTTTGCTTTAACCCCTCGCTTCATCTCCGGAACAGATTGACGAGAGAAAAGTAGAGGCATACACGCGGCCGAACTGATTGGTGCGCAAATCCCTTCGCCCAACGCACCTTCAAAGAACTGCGGAACTGGCCGCGCAGTAACTTTAACGGAGTCACCCGCTGATGGTTACACAATTGTGTGAAATTCACAGAGTAAAAAATCATTCACCTGAACAGGGATTCGAACCCAGACCCCTCGACTCGAGAGCACTCTGCGCGAAATCGAGGAGTCTGGGTTCGAATCCCAGTCCAGGCGAATGATTCTTTCAATGTGAATTTCGCACAATAGAGTATTTGCACACTTTTGGGAAGTGACATCTAAAAAATCTATCGATACTTCAGACACTAAATTTTCATTCTGACGCTCGAGAGGCTTTTCGTTAATTTTTTATTAGCTAATAAAATCTAATAAATTATTATTGCGCCGAAACACTGGTCCGCCATGTTTTGTAGGCTCTGACGTCATCTCCCATAGTCGACCATTTGTTGATTTGGAGATTGTGTGACTGTGTAGTCTTAGTGTGCGGACGAAACTTTAGCTATTAATTAGCAAATATCAAAATAACTTCGAAAAGGCAAATACTATTTCACTCTCAACGCACAGCTAGGATATTTCGCTTCTGCTAATATGGGAGATGACGTCACACTACGAAGAACCAATGGTTGGGCGTTTAGACCTAGGCAATTTCGATGCTAAAACAATGCATATTAAAAGCTATTTATTAAATTAAATAGTTGGAATTATACCTTGGTATTTCGTACGTGGCATTTCGAAACCAAACACTACTCGCTATAATAAATTTCAACAAAATCCTCACTTACGCAAATACTCTATTGTGGTCCCACGCACCATTGGTGGCTGCGAACGAAACAGACAGACACACTAAGACACTCCCGGTTACTTTTGCAATCCTCTCACTTTCCCATTTCAAATCTCATTCCTCTTCCCTTTTCATTGCCGGTGTCCTGACACCCCCTGCCACACGCCCTCACCACGGCTCGCACAGTACATCTAAATGCTACCTTGCAAGCCGCCATGTGGCTGGGTGTGTTACGACAACGGCCGTGGAAAGAGGGGGAGAAAGGGAAAAGGAGAGATGAGGGGACAAATTAAGGTAGTTTGAGCGATAAAACAATTCACCTAGGATAAGATAAATATGACGTCATTTTAAAGAAAAAACTCCCATATTTCCATTGACATCAAAATACAAAACCCTTACCGAACTACTTTTCGAGCAATTTGCTTAAAAAATATAAGCGGTTTTGCATTGAATAGATTACGGCTGTGCGCTCCAGAGCAAGAATATAGAAAAAATTAGGAAATTTTAAAGCCTAGATTTTGTCAAAAACTAGCTTGTATGTGTTTTCGAAAATTTATAAAATAAATCTATTACTCACTGTAGTACTTTTTACAGAATCGCAAAAA
This sequence comes from Pyrrhosoma nymphula, assembly GCA_963573305.1. Taxonomy (NCBI): domain Eukaryota; kingdom Metazoa; phylum Arthropoda; class Insecta; order Odonata; family Coenagrionidae; genus Pyrrhosoma; species Pyrrhosoma nymphula. The sequence goes on from OY754335.1 coordinate 108,397,302, forward strand.
ACCTGCTATTTTGAAGGTTTTTTTTAGCCGTACGGCGTGAAAAAATGAGTCAAGTTAGTGACTTTTGCAGATATATTTATTTAATTACTGAGTATTTTGACATAAGTATATAATAATATATTTTTGCGCCATTAATATTACTTTATATACTTTAACCTTCATACAGGCTCTGATGTTAAAATATAAAATTCGAATATGGTCTCCATTATGGCTAGGGCATTATCTCGCTCCAACTACCTTGAGTGAATTGTATGTTTACGATGTGTCTTAAGGTAGTGTCACGCTGTATTTGTTATGATTCCTAATGGAGCGAGGAATGAATTCATTTTTGTACCTGCCCGTTCTGCAGTGTATCTATCTATTTTTGTCACTCCTGTCATTTCTAGGGATCTAGCGCAAGGATAAATAATATTCTCCATGTCGCACTGTTACTCCCCCGATCTGAATTTTTCAAGTAATCCAATCCTAGCGCGTAGCCTCCGGGTCTCTTAACGGTTTCCGAACCAATCCTTCCATAACCTCAGTTACACTTCCATTCACTGGTAGCAGTTTTCAGCAAATCGAGCGAATTTCCTTTGCATTTTAATACTTCGCGAATTAAATATTTCCGTGCAGGGTCCCAAATGATCGCGGCGTATTCGAGATGTGACCTAACCGGAGCAAAGCAGCATCTCTCTCTCTCTTACTTTTTCATCGGAGAATGTTGCTACTATTGCTTTGATAAATCCTAATTCTCAAATGGGAACACAGAGCTACAATTTGTTATTACATGAAAATGTTGTATTCAAATGACGAAATATTCAACTTAAAAAATGTAGGAGATGTACGATCTGGCGTAGTTCATGAATGAATTCTTCTCGAGTTTCCAACCGAGTTAGACTCTCCATTATGGACGACGTTTCGATGCACGAGTCGGGCATGTATCGAGATAATAATAATTTATCGAGATAATCGAGAGTCTAACTCGGCTGGAAATCGAGAAGAATTCATTCAATATAGGAGATGTTATAGTATCGTAAAAATGAGCAATTACTCCATAAAAATGAACGTAGAAAAAAATATCGGAAAAATATCATGTTCACTACAGAGGTGTTGAAATTAGCAAACTTTGAAAATATATGACTAATGACATAGGCATGCAAAAAGCATGCATTTCATTTTAAAAATTACTTCAATAAATTATTCACTCAAAAAAGCTATTAAAGCATTCACAGATGTGAAGTATAAATTTCGTTAATATTTATAAATCAGTTCCCAAATGGGAACATTGGACTGTAAACGATGAAGCGCCGCAAATGTTTCGTATGTGTTTCCCCCACGTTAGGTCTGAAGTCCCAGGGTGATTTCCAGGTATTAACAAGCTAATTATGCCACTTACTCTAGATTAAATGTCATTTATATAAATGAGGATAAACAGGGGGCTCTCCCAATTTAGAGAAATAACTTTTTTCACGTAACTTAACCATTTGTTTCGGCTTAACTATGGATTCAACTGTTGTTTTTAAAGAGTAAAACATAACTATTTAATCAAGGGCGGTGCTTTAAAGCTTTACTTGAAATATTCGATGATCTTTGAAATATTAACTCCTAAGCAAAATAAAGCTTAATTTATAAGGACATGACTCGTTCTTTTTGAAGCCATATTACTCGGTGACTAATTTATAATTACATAATGAATCCAATAAACGGAAAAACTGTCGATTTATTTCTTTCTGTCGAACTTTCGCTCGATTCCCACCGCAATAGTGCTGGAACTGCTGCTTCTCCACTTGAATTGTCTCATCATTTTCATTCTTATCAAACATGTCTCCACCAGCACAGATATCCAATGATTAATTTAAAATTCTGGACTATTTATTATATACTCTTTGGATTTCTCAGAATTACTGTCTGCCTTTTTCGGATATTTTTTTCAAATGTTGCAAATTCAATGACTTTGCTCACAGATATTTTCGACTTATATTTTAAGAAAAACTTTTATATACTTAATTACGCTCATCAATGACTTACTCTGTAACGCTGTTAAGTTGGAGCCACAGTCACGAAAACGTATTTAATCTCTGTGGACTGCCTACTCCATCAAAGAAGCGGTAGACCGATGATAAGGTGGTGGATTTTGGAGTGGAAGGTATGGAGTTCGATGCCCTGGTGTGGTAAAAAGTATTTTTTTCCTTTTTTAATAGTTTTCTTCGCTTATCATTTTAGATATTGTGCTTTCTTCATGGTAACTTCCATTAAAAATATTTTCACGCAATTTCTTACTCCCTAAAGTGATACAGTCCTTAGTTCCGGGGAGCAAAGGGAGTTAGATGGAGCCACAAATCAAAGTGTTTGTTATATTCATAATCATACAACAACTGACTAGTATGAAATATAGAAATTCCTTAGAGACTGAAGTCGCCGGGTGTCCCTCCCTCGCCGACACACACTTGAGGGAGGCGCCGGCCTTTGCCCTCCCGTCTCTCAGCGGCGCGGCGTCCCCTTCTCTTGGCGGCCGTCGGCACACGGGAGTGTTCTCTTTACAAGAAGGGAGCAGAGAGGCGGGCGGTGGGCGGAGAGGGGGGTATGAGAGGGGGGTGAGGGGAGGAAAGTAAGAGACAAAGCGATCGCGCCGAGCCATCGCATCGCGGCGGCGCCAATAGTGCATCTAATTAAAGATTTGCCGGTGACTCCTAAAATGCTCTTCCCGGGGGGGGGGGGGGGTGCCAAGTGCAGCTCCGCTTGTTCTCTCCGTCTTCGATGGAGCGAGGCTCGATCGCCGGGCGAGAAGCGGTGGATTCGCCGCCGCCGGGGCGAGGGAAGGCGGGCGTCGCCGCGGAAAAAAATGGCCCATTGTCCCCGTCCTGTCGGCGCGGCTGGCGTGAGTGATTGCGGTCGTCCCAACACCGTGCAGATCGATAGCCGTGGCCTCCACGGCCACGACGAAAGGCATTCCCATCTATATTTCCGATCGATACTCGTGTGATAATAAATGCCTTCGCCAATAGACTGGCCGTCTAGATTTTCGCTTTCAGTTACGTATCTTCGTAAATACGAGGTAATAACTCCTGCTCTGTCTTTCCGCCCTCAATTGGCCGAAACGTAGGAGAGATTGATAATCGCCGGAAGCAAAAATTAGTGGACTGCATTTAAATTGTATTTAAATTAATTTCTGGCCTCGTGCAATGCGTGGATTACCCCCAGTCGTCTTCTTTGCTTCGTCGTACTCGAATGGGTTGTCGTCGAGAAGCTATTTCTATGGTAGCTCTTGAGCGACTGATTCATCGCTCACGACCCAAAGAAATGGAATGGGAAAAAACAGAAAAACTTCCGACAGATGTCGGTTTAATAGAAAGCCACGCATTGCTCTCTGGTGGCCATTGAACAAACAAATTAGAGACGCGAATACCAAACCTTCCCCATGTGTAGCTAACACATAGCATTTAATCTATGAAAACCGTTGACAAAAAATATCACAATCTTACAATGAAGGGCATTTTAACCATTCAAAGCCAGCGCAAGTAGCATACTCCGCGTTCAAGAGCGATACAATCTGCGTGGAATATTACGGTAAGTCAAATGATGTTTTCATGGCGAATTTCACCGTATTTGGTGCATATCTTCACACCCCAGGGCGTGACTGCGTACCATATCATTTGTGCAATCGCAATGATTGGAAAACGGTCAAGACAAATGATTTTCCATGGCGAAATTCACCGTCTATGATGTAAATATTAAGGTAGTTCGAGTGAGATATCACCTCAGACAAAATTCGATGAATTAGGCCTCATTATAAAGAAAAAGATCTCATCTTTCCAAAAATAGCAAAATATCAGCCAGTTACAATCATGCTTTTCGATATATTTTCCAAAAAATACCATTCATTTTCCATGGGAAATAATGCGGGCACGCATTCGAGTGGCTCTTCATTTAAAATATACGGATTCATAACGCATGGGTCACGTCAGAAATTTAGCATTTTGCATCTTGATTATTTTGTTGAAATTTTAAAATAAATCACCGCGTTAATTTTTAACGAATAACAAATAAATCTTCGGTGTGAAGGCGTTTTCAGAGATGGCGTGAAACAAATGAGTCAAGTTAAAATTTTATAGTCTTAATCTGGTCATCTACTGAGAATTTGAGCAATTTAAAACAAAGTTTTTGCGTCTTTAATGTTAAAATATTTACTTCATGCGTATTCTTGTTGCTTTATTTTTTAATTTAATTTGAATATAGTCACTATTATGGCTAGAGAAAAATCTAGCTCAAAATACCTTAAATACAGAACATTTAATTTATTCGCAAGAAGAGGAACGATTGGTTCCATACATAAGTTTTCCACTTGAATTTCTCCGGCTTACGGCCCTTTTAAACTGCTGGAAAATCCAAGGGCATAGACCGGTCATTTTCACATCTGATGATGATAATGATTTCTAATTCTGGTCATTCTAGAATGGATAACTTTCCACATAAAAGGTGATTATAAATTTAAAATTATTGCACGGCTACTCGAATGTGTACGAAAATTTAAAAAAATCAAAGTTGGTCCCTTAAGATGAAACACCGACCATTTGGAAAAGTTAAAAATAAATCCTGACCTTCTCATGCAAGAAAATAATATTGATTTTCCTTTCAGATAAAGTGAAATTTAAACTGCAGTTAATACAAGGCCCTTATAAACTCATGAAACTCAATCTCACCCAAGGAGTCCCTCAGATTTTTCGGTTAAATTAAATATTAAATTTCGAGATTAAAATCCATGAGAGTGAGCCACGAAGTATAAAACACCAAGTTATCTACGAACCAAGTTATCTCTATTTTAGGATTATTTTTGACATATATTGTAGGATACGCATTCCTTCGTCAACGTGTGAATAACGTTTTGAGAATAATCTGCTATGGTGCTCCAATAGCAAGATTTGCAAATCGTTATTTTTTGCCTCAAACTACATTTACATTATGGATACATGGTGATTTTTTCCCTTTAATATAGTATTTCTCGAACTTTCCCCCGTCAAAGCTATCTCGAAAACATGTATGCTGTCACGAAATCATCAGAGTATAAACAATTCTTTATCAGGGTTCCTAATCGATTATATGGGTGTCGGGGATATATCTTATTTATTTTTGAAAAAAGTGTTGAGTATGTAAATATGAAACTAATACTTATTATGTTTGTATTTATTAATTTGTTAACTGAAGGATGAACTGCATTTATTTTCTGGAGTTAGTCAATTGTCAATCTGTTAACTGAAAGATCAACTTTATTTATTTACTTGGCGAAATGTAACATTTTGGTTATTTTAAAACATATATGTAATTGTATGTAGCTAGGCCAGTTGGAAGGACAGTGGTTAATTATTTGTCTTGTGGAAACACACAATTAATTTGTATCTGTTCAAAGGACGATCGAGTCGGTAACCCCACAGCTTATGTCATTTTTCTAAGGGGTACCTATGCTCCCGACTAATTTGCTGTTTCATTCCTGATGTCATTATTTGCCGTCGAGGAATAAATTCTTTATTATTATCATTTTATAAGACTGATATTTAAGTGTGGGAAGGATGAACTCTACGGCCTCTAATGTAGTCAAGTAAGGATAAAAACTCCAATGGCCGTAACAGTTTTTGCCCAACACGTCCGAAAGGCACATGAAAAAAACTAAAACTATACTCGACTAGCCTCTCTGTGGTGGTTTGCGGGAAGGTTACTTAATCGCCAGTGACAGTGGGATCCTTCATTGGGCTGAAAGGGGGCCCCGTTTAGGACGCTGGAGTTATGATAACCAATCACTCTTTCTGTGATTATTTATGGGAATGGGATTCCGCACCAGGGACACAATCACAGAGCAATCACGCTCCAAAACACTCAGTAAATCACTCACTCAAAGACTCAACCAGGCACAACGTCGGGTAGGAAATTCAACAAAATAGACAATTATGGAAAAGAACAAACTATGCGAATTTCACTGTAGGTTTTTTTATTCACAACTCGGGTTTAAACAGTTTATGCAATCTTCAGGTCCTGTACATTTACATCTACAAAATACCCTGCAAGCCACCTCAGGGGTGTGTGGTAGGGGTTGAGTAGTCACCAACATGCATTACACTATAAACTAAAGTTAGTGTAACTACGACTAATTATGCATCAGCATAAATCGCTAATGATTGTTACTACTCGAAGCCTCACAATCATGCACTACACTACAGATATGCTCACAATGGAGAGGGACCGTTAGTAAATATATATTTTGCAACTGCACAAATGGACAGAGACTCAAGACCTATGTAGAAAACATGCACGGCGTGCTGTTAGTACTAGGTAACATATAAGGATTCAAGTATTAGGGAGTACTACTACTACTAAGAGCTACATTACCTATCAATAAACCTAGATAAAAGTCTCACTGGCAGCTGTTATGGTCCCTTATCGTTCGCGGGAAAAATGACATTTTAAATCTGTCCGTTCTGCAGTCTAGTTCTCTAATAGTTTTATTCTCATGATCTGATCTACCGTAGTATGTCGGATTTCGCAAAATATTGTCAACAGTTCTGAACATCTTTAGTTCAGGTTCAGGACCTGAAGAAGACATTAACAGTTGAAACCCGGGTCGTGAGTGAAAAAAAAACTTACTGTGAAATTGGAATAGTGTTTTCCTTTCCATCATGGAGAAATTTCACATAGTTACCCTAGACAATGTACGATTTGTTACAATTATGGATACTAGAATTTAAGGATACCAGACTCCCATCTTCGGCGTGATACCTTTTTGGAAGCTGCCAAACGGGGCGCCACTGTCATGAGTCAGTCACGTGAATCCAGTGATCCCTATGTATCACGTACGTATTTTCGCTTTTTTCAATTTCAAACTTAATGAATATACGGCTAGTTAAGGAGAAACTAATGGTTTCATTCGTCAAATGATAATGTTAGAACGATCACGACTTCTAAACAAAATCATTAGCGTCAGTATGGGTAATGGGCGTAATTCACGAGTAAATACTTTAATTCGGTAATACATACTTTCAATGATCACATCAAAGAAATTTACATCACATAGAGAAGAAAACCAAAATCTGACAAAATAATAAGAGGTCTGCCATCATCAGCATCGACCATGCCTTGCTACACGGTAACGTGAAGAATACATAAGAGAACTTACATAAGCCTCTGTTCTCCACACCTAAAATTGTGTTCTTACTCAAGGTTGCGGAATACCCTGTGGAGCATCCAGGAATAAAGCAAGATCTTTTACCCATTTTTAGTCGAGCAATCAATCTTTTTCCATACCAACGATCGGATATCCCCACAATCCGCCATACGTGAACAAAGTGACATAATGCCTCAGAATCATCACTAAGCCACCAATCGAACGGATTCAAATAATTAAATAAAAGAACAATGAAAGCACATTGAAATTGGGGGGGCTGGTTAAAACAGACAATGCTAAATTTAAAATAGGGACGACACAAAGAATAAGGAAATAACGAGGATGCCTGTCCGATGCACGCATTTATGCCAGAACCGTGTCCATAACAGAATGCTTTTGTTTAGTGCAGTCGAGATTACCATTAAAATAATTAACGGTGATTTCCAGTAAAATGATTTTCATTCGATTCTAAGGAAAGAGAAAAGAATTTTTTGAGATATATAGTATTATTTTATAGTTAATTTGGCTATTACGTAAAGTTTATCAGTAATCCAAAAATGATGAAGTTCCTCAGAGATATGGCGTCAATGTAAAAGTCCATGTTTATACCATTGAATAACTAAATTTTGAAGAAAATTGTCTCGCCATGTGACCATGTTCAATGATGGAAATTTAATTTGAAGTAGCATCGTCATCGTTTCATCATAATTCTGTGGTGATCTGTGAAATCAGGAGATTGAAATTTCGTTTCAACCACACGGAGGAATCATTTCGTCAAATAATGAACCCATTACCTTAGATAATTTCAAACAAAGTGAACTAACAAGCAAACCTATTACTTCAATCTTGAACCAAACCATTTGAACCAAATTGAAGAAAAAGTGCATGAAATGTTTTAAAATTCCTTCAATTTTATGATGAATATGTATGATAAAAATAATGACAAAGACTTCCTGCACCGCCATGATAATATTCTCTGTTTTATAAACGTTCAATTTCTTACAATGAATGCAGGACTGAGCGCGCTAAATGACCCTTTGCAAATACTACAAGTTCGAGGACACAAGAAGTTTAATTCGAGGATATCAGAAGTTAATTTCTGTAGGTTACAACGTAAACATACATGATAAATTAAAGTGGTAACTTGTGTGGACGAGACCCTTTAACATATTTTAATCCTTGCTCTACAAAAGTGTTGTACAAATCTCGTGTCCATGATGGAAAGAGATGAATGAAGAATATAATGTTTAGAAATTACATGCTAACATTATCCAAGACATTTTGACTTACTCATCAAATGAATGAAAATACGTAATATAGTTATGCTGTCGCCCGTGTTGTGTTTCCCTCCTCTACATCCATTCTCCTCCTACCCCTCTTTCAAAGGTGCACAAGTATGTATAAACCTCCTCTAACCTAGCTTTGTACCTTTGAGGGCGATGTAAAAGTTCAGATCAGCCCCAATAAAAAGTATGGAAAGTTACTTAGTATTTTTAGCCTCACTCCAATGAATTGTTTGAGACATTCTTTTTCTGATTTTTTTCCGTAGCCTACCCATCCACCCCTTTTCCTTTCTCCCATAAATGTTTTTTTGGTTAAAGTTGAGTTTTCGTCTCGTCAGCGAAATGTTTCTTTTGTGAAGAACCTATACAAATGGCGAAATTGATTATCATACCTAGGGGTAGAGGAAGAATGCGAATTTGTAAATTTGTAAAAATCATCCGTGAGACAAGTAGTTTTTGAGTAAATTGAGTTAGAAATTGACCAATTTTGATCATTTTCCCCATGATTTCCCCGCCATATTTGAAGGCTATAGTAACTGCCGCTCTCCCTAGATGACGCAGCCATCGAGAAGTTATTTTCTTCGCTACTCGCAAAGCTTCCTTCACTATTTCATGCGATATGAGAATTCGAGCGACGGAAGGTAAGAAAGTGAAAAACGCGTTGGTGATTGGTTTGCTGGAGGAGGTTATTTGGCGGATAGTTATGTATTTTTTCACGCACACCCTTTTAAACCAACACCACGGCGAACCATCAACCTTGCCTTTCCTTAGTCTTGTTGGTCTCTTTCATATTTTGCACTTCTTTAACTTCTTCTGCTTCCCCTCCCGCCCATCATCCCACATTCTTCCCCCAATCTCCTTCGAGCGCCGTTTACAATGGTCCGCTCTCTTTTGCTGCTTTCTTCGAGAGGTCACCACCAAATTCCACGATTCCCCAACCACATCTAGTTCTCCTTTGACAGTACGCCAATCCTTTCTACCCAGCCTGACTTCCAAACTCTCCTCTAACCCCAGACACCGAATACCTCCAAGCCACCCCAATCATTTCTATGCCTAATCGATCTCCCAAGTTTTGGAATGCAATGAGCTCCACTTGAGATTTTTCAGAGATGATAGACCGTCTGCGTTGTTTCTTACTAGCTTGTCATGGCGGAGGTAATTTATTTAAGAGATTCATTTGTGGACATATACACATATGTATTTGAAATGGATGCTCGTCAGATTCACATCGAGTATCTGATGAAAGAAATACAGGCATTAGCAATTCCATAGCCAAAATTTCCAGAATGCGTTCAACAAATGATATTTCAAAATACCCTAAAATGTCCAATCCCATAAGTTTCCAGTGAAATATTAAAGGATATAGGTCAACTCTACTCTGAAGAGACACAATGGTTAATGTGGGTTAATGTTTAGACTTTGACGCCACCGAGAGTCGATTCCTGTATACCTCCTGGGCAGCAAGAATCGAGAGCGGGCGGATATCACCGTTTTTCACTGATCTACATCTACGAAGCACCGTGAAAGCCACCACTAGGGTGTGTGGCACGGGGTGATTCCACCCCAGGCATGCAGCACTCGTCCCAGTTCCAATCAGGAACTCGCACGTTCCCCCGGCCGCTAGGCGCAAACCAAAAAGCAGTCAGGAGAACAGAGCGCAGTCAAACCAGAAACTGGGAGAGTGCAACGTAAATGAGTGCGCAAAGACGCAGTTCACTGCTAAAGAGACCCCTAGTGATTAATATTACTAATACTATTAATTTATGAATGCTACGAGATACTACTTCATGCTGTGAACAAAAAATACCGGACGTTTCAAGCGGGGTGAAGAGTTACATGACGCTATGTTATTAAGCACAAGTGGAAAGTCTACTCTACCTAGTGAGGGTGGGAGTTTCATATAATTGATCCATCGTAACTATTATGATCCCTTATTGTGCGTGGAAAAAATTGCATTTTAAATCTATCGGTTCTGCATTCTATTTCTTTTATCTTATTCCTGTGATCTCTTCTACCGTAGCACGCTGGCTCTAGCAAAATATGTCGAACGTCCGGCAGAAAATTCATTCACATTCGGGGAAGCAACAACCGACCCTCAACACTCCGTCCACTAAACCGCCCGTGCGAGTCACAGCCACCGAGCAGAGGCCACTGCAGTCATATTTTATCCACCTAATGTGATAATTTTATAAGATTAATTTATGCTTTGCGGTTCGGCGACGCTGACCGCGGCACAAGCGCTCACTCGACCGCAGCTGTTGTTCGGCGACCGCAGAGGTCTAGAGGGCGGATGCGACGCCTTTCGCCCCCAACCACTGTCCGCCGCCCCCAAGCCGCGAGCCGGGCGGCGGATGACGTGCGACCATCAAGCCAACCAAGGTGACCAAGCCTGCCTGGGTGGCTTCACGACACCCAGATGGTGTTCACTTTTTACTCCACGAGGATACGTGCACGTTGTGCACGTACATTCAACCGTGGAGCTGCGAAGCATGGCTCTCGTTCACCAAAGAAGTGCGTGGATTGCAGGGTGTTGGTGAAATATGCATCAATTTATCCGGCAAGTCGTTTCCAGAACATCAAACAAACAAGCATTTTATATCCATGAACGTTATGCCTGCGACGTTAAACGGAAAGGCTAAATCAATCAGTATGTTATATTTAGTGTAGCTAGTAGCCGAGCCGAAGACGCGTAGAATATACCGTTCCAGTGAGTGCAAGACTCACCCCTACCGGTCACTTTACGAAAGGACGTGGACATTTTTGTTTCTCTCGTGCGAAAGAAACCTCATCTATTCGACACGAGGAACAACACTCTGTATAAAAATAAAGAGAAGAGACGGCATGCCTTGAGAAATATTGCTGTGCTTCTCAGGAGATAAAGCGTCCCTCATCAAGGTGTCTTTCCTACAAATATAGGGTGCCTTCCTGTCACTCTAGTGCGCTAATCACTATGCAAAACAACAGCGTACTTGCCTTCCATTCGTTACAGGCCCTGCACATTAGGTAGCGCACTTCAAAACAGATCGGGAGCAAAGTTGATGTTCGCTAAGCAATAAAAGAACGTCGATTATAGTATCCGTGATTGTCGTCAAGTTTGTTGATTTTCAGTCAAGGCGTAAATAAAAAATACATATTGTATGTTTTTAATTATTCAGCAGCAAAAAGCTAACGTTTTTAAATACTTATTTTGAACAAATTCAACAAGTTTACACGAAAAATTCGGCCGTGACTGCTGCTGAACCACAGAATGCTACCTACCGGCAGGTTACACAACATTCCGCCAGCGCACATCGTTCCATTCAACGTCGTTCAAGTGTGATGATGTGTTCCGATGTGAGCTGACTTCAACACCTTGAATGGAAAGACCCCATTATATCTCGCCAGGGCAAACATCGCATCGAATGGACCTTCCACTATCCTCGTAAAATGTTAGAAAACATTTCTAAATTCTACCGCCAATTCTTGCTGTACCATATGGATCTCCGTTCCATATGGATATGGGTCTCCGTTTAAGTAAGGTCAACTGGGTCTTCGGATAAGATTGATGGGCCCGGCACTCCTTTTGGAGGCGGGTCCACAGTTGGAGTCTGATGATCAAAGAGCCTTGCATCCGCCATCCACCGTAGTTGCGGAATGACCCTGAATGGTGGCTTCTGGCTTCTGGCTCAAGGGGTCAACCGGGCACTCGTACTATTGCGTTTGTCTCACCACCCCTTGGGAGAATAAATTCGTATATTGAGGCTTCGGACGTCTCAATGAAAGGTTTCGCAACGATGTCTGTGTCTCTATTCATGAGATTCAGTGTCTAATTTTTTTTATTACCTCTTTTCCCGTAACCTTTTACCTATCCAGCCTCCACAGGAACCCACGGGTTAAATCTAACGACAGGAACCGCCTGTGGTTGTACCCCCAGCAGTAGCTGTATCAACGATGTACCATATGGATGGGCCCTACACCTCCTTTTCTCCTCCGTGTCCATTCCCGAGTCCAAGTTACCCTCCGCCTTTCTGTCAAGTCTGCAGCCCCAAAATAATCCCTACCACTATAAGAGTAGCAGTTATTGCCCTTGACTCCTCTAAAATAATCCCTTCCCATCAAATTGTGTGACTCTGAATCGAATGCAAACAATGCTTCGCACAATCCGTTTTCTCGAATTACTCTGTGAAAACAAAACAATCGCCGATTGCGCACAGAACCTACGAGGGAATTTCACCAGGAGCTGCTCACATTACTATCGACGAAGTTCAGTTCCTGGTACAGCTGGCTTCTTCAGTTCACTTCAGTGGACCTGAAGAAACCAGCTGGAACGCGGCCGAAATATTGTCCAGGAAGATGAATAGACGCGGAAGAACACCCAAAAATCAAGTCTCTTCTGCCTCTGCTGAGGTGCGAAACATCGAAACTGATGAGCTAACAACAGTTAAATAGTGCTAAAGCTTAGTAAGCATTAAAAATTTTCCTTTCATGTTTGTCCATTAGTGCAAGGTCTTCTGTACATGTTTTCTTTGATGTCATGATGTCAAAAAATATCCTACTCTCAAATTGCTGCACAAACTTTGGTTTCTCCTCTTTTTTTCAGGGATTTTCTATTTCATTTAAGGGACCTTGCACAGAGAGATTTAACATGCGAAATAAAAAAATACAAAATAAGCGGCACGCTTTGTAAAAAACAACTACCAGAGAACAGCGAGGGTAATACAGTTGATGGAATAACTAGGTTGGGAGTGGACTTAGGAGTTGAAGGCTAAGATTCATTCAGATAACGAAAGTTTCGGTATGACACGGCGGGTATTATATTTTAACCCCGCACTATAATGCCTATAAGGTATAATACAGCATAATTCAGCATGCCGTGTATGTTTTCACAATAGCTCTTGAATCTCTGTCCGTTTATGTAGTTGCTATATACATAAATACTAACGGTCTCTCTAACAATGGTAGGATAGATCTATAGTGTAGTGCATGCTTGTGAGGCTTCGCCTCGTCACAACCCTAGAGAAAAGACCACAGGTGGACCACAGAACCGCCACAGGAATTGTGTGGTATCCACAGGGAATATGTGGTTGATGTATGGCAATGCCACAAGGAGGCTGTGGCAAGCTATAAGAGTATGTGGCAAAAGCAAAACTCATGTGGCATGCCACATAAAGTACTTGTGGCGGTGTTGTCGCTGTGGCATTGTGGAAACGAGCATCATGTGTGTCGTACTGTGGTCAGGGGCGGCTCCAGACCAGGAGTTCAGGGTGGACAACCACTGGCTTTGGAGGTATGGAATAGGTACTTCCCAGGAAAAGGGGAGTCAGGGGGTCTCGTCCCGGAAAATCGTAATAAGCTATGTGTCAAATGAAAAAGAAACTCTTATTTAGCTTAAAACATATGCCTACTATCGTACTTCAAAGCATACAATAATTGGGGCTTTTAGTTTAACTTATATGATAAATAAATAAAATACGCCAAGTTTTTTGGGGGGGGAGCAATTTCCCCTACAGGCCCCCCCTCCCTTGAGCCACCAATGGTTGTGGCAGCAGCAAGCAATTCTTCCAAAGTTGCAGGTTGATTTGTTACTCAGTAAGTTGCAGCTCGGCCTTATGGCTAAGATCAAAGTCTCTCTCTTTGTGGCTCTCAACACATACAATTTGTGGTATTTTACCACAGCTGTGGTATTTTTTGTGGTTAAACCTGAGGCTTTATCTCTAGGGAAACATTAGCGATTTATGCTAATGCATCATTAGCCGTATATACACTATTTTAGGGATAGTGTAATGCATGTTGGTGACTACTCACCCCCTGCCACACACCATGGAGGAGGCTTGCAGGGTACTCTGTAGATTTAGATGTTTAATCTCTAGATCTGTCAGAAGTGACAAAATACGAGTGATACACTGTTGAATTGAGAGGTACAAAATTCTTTCTTTGCATGAACTACTTATGACTAAAGGAGAAAAAGAGCGAGACACACATGTAAAAGCCGGGTTACTCTCCATCTGTCCTCAGTCTCTATATATCCGACCAATACCAAGAAAACAGATGACTACCATCTAATCCTAGTACACGACTAGTATTTTTTTACTCGCTTGAAAAGTTACTAAAATTTGCTCTGAACTCAATGACCCACGGTTACCTCTCGATAAACCTTAAATAGTGAAGAAGACTTCAGCATTTGAACCTTTCCCGCGAGCCTCGACGCTTCTGCGTTGAATCGACGACGCCAAGAATTTGAAGGCTCGAATGTTCAAGTTCACCGTGGCACCACGGTATGGTTTTCGCGGGCAACAGAAGTGTGGTGACTTGGCATCGAAAAGGATGTGGATGTTAATTGGTCAATCAATTACCTTCCTCGGTAAGAGCATTGACCTTTCCACAGCCACAAAAGTTTGATTGGTGTACCCGGAAGACCCATGACGTTTCTGGCAATATTAATCACATTGTATTATTGTCCATAGTTTATCCAATTGTTTCAATTTAAGGAGGATCCTATGTGACGGCGTGAGACAAAGCAAATACTAAATTCCAACTTTTCGTTTATATGGTTTTATAAAAAATCCTGCTTCCGCTGATGACATGCGTTAACTATTAAAAAACATAATTAAGGCACAAAATATTCAGATTATTCCACTAATATATTTTTATAAACCTTTGATAGCGATTTCTATGGAATTGCCACATTTTGACTTCAATTATCGCAGTAATTACCTTATAACTCGACAAACAAGGCGGTAATATGCATTCATTTTATTTTTATTCAATTTCCAGGGAGTTTTCGCTTGTTATAAAGTTTTCGTGAAAATGGCATTTATAGTACATGGAAAAATACTACTTTCCTCTTGTTTCTCCCATTGAACACCAAGCAATTTTAAGTTCAATTTGCGAGAAAAATAGCGCGGAAAGGTAAAATTTTGTTGTTCATATCAGAGAGAGGACATGTTTTCATGTAAGTGGACAGAATATGAATGAAATGGCATTAAAGTCATTTTACGTTGGAACAACCTTAAGGAATAAGCCTCAGCTTTGCTTTCAATCGTCCAGAGTAATTCCTATTGGTGAAGCTTTAACTCTGTTCCGTATGAGTATGTTAGCCTTAGTAACCTGCATCCAGGTAATTGCTTATGAGTTGTTCGTTTTGTTAACTGTCGTTGCATTCTTCTTAAAATAAATGTCTTACCTGAATGGTGACTAAACATTACAAACTCCTTGTTGAAAGCCGAGCTAGCAGAGCTCAACGATGTATCGTTTTTGGGACTCGCAACGACATATATTATTGCGTGTCATTCTGGTTTTAAAGGTGTGCCATTCGCTGGGAACAGCAGTGGAACCTCTGACCGTATTTTTCCGATCAGTCTTCAGTTTCCGATCAGTCGGTAGTTTGAGCGAAAAATCACTTCAACTAGAATTTGATGAATTTAACCTCAATTTAAAGAAAAAACGTCCATGTTTCCAATTATATCAAAATATTAACCCCTTGCCGAAATACTTTCCGAGCGATTTGACTCAAAATATAAGCTGTTTTGTATGGGATAGATTACAGCTTTGAGCTCCAGAGGGAGAATACTGAAATAATTAGGAAATTCTAATACCTGGATTTTGTCAAATGTTTTTAAAACTATTAACAAAATAATGAATAAGAAACACAGTAATCTTCCACAGATTAGTAAGTGTTATTTATTCATTATGAATATTGACAACTTCCACCAGGTCCAACCTGAAGCAGTTATATTTATTACTATTAAGAAAAATTAATCTACTAATCACCGCAGTAATTTTTACAGATGGCAAAAAACCTGCTGTTTTGAAGGCTTTTTAGCCGTACGGTGTGTAAAAATTAGTCAAGTTAGAGACTTTTAAATCGATATATTTATATAATTTCATAGAATATTTGTCATATGGCTGCAGGCCTCGGTGGCGGCGGGGTAAAGTCCTCGCCAGCTAACCCAAAGGTCGCCGGTTCGATTCCCGCCTAGGGAGGATTTTTCAACTCCCAGGGCATTGTTGTGTATGCTCTCTTGTGTTTACGAGCTAATTGTTGCTCAGAATTAAGGGTCATCATTATTATTATTATATTATTGCGCCATTCATATGTATTACAATATGTACTTCATATGTCTTACAAACGCTGAAATTAAAAATAAAATTCAAATATGTTCTCCATTACCTATGACTAGGGAAATGTCTCGCTCAAACTACCTTAAAATGTTTCGGCCGTGCGTACGTGCATCACAAACTTGAACCAGCACTCGCTGGGTGCGGGGGAGGGGTGCCGTGTAAGCGGCCGCATGCTGGGTGCGGACGGCTCTTCACGACAACTGGGACGGGAGGGGAGGCATTAAATAAGCGCTGCTGCTGCGCCAGCCAATGGTACATAACAACGAGAACAACACGCCGCGCCGGGCGGAAGGGCGAGGGGCATCAGCGCCACTTCCGGCTCCGGTGGCATGAAGCGGAACTGCCGACCGACCGCTCTTTTGTGGCGAGGCGAGTCGGCATTGAAACGCGCGCACGGAACTCTGGGAAGCGGGGATGTGGGTGGTTAAGGGGGAGAGGCGGGGTCGTGGGAAGAAGGGGTGGGAGTGACGTCGTCTTTCCTCCCCTCCCTCCCCCGGAAAAGCAAAGCCACCAAAGTTCCCACGACTCTCTTTCACTTCCCCTCCCCCAACTCCCCCCTCTCCGCACTCACTCACTCTCCACTTCCCGATCCTCTCACTTGGGTGAGCCGGGTTTGAGTGCGAACCCCATCCCTTCACAACCACGAGAATAAAGAGAGTCGAGAATTAAGGCTCCGGAGATAGACGTAAGCAATAAGATTGCACATTTTCAGGGCATCGGAACTGATTTTACGAATTCCTTAGACTCAATCAGGACAGCGCATGAATCATAAATATGTATTCCAATGAATGAGTCATTAAATGAAGCTTATTTTCGGTTTCGGTGTGCTGTTCTTGTCAAATCTTTTCTCAAATATTCTAGTCATTGTTATTCCTTTGATTTAACAACAATAAGCTTTTATATGGCCTTCATATCGGGGAAAAAACAACAACGGACGATCAAATACAACCATGCCCTGGGAGGTGAAAAATCCTCCCCAGGCGGGACTCGAGCCCGCGACCTTCGGGTTAGCATGCGAGGACGTTACCTCGCCTCCACCGGGGCCGTCAGAGACTTTACCTTCATAGGCACTATACATGTTGTTTAAAAATAATCTACAAGCCATAAAAAACGAGTTCTGTGTCAGATACTAAATTGAGCAAAGCTACAGAGCCTGCTAGCTTTTAATTATGCCCAAAGGTTTATGGCCTAAGGACATGTTATGCGTGTCGAGATACTTTTGAAAAATATAGGAGAGCCGAGTCGCGATGAATAAGGAAAAAGAATGCTTGGGAATAGCATCTTATAATATAACCGGAATGTAGACACATGCATTAACTACAATATGCTACATGTATCGCAGAAATACTTTAGCCGAAGTCAAAAAAGTATCTGAAAACTTAAGAGCAGAGCTGAAACAGCTTCACAGGCAAAATAAAGTTAAACGATTGGCTGAAGGAAGGCAGTTTAGTTACCTTGGTTATAAGTATGCATCAATCCGGATTACATTTCATCAAAAATATATGTGATCACAAAGTACAACTAATTTTCCCATAAACTAGGTGAATGCGGATATTAAAATACGTCACGGGTTCATGTATTCCGAAATTCGAAACAAGGACTCTTACTGGCATTATAGTTCAGACATTAATCACTCGATATCTCCGGGTATCATTAGACAGATAGAAGGAATTGGATAAAATAACGAAGTTCTCGCAGGGTAGGCTAGCTTCAACTTTTGATTCAGAAAACGAGGCTCCGCATCCGATTGAAATAAATAGCTCTCGCGAAAGCTTATGGCGTTCGGATGCGCGGCGTTTGTGTTGTCCGCGTCATACAAATTCCATTTTTTTAAATGTACTCAGGCATGGCACAAATGTCATGTCTTCGCTTTCCCCTACAACCCTTTTCCATACCCCTTCCAACAAACTTTACCCCCCACGTCGTCTTCTTCTGCGCGTCCGAACGCCATAAGCTTTCGGGAGAGCTGTTCTTAGATTTTACAGCTAATATGATACCCATTTTGGATGTATTTTACAGCTGTAATGATATCCATTGTGGATAGAGACACTAAAAACATGAGAAATGTCTCAAACGTGATCCATATCAACAAGCGGGAACTTTCTCGTTTTATATACCTTTCCGAACCAATATTTACAGCGTCCAAAACGAAACATAGCTTATGTAAACAAAGTAAAAGCGAATGGCTTAGGCAATTTGTCTTAGTTTAACATTTGAATCCATTTACGTCGCTCTACTTTCAGGCCCTCTGTGGCATTTTTATGCATTTCCCCCTGCTGGAACAACTATGTAATTACTATGCAACAATCGCTATGTCCTGAGCTCACCCCCGCCAACTCGACCTTGCCAACAAACCCCCTCCAGGGGTTGTTGTCGCAATAATCAACATTTCAAAAACTTAAGATAACATGCGAATATTTCAAAAACACCAAAATCTCGAAGCTTTCGTTCCACCAATATATTTTTATTTACACCTTTTATAGCGATTTCTATGGAATTGCCACATTTTGACTTCAATTATCGCAGTAGTTACCTAATAACTCGACAAACAAGGCGATAAGATGTATTCATTTTATTTGTATTCGATTTCCAGAGTGTTTTTTTACTTAATGAATCTTTATTAAAAAAGATTTAATACGAATCGCACTCAAATGCGCTTCTTCGGGGTGAAACGGAAATGCTTTCCACCAATTAGACGCGAGGAGGGCAGAATGAAACCCGGCTGAACAAAATCAATGGAGTGAACCTAGGTGACCAGAATACGTGCCTAAAGTCTGAGCATCCGTTCAGCTATACCTATTAAGGTAAACCATTTTTGCCCACACAGATCAGCCTACTCCCTGTTTTAATCGGAAAACTATTTCTGTCGTAAATAAGTAGAAACCTGTGATTAAAACTTCGGTACTGAACCGTCGATTTTACGTAATATTTTTGCAGAAGATCTCGTCGTAATTAAAACGTAAAATTACATCATGCCCATATGTACACGAATCCTGCACCTCTAAGGATTTTGGCAAAGAGTGCTTAACGCATTTCTATGATGTGAGCAGTGAGAATAACAATCGCTCATGGGCAAGGATAAAGAAAGAAAAGATGATGCGGAAAATGAGGTAGCGGAGATGTGGAATCACATATCTCAATCCAACTGAAATCGAAAGTGTTCAACGTTGGGGCATTCGGAAAATGTGGTTCTCGTCAATAAAAGGATACGGCTAACTGGTACTGAAGGCTAGTTTATTCACCATTAGAATCGGAAAATTCGTGAACCTGAACAAATTCAATTTTACGATGCGTTTGACTGTTTATTAGGAAGATGGCCGAAGACATTTTGCTAGGGGAAGCGTTTAATCGGTCAGAATACAATCCGTTTAAAATCAAAGAGCTCTCAATGAGCTCACCAGAGGCAAACTCTCACACCTCTGCATTCCTCTCCCGGCGTCCACCTTAATGACTCACCGATGAGCCAAATTACCCGGATCTTTCGGCAATCTAATTGTGGATTAAAAGGTACGCACGCTATTCTGATATGACGGATAAGAAAAGTGCCAAGGGGGCGTCGTCGTCTTGGCGCTCCGGCCAAACAGACTGCCAAAATATCCCTGGTTCCACTCCAGGCAGCATTTTTCCTTTAACTCCCTGAAATGGTTCCAATAGCGGCTGCTTCTCGCGGCGGCGCGGCGCTACGGGCGGGATTGTAGGGAAGCGGGATGGGGGGACGAGATTAGGGGAATGGGGAGGAAGGGGTGGGGATATGGCGCTCCTGGGCACGTCGTGGCCGAAGGGAACAGGAGGGACCCTGAGAAGGAGGATGGGCTACTAGACCGGAAGCGAAAACCAATGCACGGGCAGGGACACCTCGGCTAGGGCTAGGTCAGAGGGCACAGAGAGTGTAATCCATTGGTCCAGTCGGTTGAGGGTGGGGTGAGTGACTGACAACTTAAACCAGCTATCATTATTAACTAAACACATTTCTCTCAATATATAAATTGTTCTCGGGTTTCCATCCGAGTAAGTATTTTAGATGCTGCCAAAGTTTCGATGGAATACTTACTCCTCCATCGTCTTCAGAGCAATTATTTGCAGAACATTCAGTCTACGCTTATATATAGGTGAAGCGAAACTTGACGGCAGTCACGTGGGCGAAGCTTGACGTCTGGTAGAGCGAAGTATACAAGTTAAGTGGGACAAAGGGGCTGATGCGGCTTTAGAGGTCACTATGGATGTCCTTCCGTACATTTGTCCAACCATCAACGCTTGATTAATCCTCTATGACCTCAGACACTCTGCTGCTGAGTACCACACCAAGTGTAGCTATACATACCAGTCTAATCGGGGTGGGGCATTGTTGTCTTTTTTTCGTTATTTTTTTAATTAACGATTGCCATTCCTTGCTTAGGAAATACCCAGGGTCCCGATTTAAGGTATTATTTTCCAGCCTGATTTCAATGGCTTCTTTTAGTAGACGCTCCAAATACCCTATGGCTTTGGAGACTAGTTGAGCATCATCAAAGGAGATGATACGGTCTTCTGATAGGCTATGTTCAGCCAAGGCAGATTTCTCCAGGTGGAACAGCCTACTACACCTCCTGTGTTCTTTAATTCGGGTCTCCATCGTGCGTCCCGTCTCCACGATGCATATATTGTCGCACTGACATGGAATACGGTAAACCCCCGATGTCTTGAGTCCCAATTTGTCCTTGACACGCACCAAACCGCCACGTAGTTTTTTTTCGGTGGTTTGTGATTTGTTTGTTTATCCCGTTTGGCCAGGATCCTCGAGATTCGATTGGAAACTCGAGAACAATTTATGTACCTATATAATTTGCCGAGAAAGAATAAAATCTTACATTTCTCAAGAGTTTTACACAACTAGAAAACTACCTCGGATCATCATGAGTAAATGCATTGGATGAGTCTGAGAGTCGGTCGCACAATGTGTGGTTACGGCATATCAAGACGGTACTGTTAGAGTAACGATTATTCGTATGAATCTCTCAGATTTTCGTCTCTAATCAGTACGCAATCAAGCGTTGTACAACTGGTCATAAATTAACAAGACGGAAGACAAAACCGCGACAACAAAGGATATTAGAAGTATGGTGCAACTCGAGGAAATGAGAAAGGTAGCCAATGAAAGGTTGAGGCATGAAATAGGTCTTACCACAGTAGTGTGGGCAAACAGGAGATGAAAAATGACTAAGGATAAAATGTCATCAAGTGGAGCGAAGAAAATAAAAGAAAAATATGGATTAAATTATTTTACAGTGAGAAAATAAGAATTTTCAGTACTAAATTTGAAGCGATAAACAAATAGATCTTAATTTCCTAGTTTTCATTTTTGTGTTAATATCACAGATTAGGACGAAACGAAATTTTATAGTTAAAATTGTAATATAAGACTAACTGTAAGTCAAAAGAAAAAGAGTGGGTAACTAAGAATCTGTGATATGACGGAGGACAATAGGGAAAGCCAGCAGAAATATTCATCAACTGTATAAGTAACTAAAAAAGCGGTTAGCTATAAAGAGTGAAGAATACCATCCGCGATCAATATGCAAAGCAATAAAAATCGAAAACGTCCGAACAACTTCAACAGAGAAGACGATTATAATCTCACAATCAGAGCGATTTTGAAAAGATTCCTTGCAATGGAAAGATGACCAATCGATTTTTTATAGTGACATTTTTTCCAACAATGCAAAAATGCCTCAGCCGTCTTCGTAGGTCTTTTATATACACAAAAATTGGTTATTCACCTCTTTCTGCTGACAACGCTCCCAGCATAAGGAGCTAAACTTGGACTTTAAAAAAAAATGAATGCGCAGAAGTGCCCGAAAACGTCTTATACAATTGATAAAAGAAGCTGCAGAAGCCTAAACCATAAGATTAGAAAGAATTTAACGTTTTCCCTTAAATATTCACGACAGCGGCCTCAATTCAAAGCCACAACTATAAGCATCGAGGACGGTGGGTGGAAGAAACTATCCCCATTCAAACTAGTCTCGCAGAGAATAAATATTACAACTTTAGAGTCAAAACATTTTAATGTAATTTGATCGAAATATTTCCCTGGTCATTATTTATATAATATTCAAATTTTATATTTTAATCTCAACGTCTATATGAAGAGTGAAGTAAATATTTTAATATTACTTTACGTAATTACTTTAAAGTAGTTTGAGTGAAAATCATTTCACCTAGAATTTGATGAATTTGACGCCATTTTAAAGAAAAAACTCCCATCTTTCCAATGATTTTAAAATATTAATCCATTGCCAAACTACTTTTAGAGCAATTTGCCTAAACATTTAAGCTGTTTTACATGGAATAGATTGCGTTCCAGAGGGAGAATATAGAAAAAAAGGAAATTATAACACCTGGATTTCGTCAAAAAGTAGCGGTGTGTAGTTTGTACGTTTTATCAACTATTTATAACTCTTAATACAATACTAACCGCAGTTATTTTATTTACAAAAAAACCTGCCGTTTACAAGGCTTTTCAGCCGTAGGGTGTGAAAAAATCATTCAAGTTTGAGACTTAAATAGATGTTTATTTAATTACTGAAAAATTTTGTCAAAAATAACTATTTTTTTGCACCTTTAATATTACAATATTTAGTTCATACTTCGTACTGACACTGAAATTAAAAAATAAAATAATAAGGTCTCCATTACGACTAGGGAAATATCTCGCTCAAACTACTTTCTAAGTCCCGAGACGACGATGATTTCTACGTCATGCAAGCAATGCATAAAGGTGCGATCAAATATCGTATACGCAATTGCCTGGTACAGATTGCATTCCACTCGCTCAACTCGACAACAGCTGGCTACGGGGAGAGAGAGCAAAGGTCACTCGCCACGGACCACCTCGTTATCGAGGGTGGCAGGGATGGGGGAGGAAAGGAGAGGGTATGGGTGGTCATGGGCCTCTTCACCCCCCTCTCATTCCCATCCCCACCCCCCATCCTCTCACTATAATTGGCACCACACACCACGGCACACAAACAACGGTCACTGCCGCGTCGTACCAGAGTGTGAGTGGGCGCGTGCCTATTCCCCCACCACCCCCACACCCCACCCTCCCCCCTTTCGCGAGTCCCATTCGTGGATTTCCCCGGTGGAGTGGCGCTGTTGAGCCGGTGGGGGGGGGGGCTCGCGAGAGTGCGAGAGAAGAAGCGAATAATTCCCCCTCCTCCCCCTTCAATTAGTTTTGTTTCTCTCCACGGGAGCAGCGGGGGGCGCCGTCGGCGAGTGGCCTCGACTCTCTCTCTCTCGACATGCGACGCGCGACAGATTCGTCCCCCGCCCCCCACCCCCCTCGAAATCCGCCCCCCCCCCCCTTCAAGTGAGGAGAGCGACAGGGATGAAGGGGGGGAAGGAAGCCGTCTTCCTCCACACGCGTGCCGCTCGTTCGCGGGACACGCCCCGACTCGCCCGCACGCGCCACAGCCGTCATGTACCTACCTACTTAGGTACAGAGGGCAGTATAATTAAATAATCCACTAAAACATAAACTAATAATATTTAAAAAAAATGTATATATAAATAAAAAATGTGGTAAAGACATATGATGTGTTTGGTTTTTTTGTCATTTGATATAAAATTCGTGTTTTGGTAATACAGTTTTAAAATTTGTTTCCTTTCGTCAATGTATCGTTATTTTTTTCGTAATTTAAATACAATTGGAATTTAATTTTATATCTTTCATTCATTTAAGTATTCTACCAGCTGATTGGTAGGTTCTTGGACAGTCCCCATTCTGAATCCCGATGTCATAGACATTTTTTCGCTTTTCCTCCTAAGGATGTCCCGCCATTATATCCCTCTTAAATTCCTCAGATCTTCTACCTCCTCGAATGTCGTCCAGAATTCCTATCTTCTTCCTTCCTCTTCCACACTTCCCCAGTGTTCTCCCCTCTATCACTCTCTTCAACATGCCTCTCCTCTCAAAACCTCCTCCATCCATGTCTTCTGCCTTCTCCGAACCTTCGCCTCCAGCTACCACTCTTCTTCAAACATATCCAATACCTCCTCGTTCGTCTTCCTCGTCACCCAGCTCACCCTCTCCATCCTTCTCCAAAACCACATCACAAACGCCTCAAGTCTACGTACTATCCTCCCTTCGCAACGACCAAGTTAATTTTATATTAAAAAAAAATAAAATTGAAAATTTTAAAAAATTACTAATAATACATTGAAATATATGCAATAATTTTTTTCTTCAAGGAGAGACTCGTCTATTAATTTGTAAATTATTTATTTTCTTTGCCGATGTTTTGTATTTTAAAACATGACTCTTCGGGGCTACAATGAACATTATTGGGCGTGTTGAACATCAATTAAATATGATATACAATTTTGGTACATTGTTATGTTAAAAAGTATATATTCATTTATTTTAGAAGGAAATCTCTCTGATGTAACTAGATAAATCATTTGTATGTATACTTTTTAACATAACAATGTTCCAAAATTGTAAACTATATTCAATTGATGTTCAACACGACCAATCATTTTTTATTGTAGATATGAAGAAGCATGTGTAAACATTCGAAACGTCGGCTTAGAGAATAAATAATTTACAAATGAATAGAAATATCTCTTCTGAAAGAATAAAAATATAATTACATCATAAAAAAGTGGTCATAAAGAGTAATCATCTAGATATACATTTTATCTATGCATTAACTAAAAAGTTATAATAATATTAAAATAATGACACAATTAATTATCATACTCTGTCTCTCCACCAGTCGCCATTCCAGTTCCACAACCCCTTGTCATTCTCCCGACATAACTCTCCCCCCCACCCCCGTCATTTAATTATAACTATGACAACCCACGGCTGTAAAGGGCTTGCACCTGGAGCAGTGTTAATTAATTGACAAAATGAAGATAATATGAATATAATAATATGCAATCTTAGTTAAAAGCTGATACTCATTTGCATTTAAATAATAAGAAGTAATCGTATTTAAACTGAGCTGTTGTAAGATTATTTTTGCTTACTTCCTGGCAAGATGCAAAAAGTGTTTTTCCTCGTATAAATGTAGTATTTGTGTAAATGTTTAATGGTCCCAATTGAAACTGAACTAATATTTACTACCCAATGTAATGTTATTCTTTGAGGCCCTCACATTGTGTTACATTTTCTCACGAGCAAATAAACACTTCGATTATTTTAAATAGAAGTGTTTGTGCATTCATTATTACGGTTTTTGACACAAAATCTGATGATATGCTCAACCTTATCCGTGCCGGAATATTCGAGTGATTCGAAATTAAAGACGGGAAAGCAAGGATCTTTGATTTTGGGTAACTTGAGCGCGCTCTCCCTGCCACTAGATTGGCTAGATCATCATCTGCCAACCCTAGATAGCAACGAATGAACGCGCATATTGTTATTTATTTGTTGAGCTCGTTTCTGGATAGGCCAGTCGGTTACAGTTGGTTATTTGAGTAAATGGAAAGCACCACATGTTTGTAAGTGTCTTCGTACTAAGCAATGTTGTCTGGAATAACTAACTTCAAAAAAATTATTTTTGTCAACCGCCGCCTGTCGCCGCAAAGGAAAGCCATTCATGAACTTTAGACCTCATAGATGCACACTAGCATCATTTTCATGCTATATTTATTTATTTAAAAATATACCACATACAGCTTGATGCCATTTTATAGTGATACAAGTAACAACATACGCAAAAACATTAACGAGAAGAAGATAAACAAATAATATAACAACATGGGAAGCCAGAAAAGATTATTTTATTTGGGAATGAGATATGGCTTGGTTAGCGAAGGCGTTGGAAGATAAGGAGAAAGGGTCAATGTTGTCAGGAAGGGAATTCAGGAGAGAAGAAAGTCGAACAATAAGGGAGCGCTTGGTGAGTGATTTCACCCATTTTCCATGTGATGCACCCATTTTTCTTCAAAACTGACTCGCATATTCTTCTACTGTGTGCTCTCCAGCAGAGGAATGAGAAGAGAGACCCTCATAAGTACATATGTGATTTATCCGTTCGGAATTAAAGATAATTTCGTCTAAAATGAAAATTAATCGATATAGTGCTGTCCACTTTATTTTAAAGTGATAACACATGTTTCGCCTTTAATTACTTACAATTAGACATCTTCAGCTGCAATCCTGTTCAGGATTGTTCTATTGTACCTCAATTTAAAAAAATTGTGGACAGTACTATCATAGAGTAAGTATAAACATACTCTATGGTACTATATCGATTACTTTTAATTTTTGATCAGGCAGTTCCACCACATATCGCCGGACACTGTTGACTGCATTATTTCGTCTATTTCTTACGTTGGACTATAGTTTTTCATCCTTGATCTAGATGTTAATGATCGATTAATCATCGTGATTTAGCTGTTAACCGCTGCATTGACATTATTTTGAAATACCCAATGTCCCAGCCCTTTGTGAGTAAAACTACATCTGCTGGTCGGTTACCATATCACACAGCATCATCGGAAAATATACTATTGCCACTATTAACGCACGCGGTAATGTTGTGAGTAGGACTACAAGACGATACATGATGGCTCAACACTTGTACAGTTTTTCGGAGAATATGGCTAGATGCTTTTCTCTTATTTCTGTCGCACAGATTTTGTCTAACACAAATGCTAATGTCTGAAAAAAACAGTCTTCCGAATTCCATAAGGAGCCATAGAAGACAGAAGTTCGTGCTTAGTACGAAAGGACGAGTGGCGCTAGCGTCGGAAGCGCTTCGAGATAGAGAGATGAGGGATTTCAGGCTTCCCCGGCGAAGATTTATGTCAGCGATCTTACGGGATTTACACCGGGTAGTTAGGTCCATGGTGGCCAACGTTTCGATGCTCGAGTTGAGCATTGAAACGTTGGCCGCCATGAACCTAACTACCCGGTGTAAACCCCGAAAGATCGCTGATATAGAGAGATGAGGTTGGCGCCAGAGGGGGTTGACGTGCGAGTCACCGATTGGTAGATGGCGGGACTGAAGGCAAGGATCGGAAATGACGAAACCAAGGCCAAAAATATATCTGAATTTGAAGGCAAACGTCACCCCTCGTCAATAGAAATTCAGTGGCCTTGGTTACCTGACGTGAAATCAATATGATCACCGGACAAATAATGGCGGAGACGAATATTCTCCAAATGCAGCTGTTAAAATAATTTGAGCGACATTTATTTATAGTCGTCATGGTGGCCACATTGGGATTTTACTTTAAATTTAACGATTATAATAAAAATTTATTGTCGCCGACCAACAGGCCTTTTAGACATGTTGGCACATGAGCACTTGGCATAATACTTCAGAATCAACATAACTAGAATATAAAGAGATTATATTGCATAAGCAGGAAAAGTTGAACAAATACAAAAAGAAAAAATATAATAAAAGAAACGCTACTTGATATGCTTACATCAAGTCGCCATTCTGTTAATTTGACTAAAGACATTCCTTTTTAACAGTGCAATGAATTTACATTCTTTCATTTCATCCGGCAGATAAAATCCATCCGACGACTCCAACTTTGAGATATCGCAGCAGTGTACGATTTGTGGTACAATTATATAATTTTAGGCAATTGTAAGAAGCATGCTGTATATATAGTAATATTTATGACTCAAAACATAGTTTTTATGGCTGAACTTCTTCGTAATTGACCGAATACACGGCTAGTAGCTAGGCGTAGCCGCCGCGGCTGAGCCTTCGACTTGCCTTATTTTAGTTTCACGCCGCACGATAAAAACCCCACCTGTAGTTTTTTTTACGATATGGTCAAAATTACTGGGACTAGGAGTAAATTTATTCTGTTTAATAATTAAGAACAAATTCAAAATACGTATCGTTGCATCTTTGACGCGAAACGTGCGTCATAACTTGCTTATTTATTGAAATAGCGTCTCACCGGAGCGAACAGCCGCACCATATCCTGTGGAAAACAGCGTTGTATGTTTTATTTGGCAAAAACATATCTCGAATTGTGGTGCGGTTAGTAGCTGATATTTTGGTCATAAAAGCTAAACTCATTTTCTTATATAGAGACGATATATGAACTGAATTTTGTTTGAAGTGCTATCTCGCTAAATCTGCCAAAAACATCATCTTGTTGGGAAATATATTGACGAGTCATCCTGTCCGGAGGGCGCCCCGAGAGACTTTAAAGCTAGTGGGGGCAAGAGGGTGGTCTATTGGCTCGCGAGGTGATCGATCGGGATTCCGCCCAGAGGACACGGTGATAGAGGCGAAACATACACCCGTCCACCCATTTCACCGAAACCTGGCGTTTTGTTTCGGCGCTTCTGACGCGAAGGGAATGCGAACGACTTCTTCTTTCCTTGGCGTCCCGTACGTATCATTCACACAAATGCTGGTAATCATTTGGCAGCCATTATTCCATTTAGAGCTGACCTAAAACATGAGCTCGTTGTTTGTTCAAGCCACTGTATGATGCATTTTCAAACAAGACGTTCTTGGTCTTCCTGGATCCCGCATATCTTCGATTTTTCTTTGCAGTATGAGATTTGGAATGCTAAAATGCTTCTCCATTTCCGGGTTTTCACTGCGTAAGTTGCTTGATGAGAGAAACATTTTCGTTGGAATGTTGTTTGTTTAAGGGTGTCTAATTACATGGCCTACGTACGAGAGTGTCCTAATTTTCACGGTATTGACGACATATTTCTCTCGCATCATCCAAAGGTCCAAAGACGCGATCATCCCAGCTTCTAGTACCCAGATACGATCTTCAACATGCAGCTACAGACCCACGTTACAAACACATTGAGTTCCTTCATCAGTAAGAGTCAAAGAAAAGTTTAGCATGTATATATATTGTAGCGTCAGGCGATGTCTATAAATTATTAACACTTATTTTCTGCTTTCTTTATTCTATATTCTTTAATTTATCTCACACGTGCAGAGCAGCTGCCAGTCCTGCTCTCTCTCTGCCCTTAACAACCCATCTCTCCCCCAAATACAAACTTCGTAACCAAAACATTGTAACAATCAACACAAAAATAAATTAAAACATTTAAACAAAAACTATACCAAATTAAACAAATTAAAAACAAATACCGAGGTACAGTTCAAACGCTACATATTGATTTATAAAATAGTGATCGAAGAAATATTCTCGAGGAAATATTATAATGATACTTAGCTTCAGGAGAGTTCATCCATAAAATACGCCGGGGAAGCACCAGATCTTTAATTTGAATATAAAATATTGAAATTAATTTTACTTGATATTATTTGCAACAATGACGGAATTATCTGCGGTTGTGGTTTGTTACACTTCATTTTTATGCCATAAAAATATAGCATAGCGTACCATGAAGAATCTCTCCAAAGTACGGCTTGGAAGTTAGTGGAGACAAGATGCAACCCTGATACACACGTGTCAAGCTCTTTGTTTCCATAGTTTTCACTCACGTTGTCTCCCACTTTTAAAATTGCCTTTGGTGACTAAGATTGGTTGGTAATGGAGTGATCACCATCATCATGAATTTTTGTTGTTTTCTAGGACATGAATACTTTTCTCCAGCGGCTCTCTATCGAGGGCCTCTTCAAAGAGCATAAAGAGCCATAGGGTATCGCAATTCACTGCACCGCGAACGCCTGAAGAGCAACAAGTTAAATTCATGAATGCTCTATATTTATTTCCCCAAAATTGAGTCTTCTTCAGTTATATTTTTGCCACGACGAAATTGAATGTTTTTAGTAGAGCCACCGAAGCACGGAAGTGACAGTGGAACGGGCTTCAATGTGATTTTTTATTCTAAAGGTAAGAAAATGATTTACTTCGATCGCGGGGGGATGACCACTTCACACACGCGTCAACGGAGATTCTAACGGCGAGATTAGTATTCTAATCAACAAATAATCTAAAAATATCAAGCACTGAGGAATCTTTGATAGTTGGGTTGAAATTTGTGTTTCCCCACATCGCCGATAAGCGATGAGCAACGATCCAGTAGTGATGGTCGACGTGCATCATGCGGTAACCTATCCGTATATCCCAGTCGACTCGAAAATCAATGCACCGCAAGAGCGAATTCTTTGAGAGTCAAAGGCTTCATGGCCTGGCCGACGCCTCAATCAGAGTGCAGCCTTTGACGAGGGGGAACACAGGAGTCGAGCAGCAAAGAATCCGGTAGAGTACCAGATCCTCAATATGTTCATTATGTTTTTCCTTACTATCGCATGAATCGATATTTTTTCAGTACTTGATGTGATGCTCAAGTCTACAAGTATTCAAGCAATATCTAATAAAAAAACATGCTACCTATTGCATGTAGGGTGCTGCCCTTATCGGGCATGAAGAAATCCGTCAGGGTTTAAATGTTCGTGCATTGTATGTAGGAAGAGGAGTTCTATGTTATTTGCTGCTATAATTCGAAGTAGTTGGTCGAATATTTTAGGAGTAAGTGGATGCCAATAGCGCTAATTCTTTCCTTTTAGAGAGAAGGTCATATTTGTTACAGTAACGTTTCTTGAGAAGCCAACCGTGAAAGGCTATAACCGTGGAAGCAAAGTCCTGGAAACGATTAAAAATACTTCTAAACCATCCTTAAACTCACAAACACCCACTGAATTTGTAATTTAATTCAACTAAAACCAGTTTTCCACATTTACATTGCCATTCCTGCTGATAGAGATGTAATTTCTGGTATCAAAGTCACCAGTCATCCAACGATGACGTTTGACGGATACCGTAGGCAATCACAGCATCGGATAACCCTTTGGTGACCACGTCGATCGGGCCTCTCGATTACTCCCGTGCGATTGGTTGGCAGCGCTATTCGGGGACGGGCAAACTGAGGCCATTAGGGAAAGTAAGTAAGGGAAGGGTTACGTGGGGAATGTAGCACAAAGGTGGAGAGAAACCCGGCGTCGGCATCTCTACTCTCGACGAAAGGCACTAAGGGGATCATACTTTAACGTCCCATTCGACGGACGGAGCACTTACTGTATTCGAAGCGCTCTCCACAAAACATGGATCGGAGTTCTCCTGAAAAATCTCTACCGCTTCCGGGATTGGAACCTAAGGCCCTCGGGATGGGAAGACAGTACTCTCTAACCACCGCATCAACCAGATCCTCTACAGCCGTGCGAGCGCGGCCAACATCTCCTCCACTCCTCCCACCCTCCGCACCACAATGGCGCCGTTTCCCAGGGGGCACCGCTCCGAGACGACGCCCCCTTCCCCCCCTCGCCTTCCCCCGGCCGCAAACAATAGGAGGTACCTCTCCCCCTTTCCTCTTAACCCCCCCCCCCACCCTATGCCCCATCCCCCAGTACCCCCCAAGGCCGGGGCGATCACCCGTCCGTGGTGACCGCTCTTCCTTCATCCGAGCACAAAAAACAGAGCGCTCACTCAAACTCTCCTCCATCGCTGCTCTGCGCCCCCCACTCCCCCCTCCCCTGACCCCCCCAGGCGGCGGAGCGAGGAGAGAGAGAGGGAAACAGAAGAACAGCGGTCTCCGCTGCTTCTTCGCCTGGGTTCGACACGCCTACTCCTCAACAGTTGACGACTGGATTCGTCCGTTCAGTGAGTAGAAATTTTCAGCGAGATAAATCGTGGTTACGACCACGTAGGAACGCTTCTTCATTTATGAAGACTTTTACACGAGCGATTTGATCACAAATGTGAACGAACTCCTTCTAGAGATGAAGTATGGAATGATATAAGGGGCCATTCATGTATTACGCAAGACGTTTTTGGGGGTGGGTGGGGGTTGGGATCATATTGCATTGTCTTATCTAGGAGGGGTGTAGGGGGTCTGAAACCAATTTACGTAAAATTTTTGTCCGTCTTGAAACGTATCGTTTCCAAATGAAATTTGGCAGCGCCATGGAGCATCCGCTCATTAATGGCGTATTTTCCGTAATCTCACCGCTACACCAATGCTCCTATTCTGTAGCCTGACTGGCTTGCTACATTACCTCAATGCTCAATGAATGTGGTACTCCAACACTGCATAATTATATTATATCCAGTACTCAAAGCTGTACGATGGCTACAATGGAAAGATGAAACTGCAGAAAGCGAGCAGTTAACGAGGAGTAGATACAAATACCTAACGTCTTACGTAAGACTGTGAGGGAGGGGGGGTTAAAAATGGCATAAATCGTCTTACGTAATATTTTAACCTAACCAACACCATTTCTAACCATTTCTTAGCCATGGCTGAGGCCAATGGCCCCTAACACCATTTCTTTAAAGCAGAGTCGCACAAATTAGCTGATGGTATAAAAAATTTCCAGAAATGTTCAAAACATTTCCAAATACCTCGAGAAGAACTTGAGACATGCCTGATTTAGATCTCAAATCAGGATTGCTATCGTTAAGGAATGAACTCAAATAAAAAAACTGTAAATTATAAGTTTTTACATGTAAATTCAGAGTTCTCTCGAAGTCTAGGCTCAGGAAATTTCATCAATTATGTTTCACCGACCCATTATAATTAATTGTAAATCAATATTATGTCGTTTTAAATTTGTTTTATACTTTTAAAATTGTTAATATTAAGAATAATTTTAAAATTAAAATGTTAAAATTATTCCAAACAAATTTGTAAATAATGTGGTAGGTAATATAGATTTAGCCTATCCGTCGAGACTTTAAGGACACATGGGGGTAAATTTAGAGAAAAACATAATTTAGTCAAGAAATGTTTTTATACAGTTATGTAATCCGCGAAATTGGAAGCAATTTACAAAAGATCTAAAATAAAGTATTTTAGCAAATAATAGCAATGGAAAGAACAATATGTTCATTCCATTATTATTATTATTACTGTAATTATTTTTACTGGAAGTAGGTATAAATCCCCTCAATTTGGGAGGTGGTAGATTTTGAAAGATATACTCCGATTCCGGGAGTCTTCCGATGGATCCAGGAATTTCGGCGACACTAGTTCTTCCACAAGTGACGACACTGACAACAAAATCACCGAAGGCCGCCGCGTCGCGGTGCTCGATGTTTCACAAATTTCCAAGATGTCATGGCTAGCCAGCAGCTTACCTCTATTAAATGATACAGACCAGACGATCGACAGGTAAATTCATTAAAACAAAGAGCATGTGGTTACTGCCCGGAGGAAGAAGATATTTCCATGAGGAAAAACCGAGTGCTCTCTCCATAGTGTCTATGATATATATATCCCATCAAGTGGCGACATATTCCACCAAGAGTGACAGATAACATGTTCAAGGCGTTGAGTTTCGGTTCGGCCATATTCTCGCAATTGGCGCCGACAGCAGTCGGTGCCGAACTGCCGATCGTTAAGTTCTCTCTAAAACGCGCGGTGTCATCTTCAACGCCGGGAGATGCCAATGCTCCGCGCTGGTAAAGGTTCGATGACCGTGAGAATGCTTCGAGGGTGGGTCCAATCGTGCTGAGGCCCGTCCTCTGCACTGGGAATGCTCGGGAGCACGTTCTGAAGTACTTTTCACGCAAAATCAAGTCCAGCGTGATATTGACCCTTTAAGACTCTGATTTAGATTCTTGAGCACATTTCCTTCATACGATACACTTTATTGATACGCTATTCTGTCACTTTCGCCCACGTCAACTACCCGACAGTTTGTGTTCTTTACTAATCCTGCACTATCAGTCAACATCTTATTGATTTCAAGGCTAAGGTAATACCAAGTGATGGTTAAAGATAATCAGACATTATTAAACCGGACCCCTTTGAGAGGAAGCGAAGTGATTTGCCGATTTCGCATGCGGGCCTTCTGTATAGGTACCTATTCATCATTTATGCATAAACAAGCCACGCGATGATGGTAACAGTACCCATCTACTTATCAAATTAAGAAACCCAGTGATATGTTCGAGGATTCTGGTTAAAATTACGCGCAATCGAATATTCTTTTCCTTGGTATAATTGGTGGACGAGGTCATCTGAAGAAAAAACGAACTCGGCACGACCAGAAAAAATATTTGCGATTTTCTATTCAAGAGATAGGGTAAAGTTGGTTGGGTTTGGGGTGGTGTACGTTTCAAAGACAGAAAGAGTGGGCGCAGGGAACTGGGTGTCGAATATGATATGCGTTGAAGGAGGACAATGAGTGATGAAGAGTGAAAGAAAACATTTGAGCCTGATACATGTGATGAAGGGAGAAATTTTGAAGAGCTTTCGCAGAAAAGAGCGTAGCGCGGAAATTTCTTTCGCTGAGTAAGTCTCCATGAAAGCTTTGAAAATGTTTTTCCCTCGGATGAGGACATTCAAACGGTCCACCAATAAAAGAGGTTGCGGTCTAAACAAAGCAGCAATGCGAAACCATTAACACTGAGACGACAATATAAAATTGATGGAGAAGAATTATTGGGTGCAGATGGTTACAAACCTTTTGGAGCAATTTTCCAACGACAATTTGTCAACAGAACCTTTTCCTCACGATTTGATGTTCATTGAGTCGACGTGGACCGAGCAATGATGATCACAATACTCGCGTGACGGAAGTGCAAGACCCCACATCCATACGTGCTAAAATAAACCTCTAATACCGCAGACGGCTCTAGGAGGTGGATGCTGTTAAGGCACTAAGGGAGCAGGAATACTTTTAAAGGTATGAAAAAAGAAGTATGAGGTAATATGCAATGTCTTTACTATAATTCACCCTATAGTGAATTCATCTTGACCTGAAGGAGGAAGGGCGAGATCAGGGCCTCAGGTGTGCTACAGTTGACCTGAGTGCACGTCCACTCAACGGATATCACGCCACCAATGAGGACTCAGCGAAGACAAACTGTGACTGCACTGCTTAGATGCAAAAAAAGTGAGCTCGATAGGGTAATCGGAGGTTATTGATTGGGTAGATCAAAGTACTTATCTGTTGACCTGGTAGGATAAACAACCATCCCATTTCTTCCGTTCTCAATCTGGTGCCTACATCCGGGTTCTAAATCTTTGCTGCTCACCCTAGGACAAAATGGGAAGTGCAAGTTCCTTGACTTAGTGACCGGATGAAGGAGACTCACTGAGAAATAATAAGTGGGCGGAACTCGGGCTGAGAAAATTTCATTTGCACTCAAAACTCGGCCGTATTCGCCCAGCTCCCCTCGAGAGCGGCGTTGCCAAACCTCACCTCCGTGTGCGCAAGGGAGACGGGAGATTTCCTTCACCCTCATGACGGGGCGCCTCAATCTGACAACGCCACGTAACAGTTCCCACTCCTTCGCCGCGTAACTCACGTGTCAAGGCAAGCCGTGCCACAACGCGAGGGCGCAATTGTTCCGGGGGACTTTCAGACATCGCGGACGTCTTTCCGCAACAGCCGACGACCTCAGACACGTTTTAATTCGCACCTCTCCGCTACGCTCCGGCTGCGGCGCCACGTAAGAACAAGAGAGCGCCGCTCTGCGCAACAAGCCACCACACCGAGGGACGACGAGCGCAATAGCCTCCTGCCCTCCCGCGGCCTATCCTACTTCCCACAGGGCGCCACGGACAGGTGTACCAACCGAATAAAGTGGAATAGGTAAGGGGGGGGGGGGCAGAATGATGATGCACGCTCAGACGCGAGATGCGACAAAGTAATTCCCACGGATGGCCAAAAAAAAAAAGAGCGAGGAAGGGCGGACGAAAGGAGCGCCATGACTCGGGGACCGAGGGAACCAACACCCCTTTTTTTATCATTCTCGGAAACGAGCGGAAGGGGAAGTTTCTCCTTTCTCTCCCTCTTCCCCCTCCACCTCCGCCCATTCCACCACCCCCCGCCCGCCAGCCAGTGGCTCGAGAGGCGTGGTGAGTCACACTCGTGGGATATGGAGAGGCGTGCCGTAGGGGAGTAGAGGGTGTGGGGGGCTGAGGGGGCGCTGGAGAGGCGTGGTGTCAGTAGGGTTGCCAACTATGCCAGATTCTCCCTTAAGTCTCCGGGAATTGGATGGGAGATAATCTTCCAAATCTCACGGATCCAGGTATTTTCCTTCCTCTTAAAAAAGAGTAAAAATTTACGACGGATTATCTCCCTTATTATTATTATTTACTGCCATTCTACACTTTTATCTACCATTTAATGCCTAATTATGACTCCAAATACGGTGCATTTCGTCATTTAAAAGATGTTCTAAGTAACAATTTAAATCACAACTGAACTACTGTCGGTGCAAATATTATGTAGACTCGAGTTTGAGCACCGATTGAAAATGAACCAAAATACGTACACGAGTGCAAATTAGATAAAATATTATCTCATTCTATTTTTCATTTGACCATACTTACAGACAATTTTTAGAACACTCCTCTGATTTTCAATCGTGACGACAACTAAAAAAAGTACCGGTTTTTTGGCGTTTTCAAAGGAAACTCTCTCTTTGACCTCTCGTAAGGCATAGAGTTGGCGTGTAATCGTTATTAAATTTTACCAAAGTAAGGATAAATTTATTTTTAATAATCCCCTCAAATTTCAAATCTTCTTTATTTGTCATAAAAAAGTTATCAATTTTATAAAACAACTCTTTCTCGGTAATGAATTGCCCCGAAAACTTGATCTTGGTCTTGTTTTAAAGCACTTTGCAGCAGCATTATAATACAATAACCATAGTCAATCCAAAATAGAGACCCTATTTTTAATTTTTTTTTAAGTAGCTCCTGGTAGAGCAAGTTAAATTGCTATAAAATTGTAGAAATTATGCCTCCCATTTACTGAGCGTACACATTCAACGGTAGCTAGAATCATAATTTTGAACTAGTGTCCGTTAATTGGTTACTCGTGGGAGGGAATCCTGGATTCGAGTCTTTACGAGTTGGCAGCCCTAGGTGGTAGTCGAGGGGGGATTTGT
The DNA here is from genome assembly GCA_963573305.1 of Pyrrhosoma nymphula. Lineage (NCBI taxonomy): Eukaryota > Metazoa > Arthropoda > Insecta > Odonata > Coenagrionidae > Pyrrhosoma > Pyrrhosoma nymphula. The sequence goes on from OY754335.1 coordinate 108,434,616, forward strand.
TCAACCCCCCCCCCCCCACCCTCCGCCACCTTACACCCTCTTGACTGCGCGCCTCGTTGAAGGGAGAGAAAAGAGGGAGAGAGGGAGGGTAGGAGAAAGAGGGTGTGGGTGGGTGCAGGGGGAATAAAGGGAGGTAGAGAGAGGTAGAGAGAGGTAGAGAGGACGTCCGCACGTTGGCCAAGGTTAGACGACGACTCCTCGATATTAATAATGACTGGGAGACCTCGCCCGGCCATCCATGTCTCTCCTCCTTTCATGGGATATTAATATCGGACAATCCGCTAACGAGCGCATTTTGTGAACGGGTTCCGACACCCCCTGCCGCGCTCCCACGGGGTCGCACGCTTCATCGCGTCAACGTCACAGAGCAGGGGTGGGGATGCATAGCAGGGGGTGAGGGGAGAGACCTTCCGTGTCCCTCCGTGTCCACGCTCAGCACTGCGCCGTGCATAGGTTAGCCACCATCTACGGGAGATCCACGGAATTGGTAAAGAATTAACTTAGCCTTAATTGCCATACTAGCCCCACGAATTAAAAAAAATAGTTTCAGACTTAACTTTGTGGAACTCCTTCATTATGAAAGAATGAAGAAACTTCAAATAGTATTAATCCACACTTTTCTTCACAATACCGACCCACGTTTCAACGGAACCGTAATTTTCACCTTGAAAATGACGTTTATTCGTTGAAACAACATACACTTCCAACTCTAATTTTGAGAAATATCATTCGGAGGATTTTTGTAATAATTACTGGGTCAACAACAGCCTTTGCCTAGACAATAACGCCTACAGAGAAATGAAGACTGAGAGCAATGGAAATGTGTTCTCATCAAAGAATGATGAGGGCAATTTCATAAAATGGCAAATAGGAGGAGAGAACCATCGATGAGAGGAAGTCTTACGAAGAATTGGCGGGAGAAGATGTGTGGTGAAAACTAATAGAAGAAGAGACAAACTAATTGCACACACAATATAAAACTACAACCGCTTGAAAACAGCGCAAGTGAAGGGACATACATGGGAATAATTAGGGATGAAGACCAACACTCGAATACACGAAGCAAAGTACGAGGTACGTTGAATTACGAAAAAAAACATGAAGGAATACAGTGGTTAGATGAGAGGAGAATGGAGTGTATCAATCTTCAAATTCATTACTTCCGATGATGAATATAGAGCCTAATATCTAATAAACTAATTAGTATCATGCGATGCACCTGTATCTAAATGAAGTTTATGCGAAATAGTTCCTACGTGCCTTTCTATTACTGCGATCTGTGCTTGAAAAACAATTTTCTCTCGATGAGACTTGAAGCGCCTCTCCCACTTTTTGTAGTTGAAAGAGAAAGCAAAAAAAAAATTATAGAAAAACAATGACTTCATCAATTTTCTACCCAGCCTGTATGAGGAATGAGGAATGACATGAACAAATATGGAGTGGTATCTTCATTTCATATGGTACGATGCATCATAATCAGTTCCTATTCAATCCCAAGGTTGATTCGCTGCAACCCTCCATACCTATTTCCTCTCAGAAAACCATATTATTCCTTCGTAAGTATTCTTTTTGCTGTCTCTATGTGTGACTCCGCATGTACCTTCCAATAGTGGCTGGTCGCGGGCAACGGTATGCTGAATGTCAAGGTAGTCCTTTAAAAAGGAATCCTAGCTCGAGTAGAATAGTGAAAGTATTACAAGTATTTGGTTTCTCTCGTAGCGTATTGGCGAAATCGAGCCAAAACAGACTGGTTGGGCGCCGTCACCATTAGCAGAGAAAGGTGCACGTGGAGCGGTTACTGCAAAGGCTTGTAACCTCGCATACTCTTATTCTAACTTACAGCTAACAATCAAAGAACATCCTCATACGGCCGAATCCATGATGGGCGGCGGAAACTGTATACGGTTGCCCCATCAATAGAGGAACAAGACAACTCGAACTGGACCAACGGTACCTGAAATGTATGAGATGTACATGGAAAAGAGCAGGGGTTGACGCATGAAATGAAAATGAGACGAGTGGATGCTTTGCGTGTGGTTATTAAAGAAAGAAAGAATGTTTGTTGTTAGAAAAGAATGAATGTAGAACGTGCTGAAATTGTACGTGGAAAAGGAGTGTTAGGGATAATGAAAGGCGATGCTTAGAGGTATGAAGAAATAAAGATTACGGTGAGTGAAAAGAAAGAGGTATTAAGAGATTGATAGCAGCGAAATCTCATGGAGGCAAAATATGGCCAGTGATGAGTACAGATAGAAAAAGAATGTATGCAAACATTTTGTGGAAAAAGTAAGGAAAGAATGCATGTAAATGACAGCAGTATCACAGAAACACTTTGTAAAACATTCCACAGCAAGTTTTATTTTGCCGACCTAGGTTTCAGCAAACATTGCCATTATCAAGGTGAAGTAACAACTCGTTACTTCACCTTGATAATGGAAATGTTTACTGAAAGCTATGTCGGTAAAATAAAACTTGCCGTGGAATGTTTTATAAAGTGTTTCCGTGATAATGCAGTCTGTCACACATTTCCACAAATCATTTCCTGATACTTTAAAAAGCATGCACATGAGGCTAAGAAATACAGTACTTTTGGAGGAAATAAAAAGCTATTCGGGAAATGTGTCCAAAGGGCAAGTGAACGATCAATTACTGAATGATATGAAGTCTATGTATGATAACAGTATGGAAAGTGTCAGGGTTAATGCTGCCTAGAGTGACGGGTTGGAAATAAAACAAGGCTGTAAACGGGGCGGAGTAAAAAAAAGATCCATAATGTCGACGTGGCTGTTCTATGCATTTATGGATGTGTTAGAGATGCATGTAGTGATAAAATCGGTTTGACGGTTGGAGATATGAATGAGCGTGTTCTACCATACGCGAATGATGCTGAATTGCTGTCAAAGAACCCGCAGGGATTACGGAATCTCCAGGATAACTTTGGCGATGAACAGAGAGATTGGAATTTAGGGTGAATGCGTGCAAGACCTAATAATTGTACTTGACAATGAGTAATTGAACAATTTGGCGATTTTGTGTTCGTAAGCCAAATCTCTGCGAATGGTTGAGGGATTTTTGAGAAGATAAAGTGGCGTGTGAATGCTGAAAGGAAATTCGCAGGTAGCATGCGACTGGTCAAAGACTGAGTGATGGCCTAAGGAAGCGAATATTGCGGTGGACAAAAGTGTACTCTTCCCATTTCATTGAATGGGAGAGAAACTTTGGTATGCCAAGATAAGAATGAGTGTCAGTTAATTGAAGTGAGTTCTGAGAAGTGTTTGGGTTAAAAGTAAGAGGGATAGTGAGAGGAATGAATGGGTAATGAAAAACTGTGGAATGCTTTCTCCGGTAATGGACATGAAATGATCTTTTCATTCTTTATTGGTGTGGTGATGTTGGGAGAATGTTCGAGAAGCAAATAACCACTAACCGATATATTATAGTGGAGTGAATGGTGCGAGAGGAAGGGGTAGGCAGCGAAAGTATTGGGTGAATGTTGTTGAAGAGACTCTAATTAGAAGGAATATTGGGAGTCTTAAGATTAGAAGAGCGTGTATGAAGTAATGTACGAATGAGGGAGAAGCAAGCAGTGAATTTACTTCCACGATATGGAAATTCTTGGACATTTTACAGTTGCTCACCACTAATTCTTGTTTTAAGTTTATGATATTTCCCACTCCGAGTACCTTTGTCTTCGTTTTATTCAGTTCCGTGCCATACTGACCAGTCAGTATAGTTTCCAATTCATTTAGAGAGAGCGTAAGGTCATGTTCACTTTTTAAAATCAGTGTAGTGAGTTTCAATCGAAAGAGCAAAAAGCAAGAATTAGTTTTATTATATTATTTTATATCTTATATAGTCATTGTGCAGTTTTATTTTCAACCCAAAGATAATTCTGAAGTTCCTCACTGGTATGGTGTACGTATGAATAATTACCACCATACCACTGAATTACTTTGCTTTGAAGGACTGAACATTCATAAACATATCGATTAATGTAAAATAATTCCAATTACTGTTATTGCCATTATTTACTTATTCTAGCACCGGTATACTTTATTCATCATCTGGAAAAATAACTTTGAAGGGCAAGTCCTACCTTAAACGGCAGTTTAAATTCATTTTTGCAGCAATTGCTATGATACTTGATCATTAATCTCCCCTTTTAATTCGCATGGAGGATAACATAAATTAATATGCTCCGAAGAAGACGTAAAAATAAAATCTTTTCAAGGAATATGATAATTAAGGAGAAATAAAGGCATTTTGGTGTACTTCATGTAGTTGCGTATTAAGTAGTGCGGTAAAAACTTAACTGAATGCCATTCATAGAGCATTTCCAGAAAATTGTAGTAAAGAAACATCTTGCGACTGAATAAGAAGATTTTTTTACATTGCTGAGCCTGGTATTTACGTAAGATTTGAAAATTTGGCCTTTCTCTATTTTCCCGGACTGCGTTACAACAACTCAATTTGTAGCCGATCGAATGGATTTATTTTTAATCTTACTAGGATATTCTCTCCAGGTACAGTCGTCTTTAACGCTAATGATGTTGATATAAATTTTGAATTAAAATTTTCATTTGTAGAGACAACGTTACATGTCGGGGGGTGGGGGAGGGATTCGGAAAAATAATACGGTTGTCAACGAAGGGGGGGGGGGCACGGTGAGCTTGAACTAAGGAATGGAATTTTCTACCCTTTACTACGTGCATGCCATCAAGACCATATGGAATAAGTACAAAGTGAATACGATACATTCAGACTGTAAAAAAACATTAGCTCAAGGCAGTTTGCGAGTTCAACGGTCTGCATCTTTAGACTATTCAAGAAGAATCTGTATTTTATTTATAAATGTTATAATGTTTTCTTAAATATTGAAATGTTTATTGTACATAAATTATTTTACACGATTCAAAGTAAAACCTGTTTGGAACGATGAATGATAAAAACTGAGTAATTTGGTCTTTTCATCGTATTTATCGAATTTTCTTTTGTGTAATATACCGGCCGCACTTTTTATGAAGAAAGTGACGGAAACCCTTTTCACCTCATATTATTTATCATTTATTATTTATTTATTACATATAATTTTAAATACTAATTTATTTAAATATCTTTCTTCATTCAGTGAAAATTTTTAACACAATATTTTCAACGTTTTCACGCGGGATAACTGCATCTAGATACTCGACAATGGTCCTTTGTGGAAAGAATACCTAATTTCACTATGCAAAATGATAACATCGATTTTATTTTTAAACAGACTGACGGATTATTTTGATATTTGTTGGAAAACGTTTGAACATGTGCGTAGTAAAGGGCAGAAAAAGAAAATACCATTCCCGAAAACATTTTATTCAAACTTAGTTCAAGCTCACCGCCGCGCGGGGAGGGAGGGGGGCCCGGGGGGGGGGGGGGTAAAGAAACGGTAACGGTAACGTATTTTGTGCACGACCCATTTAGAAGGGTCGCCGGAAATGTAACCGTGCGATTCGGGTGATCGCTTCACGGAATCCCGGTTGGACATCGAAACCGATTCGACGGTCTGGGCTGGGTGAGGCCGAGTATAGTGCGGGCCGGTCGGTGATCGATTGATTTCCCCATGAACTAGCTTCAAGAGCCCCTTTAATCCTCGCGCTGGACTGAGGGATTGACAGTTTCATAACAAGAGGGGTGGCGACCGTCCACGAGGGAGGTGATTGCGCGGCATTGCATTGCAGAACTTTCAAGGGATACTCGGAGATAGACAAAACAAACATCTTAGTCCTGCGATTTGGATTAAAAACTGAGCAGGGCACTTACCCCTCAACAATTCTCTAAGAGTTATTCTCCAACCGGATTCAGAACCAGAAGACTCACCTGAAACAATAGAAAAGAAATCTATAAGCTCACAAAAAATAGAAGCAGAGAAATATTTCATTAATTACAACATTAAGCATATGGTGAACTGGGAAAAAATGTTTAAGTCAACACAGAGATCCAGGGAGAGGTAGTGAAACAAAGCGATGCATAACTCACGAACAAGTGGTCTCTTCTTAGTAATACGGAGATGCGAGCCAAAAATGGAAGAACTAAGAGATACCAGGCTCATATTAGAATTTATTAGCCGAAAATCTAACATTTATAACTCTCTTTCCTTTGTCCAAGTTCTAGGATTGGTAACGGAATCCCATTCATCATTCGCTTAAGCAAGGATTGTAGAGGCCATCCAGACACTTATATTGGGGTCAGAGGGGAAGAGATTCACAAAATACGGCCGTCCCTGAACACACAATGACCAAATCATGATTCCCCAAAGTGCCGGTGTCCACGGACCCTTTGAAATATATTTTATCTAAAAACAAAATATCTCATGGCGAAAAAATATCACAGAGGATCGGGCTTTGAATATTCTGCTGGGAAAGAAAGTTGTTTTTTAGAGTTCAAGTGAACTAAGAAATGACTTTCTAAGAACCCTTATCTAATTAAATACATCAGCGATTACCACAGTTTGCGCGCGGCACAATTTCTAACCATCGAATACCTCGAAAATGTCCGTATGCAAAACTGCTGCATTAGAGCCGAAAGTATGCGACAGGGGCCTTCGGAGAATTGAATATTCCGTGCCCGATCGAAACTACTTCAAAGATAATACTCATACTGTTTGCATGAGGCATATAAATAAATAATATAATACATCAGCTGACCAATTGAATAGTGTGGACAACCTAGCCTTTAGTTTGCGTCAAATATTCCATCGATAACAACCGTCACAACATAATGGGAATTCCAGGTGTTGTGTTTTCTCGACCTATTTTTTAAATGCATATCTTCTTCTGAAAAGATAAATATAAAATGGGAATATCAGCCAAACTTTATTGAGTTCACCACCCATAGCTTATGTTATCCAGATGTCCTATTCCAATTACCCTCGAAGCAGCGCGTACAATTTTTCCCAAGAAAATCAGAGCGCATAGAGCTGTTTAAGTAATTCAGCATGTTTGGACGAAAATGGGGAAAACAGATGGGATAACAGGATTGGCCAAGCGCGGGAGTCTCAATGAAAGAGGTGATAATGTGCAGCAATAAGTATAAACTGTAATTGCACTTAAAATTTTTCTGGAGCCTGGCAAAATGGTCGAATGGTTCCGTTCCATCCAGTTCAATCCTTCCCACCGATTGACGCGGACCTCCGCCGGCAGTACCATGGGCATCTGGAGATGGCGTTGTAATCGCGCTCTCCGATTTTATTCATCGGAGAAATACCTTCAGTTCACAACACTATGGTAGGTAATGAACTGAGGAAGAGAGGACTCAAATGGACCACCAGGAATGGAGGTCAAATGTAAGAGACATAAGAGATGCAGGACGAAATGCAGCAGAAATGCATAACATTAGGAAAATGCTTTATGTGACTCATCGACTTTGCGACTACCCAGGGTAGCACGTTCTGTGCAACGAAAAGAGATGAATATGACCACGAGAACTAGCCGGGGAATTAAGAGCATGTGGGGCTATTCCGTATTTTCTCGGAATTTCCGAACCTCGAAAGTGACGAAATGTTGACGTCACAGCCTCTAAAATTTCAAATAGGGCCATTCAAAAGTTGATATTTGTCGGGAGCAGTGACGTCATATCCACGGATTTCCCGGGGTTCCACCGTATCGAGTCCTTACTGAACAAGGCCCATGATACCTTTTATTCGACGTCTTTGAGTGTACTCCATTCAGGAGGGTTATTCAGTAATTGCACCTCACGGAACATGATGTCGCAGATCTTGATGTCACGGATCGTTCCTTATGCGGCGAGCATTACTGAAAGTGAAGTTGTAAACCGTATCCGCCAGACGGCGAGACCGTTGACTCGTTCATTTCGGCCGGGAATGGTTCATTTCCAGTTCTTTCGGTCGTGGAATATTGCTTCCGAATGAGTACTTCTAGAGTGAAATGGCTCAAATGAATCGTTCATCTGAGTTGGTGCTCTTCCGAAAGAGCTATTTCGGAAGTGGAATTACAGAATAGCCTCCCAGGACAGCGGACGACACGCTGCCGGGGGAACTTGCCAGAATGGCGGACGTCATTACGACGAGGGGAAGTCGCGGTCGCCGGACCGGTGGACAGGGCCGGCAGGCACCTTCGCGCGTGTCATCTATGATTCTACCGTCTCCCCAATTCACCACTCCTTCCCACATCTCTCATACCAGGCGAAACTAGGGCGAACGACCCCTCCAACCTTAATTCAGCCTTATTTAATCCAGAAAGTTATCTCACCGCGACATCTCAAAGGTGCTCCGCTTCGTTAATCCCGCGGCGAGGCACGAGCTACCATTCCTCCCCTTCCCCTCCAGTCCCCCCCCCCTCCTCCCCTTCCCAACGCCTCCTCTTCAAACCCCTCAACCTCCCAGTGCTCAAAAGAGTGAGCCTTGCTTATTTCGTTCCCTCCCTCTCAACTCGCACAAACCTCGAAACGTCCCAGCCGGATATTTCTCTGTCCCCATATCTATTTCGACCCCCACGAGTTGTTTCAATTCATACGTGCGTATAAAACTGATGATATCAGGCCTGGCATCGTGGAAATGATGGCTATCCATGTTGAAAAAAACCAACTTCGTAATTTCCACAAACTTAATTCCGCTGGCACGACGCGCGTTTCACCACACTGTGGCATATTCAGAATACATATGCCACAGTGTGGTGAAACACGCGTCGTGCCAGCGTAATAAAGTTTGTGGAAATAACGAAGTTGGTTTTTCTCAGCATGGCTATAAGTGCGTCTTCGCATAAATAGCCGAAGTATCCGGTTTTGCACGGAAATCTTAGCATTATCTGTAGCTATTTAGGTACACGGAAAGTAACTCGCTGACAGTGGGACAATTTAAACATTCTTAGCTAATTAATGAGGTAAAGGTAGCTCCTTGGACCACTTGGGATCTTTAGTACATAACCTATCGTTTTTCCCAGTGCTTTAAACTGTTTGCTCACACAATTTCAACATAATGAATACATCAAACCGAGTTAAGTTTTCAGGTACCAACATTTCAGCAGCTAACTCAATCATGGCCATCAGGGTGAAGCCACTGTTTCCATTCAAATGATGTAACCATAAAAATGAACCCGGGGGAATCCCGTGAAATATAATTTCAATCTATCCCCTCCGAGAGCTTAAAACCCTTCAATAGGTTCATCCGTGCGCGAAATCCTGGTTGAGCAACATTCTACAACCACCGGAGGGCTCACACTGGCGCCATGCGGTCTTTCTTATATAGCACATGTCCTTCCTAGAGCTATTATCTAACTACGCACAAAATTCCACGATAATTGGTTCCTCGGTTTGTCCGTTACGAGGCAAGAAGCAAAAAAATTCACTTTTAAATTTA